>JANAVB010031815.1:3657180-4334835 GCA_029216955.1 Iris pallida
GACGTCGGGGTCAAGCTAGGAATACCACCGGAGGCCACCTCAAACCGGTATCGTGGGCGGAAGTATGTAAGACGACGGTGACGCCAGAGGAGATAGATCTGCAGTACATTGAACCATCTATCATCAACGGCAAGAGAACGACAGAGATCACGTGCGACGATATTCAAGAAATTGCGGAATACTGGAGAAATACACTGGTCTTATACGTGATGGGTAACCGGCCGTTCTATGGTCAACTTCGAGGGTACGCGCTCCGCCAATGGCGTTCGAAAGGGGGGATGGAGATATACTCCAGGGGAAAACAGATTTTATTTCATAAAGTTGGACCTGGAGGAGGATCTGGAGCGTATCTTACAAGGAGGACCATGGACGTTCGACGGGCGTTTGGTGGTTCTGAAACGTTGGTGCCCTGAGACAAACTTTGAAAAGGACCAACTGTCATCCATCCCCATATGGATCCGGATGCCGTGGTTATCTCCCCAACTTTGGAGCATCCCGGCTATAATGAAACTGGCCAGTATTGTGGGAAAGCCTCTCCGTACGGACATACCTACAGCAAGAAGACAGCGCCTCTCGTATGCACGTGTATTTGTCGAAATACAAGCTGCCGATAAATTACCGGGGAAGATTGATATAAAATTACCCAATGGAGAACTCATGGAGCAGGAGGTCGAGTACGAATGGGTTCCTCCGTCATGCACTCTACGCCAATGTTTTGGTCATACAAAGTCCCAGTGCAATACAAGAGGAGCGGACAGAGCGGAAGCACAGTCACAGGAGGCTAACACGATGATGGATATACAACAAGAGGAAAACATCTCACAAGTTGCGGGGGAAGAGAATACTGCTACAGAAGATCGGATGGTTCAAGAGAGAGGCGACGAACCGACTACACAACTCCTGACAACGGAGCGGGGATCCATTCTGGGGAAGAGATTGGGCTCGGAGCGAGAAGCATCACCAGCCGCTGGGACATCTCAGGAGTTGATTGTCTTTGAAGAAGGGGGGAACAACAGTGCCGCCATGACGTACAGATGGGAAGAAGCAACCCAGGTAGCTGACGTTGTGAGTACAGGGGAGGGCGGAGTAGCTCGTCAATCGGTCCTAATGGCCAACAATGTTGGCAGACCACAAGAGAAGGGACGCGAAACTAGCAAGTCGAATTCCTTGGAGAGTAGTAAGGCCATGATGGTGGCTTGCTTCAGCAGCAATGGCGAGAAGCAACCAGGAGGGTTTGGACACGAGCACTCTTCCTATTCGTCCACGGGAGAGTCAGAGACTTAAAAAGGACAACAATCCCCTCGCCAATAATTAATGACGTTATTAACGTGGAATGTCCGAGGAGCGAACTCTATAGGAAGATGGAGAGAGGTTAAAAATCTGATGAAGAAGCACCAATGTACGATTGTAGCGCTACTAGAAAGCAAGATCAGGACGGGACCAGTTATCGACAGGCGGACGCCGCACCAGTGGACTTCAGTTCACAACTTGTCAACGAGCAGCATGGCGCGCATCTGGGTTATGTGGTACACCGGGGATTGGTCCGGCCAGGTACGATATATATCTGACCAATTAATTTGTATTGATTTTACTAACAAGGGAGGGCTCAAAGTAACTATTGGGGCAGTTTATGGTCATAATGATCGCCGGTTACGGTTTAATCTGTGGAGGGATATCACAAGAATAGCAGCCGAAATCGATAATAGCTCCCCCCTACTCCTTTGTGGCGACTTCAATGCTTTATTACAGGTGGAGGACAAATTGGGAGGTAGACAAGTCCCGCAGTATATTCTCAATGACTTCCAATCTTGCTTGCTTCGATCGGGACTACATTGCCTAGCCCGTTCTGGACATCTGTGGTCCTGGAACAACAGTTCTGCAACTAACAGGGTGGTATGCCAGCTCGACAGGACTCTTTGCAACCTGAACTGGTTGGAAAAATTTAATACTAGCTACGTGGAAGGATTGCCTTGTGGTACTAGCGACCACACTCCACTGTTAATCCGCTTGCATCAAGATCCTATTAAGAGGAGACGTCCTTTTAGATATAACAACGCTTGGCCTCTAATGGAGGGTTACAACCAGGCGGTGGAATCGGGACTCTTGACGGATAGGCCGGGCAATATCCAATTCCGAATTGTACAGGTCCTTAAACAAGTTAAAACTGGGCTCATGCTCTGGAACCGCTCAAGACCGAGCTCCGACCTTGAGAGAACAGAGGAGGCGCTAAATGAGGTGCAAACCCGTTTGCAGCATGCCTTTTTAGATCCTGCACTAGCAGCGGACGAGTGCACACTTCAAGACCTCCTTCGTCGCTTACGGTTCCAGGAGGAGGTCGAACTCCAGCAAAGGGCCAAATGTGTATGGCTCAAGGATGGGGATCGGGGATCCAAATTCTTCCACTCGACTATATGGGCCAGGCAGAACAGGAATACTATTGGGTCCCTTATCAATAACGACGGGCGGGTCCTAACCGAAGATAATCTGGTAGCTAATAAAGCTATTTCATTCTTTAGTGCATTATACAACCAATCCGACTATGCATCCGATTTTTTAGAGATCATATGTAAACGTATTATCACGAAAGAGGGTAACGCCATGCTTCGCAGGGAGGTTACTATGGAAGAAATCGAGCTAATTGTCAAACACGCGGATGCCAATAAATCCCCGGGACCTGACGAGTTTAATGCGGGCTTCTTCCAGCAGCATTGGGATCACTTCAGGCTTCCACTCCTGCAGATGGTACAAGATTTTTTCAACACTGGACGAATGCTGAAAGAAATTAATCATACCTTCTTAACTCTGATTCCGAAGAAGGAGGGGGCCACCGCGCTTGGAGATTACCGTCCAATCGTGTGTTGTAATTTTATATATAAAATTATCACTAACCTTATGGTTTCCAGAATGCAATGTTTGATGCAGGAACTTATCTCACTTAACCAATCGGCTTTCATCAAAGGGAGAGCAATAGCGGAAAATTATATGCTTGTACATGAGCTTGTCCGAGAATTCAACAAAGCGGGCGGGCAGAAAGGCTGTATTAAATTGGACCTGCAGAAGGCGTATGATATGGTGAACAGGGAATTTGTATGTGAGGTGCTACGAAGTATGGGATTTGCCAAATAGTGGGTGGACAGGATTCGGGAGTGCATAACCACGCCTACATTCTCTATTCTCATCAAAGGTCAACCAGTGGGATATTTCGGGAGCAACCGCGGACTGCGACAAGGAGATCCTCTTCCCGTACCTGTTCACGACCGTCATGGAGCATTTTACTTGCAAGATGGATCTTGCAGTTATCAGGGGTGATATCCATCCTCTCTATCATCGTATCTCTCCGAATATTTCTCACCTGATATATGCAGATGACTTGTTGCTATTTATGGAACCTACAGAGAGCGGCTTCCGATCACTTAACTCCATATTAGAGGAGTTTAAATCAGTTTCTAGACTTCAACTTAACAAAGATAAGAGCATGTTATATGTTAATAAAGACTGCCCCCAGAAGGACAGGTGGCCACAAATACTACAAATTAGCTTAGGCCATCTTCCGGTTAAGTACCTCGGATTGCCGCTATCAATTACTGCTGTTCGGGATACTGATTGTTCGGGATTAATCCAGTACGTAAATAATAGACTAGAAGGCTGGCAATCGCAGGTGCTATCATTCGGAGGCAGGGTCGAATTGGTGAGAGCGGTGATACTAGCAATCACAATGTACTGGATGCAAGCGCTTTACATACCAAATAAAACCATAAAGAAAATCAAAATGCTGTGCGCCAACTTTATATGGAGAGGAGGGCTACATGCAATCTCATGGGAAAGCCTCTGTCGAGAGAAGAAAGAAGGAGGACTGGGTCTTCGTTCATTATGGGTACTACGGGACGTTGCTACACTGAAACTAGCTTGGAGGTTCTTGCAAGGTAAATCTCTGTGGGCTCAATGGATGAGAAGCAGGTATGTTCGCTCGGGTAACTTCTGGACTCAAGATATAGATAATATCTTCTCTATGACTTACAAAAATCTGTTACGGAAAAGAAATACTTTGAAGAATCTCATCACCTGTGTAATCCACGATGGAAGAAGCACAAGTCTATGGTTCGATCCCTGGATTCAGCATGAGAGTCTTGTAGATAAGCTTGGATGGCCCACGTTTGAGTTGGTTGGGACTAATGAATATGTGAGTGCTCTTATTAATAACAATACTTGGGACTTAACTTCCCGCCAGGAAAGCAGATGGTTCGCGACAGAAATTGGTAGCATTCAACTGAATATGGCATTAGAGGCGGACGGTTGGAGCTGGGATAATTCGGCAGACGGTGAATTCCATGGCAAAGTAGTGTATGATCAGATTCGGCCTCGGCATAACCCGGTGGACTGGGCCGAGGTCATATGGGTGAAGGGGGTGGCAGTTAAATTCAAACTATGCCTTTACAAAGGTATCCGCGGTAGACTGTTAACGAAGGATAGACTGAGATCCTTCGGGATCCAAATTAGTAACCCAACGTGTCCATTATGCGAGAATGCAGAGGAGTCTAGTGACCACCTATTTTTTACCTGTCCTATCTCAGGGCACATATGGCAACACTACAGAGAGGAATTGGGTCTACCAGACAGAGCTTATGAGGGCCTCCAAATAAATGTGGATGAGATTCAAAGTTTGAAAACCAAGGGCATGGTGATCTATACGAGAGCTAGAATCAGGCTTCTGTCAGCGGTCTGGCACGTATGGCGCGAAAGAAATAACCGTATTTTCGAGAGAAAGAAGACGACAACCACTGGCGTCATCAACAATATCACTAGTGCGATTAGATGTATGGGTTTCTCTGAGTAAATGATTGGCTTGTAATTGCTTGTATAGTGGTTTACAGTTCTATCAATAAAAATTACCTATTCTTCAAAAATATATATATATATATATATATATATATATATATGTATATATAATATACATATATATATATATATATATATATATATATATATATGTATATTATATATATATATATATATAAAATATATATATATATAAAGAAATACATATATAAATATATAATACATATAAATAAATATATATAAGGAAATACATATATAAATATATATATATATATATATATATATATATATATATATATATATATATATATATATATATATATAAATAGTACCTTCCCCTCCGCCTTGGTTCCTTCTGCGGAGCTCTCCCCGCCGTCGGTGGACCCCTCTCCTCCGTGCAGCGAGGCCATCTCCTGGGCTCATGTGGCCGCTCGCCGGCTGCCTGTGGCTGGCGGCCCGAGCTTGTCGGCGTCTTCGTCGCCCCCTTCCGTTGGAGCGCGGGGCGGCGGTCTCTCCGTTGCCGCCCCTCCGCCCGCGAGCTCCGTGGTATCTTCGTGGACGGCTCCCCCTCCGCCTTACGATCTCCGGAGCTTCCGGCGCGCGCTGGAGGCCACTCCCCCCCATGCCGCTTTTGACCGGCCCCGTCCTCGCCGCTCCCTCGGCGCCACGGTCCTCTGCGTCTTCGTCCGCCGCTTCCTCCGGCGTGCCCGCCCTCGGCTGTCCTCCTCCTCCCTCCCCTCCTCCCTCCACCGCTCCCCCCGTCTCTCGTCTTCACCTCCCGGCGGACCTCCTGACCCCGGAGGTCGAACGCCCCCCCCGTCCCTCGTCATCTCTACCCGCCGGAGAACCTACCCCCTCCCTCGGTTTCCCCGCCTGCCCCAGCTCTCGGCGGTGGCGCCTCGTCCCCCCTCCCCGTCTCCCCACCCCTCCTCTCCCCCTACGCGGCTGGCCCTCCCTCCGCCGGCGCCACCCTCTCCCCTGCTGCCCTGTCCCATGCGACGCCCCGGCGGGGGGCCCGCTGCTCCTCGTGCAGCCCGCCATCGGCTCGCGCGCTGGCACTTCGGGCCTCGCTCCCGCGCCTAGGGTCCCGTTCCCCCCTACCTTGGGCCCCGCGCCCATCTTTGGGGCAGTACACCGTTGCAGTGGGCAGGGCGCCCATTGGGCTTCGTGCCCCCACCTGTCCCCTTGGACCTTCTTTGAATTTTTGAATGTTCTGTTTGCTTTTCGCTTTAAAAAAAAATCTTTTTAGGGCTGATGACGTTTTTCGTCCAGTCCGTTTAGGGCTCTCCCCCATATTTTGTAGGAATCGGGCTATCTCCCGTTCCAACCCTCGTTTTGATATTCAATGAAGGCTCTAGCCACGTTTAATATATATATATATATATATATATATATATATATATATATATATATATATATATATATATATATATATATAAACAGTAACCCCGAACCCAAACCCAAACCCGTTTTAAATATGTAACCCCGATTAAATAAAACCCGTTAATGTGCGGGGTTTAAACCCGTTAGCATTAATTCAAACCCGAACCCAAAAACTAATGTTTCGTGTCCTCACAGTTAAGGACACGAAATGATTTTGTATGACACGAGTCTTGTGTCCGAGGCGAATACTCACGTTCTGACACGAGTCAGCCGTGTCCAATGCCACATACGCACTCCACGGCATATGGCGAGTCCACACACGTGTACTATCACCCTCATTTCCCGTATTTTTCGTATTTCATATTTATACTCGTATCTGGATTTTGGCATGTATTTTTATTTTTCTCAACTTATGGAATTTCGGTATTTCTCGTATTTTGGGTTTTGGCATGGCTCAGTTTTATTGGGTTGGTTCGGTTTGGTTTGGTTTATAGGTATTGGATCACCTTAGCTTATGCTACCCCCTCAACCTACCACAACTCCCCTTCTTTATAACTCCACCAATATTTTCTCTCTCCTCATAACCACCATTTATTTCCTTCTTCTTCTTCTTCTCCTTCCTCTACACAACTCTCCCAACCCTAGGCAAGTGCATCTTGCCACTACATGAGAACCCTCTTTTATTTGTCCATTTGCTAGATTAGGACATGGTGATCAACATTAGGACTTGCTATTTTATGATTTGGAGCTTCTTTTGTTCTAGATCTAGGTTTAGCTATTTTCAGATTTTGCATGGTTTGGTCTACTTTAGTTGGATTTTATGGGTTTTTGATGCTTCCATGTGGAAGAGCATTCAGTTTCACCCAAGTTGGAGCTTTGGAAATCCGGATTTGGAGTTCGGATGGCCAAGTTGTGAGCTTTTGAAGTTTTGGGTTCAGCCATGGTGTTCTTGCTGTTTGGAGAAGACAGTGAGCAGTGTGCAGAGCTATTTAGCTTACGCACCCTGAGCTACGCTCGCTCTTTAGCACTGCGTACGCAGGCTTGGGTACGCTCCCTGTTGGAAGCGTGCTCCCTTCAGCGTGCGTGACTTTTCACGCACACTCCTCCCTTCAGCGTGCGTGACTTTTTACGTACACTGCTCCCTTCAGCGTGCGTGACTTTTCACGTACACTGCTCCCTTCAGCGTGCGTGACTTTTCACGCACACTGCACCCTTCAGCGTGCGTGACTTTTCACGCACACTACTTCCTTGAGCGTGCGTGACTTTTTACCACACTGCTCCCTTCAGCGTGCGTGACTTTTCACCACGCTGCTCTCTCAGCGTGCGTGACTTTTCATCTACGCTGCTTTCTCAGCGTGCGTGACTTTTCACGCACACTGCTCCCTTCAGCGTGCGTGACTTTTTACGCATACTGCTCCCTTGAGCGTGCGTGACTTTTCACCACGCTGCTCTCTCAGCGTGCGTGACTTTTCACCTACGTTGCTCCCTCAGCGTGCGTGACTTTTCGTACGCTGCTCCCCTGACCCCCTTGCTTAACCCATTGGCTCTTGGAGTTTTGGTCTTATTTCTTTAAGCTTGGCTCTTCTATGGCCCTTTTGTCATGAACTTGATTTTACTTAATATGTTTGGAATGACTATTGTACATGACATGGTATGACAAGGAACTAGCATAACACGACAGTGACCCGTAGTGGTGCACTCCTGACATGACCAACCTGACATGATAGTGGCCCATCGTGGCGCACTCCTGACAAGTATCCTGACATGATTTATCTTGATAACTTGATAGTGGCCCGTGGCGGCGCACTCCTGACTTGACTTGACTTGACTTGATAACTTAACTTGACCTGCCTTGACACCGTGGGAAATTCTTCTTGCTTGCTTGTTAAATCCACTTGTCCTGTCTTGCATCATTTTTAGGATGGGACTCCTGAGTACCACGGTCAGGAGTACCTACTAAAATGGATTAAGGTTAATAACTAGAATAACACATTAGTCATGAATAGATGACATAGCTACGGGCAATCCCGTTACCTGGGCGCTCTTGGAATCTGTAGCCTGCCGTCGAGTAGGGCACATTTCCAGCACACCGTCGCGTGTTGCACCCTCTAAGTCACCTAAGGGTACATTTGTCTTCTGGACGATGTACCCACCTGAATTCAACCCCTAATTTTTGACCTGGGTAGCCTGGATGGTCTGCAGGGCTTGTGGCTGTGGAACAATCTCATTGCATCTTGTTAGTAATTAGGCCTGTGATAACCCTAGTTAGTTAAAGTAGTAAGTCGTAGTATCTGCTTGGCCGTGATTGATTGAATGAGGTATAACCAGTCTAGCCATGTCTTGATCCAGTACAAGATTGCTTCCTGTCTTGATTTCTTACATTATTATCTTGCCGATAAATGGTGGGAAACCAAGTTCTGTTCAGATGAAGGGTTACAACCCCGATCCTTGTTTGGTTTACGGGTTGTAACCTGGCTATCGGAATAGTTCCATGGTTATCTCGTCGTATATCATCCTGCCATATTTTTCGTAATTCTAGTTTTAATATTATATTTTCTTGTGCTGATTGCTGGCTTTTGTTCTTATTTTGTGGCCCCCTTGTGGCACTTGCTCTTTCTGAGGTTGACCCAGCTGGTTTTGTGTGGTCAGATTGCGGAGCAGCTCCCGAGGATCTACCAAGCTTCCAGCCAGATGGTGGCGACTAGAAGGAACCCGGGCTACGAGTGGGTTTTCTATTTTGTTTCGCTCACTCTATTGTAAAGTTATTCTTCTGAGGCGTTTAGCCGACGAGCACCTGTTAGCTCGATGCACTTTACTTACTGTCTGCCTACGGGCTGTAAACATGATTAACAAATCCTAGGGTTGATCATGTATGACTTAACTCTTGCTAGTCCCCGCATTTTTGTACGACTAGCTTCATGATCAGCTGAATATGTAATATTTGGGATGCCTTATTATTGTATATTTAATGATCATACATCTTGCGACCTTACTTACTTGCTGGTGATTGAGACATTAGGCTTGTTCATGACCATAAGAGACTGTTGGCTTGTAGTAAACTCTCATATTTCTAGACAGCCGTGACCGTATGTCGAGGTGGTTTCCATTTCAATATACATAGCTGGCTGTGTCTGCCCCCGCTCTCCAGTATTCTGGTTCTGGGGCGTGACATGTACACGAGACACGACACGAACCACAGGAGAAATGACACGTACGTGTCCGATGGGCGGAGGCTGTCGGGGGCGTTGTACGACGGAGGAGATGTCGGGGTGCGTCAGGAAAAATATAAGCGAGTTCGTCTCGCTGAGACGAACATGATGACGGTGGTCGCAGGCGTCGACGATGGCTGGGGCGACGGGGATCCTAGATCTGGGGTTCCGGCGAGTTCGTCGGGGAAGAATAGGCTAGGGCGGTGGCTAGGGCGGTCGGGGTGGTGAATAGGGTTAGGGTTTTGACTAGGGGTCTATTTATAGGGCAGGGTCGAGTGTTAAATTAGGGTTTCAGCTAGGGTTAGGGTTAGGGTTTAGGCTAATCGCCGGAGATGATGACGGAGAGAAGGCGGTGATCGGGAGGGGGGGGAGGGGGGAATTTTGCAGAAAAACCCCTTTGGTTACGCAAATTACAAGAAAGCCCACCGCCTTAACGATTTATAAATTCTAGATTTGCAAACTAGCCCCCGCTGAGTTCTGTGCAAATATAAATTTGCACAGACAAATCTAATATTGCATACTGGCTTAAAATATTTAAAATAATTGCAAAAAACTACTAAAACAATTTAATAAACTATAAAATAATATTTTAGGCTTTAAAAACTATTTAAAAATTATTTAAAATTTTTAGAAAATTCCTAATAATTATAATAATTTATTTTAAGGATAAAAATGCTATTTAAAATTTAAATTCCTTATTTAAAATATTTTAAAATATCTAGGGACTTACAAATCTTTCCTCCTTGAAAAATTTCGTCCTCGAAATTCACATGGATAGAAGACTCTACAAACATTCTTATATAGCAACTAATTAAGACAATGACGAAGGCTATTTATTAAGACTAACCTCTAAGGTATCAAACGGGAACGGATGGTTCCCTCGTGGCTGTTGGATCGAACAAGTAAGGATATCTCTCCCTCATGTCCGACTCCCTCTCCCAAGTAGATTCCCCCGGAGAGTGACGGCTCCAAGCTACTCGGACCAAGGGTATGACTTTGTTCCTCAGCCTCTTCTCCCTCTGGTACAATATCTCCACTGGCTGCTCAGTAACTGCAAGACTCGGTCCGATCTCCAACTCCGAATGATCTAGCACATGACTGGGGTCTGGAACGTATCTCCTCAGCTGAGACACATGAAAGACATCGTGAACTCCTGCTAGGTTGGGTGGAAGCACAACCCTGTAAGCTACCTCTCCGATCCTGTCGAGTATCTCGAACGGTCCAATGTATCTAGGGCTCAACATGCCGCCTTGTCCGAACCGGATCGTCCCTCTAGTAGGCGATATCTTCACTAACACCATATCTCCGTCAACGAACTCAATCGGTCTGCGACTAGCATCGGCCCAGTGTTTCTGTCCATCCTGAGCAACTTTGAGTCTGTCTCTGATCATCCTGACCTTCTCTGCTACCTCAGTGATCACCTCTTGCCCAAGCATAACTCTATCCCCAACATCATCGCAAAAGAGCAGTGTACGGCATCGTCGTCCATATAGTGCCTCGAAAGGAGACATACCGATGCTGGCTTGGTAGATGTTGTTGTATGAAAACTCTACCAAGTGCAGATGACTCTCCCATGATCCGCCAAAGTCTAGCACACAAGTCCTCAGCATGTCCTCTAGCGTCTGAATCGTCCTCTCGGACTGTCCATCTATCTATGGGTGTATGATGTACTGAACTTGAGCCGACTTCCCAACTCCTCCTGTAAGCTCCTCCAGTAATAGGTCGTGAATCTGTTGTCCCTGTCCGATACGATACTCGCCGGTACTCCGTGCAAGCGAACTATCTGCTGCATGTATATCTCTGTAAACTTCTCGGTGGAGAGCCCCACCTTGAAGGGTATGAAGTGAGCACACTTCGTCAGCCTGTCAACGATGACCCATATGGCATCCTTCCCTCCTTGGGAATGAGGAAGCCCTGAGACGAAGTCCATCGTAATATGCTCCCACTTTCACTCGAGAATGGGTACGGCTGCAATAGACAAGCTGGCCTCTGACGCTCCGCCTTGACCTGCTGGCAAACTAGGCATCTCGAAATAAAGCGTGATACATCTCTCTTCATCCCGTGCCACCAAAGATGTTTCCGCAAGTCACGGTATATCTTGTTGGCACCAGGGTGAATAGAATATCGCGACCGATGCACCTCCTGGAAGACCGCCTCTATCAGCTCTCCCTTCGACACGCATAACCGGCTGCCGTGCCTAAAGGATCCATCCTCTGCTATGGTGAAGTCATCAAGCAGTCCAGCTAAGGCCTGGACTCTGAGTCTGTGGAGACTCCCATCTGTAGACTGAGTCTCCTTGATCTGCTCCATCAAACCTGACTGAATGTCGAGCGACATCATCTATATCACTGATCCTGGCCGAGCCATCTCGATACTGAGCTTCTCCAGATCTTCCCGCAAATGTCGATCTATCATCAGATACCATGCCATCGGATGCCTGCTCAGCGCATCCGCCACCATATTTGCCTTCCCGGGGTGGCACTGCAAATCGATGTCGAAGTCCTTCATCATCTCCAACCATCTTCTTTGTCTCATGTTCAGCTCCTTCTGTGTGAACACATACTTCAAGCTCTTGTGGTCAGTAAAGATTTCCACTCGCTCTCCGTATAAGTAGTATTTCCACAACTTGAGTGCAAAGATCACCGCAGCTAACTCTAGGTCGTGGATAAGATAGTTCCATTCATGAGTCCGTAATTGCCTAGATGCATAAGCAATCACTTTCCCATGCTGCTGCAGGACACATCCTAGCCCCTTTCCCGAAGCGTCGCTGTAAATGGTGAAACCTCCAGATCCTGAAGGTAATGTCAGAACTGGAGCGGTCGTCAGCCTCCTCTTCAGCTCCTCAAATGCTGCCTGGCAGTCCTCTGACCAGATATACTCTGTGTCCTTCCGCGTCAGCTTCGTCATGGGTTCAGCTATCCTAGCGAAGTCCTGGACGAACTTTCTATAATAGCCTGCTAATCCCAAGAAACTCATGATCTCTGAAACCGATGTCGGAGCCTTCCATGTCTCGACGGCAACAATCTTCCTGGGATCCACTGAGATCCCCTCTCCAGTGACCACATGACCGAGAAACTCCACTCGGTCCAAAAAGAACTCGCATTTTGACAATTTGGCATACAACCTCTCATTCCTCAGAATCCCCAAAATTGTCCGCAAGTGCTGTGCGTGCTCCTCCGGCGTCTTCGAGTATATCAGGATGTCATCGATAAACACCATGACGAACTTATCCAGATACTGGTGAAATGTCTTATTCATCAAGTTCATAAAGACAGCTGACGCATTTGTGAGACCAAATGGCATCACTAAAAACTCGTAATGCCCATACTTCGTGTTGAACGCAGTCTTCTGGACGTCTTCAGCCCTGACTTTCACCTGGTGGTAGCCGGATCTCAAATCTATCCTAGAAAATACCTTCGCCCCACTCAACTGGTCGAACAAATCATCTATCCGGGGACAGAGGATATTTGTTCTTGATGGTGATGGCATTCAACGCCCGGTAGTCAATGCACAACTGGACTATACCATCCTTCTTCGGCACAAAGGGTACTGGCGCTCCCCATGGAGAAGCACTAGATCGAATGAAACCCTTTTTCAATAGGTCATCGATCTGCTCCTTCATCTCTACGGCCTCCTTGGGGTTCACTCTATAGCAAGCCCGGGATACTGGTGATGAACCCGGTACTAAATCTATAGTGAACTCCACATCTCTGTCAGGCGGAAGTTCTAGAAGATCCTCTGGAAATACATCCATAAACTCCCTAATGATAGGGTGTGGCGATGCTAACTCCCTAACTGTCGTACAAAAGTTCGGCTCTAAGCTGATCTTCGGCCCTATCCTCCTGACATTGAATGGTGTCATACCTGGGGGACTGAATAGAATACTACCCTCATGACAGTCTATAGCTGCGTGAGCATAGCTAAGCCAATCCATTCCCAATATAATATCATACCCGGGAAGTGGCATCACAAAGAATCGTCCCCCAAACTCTCTCCCAGCTATAGTAATAGAGCATCTATAGATAGCTTTTATGGGTACTAGTCTGCCTCCCGTCATTACCCTACTCATCTCCTCGGTAGGTGTAGCTACTAAGTAGTATTTACGAAAAAACTCTAATGACAGAAAGCTATACGATGCACCAGAATCAAACAATCATAGAGCTAGAAAAGTATGCAAATAAACATGACCTGTGATGACGTCGGCCAAATAATCTGGCTCCGAAACCTGCTCCGGATCCACCTCAAGAGCTAGACTATAAGCCTTCCCCTGGGGTCCCTTCTGCTGCTGCAGATGTTGTCTGAACCTTTGCTGCTGAGTCGAGAGCGGCGGTCCTGGTACCCTCGCTACTGGGCAGTCCCGAATCTGGTGGGTGGCAGACCCACAAACTAAACATTGCCCCAACCCCTTCCTGCAGATGGCGAAGTCATGCCCTGGCCTCCTACAGAATGAACACACAGGTCCCCTCTGCTGCCGTGGTCCCGGAGCTCTAGATGGTGGGGTTGGGTGATGTGGTGTCGGAGGATGGTATGTCTGCTGGTGCGGCACCGATGCTCTCGGCTGGAAAGCTTGGCGCTTGGAAGGTCCCTCATGGTGTACAGAAGCTGGCCTCTTGCAAGACAGAAGATGCTCCTCTATACTCCGGGCCAACTCTAGGCTCTGGTAGTAGTTAGTCGTCTCGTTCGCCACTAGAAGAATGCCAATGTCTGGGACTAGACCATAGAAAAACCTACACACATCTCCTCTGGGTCTGCAGACTAGGAGCAAAATGACTCAAATGACTAAACTCTACTGCTTACTCGTCAACAGAACGGTTCCCCTGCTGGATGTTCTGGAATTGTAGCCCCATGGCTACTCTAGCGGTGGTCGAAAAGAATTTTTTCTTGAACTGGATCTTGAACTGATCCCATGTGGCCCTCCCTCTCGTGAATAATGGCTCATTCCTGAACCAAACTCCTGCCAAGTTTGTCAGCAGAAATCTCGCTGCCTCGACCTGGAGGTTACCCGGCAACCTAGCTCCGAGGAGCTTCCTCTTTACCGAGTCTAGCCAATCATCTGCTACTATGATGCCTTCAGTCCCCATGAACTCCCTGGGGTTCAAGCCCATGAAGTTCTTGATGTTCCCCGCTCTCGGT
This sequence comes from Iris pallida, assembly GCA_029216955.1. Classification (NCBI taxonomy): domain Eukaryota; kingdom Viridiplantae; phylum Streptophyta; class Magnoliopsida; order Asparagales; family Iridaceae; genus Iris; species Iris pallida. The sequence goes on from JANAVB010031815.1 coordinate 3,671,742, forward strand.
CGTGGCTCTACCGGTGGTGGGACCATGGTACGCTCCTCAGAACGCTCCATGCTCTGGCGGAGTAAGGTGGTATGCTCCTGATGGGTCGTTAGGAACCCCTGGATCAGAGTGAGCAGTTGGTTCCCGTCGAGAGTGACGAAAACCTGGGTAGGTATACTAATAGGTGGTGGTGGGAGTATCGGGTCCTGTTGGAACTGTGAAGTGGAAGGTGGTGGAGGCATCTGGGTTGGTGGATTTGTGGAGTGGGGGAGTATGGTAGGTGGAGGTGGAGGTGCATCGGTCAACTTGTCAGCCGACTGGATAGGAAGTGTGCCATTTTCAGGTGTGGCATACTGGGACGAGCGTGTGAGCACCATCTAATAAATGAAAGAACTTATAAGAATTCTTTTTAAGTAAACAATCACAAACAAACAAGAAAGTCTAATTTGTAATAACGAGCATATGCTGCGATGAATTTCCTATGTTGCAATCCTAGTAATCCTCTAGGTGTTCTAAATGTTATTCCTAATGTTATCTAGTTACCTTAAGTTCCTAATTGCAGGCATGCTTGGTACAATGATGTAACCAAACAATTTTGTCAGGACCTGCATGGGCCGCTACTAAAAACATGTCACGATCCGCTACCCAAATTGTTGGGCCGGGCCGGGTCATGTCCAGCCTATGCTTGAGATAAAGCGTAGTAAGCTATTCTAAAGACAAACAATGTATGATCAAAGCGTGCTAACAGTTCTATATGTCATATTGAGTCAAAAATATTCCAAACACAAAATTATCTCGTATATAAATATGTTCCAAATACATAGTAAAGACGTAAAACTAGATACAGGTCCAGTATCAAAATACATAGTCTAAAAGATGACTGCTCTCAAAAGTCCCGAGAAACTAAACAAACTAGATGAGTTTTTCCGCAGGTACATCCTCGTAAGGTAAAGTCTGATCCTCGATGGCAACCCCATAATTGGAATCGCATAGCAACTCCTCCTCGGTAAGTATACCTACAACGTTATCCTGTCAGGACGGGAGCAAGTACTGATTCTAACAAACAAAATATACGAAGCATGAAATGAACAGGAGTATAATAAACAGGAAGCATGGCATATCACAATCTATCATGGCAAAGATACACATGTCATAGAGACAGATGTATATGTAATGTTCAAAACTGTAGCAGGTACGTGATCGTCAATAGGTATACAATGTACTGTGGCACATGTAAATAAAATGTACATACGTACAAGTATACAAGCATAGGTGTACATCCGTACAGAAATGCGGGATAATGGCCTACGGCAAGGTATGAATATAAAATACGACCTTGCTCGGTACAGTAGAGGGGGCATGATCAGGTACTCAACTATCAGTTTCTCCGTAACCCAGATTCTAAACATGAGAGAGATACGAGAACAGTATAAAACATGGTGGATACTGAGAGCAGTATAAAGCATGTGAAATATGGAGAGATATGACTTGCAGTTTCGGTATCGGTATTTAACATGGTTTATACACAATTCATTATATGCAGTAAATAAAGTTTATAGAGGTACTTGTCTTGTGCAAAGCAAGGGTATGTATATGAGGTTATAGATATCCAGGTGTCCTGTTACTGTAAAAAGGATATATAAACTTAGTTTTTATACTAAGCTAAATACTAGGACACTAGTGGTACGACACGACTTTCTGACTGGACACCTAGCCAAATGGTGACTTTAGCATAGGAGGCCAATGTGGGGTGACACAATCCCTAAACCAACTTTCTAGGGCCTTTATACTATGATAGGGCAAGGCCCAACACTAAAATATTCCAAAATCACACATAACAACGCAAGTCATAATTATTCAATAAATAAATCAGACTGTACACTGTGTTCCAACAATTATTAAGATAGGCAAAAGGCTCAATTATACATAATGTAAAGTACCAAGATGATCCTTGTTAATTATAGAAATTTATACAAATTTTTATGGAATTTAAACAAATTATAGATATTTATTAAAAATCAGTAAACATAAGTACCCTGAAATTGAGTTTTATTTTCCTATTCTTATAAAATGCCAAAATTACTAATTAAATCCTGGAAAAATTATATTAAATTAGATAAATTAACATAGTATTTAAATACAATTTGTTCCAGATTTTTACAGCAAGTAAATTACATATAATAATTCAAATACATCAAGTTACAATTTCTGGAAAATAAATAAATAATTATTTAATATTTTATTCACGTATACAAAATTGAACCAGAGTCCAGATACGGGACCCAAAGCCATGAATCAAGTACGATATGACTCGTACAGGCCTTGAATGTATTTAGTCTCATTTAAGTCCACAGAACCCATGCTAGGTCTGGACTCAAATGGTCGCAATCAATCGAAATACAAAAATACATATATTAATATATATATATATATATAAATGAATATTAAATCATTTTAATAATATATATATTAAAGTAGTGAAATATACAAGTTATAAAATTAAATAATAATATAAATTGTAAATTTATACATAATAACATATGGCACAAAATTATATAGAAGTATATATAATTTAGTAAATGCATATATATATATATATATATATATATATATATATATATATATATATATATATATATATATATATATATATATATATATATAAGGAAATACATAAAATATATAAGGAAATACAAATATATATATATATATATATATATATATATATATATATATATATATATATATATATATATATATATATTATGTATTTCCTTATATATATATATATATATATATATATATATATATTAAAAAGATGATCCTTGTTAATTATAGAAATTTATACTAATTTTTATGGAATTTAAACAAATTACAGATATTTATTAAAAATCAGTAAATATAAGTACCCTGAAATTGAGTTCTATTTTCCTATTCTTATAAAATGCCAAAATTACTAATTAAATCCTAGAAAAATTATATTAAATTAGATAAATTAACATAGTATTTAAATACAATTTTTTCCAGATTTTTACAGCAAGTAAATTACATATAATAATTCAAATGCATCAAGTTACAATTTCTGAAAAATAAATAAATAATTATTTAATATTTTATTCACGTATACAAAATTGAACCAGAGTCCAGATACGGGACCAAAGCCATGAATCAAGTACGATATGACTTGTACAGGCCTTGAATGTATTTAGGCTCATTTAAGTCCACAGAACCCATGCAAGGTCTGGACTCAAATGGCCGTAATCAATCGAAATACAAAAATACATATATTAAAATATATATATATAAATGAATATTAAAGCATTTTAATAATATATATATTAAAGTAGTGAAATATACAAGTTATAAAATTAAATAATAATATAACTAGTAAATTTATACATAATAACATATGGCACAAAATTATATAGAAGTATATATATAATTTAGTAAATGCATATATGTATATATATATATATATATATATATATATATATATATATATATATATATATATATATATATATATATATATAAAAGGAAATACATAAAATATATAAGGAAATACAAATACAAATATATATTTATATAAAAATATATATATATATATATATATATATATATATATATATATATATATATATATATATATATATATAAACTCAGCCCAAACCCATGGGCCCGAACCCAAACCCATTTTAAACAGTAAACCCGATTAAATAAAACCATTTACTGTGCGGATTTAAACCCGTTAGTATTAATTCAAACCCGAACCCAAAAACTAATGTTTTGTGTCCCGACAGTTAAGGACACGAAATAATTTTATATGACACGAGTCTTGTGTCCGAGACGAATACTCACGTTCTGACAGGAGTCAGCCATGTCCAATGCCATAGACGCACTCCACGACACATGGCGAGTCCACACACGTGTACACGAGACACGACACGAACCACATGAGAAATGACACGTACGTGTCCGATGGGCGGAGGCTATCGGGGGCGTTGCACGGTGGAGGAGACGTCGGGGTGCGTCGAGAAAAATATAGACGAGTTCGCCTCGGCGAGACGAACAGGATGGCGATGGTAGGAGGCGTCGACGATGGCTGGGGCGACGGGGATCCTAGATCTAGGGTTCCGGCGAGTTCGTCGGGGAAGAATAGGCTAGGGCGGTGGCTAGGACGGTCGGGGTGGTGAATGGGGTTAGGGTTTTGACTGGGGGTCTATTTATAGGGCGGGCTCGAGTGTTAGATTAGGGTTTCGGCTAGGGTTAGGGTTAGGGTTTAGGCTAATCGTTGGAGATGATGACGGAGAGAAGGCGGTGATCAAAGGGAATTTTGCAGAAAAACCCCCTTGGTTACGCAAATTACAAGAAAGCCCACCGCCTTAACTATTTACAAATTCTAGATTTGCAAACTAGCCCCCGCTGAGTTCTGTGCAAATATAAATTTGCACAGACAAATCTAATATTGCATACTGGCTTAAAACATTTAAAATAATTATAAAAACTATTAAAACAATTTAATAAATTGTAAAATAATATTTTAGGCTTTAAAAACTATTTAAAATTATTTAGAAATTCTAAAAAATTTGTAATAATTATAATAATTTATTTTAAGGATAAAAATGCTATTTAAAATTTAAATTCCTTATTTAAAATATTTAAAATATCTAGGGTCTTACACTCTATAAATAGAGTTTCAAATCAGTCTCAAAGCATCACGAATGATCATAATCTCTTGCTAAAGTGTTGTTGCATCCTCCAGAGGCTCGTTTCTTCGATATCACATCGTCCAAGGGATAAAGTGATCGTCTTCTGATCAGATTCCTATAGTTGTACTTCCAAAGAAATCAATTGTACTTTTTGTACTCTTTCTCAGTTTGTAGAAATCTTCCTTATTTTATTTTTTGCAAACAAAATGGCGACTCTCCTGGGGACGACTTTCTCCTCTGATGAGAAAGTGACAACTCAATGTGATACCGTGTCGATCGGTAAGACGCAGAAGACTTTGGTCGTTCAAGTCGACCAAACCGCTTACGAGGCAATGATCAGTGCTGGGGGTACCAAGCGCACCGTCGTTGCTGCTAAGAGCAAAGGGCTTACTATATGGATTCCCAAGTTTTCTCGGCCAAACATGTCTCCTGCACAACTTGCGCAGCCTTGCACAACTTGTGCAGCCTGTTTCTCGGCCAAACATGGCTCCTATGCAACTTGTGCATCCTGTTTCTCGGCCAACCATAGCTCCTACGCGACTTGCGCAGCCTGTCTCTCGGCCAACCATGGTTCATGTGCAACTTGCACAGCCTGTTTCTCTGTCAATCAGAATTCCTGTGCAACTTGCGCGGAATGCTTCTCTGTCAACCAGAATTCCTATGCAAGCCATGCCTACTGCTTCTTCGGCTCTGAACAAAGGGAAACGCCTTTTGGCTAGTTCCTCATCTTCTCCAGTTCTGAACTCGGGGAAGAACATATCTACTGGAAGTGTTAAACAGAACAAAGAGAAGCACACTTTGGCCTTTCCTCAACCTACGCTTATGGCCTTTCAATCACAAAACAAAGGGAAACGCCTTTTGACTATTCCCTCATCTTCTCCAGTCCTTGACTCGGTAGAAAGTATTTCTGGTGGCGCTCATGCGCTACTCAGTATGAAAACTCTTTTGGGCAGAAACTCTACTCCTTTGAACAGAGACAATCAAATCTCTACCAAGAAAGTGAGTTATGTTCAAACTGAGATTTCTGTCATTCAATTGCACCAGAGCAAGCAAATGAGAACAGGTTGCGCAACACAAAAAGGAATTCTACCAAATTCTAAAAATGCAACTACGGATCTTCCTACCCTGATCATCTCATGATCCAAGCAGGATAAACTACTAGTATCTCAGACAGATACACAAGTAGTAGATCTATCTGCTTACGCACCTATCTCAACAAGCACCAGTCAACACCTACTTCAGCAAGATGCAAACATACTGCGCCAGTGGTTAACTTGCGCCAGAAGCAGACTTCTGAAGTCAAGCATCCCTTTACCTATGCTAATCAACTCAGCACTTCCTTGTATACTCAGGGAACAAGATATCTCAAGAATAGGAATCATATTCCTAATATCATTAAAGAATATATTCCTTCGACCTCTTCTCATCCTGATGTTGTAACCGATCTCCGTGAAGTTCTTAAACAGAAGCGGAAGATCCCAAATCCGTCTCATCCAACGCATTCCCAAGAACATCATTGTAACCATCACCATGAGTTAATTATCAAATACTGTTGTCAATCAGCTAAACGGTCCATCTTCGACCGTCTGAATTACTCTCAGGTTCCTCAACCGATGATACAGGATAAAGATGAATTATTGTATGCCTCTGTCAATATGACGTCTCGAAGCACTGGGGTGGAACGGTCCATCTTCGACCGTCTGAATTACTCTCAGGTTCCTCAATCGATGATACAGGATGAAGATGAATTATTGTATGCCTCTGTCAATATGATGTCTCAAAGCACTAGGGTAGAAAACGCTTGAGACGTAATGCATCCTGCAATCCCAGTCAACAATACTTAGATCGGATTCATGAATCTGGCGAAGGAGTATACCAATATACTAGATCAAGAAGCCGAGACACAATCGGTCAAAGAAACCTTTCTTCCGACTAGGACACAATTGGTTATAGGAATCTTCCTTCCGACCAAGAAACAATCGGTCAAAGGAACCTTCTTGATTCCAACCAAGATTCTCTTAGTCAACAGGACATCCCTATCACTTATTCTGGGGGTGATTCCTTATATGACTTTGATGCTAATAGTGAAAGTTCTGAAAGGGCCATCTTTTCCACTAGCTCGTCTTAAATAGCTACAGAAGTGACTGCTTATGTCATCACAGAAGATCAAGATGCTTCTAGCTCTAACAATCAAGAGCAGAGAATTGCTGCTTTGGAGGCTAGTTTGAAGAACATGGCTAAAATGATGACAAGCATGCATGTTGTGATTATGGCACAACATACAGTTTTGCTGGTTGTGAATTCGATTTTGACCCAAGAACATGTAATAACACCAGCTCCCATCAATATTGATCTGGGGGTACAGTCTCCTCACACCGCTTCCATACCTGCACAGGCTATTTTAAGTCAATCTGGTACTGGGATGGTACTTATCATGCAGTACGCCCTCATAACATAACAAATCAGTCCACTGCTCCACAATTATCGGAAGAAACCAATGAGGTCGTAAAACTTTTACGTACTCAATTTGAAGCTTTCAAACCGAAAGACGGCTTGTAGAAGCTTGGGGTTAAGCAGCCTTATCCCATGGAATAGAAAGAAGTCTAATTTCCCCCCAAGTACAAACCCCCTACTATCATGTTGTTTGATGGCAGCACATTGCCAAGTCAATACCTCAATAACTTTGAGGTAATGATTGATCAACTCCAGCCAAATGATACTCTACTTACTAGGGTTTTCATCGGATGTTTAGCAGGTACAGCTTATGACTAGTACCGTAGTTTGTCAGATAGTTGTATAACCTCTTTCTCTGGATTCAAACAAATGTTCCTGGAATGATTTTATGAGGGAACGAATGACATGACTATGTATGCTCTCATTAAAATTACACAGCGACACAATGAAACAACTAAAAGGTTTATTGAACGATTTCGCCGTGAGGCACTCAAAATACCTCTTGGAACTCCAAATGCTCTGACTATAGACACTTGCAAATCAACCCTGTTGCCTATAATCAGCATGTGAACCGAATCGACACAGTTCCAGGATTGGCCTTCATTCATAGTGAATGCTAAAGCGACAAAAGAAAGTGCTGACAAGTTTAAACAATTAGGTATTCGGATGCCTAATCTTGACAAAGATGAACATGTCACACCTAATATTGGTAGCCGTCAGAACAACCGCAAGAGTAAAGAGACTTTGGCTATCAATGTCAAAGGCAAAGAAACTCTAGCCGTGAACGTAGGTCAATCAGCACCTACTCCAACGACACCACCACATAGGGCACCACATCCGAAAGACGAATATTCTTTTGATGAAGATGATGTCATGAGTATCTTTGAACTATCTGATCAAGAGCAATAAACTTCAACTGCCAGAGGCAAAACGGCTAGATGAAGTAGGTAAAATTGACCACCCCAAATATTGTGTTTACCACAGACTTATCGGACATCCGACTCGAGCATGCTATGTGCTTAAAGGCAAGATCCAGGAGATGGTTAATTCTAGCACAATTACTCTCCAACAAGACGAAAAGACTGTAACAGCTAATGTCGTCTCTCTACAGTTTGGCAATTTTCCTGCCCAACTTGTGTAGGACGGCGCCATTCCCATCCCGAGAACCACTTTGGAGATTGTTAATCTCCCACCTGCACGAACTGATGGTCTTGTTCCTCTGCCTACTGATAAAAAGAAGATTATTTGGATCCATCTTGATTTAGTGGATGACTTTGAAACACCTTCTTCATCCACAAAGTCCAAGAAAGCAACCAATCATGTCACATGACTTCATTGAATGAATACTGTCCTCCACCTTTAAATGTTACTTTCACTTATTCTGCAGATCCTTCTTCTTTCTCCCCTTCTGAGACAATACTGTCAAAGCAGAAGCCAAATATCAACCAGCTTTTCATCTGTATAGTCCACAGTCTCATAAATTAATGACAAAGACGGGATATGATCTACAAAAGGCTTCTGTCTTGAATCATGCAAAAGGATCTCATGTACCTCTTTTCCTATGCCTTTCACATAACCAATCTCGGGTTGGTTTGGGTTACTGGACGAACTCTTCATCTTGTCAAAAAAAAACCTTCCAGTAGCAAGACCCAGGCAAAAAGTTACAATATGGTAACCTTTGAACCTGTATCTGAGGAAGAGGCTTTAACTGGTACCAGGTCTGGAAGAATTTACCTGAAAGACTATTCAGAAGGCTAGGAGAACCCTGCTCTAGCTCCAGAGGCTCCTCCAATATCATCTTCTCATGCTGTCAATGTTCCTCTAGTTTTATCACCTCCAGTGGAACCAACTCCACCCAAACCAACGATAGCTGACAAAGAAAAATAGCATGTCCGCTTTGACAAAGTATTGAAGAAGACTCCAGTTCTAGGACTCGAGAAGCCATATAACTTTGATATACTGGCTCAACTGGCTAATAACCCGGCAAGGTTATCAATTTTTGAACTACTGCGTCTCTCAAAAGAAACTCGAGAGACATTGAGTGAAGCCTTGATACAGGCTGATACTTGTCTGGCACTCCTCAAGAAGCCAGAGGAGGAGCCTGTAACTTGCTTTTATTGTCATAGTGTGATGGAGCTGATGCCCAACATCACCTTTACACAAGATAATATGTTGTTGGAAGATAATCGTCATGATCGACCCCTCTACTTCACAGGGTATGTCGATACTATGAAGGTTGATCGCATCTTGATTGACCCTGGGTCTGCACTCAGCATCATGCCAAAGACTTTACTAGATGCCTTAAAGATTCCCTTACATAATCTTTCAACAACCATCACGACAATCTTGGGATTTAATTCCGTAAGAAGTGAACCTTTGGAAAAAATTCGCTTGAAAGTTCAAATAGACAACCTTCGTACAAAGGTTACTTTCTATCTGATCGACAATCATGGCTCTTATAATGCTTTGTTGGGAAGACCCTTTCTACATGAGCATAACATTGTACCATCCACTCTACACCAATGCTTCAAATATATAGACATCAATGGAGAGGTCCAAAAGGAAGTAGCTGACCTAAATCCTTTCAGGGGCATTAAAGCATATTGTGAAGTACAAGTTGGCTACTCTAGAGGGGGGTGAATAGAGTTTATATCAAAAATGATCAATTAAAAATTAAACTCTCTTTACCAACTAAATAATTAGAGTAAAATAAATGCGAAAATAAAGGGTAGAGAGCAAGCACAAATAAAACAAGATTTTTAACCTGGTTTCCCTCGTTGAGGACTAGTCCAGGCGTGAGAACTCTAGCTCAGGATTGAAATCCACTATTTGTGAAATAGGGTTACAATCACGTGCCGTTTCACAAAAGAGCACGTAAACTTCTTTCAATGATCGCTTTGGCGAAACTTGGACTTTTCCAAGTGACTTACAACTTCTTGCACTTCAAACTTCTAGCTGGATCGTACCGAGCAACTTGGACGGTTGGGAAGTTTGAATGCTAAGTGGATGGGAAGGTAAGGCTCTTGAATATATAGGCTATGTAAGAGAAGAAGAAGAGAAGAGTGGATGGTTTCAAATGAGAGAAACTAAGGCCTATTTATAGGGTTCGGGGTAGGCAGAATTCGGCCAGAATTTGGTATGAATAATTCAAATTTTTGGCCGTTGGACAACTAGCAGTGATCAAGACCTAAAAATCAGCATCCTGAATTTTAGGGGACCGAGTTCGGCCCGAACTCTGTGTGAGGCAGAGTTCGGCCCGAACTATGTCTTCTATGGACAGAATAATCTTTGTGGGCTTTGGATGAATGGGTTGATTTGGATTTGAGCTAAGTAAACCTATAAAGCTATGGCTAGCCCAAAGTTGCTCAGTATGACCCAACGTACATCATCCTATACTCAAGAACAATAAAAAATACAGACTCCAGTATACACAAAATGGTAAAACTCCAAGCAGCTGTGATCTGGAACAAATGAGCTGAGTAGATTAATTTCGACCTCCATGTGTCAAATTGGATTATGACAAATATTGTTTTGTTAATTTTCAAGATTAGGTTGACTGTGATCCGGTTTGGGTCAACAATCTCCCCCATTTTGATAATTGACAAAACATGATATTTGTATGTCCAATATTCATACCTGGACACATTGTGGCTCCCCCGTACTTGAACAATCGTACTCCCCCGTAAACTGATATTTCCTGTAAATACTCATCCAAATATATATATCCAAGGATACAGAATTTATAGTGCTAATACATATAGCAATGGTCATAGTATCAAGACAAATATCAATGGTTCTTCCCCTTTTGACAATCAGCAAAAATGGAGACAAAAATGATAGAAATAAAAATACCAACCACATAATGAAATAGAACATGCAAGTAGTAGAACTAAATAAAAGTAAACTGAGCCATAGAGTTCTAAAGACATAAAAACATAAGAAAATTGAGCAAAAAGAAACAAAGTGCCAAAACAAAAACAGTCCTAATCATCAGCAGCAGTACAAATAGCCATATCCATCAAGGAGTATGAGAAGGCCCCGCACCATCAGAACAGGTACGACGGGGATCCACAAATACTGAAGTCGGATCAAGATAGCGACAAACCCACGAATCATCAATGCGATAACCGTCGCGAGACGGATCACGCATCATCGGAATCAGCATCGTCGGATGGAAGGCCATGGAGTACTGAATGTCCACTACAACAAAAAACCCTTTTAATGACGGCTAAAAAGCATCATTAATGACGAACCATGACGCTTTTTTTTCAAAGCAACCGTTATAAAAACGGGTGTTATAAATGTTTTTTAAAAACGTTATAAAAAAAACCGTCATGAATAGTTTCTATAAAAGCGTTATGAATAGTTAATATATAGTGCACAATTCAGGATATTTTGAAAGCGTTATGAATAGATAATCTGTATAAGCTCAATGGAGAACATTTATAACACTCAATATTACTGAACTCATCACATTTATAACGCTTAATACTGCACATTAATCCAAAAACTTCTCAATTCAATTTTAAAACAACAATTTTGAACTATATTCACAAGAAAACATTGAAATGTTATATCACCATCTTCATTACATTATTTCAAAATAGGGTATCCAAATACATATATTTACAACAACTACTTAAATGGATCCTCAAAACAAGTAACTACTTTGGCTTCAACTTGAGCACATCAAAACTGTCAACATCACGTGTAGCAAATCGCACCACTGCAATAATAGTTGCATCTTCATGTGCACCTGAGAAGGAAAATTAATACTAGTTAGCTACAATTCCACCACTGCATCTATAACAAGTATTATCAACACATTAAGATAAGACCAACTTACAAATTTGGAAATAGAGAGAGCTCTATGAGCTATCTTCAAAAACTTCAATGACTAAGGAATTAAAAACAGTATATCAATGGTTCATGCTTTAAACCTCATCTTCTTAAATTTTATTTTAACTAAAGGTAGAATTAGAACTACTAAATTTTTTTCTTAAGTTTGAACAATCAAATTTATTGGTTACTTGACCACAAAAGAATTAATAATCACTACAGCTAAATTCTTTCCAGAAAAGATATTAGCTTAGGAGAAAACTTACTAACTGTTACAGAAGTTAAGCTACACATACTTAGAGAGAAGTAAAATACTTACCGGTAGAGCCATCTTCTTTAATGTACTCATTGTCGAAAATTATTTGAGGCAGTAGAGGACGATTGGATCCAGAACTAGATTAGGAGCAACAATATTCTGCTCATATAGTTCTAGTGACCATTTGAAAATATAGTGCCTGGCTGCATTTGTATTCTCCTACCTTACGATTGAAGTTAATAAATTACAACTGAATGGCTTTAGATGTCAAAGTTAAAAGAGATACTACCTATCAACCTATATGTATCATACTGATACGTAATGAGGTGGTAGTATATCATATCATACCTTACGATACGTATCGTGTATCGTAAGATACTGACAATATAGTATAAACTCTTTGGTTATAAGACTCATGGCACATTCCTGAGCTTCTCAAGGCCTTAATCCTTTAGCCAGTTGAAATCTGGCCTATTAGTAAAAGAGACAAAGAATGGCTCTATGTCAGGTGTAAAGAAGTCCAAGCCTGATATTATGTATGGATCTGAGGAATTACTTAACTCAGAACAAAGAATGAACGAAAAAGTTTCAATGGAAAATAAAACAAGAAGTAAAATGAAGCAGCATAATTAACAAGTACATATGAAATATGCTGATAAAAACCTCAGGCGTCTTAACCACGCCTCATATATTTTGAAAGTCGATTGACCATATCAATTAATTGGCCTAAAAGGCAACATAACCAATCTTTTTTAAAAGCAAACTAGTTACTGCCAAGCAGGTATAAAACTCACAAATCAAGAAAATGGTTAGCACTAGCAACAAAGTGATCCGGAGAGAACGTCCAAACTACATAATAGATTGTGAGCCATGCAAATTTTGTTGGAGTCCACCAAATATCCCTGTAATTTTGTTGGAGCCCACCAAATATCCCTGTAATTTTGTTGGCTTCAGCGTCCTTCAGCCAGAATAAGAAAAATAGGGATTTGAGAATCAAATTTTTTGTTTAATTACTCGTACAGGCTAAACTGAACCCGTGGATATAGTGCTCTTGAACAGATTTTTGTATCTGGGCTTTTGTTTTTGTTTTTTGTTTTTGGCCTGGGGGTTGTCCCGTGTAGGTGGGTTGCCCAAGTCCGAGATCTTTCCAGGCTTGCCCACGGGCCGGCCGTGGGTATACCTCTAGGCGGACGTTCTCGAAATTGAACTGCGGGAGAGATGTTGATGTGTGCAAAAAATTAGAGACACTGTGGGTCCAAATAGCATATAACGCAGCTTGCACAATGTCTCATACGTTACGCCGGACATCGCAAAAAAAGAAAATGATTCCTCATACAAATTTGTTACCGGTAGATAGTCACAAAAATGCAGGAACTGAATAATGCAATGGAATTGATCTTGCCCATACTGTAAAAAAAATGAAACAATACTTCTGCAGAATCAATCTAAAGAGAACTATTGCAATTGATGGACCCAGTACAAAACAAGATAGAAAAAACTATATTCTATAGAGACTTTTCTAAATATTGCATGTCAATTTGCCTACAAGTATAATCTAACTATAGTACATAGCAAAAGACCGGGTAATTTAACACAGCTAGGACATGAACATCCAACTGATGTTCAGAAATCAAATAAATAGTCACGATAAAATAGTTTTATCCAAACAAAAAGTTACAAAATAAATTAACAATTTTCAAAATGAATTTGTTATGGTACCGTAACTAAATGTGACACAAAGTTAACGTAGGTCGCTCAAGCCCAAGTGCTAAAATTTATTGTAGAGATCTTCTAACAAAAATTGCTCACGATAGCAATCTGCAAAAAGTTGAAGGTATTAATTTACTATTTAAATGTGGAAAGTTGCAGACAATATGTAATTTGTCAGAAGAAACGAAAGGGGTCTAAAATTAATCGAAACCGCGATTGGGCAAGGCAACCCTATAAAAAGACCATCCCCGTAGTTTCTATTCTCCAGCTAAGGGCGTAATCGGTTAGGGATAGCTGCTGAATCAGGACAACAAGGAATGTCTCGACATAAAGTAGTACTCGCTTTTAGCAAAAATAAGGAAGAGGAACTGACCCATGAGGGCTTCGGATCCGAGGCCGGCGCCAGAACCGATGAAGCGGCGGAGGTTGCGGACCCACGGCATCGACGACGCCGGAGGTATCTTCTTCTGTCTGCCGCCGGCAGAGGCATCATGGGACCCCTCGCCGTCGCTGGCGCCACCGTACATCGCTTCGCCTGCCCTGTGCCCGAGGTTCAGCAGATCGGGGTGGGGGAGAATCTAGGGTTTGGTGGGGATAGGGGAAAATTTAGGGTTCCAGGATCGAGAAGTGGAGGGAGAAACTAAGCGAAGGACGACGATGTGGAGGATTAAAAGAAGGAGGAGGAGAAGATTAGGGTTTGGTTAGACGAGGGAAGATGAGGAGAAGGGGAGTGGAGCTGGGAGGGAAGGAGAAGGGATTTGGAGAGGGAATGAGAAGGGGGCGGGGGCTTGAGCCTCAAAATATCGTGGGGGTGGAAAGAATTTTACAGAAAACTTATTACAAGTTTGCCACCGCTCTAAAATATTAATAACGCTTTGTTTTATAAACGTTATAAAAAGCCCAAAGTTAGCCCAAATCGTCATAGAAAAAAGGTATTTCGAACTTTAATAACGCTTAGGTAGCAGGCATCATCAATATGTCTTATCGAGCGTTATTAATAGGCCTTTTTGTTCTAGTGGTCGTGGATGGAGTTGCTGAGCGCACTCATCTGCAGAGTAGTACGGTAGTCCATCTGCGTCCAGCGATCATCCATCTCAGCCCAGCGCTCGTCCTCCAAACGGAAGCGATCGCGAAGCATAGTCTGAAGAGAGTCCAGTGTAGCAGTGGACTCAGGAGCAGGTGAATCAGGAGCAGCAAAAGGAGCAGGAGAGGTAGGCTCCTCAGCATCATCGGACTCAGAAGAGGCGATAGCAGCAATAGTTCTCCTTACCTTAGTCAGAAAGGCAGGAGGGGACAAGGACTGACACTGATCCAATGGAACATGAAAGGAACAAAAAATCAAAGGAAGATACATAGAATAAAACAAAGATTTTGGTTTAGGCCTAGCACGAATCATCCAATCCATCATCGTGCGAAGGAAGTTAAAGGGGACGCAAAAGTGAAGAAAGAAGAGAGCAGTAATCTCAAAGTAAGTAACTTCATCGGTTGATCCAGCTTTTGGCAAGACTGAAAAAAGATAATTCGATGAAGTTCATAGAAATGATTATTGAGATGTTTAGCCATGAGTTTTCGAGGGAAAGGATTTGGAGAACAAAGATCACCCTTGAAACTCTCCAACGTGGTCTCTCCAGAAAAAACAAAGTCCCGAGCATCATCACGCCGTTCCCAAGTGTTGGGGTCGGGCAAACCAAGTAGGTCGGCTAACTCAAAATTATCAAAAGATATGTCTACACCGGCGACACGTGAATAGATGCGTGTGCGGTCATAAGTCATGTTGCAATAAAATATTTGTATGGCATTCACATATATCGGTTCACGAGTCGCAAAACGCTCATCAAGACACAAGTCACGAAAATTAGGAAGAAAATCGGAAAACACCGTAAATTTAATAGGGTGTCCCGCAAAGACACGACGATGACGGAAGTCGGCGAACCATGCGTTGGACGCATCCAAGGACACAAAAAGACGGTCATCGTATGTGTCGGCATTGATGGGTGGAGATGGATTAAAAAGAGGATGCACCAAGTTAGGAGGAGGATAAGGGATAGGTTGTGGTAGAGGACTAGGTTGAGGGTTTGGGTTAGGATTAGTAGAGGATTCACCAATACTTCTCCTTGGTCTTTTACCCCTACTAAGCAACCTAGGAGCCATGGAAATAAAATTAAGAAGTGAAGAGAGATATACCTTAAAAGAGACCTAAGATAGAGGAGAACAACTTCAAGAATGACTTTCTTGAGTTTGGAGAGCAAATTCCCAAGGATTGGAGCCTTCTAGGGTTAGGGTTTTGAAAAAAATATAAGTGGAGATGGAGGAAGAAGACAATAGAGGAGAGAGAGACCAATTTTCGAATTTATGGTCCCTTGGTTGGCTGGTCGGGTGAAATGTGGGCCATCAGATGAAAAAAGAATGGACGACTGAGAATGATTTGAGGTTCTGGAATAAGGACAACGAACTCGGCCCGAACTCTGGGTAGGGCAGAGTTTGGCCCGAGTTCTGGTCCCTTGGGCCAGAACTTCAAAAAAGGAAAATAAAGAAAGATTGGAAATAAATATGAATAAATGGTCAAAGATATGAATAAAAACAAGATTGAAAATTCGGATTTTCAAAAGAGGCAGGCTATAAATAAAATTGAACCATATAATAACTAAGGAGTTATGACATAAATCAATATGGTGAAGCTGTTATGGGGTAGCTGCAGGGGTCGGATCCCAGCTAGTAGTAGTCCGAAGACTAGTGCACCGTGTCGCTTAGGCTTTTACGCATTGTTATCAGAAGGACCCTTTCGGCTTGTACCCATAGCAAAGTCAGCATAGAGAATCGTGACATAATCGATAATTACGCAGGTCAAGTTAATGTATAACCGTTTCATCTAAAATTCCTAATTCCCGACAAAGAAAATTGAATCGTTCCTCGGATAATAGTTTTGTAAAGAAGTCGGCCAACTGATGAACAGTGTCAATAAATTCTAAATTAATAGTGACATTCTGTTGGTGATCACGCAAAAAGTGGTGATAAATTTCAATGTGTTTCGTGCGTGAGTGACATATGGGGTTCTTAGTGAGATTTATAGCACTAGTGTTGTCACAAAATATAGAAATATACATAAAAGATAAGTTATAGTCTTCAAGGGTTTGCTTTATCCACAAAATTTATGCACAACAACGACCAGCTGCGATATATTCAGCTTCTGTTGTGGATAGTACGACAGAATTTTGCTTCTTGCTAAACCAAAAGACTAGAGCCTTTCCTAATAAATGACATGTGCCGCTTGTACTTTTACGGTCGACCTTGCATCCAGCGAAATCAGCATCAGAGTACCCAATGAGGTCAAATGATATTGATTTGGGATACCATAGGCCTACTGTAACCATACCCTTAAGGTATCGAAAGATACGCTTAACAGCGGTCATATGTGATTCCTTAGGATTTGCTTGATATCTAGCACACAGGCAAACGCTAAACATAATATCAGGGCAACTAGCAGTTAAATAAAGTAGACTGCCTATCATACCTCGATACTTACGTTGATCAATAGGTTTGTCGCTTTCATCTGGTTCTAGTTTGGTCGTAGTAGCCATTGGGGTGCCGATTGGTTTGACGTTGTCAAGGTCAAATTTCTTCAGCATGTCCTTTGTATACTTTCACTGACAGATGAAAGTTCCATTTGATGTTTGTTTGACTTACAGTCCAAGAAAGTAATTGAGCTCTTCCATCATGCTCATTTCAAACTCGGTCTGCATACACTTAGCAAAATCTTGACAGAGAGTTTCATCAGTAGAACCAAATATAATATCATCAACGTATATTTACACTAAGAGAATGGTGTCTTTGAAAGATTTTATAAAGAGTGTAGTGTCAACTTTCCCTTTTAAAAAACCTTTTTCAAGCAAGAAATTGCTTAACCTTTCATACCAAGCTCTATGGGCTTGTTTGAGGCCATAGAGCGCTTTCTTGAGTTTGAAAACATGGTCGAAAAATTTATGATTTTCAAAACTAGGGGGTTATTTTACAAAAACTTCCTCCTTAATAAATCAATTCAAGCAAGCATTTTTCATATGCATTTGAAACAGTTTAAAGTTTTGAAAATTAGCAAATGCACAAAGCATCCGAATGGATTCAAGTCTTGCAACAGGATCATATGTCTCATCGTAGTCGATACCTTCCTTTTGGTTGTACCCTTGAACTACTAGACGAGCTTTGTTGCGTGTAACTGAACCATCTTCATTTATTTTGTTACAAAAAACCCATTTCGTACCAATAATCGAGTGATTAGCTGGCCTAGGAACGAGTTCCCAAACTTGGCTCCTCTCGAATTAGTTGAGTTCTTCTTGCATGGCAGAAATCCAAAACTCATTATTAAAAGCTTCTAAAATGTTTTTCGGCTCAATTTATGAAATGAAGACAGTACTAGCAATGGAGTCTCTTAATGATGATCTAGTACTTACTCCGCGTGAAACATCACCAATAACCAAATTTTCTGGATGTGACGGCTTGAAAGAGAATTTCTTTGGCAAGCCCTCTAGAGAATTGGTTTCAGTAGTGGTATTCATTGGAGTAGAAGTTGATGGCTCAACATCATCATCAAGAGTGGCTGCTGCACTATTATCCTCATCGAAAGTCACATTTGTAGACTCTTCCACAATTAATGAGCGTTTGTTGAATACTCTATATCACTTGCTCTTGGCCGCATAGCCAAGAAATATACCATCGTCAGCCTTGGAATCAAATTTGCCTAAGTAGTCTTTGGTGTTAAGGATAAAACATCGACAATCAAAAACTTAAAAATATAAAACGTTTGGAGTTCTTCCAAACCAAAGCTCATAGGGTGTTTTCTTCGTAATAGGACGAATGAGCACCCTATTTTAAATATGGCATGCTGTACTGACAGCTTCAGCCCAAAAATATTTCGGAAGAGAGAATTTATTTAACATGACTCTAGCCATATCGCCAAGAGTCCTATTCTTCCACTCCACAACACCATTTTGTTGAGGAGTTCTTGGACAAGAAAACTCATGATTAAAACCATTTAAATCACAAAACTTTTCAAAATCAGTATTTTCAAATTCGCCTCCATGATCATTTCGGATTCGAGTAATCATGTAGTCTTTTTCATTTTGGACCTTTTTAGCAAATATTTTGAAAACAGAAATGGTATCACTTTTTTTGTAAGAAAGAAAACCCAAGTAAATCTCGAAAAGTCATCTACTATAACAAAAGCGTAGAGTTTTCCACCAAGACTGGCTACTCTACTAGGACCAAATAAATCCATATGAAGTAATTGCAAGAGTCTAGTTGTACTTACAGAGATTATGGAATGAAATGAGGACTTGGTTGCCTTATTTAACTCACATTCGGCACATACAGTGTCCTTTTTGAATGTGATATCGAGCAAGCCTCTAACTAGCTTCTTAGTCGATAGCCTGGATATAATATACATATTGGCATGACCAAGACGCTGGTGCCACAATAATCTCTCATCATTGTGAGCATAAGAGACATCTTCCTGCACTGTTAGTATCTCTAGATAGATAGAAAATATAAATATTATCCTCTCTTATCCCTTCAAAAGCGATGTCTCCTGTTGACCTATCATAAATATAGCAGTTATTTTGTCTAAAGTTAATATCATATCCATGATCAGCAAGGTGACTTATGCTGAGCAGGTTATGCTTTAACTCGGTCACTAGGCAGATATCCTTTATTACAGGAGAAGAAGGATGACCAATAATACCATTACCTATAATATACCCTTTTAGGTTGTTGCCGAAGGACACATATTCTTCTCTCTTCATCGATAGTGATGTGAAAAGATTTGCGTCTCCCGTCATATGCCGCGAGCATCCACTATCGAGAATCCACTTACTCTTAGTTGAGGAGGGAAGGTCCACCTACATCAAGAGTAGATGTGACCTTTGGTACCCAATTTCTTGAGGGTCCTGAAAAGTTAGCTTTTGGCAACCATGCATATATATTCCTATCTACTGATCTCCTAACTCTATATTATGGTAAGATGTGTCCATGTAATCCACAATAGGTATATAGCATTTCTATTTATGTTAGGAGCATGTTGATGATTTCTATATGAAGCATGGTAAGAGTGATGTGGAGTAGCAGCATGGTAAGAGTGACGTGGAGCAGTATGATAATGACTATATATAGCAATAGGATGATGATTATATCTATATACGGTATGGTGGTGATTTTATTTATGTGCAACATGGTGATGATTGTATCTATATGTAGCATGGTGATTATGTGTTATATTTGAATGATGAGAAAAATATCTACGTGCATGTGGTTCATGTGCTTTATGGAAGTGGGTGTACATGTAAGCATGTTTAAGTGTTATAGGTGGATGTCGTGTTTGACTAGTTTGAGCAGTGTTGTGCCTTGTGTGTGTATCATGTGATTGGGTTTGAGGTTGATCAACCTATTTTCCCAATCTAGTCTCTAATTTCTTAGAGGCAGCTTGCAGTTCACTAATCTTACCATTCAAACCATAGATTTTAGTAATAGAGATCTTGTGTCTATTCTTTTCTTCAACAAGCTCAGTGTTGAGTGCTGTGATCTCTTGTGTTTGTTTTTCAATACGTGCTCCAGCATCATGTAGGCTTAATTTAAGCTTAGACATCTCATTTATGACTTTTGTGGGTGAAGTGTCTCTAATATTATCAAGCAATGAAGAGAGTCTTTGAATCTCGACTTTACAACTTTTGATCTTCTCCTTGGCATGTTTATATTTACCAATGACTTTTTTGTGGTCATCGAGTAAATCATTGAATGCATCGCCAAGTTCATCAAAAGTGAAATCATCGAGAGTTTTGCTTGTTACCTTGTCGGATGTTGCCATTAGGTATACATTGGCAGTATCTTGAGGAGAGTCCTTTTCTTCTTCGGAGTCACTAGCTTCGCTTTCATGCCAAATGCTTGTGTTGGCATATTTCTTTGAGGAAGCCTTCTTGTATGGTTTTTCATATCGGTTGCTCTTCTTTGCGAATGGACAATCTTTTCGGACGTGTCCAGTCTTCTTGCAGCCATAGCATATTGGCTCTTCTTCGTCATCTTCTTGTGGTTCCTTCTTTCTTCGATTGAAGCGAAGGAATTTTTGAAGTTTCGGACAAGGAGAGCTTGATCATCACCTTTCGAATTGTCATCATCCGTCTCTCCAGGATCATCTCTTCGACGGTGAGCTTTAAGGGCAATCTCCTTTGCCTTAGGAGCAGGCTCTTCGATGTCTTTGAGGTCAAGCTCATGAGTCATCAGCTTTCCCATCAAAGTCTCCATGGACATTGTAGTGAGATTATTTCCTTCTATGATGGTTGTCACCTTAGGGTTCCAAACCTTTGGTAGCCCCCTAAGTATCTTACGAATCTTCTCGTAATTTGTATATTATTTGTCGAGAGAATACAAGGGGTTGATGATGTCAAGGAATCTTGTAATCATTTGTGTGATCGTCTCATTTGGCTTCATCTTGAAAGCCTCATATTCTTGAGTGAGACAACTTATTTTTGACTCCTTGAATTGGGTGGTTCCTTCATGCGTCACTTCTAGAAGTCTCCATACTTCATGAGAGGTGGTGCATGTTGAGACCTTGTTAAACTCATTCCCGTCTATAGCACAAAATAAAGCATTAATAACTCTTGCGTCTAGACTTGCCTATTTTTTTTCCTCGTCAAAATATTTGTCATGGGGTTTCTCAACGAGATCAACATTGACAACTATCCGGGCGGGCTTTTTGTAACCATCAGTGACAATGGTCCACAGGTCGAAGTCTAGCTACTTGAGATAAAAACTCATCCTTGTTTTCTAATAGGTGTAGTTATTTCCATCAAATAGGGAAGTCCTATGAGTGGACTGCCCTTCACCGTGATTGGAAAGCATGGGTTGAGTGGTTGCCATGGATCAGCTCTAGGATGTTAGTCCTTGACAAGAGAACAGAGCTCTGATACCAATTGAAGTACAAGTTGGTAACTCTAGAAGGGGGGTGAATAGAGTTTATATCAAAAATGATCAAATAAAAATTAAACTCTCTTTACCAACTAAATAATCATAGTAAAATAAATGCGGAAATAAAGAGTAGAGAGCAAGCACAAACACAACAAGATTTTTAACCTGGTTTTCCTCGATGAGGACTAGTCCAGGCCTGAGAACTCTAGCTCAGGATTGAAATCTACTATTTGTAAAATAGGGTTACAACCACGTACCTTTTCACAGAAGAGCACGCCAAACTTCTTTCAATGATCGCTTTGGCGAAACTTGGACTTTTCCAAGTGACTTACAACTTCTTGCACTTCAAACTTCTAGCTGGATCGTACTGAGCAACTTGGACGGTTGGAAAGTTTGAATGCTAAGTGGATGGGAAGGTAAGGCTCTTGAATATATAGGCTATGTAAGAGAAGAAGAAGAAGAGAAGAGTGGGTGGTTTCAAATGAGAGAAACTAAGGCCTATATATAGGGTTCGGGATAGGCAGAATTCGGTATGAATAATTCAAATTTTTGGCCGTTGGACAACTAGCAGTGATCAAGACCTAAAAATCAGCATCCTAAATTTTAGGGGACTGAGTTCGGTCCGAACTCTGTGTGAGGCAGAGTTCGGCCCGAACTCTGTCTTCTATGGACAGAATGATCTTTGTGGGATTTGGATGAATGGGTTGATTTAGATTTAGGCTAAGTAAACCTATAAAGCTATGGCTAGCCCAAAGTTGCTTAGTATGACCCAACGTACATCATCCTATACTCAAGAACAATAAAAAAATACAGACTCCAGTATACACAAAATGGTAAAACTCCAAGCAGCTGTGATCTGGAATAAATGAGCTGAGTAGATTGATTTCGAGCTCGATGTGTCAAATTGGACTATGACAAATATTGTTTTGTTAATTTTCAAGATTATGTTGACTGTGATCCGATTTGGGTCAACATATTGTATTGATTCTTGGATGTACAAGGAAGAATTCATGAAGGTTGTATTAGTGATGGATAGTGAGGAAGATCAGAAAGATACTTCAAAAGATATTCTCATAATCCCTGTCCAAGGATGTACTACTCGTCCCTCTTCTTCTCAAACATTGACTATCCATCTTTTCTCTCATAACAAACAGCTTCCTGCTGTAGAAAGGGAACAAAGAGAGCTCACCTCTTCTGAGCCTCTTGTTATCGACCTTCGTTGTAACAAACCTTCTCCTTCTTCTCCTTTGGTTATCAACCTTTCTAAGCCTTCTGTTAAGGCCAAAAATCCTTCCTCTCCTCCTCTGATTATCAACCTTACTAAGCCTTCTATTAAGGTTAAGAATCCTATTGTAAATGATGATATACAAATCAATAAAGTAGTATCTCCTTTACAGTATATTGATGTTTTTTATTATACTCGATGTTTTTTAGAAATGCTGGATAACTTCGAACCACTTACCATAGGAGCAGTTCAATCTCTCCAAGACGAAGTATTGCTCGAACCAATGCCGGATTCCTTCTTCTTAGTCCCTTCCAGGAAGAAAGATGAACTTCCTATACTTTTGAGTAAAACAGAAGATTACGCCCAATGGTTTAGAAGAAAATCATGATAACGGAAGACTTCAACTACATCATTATAGTCAGCAATCAAAAGATATCATTCAAAAGATGGGCTATAATTTTAAAGCTGGTCTCAATGGTGGTAAGGGAAGGCAAACTCCTATTCGTATTCCTGCTCCAAAAGGAAGGTCACAACAATATTAGAGCAAAATGAAGCAGGAATTGGGTTATACTTCGCCAATTTCAACTCCAGAAGTCTCTGAATCCGATGAAGAAGAATGATTTAACGCTTCTGATTCTGTCTTATGGAATTCAGACACCAGTGTAGGGCACGTCCATCGAGTGACTCTATCTTCCAATATGGTAACTGCCGAGTTCTCGGAAGGCAACGAAGACTTTGTCGAAGCCTCTGAATCTGATCCTTAGGCACAAAAGATGGATACTCAATGGGAGCTTTGCTTCGAGCAACGTGAGCCACCTACCGAAGATTAGTTGGTTCAAGTCGATGTTGGAGATGAAACTTCCCCAAAACCAATATTCGTTAGCAAAAGCCTCCCTGAAGCGGATAAATAAGAACTGATCCAGCTCATTAGGAAATACATTGATTTATTTGCTTGGAGCTATGAAGACATGTCGGGATTAGATACCCAGATAGCTACACATAAACTCAACATTCTGCCGAATACAAGGCCAGTCAAGCAACAACAGCGTCGATTTCGACCTGACATGATGACGCCATAGAAGCCGAAGTCAAGAAGCTCATCGCCTGTAGCTTCGTTAGAGAAGAACACATCTGGACTGGGTGGCTAATGTTGTCTCAGTTTTAAAGAAAACATTAAAGATTCGAGTCTGCATCGACTTCAGAGACCTTAATGAAGCTTGTCCCAAAGACGAATTTTCTCTTCCAATCAATGATGTCATGATCGACAATACTTGCAGATTTGAACGAATGTCTTTTATGGATGGATTTTCATGATATAATTAAATCAAGATGCATCCAGAAAATGAGAAACATACATATTTTCATACTCCTCTTGGAGTTTATTGCTGCACTGTCATACCGTTTGGTCTCAAAAATATTGGTACAACTTATCAGCGGGCTATAAGTACTATCTTCCGTGATCATTTACGAAAGATGATTGAATGCTACATAAACAATATTGCTGTCAAAAGTCATCTAAAGGAAGACCACATTTAAGACTGAAAACTATATTCGATCTAATACGCCAGCATCAACTCAAGATGAATCCCACCAAGTCATTCTTGGGAGTCTCTAGTGGCAAATTTCTTGGATTCGTTATTACCTCTAAAGGTATACACGTTGACCCTAAGAAAATTAAAGCCATTCAAGAGATGCGTCCTCCACGTAACCTAAACGAGCTACGAGGATTCCAGGGACAGCTTGCGTATATCAAAAGATTCATCTCAAATCTCTCTGGATGCTGTAGACCGTTCACTCAACTCATGAAGAAAGGTATATCTTTTATTTGGACTGAAGAATATCAGCAAGCATTTGAAGACATAAAGCGGTACTTGATAAACCCTCCAGTTCTAGTGCCTCCAGTCTCATGAATACCCTTCCTGATGTATGTTCAAGCAATGGACCATTCACTAGGTGCTTTATTAGCTCAGAAGAATAAAGAAGGTCATGAATAGGCTATCTATTATCTTAGCCGTACAATGATTGGAGCTGAACATTGATACACCCCAGTGGAAAAAGAATGTCTAGCTTTAATGTTTATTGTTCAAAAGACGAGACATTATATTACTGGCCAAACTATTCATGTTATTTCTAGAGTTAATCCTCTCCGGGTCTTGATGAAGAAGCCCAGTACACTCAATTCCAAGCTTGCAATATGGGCCATATTATTAACATAATATGATATAGTTTATGTTCCTCAAAAGTCTGTTAAAGGTCAAGCTCTTGCTGACTTTCTGGCAGCTCATCCAATTCTCGAAACGTCTAAACTCTACGACGAGATTCCAGATAAAACTTTGGAATCCAACATGATTTCAGAAGAATTTCTTATCTGGCGTCTATTCTTTGATGGTGCATCTAGAATCGGACCAAAAGGTGCCATTGTCGCTGGAGTTGGAATCGTCCTCGTCTCACCAGAAGGATTAGCTATTCAAAGAGCTTATTCTTTAGATGAGTTGTGTTCTAATAATGTGGCTGAATACAACGCTCTTCTCATTGGTCTCTAATTGGCTAAACAATTAGATATTAAATATCTCGAAGTATATGGAGATTCTAAACTGATTGTTAATCGGGTTAGAGGCACATATAAAGTTTGGCACCAAAATCTTGTCCCATATCATGAAGCAGCAATTAGGCTGGCTATATCGTTCAAGGGTTTCTTCATTGAACATGTACGTCGGGCATACAATATGGAGGCTGATGTATTGGCTAATCTGGTAGTCGTATTAGCAATCCCAGTAAAAAAGCAACATATGATTGGCGTTATAATAGAGAGTTATTTTGCATTGAGAATAACTCAAATATTGAGTTCAATAATTCAACTGAAGTCAATACCATTAGTGAAGATTGGAAAGCTCCTTTCATTGATTTTGTGGTACATGACATTTTACCTGAAGATTCTAAATAAGCTACAACAATACATAGGCAATCACTCCGGTTTTATTATAATCATACTTCTAAGACCCTTTATCGAAGAATATTTGATGGTCTACTCTTACGCTGTCTTGTGGGAGATAAAGCAAAACAAATACTATGTGAAGCCTACGATGGGGTATGTGGTGCACATTAGCTTGGTCCTAAGTTACAAGATCGTATGCGGCGTATGGGCTATTATTGGCCCACTATGGTATCAAATGCCATTGAATATGCAAGGAAATGTCGAGCCTGTCAAATTCATGCAGACTTCATCCATCAACCGTTGGAGTTCCTTCATCCGACTGCTGCATCATGGCCCTTTGAAGCTTAGGGTATGGATGTCATTGGTCCTATCAATCCACCGTCATCTAGAAGACATCGGTTTATACTAGCTATAACCGATTACTTCTCGAAATGGGCATAAGCTATACCTTTATCTGAAGTCAAGACCAGCAGCGTAATCAACTTCATCAAACATTATGTAATATATAGATTCGGTATTCCTCGACGAATTATTCATGATAATGGGCCACAATTCATCAGTAAAAAATTTACTTGATTTTGCAATGATAACAGAATCAATAATGTTGCTTCCACGGCCTACAATCCTGCAGCGAACGACTTGGCTAAAGCATTTAACAAAACTATCATCAAGCTTCTCAAGAAATTTGTTTCTACCAATAAAAGAAATTGAAGTGTAAAGCTTGGAGAATGTCTATGGGCTTATCGTACTACGATACGTACTCCAACTGCTTGTACACCTTTCTCCTTGGTGTATGGCTGCGAAGCTGTCCTACAATTAGAAATTCAAATCCTCTCCTTAAGGATTGCAATTGCCAATGAACTCACAATAGAAAATAATGATCGTCTTCGACTTCAGGAGCTTGAAGCGCTTGATGTAATGCATGTGGTTCGTATTACATATTTTAGAATACGTGTATGTATTTTATCTTGCATTGTATGATTCCTTGCTTAGTTTTCTTCATGGTTTGGTTTAATTCCTGGGTTGGTTCGGCTTGGCTCGGTTTGCTTTGGTTTACTATAAACCAAGGGTGAACCCCCTACCTACCACCACCATCTCCATTTATTAACCTATTCTTCTTTCTCTCTCTTCATTACTCTTCTTCTTTCCTCCATTAATTCTTCATCTACCAGAGAGAGAAAGAGAAGTCTAGGCAAGTACAACTTGCTTCATGGAGGAACTCCAATTTTATTGCTTCATTCTCTTCCTTACAGCATTTCTACTTACTTTAATACTTGGCATTTTTACTTTCCATGGCCAGATTCTTGTAGATATAAGTTTGTATTATTTTTGGATTTTCTGGGTTTTGATCTACTTAATCTTGTTATTTCTAAGTTTTGATGGTTCCATGTTTTAGAGAATTTCGTTCTACCCT
Organism: Iris pallida; assembly: GCA_029216955.1. NCBI lineage: Eukaryota > Viridiplantae > Streptophyta > Magnoliopsida > Asparagales > Iridaceae > Iris > Iris pallida. The sequence continues at coordinate 3,699,210 of JANAVB010031815.1, forward strand.
ATTTTGACCTATGGAAGTTCGGATTTGGGCTTCGGATGATAGAGTAATAGAGCTTGAGAACTTGGCTCCCATGGCGTTCTTCTTCTCAGAATTTTGGAAAAGATGAACTGTGCTTGACTTGACCGCATGAATATTTTATGCGACAAGTGTTCTCCCAGCAGCATGACTGGAAGAACCTTCGAGCCGCATGAGGGCCGAACTCGTCTAGCCGCATAACTCGCTCAACCCCCAGCCGCATAATACTCTGCACTTCTTGAGCCGCATGAGATGCTATCCCTTTTAGCTGCATGCGCCCTCCCCCTTCCTGGCCGCATGGGACCCCACTTCTTCCAGCCGCATGAATTCCTCTCCCCACTCAGTCGCATGTGCCCTTGCTCCTGCAGCCGCATGTCCACCCGCTGCATGAGGCCGAACCCCGCTAGCCGTATGAGACCCACTTGACTACCGATCGCATATACCGATTGGTCGGCCAGCCACATGAGCCTACACCTCCACCTGCCGCATGGAACTCGCTCGATCCCAGCCGCATAATACTCCGCTCCTCTTGAGCCGTATAGGCCTTGCTTTCCGCTGGCCGCATGAGAACTTCTTTCCCGAGCCGCTTGTGCCTTATGGTCCCGCTAGCCGCATAGACCTGCTTCCTGCTTGCCGCATGAGGCTTAGCTTCTTGAGCCGCATGCAACCCACTTGCTCTCAGCCGCATGAACCCTTCCCCCTTCAGCCGTATATGCTCCTCTCTTCCGGCTAGCCGCATATGCCTCCCTCTCCCTGAACCGCAGATCAACTGGTCTCCTGATTGAATGCTTGCACTATGATGCCCTACACATGTACCTGAACACGAAAGTGACCCGTCGTGGTGCACTCCTGACAAGTGAACATGATATAACCTGATAGTGGCCCATCGTGGCACACTCCTGACCAGTACACCCGACATGATAACCTAACATGATATATCTTGATAAGCTGTTGCGACGACTACCTAATATGATATGACCTGTATAAACAACCTGGACACCGTGGGCGATTGTGCTTGAACAAATAATCCAGTCTTGTCTTGCATCATGTCTAGGAGGGGACTCCTGAGTACCACGGTCAGGAGTACCTACTGAAATGGACTAAGGCTAATAACTAGATTAATACATTAGTCATAAAGAGATCTCCCAGCTACAGGCAATCCCGTTACCTGGGCGCGCCTGGGATCTGTATCCTGCCGTCGAATAGGGCACATTTCCAGCACACTGTCATGTGTTGCACCCTTCAAGCTATCTAAGGGTACATGCATTTCCTGGACGATGTACCCACCTGAATTTAACCCCTAATTTTCGACCTGGGTAACCTGGATGGTCTGCCGGGCTTGTGGCTGTGGAATAATCTCACTGCATATTGCTAGTAACCTGGAGCGGTCCTTGTTTGGTTTAAGAATTGTAACCTGGTTATCGGAATGGTCCCATGGTTATCTTATCGTATATCCTCGTGATGTTATATTATCTCCAGTTTTACTATATATTATTATCTTCTGTGCTAATTGCTGGTTTTAGTTCCTAAGTGAAGCTTTCTTTGTGGCACTTACTCTTTCTGGGGTCTGATCCAGCTGGTTTTGTATGGCCAGATTTTGGAGCAGCTCCAGAGGATCTACCGACTTTCCAGCCCGATGGTGGCGACTAGACGTAACCAAGGCAACGGGTGGGTTTATTTTTGATCTTCCACTTTATTGTAAAAATATTCTTTTGAGACGTTTAGCCGACGAGCACCTGTTTAGCTCGATTGTACTTACTTACTATCTGCCTGCGGGCTGTAACATGATTGACAGATCCTAGGGTTGATCATGTATGACTAAACTCTTGCTAGTCCTAATATTTTGTAACGACTAGCTTCATGATCAACTGAATATGTAATGTTTGGGATGCCTTACTATTGTATATTTGGTGATCTTATATCTTGTAACATTTACTTACTTGCTTGTGATTGAGACACTAGGCTTGTTCATGACCTTAAGAGACTGTTGGCTTGTAGTTAAACCCTCATGTATCTAGACAGCCGTGACCGTATAGCGAGATGGAATCCATTTCATATACGTAGCTGGCTATGTCTGCCCCTGCTCTCTAGTATTCTGGTTCTGGGGCGTGACATGGTTTAAGTGGTGGCCCATGCGGGTCTTGTAAATCAAGATATGTGAGGGTTTACCGAATAGATGTCTCAATCAGTATTCGCCCTTGATCTCTGCTCGTACCTTCTGAATCTCTAGATTCTTGTCCTGATCATATGCTTGTATCGTTGGTCTGTCTTGGTCCTTCCTTATTGTTCTCCATGTCGTCTTCTTCAGCGGTATCGTTCCTGGACCTGCCGGTCAGTAAGGCGGAGTATTTCCCGCGGATCAGCAGCAACCCGAAGATCAAGCCCAGCATTCGGGAGTAGCCTCCAGAGTCGTACCTCCTGGCGGACAGCCACCAGTACAGCCAGTTCAGTCTGCCGAACCTTATGATGGCACTTTGGTAGGTCTCGTCAGGACCTTGATAGCTTCCCAAGATCGTCGAGGAGATGCCTTGCACCAGGCAGTGACGGATGCTTTGACCAGGGGCGGTCATCCGGGTAACATCGCGGCCAACAGCTTCAAGCGCTTGAACCCTCCTTTCTTCGACGGTAGTGAAGATGCTATCGTCGCAGATGCTTGGCTTCAGGACACAAAGGTGATTCTAGAAGCAGCCAGGATCCCAGAGAACGAGAAGGTAGCCGTGGTGCGCCTGCAGTTGCTAGATCTTGTCTGCAGCTGGTGGACGGCTCAGGCCGTTGGATTAGCAGCACCCATTGCTTGGGCGGTGTTCAGAGAGAGATTCTAGACCAAGTATTTTGATGCTGTAGCTCAGTATGATCTACAGACAAGGTTCACCAATCTGAAGCAGATGGAAAGGACGGTCGACGGATATGCGGCCGAGTTTTTGAGGCTCAGTCGGTTTGCTCCTACCTTGGTGGCAACCGAGTATGATAGAGCCCAGCGATTTCAGCCGGGGCTTCACCTGGAGATTCTATTGGCAGTTGAGCAATTTGAGCATTAGACTTTTGATGCAGTCTTGAGAGCAGCTAGGAGACATGAGTATACCTCCCAGAGGATTGTGGATAGGGCCGGAGGTCGGAAGAGGTCCCATGGCCAGATGAATCAGTCTTCAGCCCCAGCCCCGGCAGCCAGAGCTTTGACTATTGGAGCTCCGAGGCGGGTGGCCTCCGTGACGTCGGTTCAGCATTCGGCCCCGACGTATCCTCAGCAGCAGAAGCAGAAGCAGACTTCCCCAGTAGGATGTTCTCATTGTGGAAAGCCAGGCCATATAGTGGCAGAGTGTCGTAGGACACAGGGATTGTGTCTGGCTTATGGAGCAGCAGACCATAGGGTTGGATCCTGCCCGATTAGGGGAGGGTCATCATCGTCCAACCTTTCTAGCTCTTCGGTGAGAGGACTAGCTCCAGTCCAGCCGCTGCAGTATCTATTGTCGAGGCCCTTGCCGTCTCAGTCCCAGATGTTCCAGCAGCAGAACCTCCATCAGCATACTCAGGCCCAAGTCTTGAGTCAGAATAGACAGCGAGGATTTCAGCAGAGGGGACCAGCACCCCGAGGGCATGGTCAGGCTATGGTGATGACCATGGAGGAAGGATTGGCACCAGGAGAGGTAGTGGCAGGTACTATTCTCGTCAACTCCTTTCCAACTTCAGCTTTATTTGATTCTGGTGCATCACATTCTTTTATGTTTGTACGATTCGCGACACGGATAGGATTGGAGCCCGAGTCATTATCAGTAAGGCTCAATATACTTACTGGTAACGGACTTATGGGAGTCGATAGGGTGTTTTCCTCGTGTCGGATCGTAGTTAGCGGTAAGAAATTTCTCGCTAGATTGATAGAATTTCCGATGGCCGATTATGATGTGGTCCTAGGGATGGATTGGTTGAGGAACCAGTATGCTAGAATAGACTGCCATATTGGTAGGGTTGTTTTTAGCATTCCAGGCGAGCCGGAGTTTTCCTTCTCCCGAGGCGCAGTTGAGCCTTCTCCTCCAGTGTTGCGGATGGCCGTAGCAGCAGTGCAGTTGCCCCGGATAGTCGAAGAGTTTCCAGATGTTTTCCCAGAGGAGCTTCCAGGTATGCCGCCAGAGTGGGAAATCGAGTTCACTATAGACTTGATTCCCGGGACAGCCCCAGTGTCAGAGAGAGTCTACAGAATGGCGCCGTCAGAGTTGGAGATATTGTACAAGATGATTGAAGAACTTCGAACCAAGGGATTCATTCGTACTAGTGGATCGCCTTGGGGAGCCCCGATTCTTCTTGTGAAAAAGAAGGATGGTACGTCCAGATTGTGCGTAGATTATCATACCTTGAACTCAGTGACAATCAAGAACAGATATCCTCTCCCGAGGATAGATGACTTGTTTGATCAACTCAAGGGGGCATCAGTATTCTCGAAGATCGACTTGCGCTCAGGATATCACCAGATCAGAGTCAGAGAGGAGAACATCCCGAAGACAGCTTTTAGATCGAGGTATGGGCATTGGGAGTTCCTTGTTATGCCCTTTGAAGCAACCAATGTGTCGGCGGTATTCATGGATCTCATGAATCGTATTTTTATGCCCTATTTGGATCAGTTCGTGATTGTGTTTTTGGATGACATCCTGGTCTATAGCAGGAGTGAAGTGGAGCATGAGCAGCATCTTCGTGTGGTTCTTCAGATTCTCAGGGAGCACCAGTTGTATGCCAAGTTCAGTAAATGCGAGTTCTGGCTCGATCGCATTTCGTACTTGGGTCACATTATCACTCAAGGAGGAGTAGAAGTGGATCCCCAGAAGATTGTGGCTATTAAGTCATGGCCAGTGCCCAGCACCATTGCAGAAGTTTGCAGTTTTCTTGGATTGGCTGACTACTACCGGCAGTTTGTTTCAGATTTTGCTCGGATTTCAGCGCCATTGACCCAATTGACCCGCAAGGATGTGCAGTTTGCTTGGACAGCAGAATGTCAGGATTCTTTTGAGAAGTTGAAACGAGGTTTGATGACGGCTCCCATTCTCGCGCTTCTAGATAGAACCGGAGGATTCTCCGTGATTGTGATGCTTCAGGCAGAGGCTTAGGATGTGTTATGATGCAGCGTGGGAAGGTAATAGCTAATGCGTCACGACAACTTCGTGATCATGAAAAGAATTACCCAACCCATGACTTGGAGCTGGCAGCAGTAGTGTTTGCACTTAAGTTGTGGAGGCACTACTTGTACGGAGATAGGGTGGAGATTTTCACCGACCACACGAGCCTGAAGTATGTTTTTACCCAGAAGGATCTTAACATGCGTCAGAGGAGGTGGCTGGAGCTTCTTGTGGATTATGATGTCAACCTGCAGTATCATCCTGGGAAGGCCAACGTCGTTGCAGATGCATTGAGCAGGAGAGCCGGAGTTTATTTCCTAACAGCCAACCAGAGCTGTTAGTAGATCTTCAGAAGATGGGTATTGAAGTTGTTCTCCCTTCCAGTGTAGTATTGATGGCCAGTATGCAAGTTCAGTCCACTATAGTCGAGAAGATCCGGATGGCGCAGTCGACAGATTCCAAGCTTCAACGACTCAGGACAGAGTGTGAGACAGGATGAAGACCAGAGTTATGCATTCATGAGGATGGTACACTTAGGCATGGTAAGCGTCTTTGTGTACCCAGTAGAGATATCAGACAGAAAATTATGGCAGAGGCCCATAGTTCGCAGTATTCTATTCATCCGGGTGGTATGAAGATGTACCGTGATATTCGTCAGTACTTTTGGTGGAATAGCATGAAGCGGAAGATAGCCCAGTTTGTCTCTCGTTGTTTAGTCTGCCAACAAGTTAAAGCTGAACATCATAGGCCCGCTGGACTTCTTCAGCCCTTGCCGATTCCAGAATGGAAGTGGAAACATGTGACCATAGATTTTGTGACCGGATTACCTAGATCCCCAACTGGCCGAGATGCTATTTGGGTTATAGTTGACAGGCTCACGAAGGTAGCTCACTTCCTCCCGTTCAGAGTTGGTCAGTCGACAGCTCAGTTAGCAGAGATGTACCTCAGGCAGATTGTCAGATTGCACGGAGTGCCAGTCAGTATCACCTCGGACCGAGATTCAAAATTCATATCACACTTTTGGCGTAGCTTGTAGGAGAGTTTGGCAACTCATCTCCAGTTCAGTTCAGCATATCATCCGCAGACAGATGACCAGTCGGAGCATCTTTTACAGTTGACTTCGGTGGTTCGTGGGAAGATCACCTACACCTGGTGGAGTTCTCGTACAATAACAGTTTCCAGGCCAGTATCCAGATGGCACCATTCGAGGTACTGTATGGCAGGAAGTGCAGATCTCCGTTAGCCGGGATGATGTCGGAGAGAGGCAGATGCTCGGTCCAGAAATGATTGCTCAGACAGTTGAAGTAGTCAGAAAAGTCAGGGATCATCTTCGAGTTGTCCAAGATCGTAGCGCCATTGGACCGATTCTCATCGGCACCCTCTCGAGTTTTCTGTCGGTAACCATGTATTCCTGAAGATTTCACCTAACCGTGGCGTCATTCGTTTCGGCGTACGGAGAAAGCTTAGTCCTAGGTATATAGGGCCATTTGACATTCTGGAGCGAGTAGGAGATGTGTCCTATCGTCTCGCTCTTCCGTCGTTGCTAAGCGAGGTGCATGACGTATTCCATGTATCCCAATACGACGGTATATCCCGGACCCGAGCCACATCCTAGATCATTTGGAATTGGTTGTTGGTACCAACCTTTTGTATGAGGAGAGGCCCGTGTCAATATTGGACCGGAGAGAGAAGATACTCAAGAACAAGACTATCAAGTTAGTCCGAGTTGCTTGGGGTCATCAATCTTTGGGTGAGTCAACGTGGGAGCGTGAGGATGATATCCGATCACGATATCCCGGCTTGTTTGACTCGTGAGGTATAATGTCTTCCTTATGCCTCATGCCTTCGATTCCTTGCTTGAATGAGTGATTGCCTGCCTAGTTATAGCTTGCTTGTGATTAATATAGCTTGTCATCATCTCTCTAGCCTCTTAATTAAATTTCAAGGACGGAATTCTTTTAAGGTGGGTAGAGTTGTAATACCTGTGGTTCGTATTACGTATTTTGGAATACGTGTACGTATTTTATCTTATATTGCATCATTCCTTGCTTAGTTTTCTTCATGGTTTGGATTAATTCCTGGGTTGGTTCGACTTGGCTCGGTTTGCTTTGGTTTACTATGAACCAAGGGTGAACCCCCTACCTACCACCACCATCCCCATTTATTAACCCATTCTTCTTTCTCTCTCTTCATTACTCTTCTTCCTTCCTCCATTAATTCTTCACCTACCAGAGAGAGAGAGAGAGAGGTCTAGGCAAGTGCAACTTGCTTCATGGAGGAACTCCAATTTTATTGCTTCATTCTCTTCCTTACAGCATTTCTACTTACTGTAATACTTGGCATTTTTACTTTCCGTGGCCAGATTCTTGCAGATCTAAGTTTGTATTATTTTTGGATTTCTTGGATTTTGATCTACTTAATCTGGTTATTTCTAAGTTTTGCTGGTTCCATGTTGTAGAGAATTTCGTTCTACCCCATTTTGACCTATGGAAGTTCGGATTTGGGCTCCGGATGATAGAGTTATAGAGCTTGAGAACTTAGCTCCCATGGCGTTCTTCTTCTCGGAATTTTGGAAAAGATGAACTGTGCTTGACTTGACCGCATGAATATTTCATGCGGCAAGTATTTTCCCAGCCGCATGACTGGAAGAACCTTCGAGCCGCATGAGGGCCGAACTCGTCTAGCCGCATAACTCGCTCAACCCCCAGCCGCATAATACTCTGCACTTCTTGAGCCGCATGAGACGCTACCCCTTTTAGCCGCATGCGCCCTCCCCCTTCTTGACCGCATAGGACCCCGCTTCTCCCAGCCGCATGAATTCCTCTCCCCATTCAGTCGCATGCGCCCTTGCTCCTGCAACCGCATGTCCACCCGCCGCATGAGGCCGAACCCTGCTAGCCGCATGAGACCGACTTGACTACCGGCCGTATATACCGATTGGTCGGCCAGCCGCATGAGCCTACACCTCTACCTGCCGCATAGAACTCGCTCGATCCCAGCCGCATAATTCTCTGCTCCTCTTGAGCCGCATAGGCCTTGCTGGCCGCATGAGAACTTCTTCCCCGAGCCGCTTGTGCCTTATGGTCCCGCTAGCCGCATAGACCTGCTTCTCGCTTGCCGTATTAGGCTTAGCTTCTTGAGCCGCATGCAACCCACTTGCTCTCAGCTGCATGAACCCTTCCCCCTTCAGCCGTATATGCTCCTCTCTTCCCGCTAGCCGCATATGCCTCCCTCTCCCTGAACCGCATGGGCTTTGGACCCTGAGCCGCATGACCCCTCCATGTACCTTGCTTTAGTGATTATTATTATTATTACTTGATTGTTACTGTTAATTCATGTCTTGTAACCCTAGATCAACTAGTCTCCTGATTGAATGCTTGCACTATGATGCCATGCACATGTACCTGAACACGAAAGTGACCCGTCGTGGTGCACTCCTGACAAGTGAACATGACATGACCTGATAGTGGCCCGTCGTGGCGTACTCCTGACCAGTACACCCGACATGATAACCTGACATAATATATCTTGATAAGCTGTTGCAACGGCTACCTGACATGACATGACCTGAATAAACTACCTGGACACCGTGGGCGATTGTACTTGAACAAATAATCCAGTCCTGTCTTGCATCATGTCTAGGAGGGGACTCCTGAGTACCACGGTCAGGAGTACCTACTGAAATGGACTAAGACTAATAACTAGATTAATACATTAGTCATAAAGAGATCTCCCAGTACAGGCAATCCCGTTACCAGGGCGCGCCTGGGATCTGTAGCCTGCCGTCGAGTAGGGCACATTTCCAGCACACTTTCATGTGTTGCACCCTTCAAGCTACCTTAGGGTACATACATTTCCTGGACGATGTACCCACCTGAATTCAACCCCTAATTTTCGACCTGGGTAACCTGGATGGTCTGCAGGGCTTGTGGCTGTGGAATAATCTCACTGCATATTGCTAGTAACTAGGCCTGTGATAACCCTAGCTAGTTAAAGTATCAAGCCGTACTTATTGCTTGGCCGTGATTGTTGAATGAGGAATGATCAGTCTAGTCTTGCCTTGATCCTGTATAGATTATTACATGTCCTGATTTTTCTTATATTATCTTGCTGATATATGGGAGAAACCAAGTTCGATTCAGACGAAGGGTTACAATTCCGGTCCTTGTTTGGTTTAAGGATTGTAACCTGGTTATCGGAATGGTCCCATGGTTATCTTATCGTATATCCTCGTGATGTTATATTATCTCCAGTTTTACTATATATTATTATCTTCTGTGCTAATTGCTGGTTTTAGTTCCTAAGTGAAGCTTCCTTTGTGGCACTTGCTCTTTCTGGGGTCTGACCCAGCTGGTTTTGTATGGCCAGATTTCGGAGCAGCTCCAGAGGATCTACCGACTTTCCAGCCCGATGGTGGCGACTAGATGTAACCAAGGCAACGAGTGGATTTATTTTTGATCTCCCACTTTATTGTAAAAATATTCTTTTGAGGCGTTTAGCCGACGAGCACATGTTTAGCTCGATTGCACTTACTTACTATCTTCCTACGGGCTGTAACATGATTGACAGATCCTAGGGTTGATCATGTATGACTAAACTCTTGCTAGTTCTAACATTTTGTAACGACTAGCTTCATGATCAACTGAATATGTAATATTTGGGACGCCTTACTATTGTATATTTGGTGATCTTACATCTTGTAACATTTACTTACTTGTTTGTGATTGAGACACTAGGCTTGTTCATGACCTTAAGAGACTGTTGGCTTGTAGTTAAACCCTCATGTATCTAGACAGCCGTAACCGTATAGCGAGATGGAATCCATTTCATATATGTAGCTGGCTATGTCTGCCCCCGCTCTCCAGTATTCTGGTTCTGGGACGTAACACTTGACGAGAAACGGCTCCTAGCACAACAACATATTGAGCTATACCAAGCCCGTCTATCAAAAGCTTTCAACCGTAAAGTCAAAGTACGAGCATTTCAAAAAGGAGAACTAGTTCTAACCGTCAGATGTCCTATGACTATGACGCATATGAGTAAAGGCAAATTTGAAGCGAAGTGGAAAGGACCTTACATTATAAGCAATGTTTTCTCAAACGGAGCTTATCAATTGACTGGTATGGATGGTCGAGTCGCCATGATGCCTATCAATGGCAAATTTCTCAAGAAATATCATGTTTGAAGACAAAGAGATATCAACACAGAGAATCAGGATGTAAGTAAAAAAAAATTTATTGCAATAGTTCAAACAGAAGGAAATACATAAAATCAACGAGGACCAGAGCCCTCCTGATCGAAGACAAATTTCGTAAGAAGCTCGAATACATTATTGTTGGATGACACCAACAATTCACACGCGGCTTTCCTCAGAGCTTCTTCTTCGACAGTGCTTCTAGGTTCCACCAGTTTGGCAAGAATGTCCTGCTTCTGTTCAGAAACAGCCAAGCTTTCTCCCACTTCTGGTTGGGTAGGCGGCAAAGGTTCGTCAGAAGAAGTATTGATAGCAGCTTCGATCGTCGGGATGATCTCAACCTCCTTAGGTACATCTTCGGAAGGCATTTGCAATAAAGGAATAGGTATGGATAATATTCTCCAAAAAGTTCTACACTATTTATAGATTGAAAGGCCAAAACAGTCTATCGCGGTAACCGAAGCGACCTTTCCTCGAAAAGGCATGTTCGTTCATTCATCTCTTTTTATCTCGTGAAGAGGTCTTCATTTATTGTCTGTCTCGAGAACCGAAGCGACCTTTCCTCGAAAAGGCATGCTTATTCATTCATCAATCTTTTTTGTCTCTATTCATTTTGCGAATAGGTCTACATTTATTATCATTTATTTACTTTTTTGTATATAAAGCCACAGATAGTAAATACTCAAAATCCTCAGTGGAGTTCATCCGAATCATTAATTGTCTTTTGAAACCTAGCTGTTTTAAAAGATATCTTATCTGTACTATCATAGATATCATCTTTTAGACATGAAATCATGTCTTTGAGTCCCAGCTGACTTAAGGATCATCAATAAAAAAATGGGTTCATATTCACATTACCTTTGAATTCTATTTTCTATATCATCACATCAAATCAAATCATAAAGGAGAAAAAATCATTCTTTATTCCTTCTTTAAAAATATAGTTACATCTTAATGGAAACCTATTATATCTCAGATTTTCATTCTAATACAACAAATGAAGGTCTATTACATCTTTGGATCTTCTTGTTGGTGCCAGTTCCTTGCCGACTCGACCTGAAGCAGCAAGCAAGGCAACGGAATCAACTCTAGTCTTCTCTCTCAGAAAGACTAGAGAAGAAAGACAGAGTACAATAGCTCAAAAACAAGTTGATGTCAATACAAATGGTGGAGAAATGACAACCCTTCGTAAGAAGTAGGAATGAGATCACCCTTGTGATACGATTCCTAGTTCTGTGTGTAGGAACGAAATCATAAAGCAGAATACTCTAGAGGGGGTGAATAGAGTAGGCAGCGAAATATTGCTAATTAAAACTTGTTAGCAGTTAGATCACAGAAATAATATTAATCACAAAGTAATAACTGTAAAGAAAAGAGTGATCAGAAGGCAAACGCAAACACAGAGATTTATACTGGTTTTCCTCTTGTGAGGACTAGTCCAGTCGGAAGAACTCTAGCTTCCAGTTGAATCCACTGTTGGAAAATCCTGCAAGTTTTTATACGAAGTCCTTACAACTTCTACAGACGCGAGCTTTGATACGAAGAACTCGACCAATTTCAGTTCTGAAGAGTATTTCTTCAATCAAGCCTCTGATTACAATATCTCTGAAATCTTCTAGACCGCACCGTACCGACAAATTGACTAGAGAATTGTAACTGGCTTGGGATTTGAAAATGGAAGCTTTTTGAAAACTCATTGGAAGAAACGTAAGCTTTAGAAGAGAGAAGATGAAAGTGAAATGAGTGTTTTAAAATGATCAGAATTCCTCTCTATTTATAGTTTTTCCAAAGACAGAACTCTGACAGAATTTGGGCAAAATTCGGACAGAACTCTTTGTAACAAACCGCAACTGAAGGGAGTCCAAGTTCAAAATTCAACGTTCACATAACGTTTACCTTGGCCGAACTCTAGCCGAGTTCTATCAGGGTTTGGTCAGGTTTATTTTGTGAAAAATGATTTTGGCTTTTTGAAAATCCTTCAGAAGCTTTTTGTAAAAGTAGATGTTTTTAAAAAATATAGGTCATTTTAAAAAGATAGGTCAGCTTTGAAAAACAATTTTGGATAGCCTATTTGCCAGTATGACTTGGTGTATAATGTATTCCTAGACTCAATAAAAATAAAAATTATATTGCGTAAGGAAATACAGTCTGGAGTGGCAAACAGAGCTTCGGTCTTGAACTGAGTAGATATCCAATCTTGATCAGTGTCCAAAACATCTTTAGTAAACATCTGAATTGTTTCGTATATCGAGACAGAGTTTGATATATTATTAAAATCAGGTTTGACCATGACCAATGGGCCAACAATCTCCCACATTTTGATAATTGACAAACCTTGACCGATATAACATCTTTTGGTCTTTATCAATTCAAAATTGTACCGAAAGTACCGAGATATATAATGAAAAATTGTTCACAACCTGTATTCATGAAGATGTTAGATCTTATTTCTCCTCCGTTGTCACTTAGAAAAATAATTGCAAAAGAGAAAGCTCTCCCGCAATAAATGCATAAGTAACAATCAGTGAAGAAACACACAAAAAAAATGAATAAATACATTCAACACATGCATGGTATAAATATCACAGACAAAAAATAAGATAAGCAGATAATAATTGTCATAGGCAGTTTAAATGGAAGCATAAATAAAGATAATGCTATAATAAAAGTTGAACTAAATAAAATGCTAAACTGAATAAAATGCTAAACTGAATAATGTGCTAAACTGAATAATATGCTAAACTGAAGCATAGAACATGTCCATCAAAAAGTCACAAATCATATCCAAATAACTAATAAGAGTACTGATACTATCTTGGAATGTCGGAGCATTTCCAAGTAAACAAAAGACAAAATCATCAGTCTTAAAAGTATGACATCTCAAAAATCATCCTCATCATCATCGTCATCTGCTGCAGTGCCAGCATGTCCAGATGGACCAGCTCCAGAGGTGTGTGGAGTAGCACTAGAAGTACGATACCAATCGTAAGCGTTTCCTAGCTGGAATAGAGAGTGAACCGCCTCATCATCAATGCGGTAACCAGATACAGAAGGGTCTTTAGGAAGAGTGCTAGCAGAGTGAACCGTCTGTGCAAATCTGAGATCGACAAATGAGTTGGCAATAGCCTGGAACCGAGTCACGTCACGAAACTCATGTTCCCTAGAAGTGTCAGCAAAGAACGTCCGCAGATCCGATAGGTGCTGATGAATACCCTCAAAAGTCATAGGATAAGACTGAGGAGGAACAGGTACAATAGGAGCAGTAGCAGTAGGAGCAGGTGCAGGAGGGGTAGGAGCAGTGGCAATGCTGCGACGAGAAAGCTTGAGAAACTTTGGCTCAGGGTCCAGAGCACAAGTGGATAAGTCTATGTCAAAACGTTGAAAGATGCGTGGAATAAGCATCGCATAAGAAAGGTTGCGGTCTCTTCCGCAACATCTACCCAACATCTGAATGATAGTCTTAGGGACAGAAAAAGGAATCCCCTTAAGAATGTGATATAGGGCAGAGGGTTCTAGTGCAGCGATATCATCTTTTGAAGTAGATTTGGGAAGTAGAGTGGAATAGATGATGCGATGTAACTCGTAGTTAAACAAGTTCAAGTTATTGGCCTTGAACTTTCCAGGACGAGCACGTGCGGGCGCACAAAGCTCATTCTTGAAACTAACAAAAGTCGTGCCCTCGGGAAAATTAAAGTCAGTGATGTCATCGAGCGGTGCACCTTCGTTTGGAAGACCAAGGATTTTCGTTAGCAATGCATCATTGAACTCGATATATATCCCGCCAACACGAGTCCTTACGGTAAAAGTGTCTAATACGAGTTACAATAGAACAATCTAATGGCATTAGTAGCTATAGGGAATTGTAGGGTAGCAAAATGGTGTAATCCTAATGCCTCAAAGTAGGGACGATGATCAGAAAATACAGTCCACTTAATCGGAGTGCCAGTACATATGGTGCGCATAGCAAAATCGGCATACCAAAGTAATGCTTGGTCATGAGTTTTGAAGTAAAACTCATCCGTCGCAACGTCATCCGATTGGACCGGAGAAAAGAGGGAATCCATGTTCGGATCAGAAGACGATGCCTCTTCACTGGCATGGGTCTTCTTTCTCTTGAAAGGATTGAATCCCTTAGGCATTCTTTTCCAAAACTAGAAACCTTAAAAATTTAAAAGTGGTGGAGAGAAAAAATTATACCTTCTGAGAATTAAGTATGCTGTAGAGGACGCAATTCTCCGCATGAATCCAAATTTTGGATGGAAATCTCCACTTGGATTGGAAGATATGGAGTGGAGAAAAGCTAGGGTTTGGGGTGTTCTTCGGCTGCTGTTGTGATGATGAAAGATGGGTTTGGAAGTGAAGAAGAGGAGATGGCCTCGGGTTCTGTTTAAAATGCATACAGCACCAAACGAACTCTGGACGAATTCGGACCGAACTCGGGCCGAATTTTCCTAGGGTGTCACGACCCGTACCCACTTTTCGGATATGAGACGTGTCCAAGCCAGCCTACGCCGCAGAGTCGACGGTAGAACGCTGTCAAGCCCGCAAGAAATAAATGCTCAAAATCACAAAATATAATATTCGCTGCTCATTCACATTTCTAAGTTTATTACAATATTTAAAAGATTTATAATTAAAGAAAAATACACAGTTCTCACAATTAATGCAAATGATAACTAGTTCCACTATCTAGGTCGGCCTCAGCATACCCATGTCTTTCCAGTGCTAAGAGTGATCGCGGCTAAACCTGAAAAATATTGGTTTCCAGTCAGGAATGGAACAAGTACATAAACCGACGGCAATGCGAAAACACAATAGAATTAACAAGACATGAAAATAACATATGAAATATGAAAGCTAGAAAGTAACTGATGACATAGCACGGTGGAGATGAAAAGAAAAAATAAAAGACATCTACCTAGGTGGTGTAAAATATCTGTTTCGACATATGAACGGCTGAGGGGTAAATACGGCACACTGTACGTGTCGTGTGCAGCTGCTATCATTTACGAAAGACACGGGGGACAGTTCTGGGTGGTCCACATGTCTACTAAGATATTTTCTCTCCCGACTACTCCGTGTGACGAGCGTGTCAACAAACAGCAAGATATATGTATAGACATGAAATGAAAAGACTACTATGAATCGAAAGCAATCAGAAATTGCACTTGTCTGAGGTCCTTAGTTGGTGAAACCAACAATACTATATCACTCAATGAGCCACAATCAGTCAACACATGTAGAAGTCTCCAGATGCTGAAATAAATAGTACCAACGTCCTCAGAATAGTCAAATTAGCTAGGATTGCCTGTCCTTAAGTCCAATTCTGCACACAAGGACAAAACAGTAATTTCGGGGAAAAACGATGTCCGCCGTTGGATCCGCTTTGTACCGAAAAGTGTGCCAAAGTCAACGGTCTCTAAAGTCGTCAAACTATATGTCAACAGGTCCAATTTTCCGATACGAACCCAACCGTATGTCATAAGTTGGATTTCGGCAGGCCGTGCACAAAATCGCCCATTGAGTGGGACCGTGGGGCCCGCAAAACGGCATTCCGATTCCACTGTCTCAGAATTAGACCAAACTTGGGATACAGGACCAGAAAAATAATACGGTCATGTTGGCACAAGTTTCGTCTCGATCTGACGAGCTTGCACAAAATGATTGGAGAATTTGCACAGAGGCCGATATGGTGAATTTCGATGGATACGCATCAAATTCGTCGTGCACACGCGACCAATTTGAATTTCGTCAAAGCCCACATGACCACGAAGCCGTTATGCAACTTTTGATGCCTTCGGTTTGTGACCGCGTCGCCCGGATTGGCGGGACGCACGTCGTGTGGATGAATTTTATGGTTTTTAAAACAGATTTTTCTTAATATTGGGAAATCGATTTCTCGGTACACAGTAATCAAAATTAATTTCTATAAAAAGAGTTCTCTAGCCCTAAATGTTTGGTTTAACTTCTGTTCAGAAGGTTTTCTGATTCGAAGAATAGATTGGTAGGAAATTCGACGTCAAGTTGGGTGTTTGAACTGTTTCATGCTCTATTTTTGGTCAATGATTCGATCGACTATGTGTTGAATTATATAGCAACCTAGGGTTCCTAAATTCAACCTAATAGAAGGAGATCGAAGTCGTATAGGTTAGGATTGTACCAGAGAAATCGGTTCAGGAAATCGTCGAGCAATACGACCGCAAACCTGCTGCGAAGTTGGCTCGGTACCGCTGCTGCCTTTGCTCTGTCCTCGCGCACGCGCATGCGCTCGCTGCATCCACGCGGCCTTGGCCGCGCGCAGCGGTGGTGCCGGTGGCGGGTGGCCGCCCAGGGTCAGAGAGGATGACATCGGGTGTTGGTGGCGTGGATGAGCTAGGGTTTTTCTGTGTTTTTCGCTTTCTCTACTCTATACATATATATGCCGCAGCTGTGTAGGGTTTGGTTGCTCTCGGCTGGGATAGGTCGAGCTCTTGGCTGAGCTGCAATGGGCCTGTGGGCCGGCTGGGAATGGGCCAGGCTAGCTCGAGTGGGCTGGGATTTAGGAATTTATATTCATTTACTCTATTATATCTATATATACATACACCCACATACATGTATATATATTATATGTATATATATATACATTAATAAATTAAGAACAATATATATATATTCCTATTTATATATATATATATATATATATATATATATATATATATATATATATATTTTAATACACCTCCATAGAACTCAAATAAGTCCCACTAGCATCTTATTCCTAGTGTAGAGCTTATTTCTATAAATATGAATATGCATAAACTATAACATTTATTTGACAAAACCAATAATAAAATAATATTATATAATAATATTGATAATAAAATAATAATAATAACGAAATTCAATAAATAAATAATGGTGTATATATCATTTTATACAGTCCAAAAATCCTAAAAATGTACAAGGACCTATTTATATACAATTATCATTGAATATCATTAATGTTGATATCTATAATATTTATTAATAAAATATATATAAAACATGCATTAAATCATTAAACTAAAATACGACAAAATCATACCAACAATATATCAACATGAACATTTTTGGACGGGTCGCATGACTACATGGGCTCGGCTCAGTTCGGGTCCAGTCCAGACTGGTTTGGTACAACCGGTCTCCCAAAAACTCAATAATATAATTAACTAATAAATAAAATCTTTGGTACGGGTTAAGTCGCAACTTGGCCTAGTTTTCTTAGTTAGGACGTCACTATGGCCCGGCCTTTCTTGGCATGGATAATACACATGGCTAAAATCATCTACCGTAATAATAAACTAAATAATTATTTATAATAATCTAAAATCACCATTTAATTAAAATAAGTAAAATAAAAATATTTCAAAATTTCCGGGAAGGGAAGCTACAAATCTACCCACCTTAAAAATAATTTCGTCCTCGAAATTCTAATTCGTAACTATTCTTAAAATTCCAAAAAGAAAGTCTATCGTAACCTTAATCTCCTTAAATTTAATTTCTCAAAAATCGTTTATATCCTTCTCTAGTCATTTGGTATTTACGAAATCTCGAGGACTTCTACCCACCTTTAGTCACACTACTCCCTTGAAACACAGGTCACTAAAATCTTATAATCTTCAAACTAGTGGCTAATAACTCTTCCAAAATATCTAGGACATATGGTATCTATAATCCTCTCGTATCTATCAAGCAACCCAAAATTTAACAAGCAACATACTTACAGAAGTAGCTAAGAAATGTTGATAAACTCTAATAAGCATGACCATTCGTCGCTCCGAAATAGGAAGGACGTGATGATAAGGAAGAATAATCGAGAGCAAATATGAAGTCTCAAGAGCGGTAGAGAGTTTCCAATGATGCGGGTAGAAAGAAAGTTTACGAACCATTGACTTATTTGCAAGATTGGGCTACTCTAGTCTAGTCACTTGCTAAATTGAAGAACCCTTTGTTTCTTAGAGGGACTTGCAATCAGTGCAATACAGAAGTTTCGTTCATGAAATTAATCTAAACAAGGTTCCATAATAGAACGGGATTTGAGAAATCGAGATTGTGATCTTTTTCGTGGTTATTTAAACACACGAGTAAGGAATATAAATACAATACAAGATCGTATCTCGGTTTCCAGGTAGATGGAATAAAGGTTATGAATGGATTCACATTCTAGGGGGTGGAGACTACATAATAGGTATAGGGACCTATTTCAAACAGTTTGGTTTTATAGTCTAAAAATAGTGGTATGCATTGATGGATTTTACTGGGTTTTAATGGGTTCCCTGATTGGACAGCAATCATTGGTTGGATGAACCTTGGATTTCAATCTATATTGACTGAACAAGATCCCAAAATAAATCTATGTCTACTAGGTTAGGGTAACCTAGAATAGGATTTCTTCTAAGTGGTTGAGCTAGTTGCCATTCCTGTTGGTTAGCTAGGTTCCTAAAGCCCAAAAATGCGCCTTCAGTGACATTTATGTTTAAGTAGCACATGAGGCCTCAATTGGGTGGCACCCTAGTGGCATGTGGGTAGTGGGCTTCAAGTTGACCATAACCATATATTGGGTCGGATGAATTGAGTCGAGGTTGAGTCTATAATTGTAGTCGGGAAAGTATACCGGTAGTATTGTAAGGGTTATAGCTAGTCCTTTTGTCCTAAAATTCGTACCACAAGAATAGAGTACAAGGGGACGGGTTTGATGGAGACATGATATACCTAGATGAAGGTGGACTTGTCTAGATCTTGCATATAAAATCTGTTGGAAGGTAACAGCTGGTCTCGTGCTCCGAATATTAATGACACGGCCGGGTACACAAAATGATCTAAATAGAAAGTGGGAGTCCATGGGGCACTAACTATCATTCTAATGGGAAATTATTCTTATCAATCGGTAATCCTGGTCTATCCCAAATTTTTAGAAAGCTTACAGTCTACCCACCTTAGAAGCTAGGATATGGGTTTCAGGGATAATGAGGTTAGAGGGTTCCCAAAGTCCGGATACTGTACCTCGACTCTTGTTAATAGAGAATAAGGTACGACATTACAGGATACCGTAGATATAAGTCATGTCAAGGATTATTCCTCAATAAAGGGAAAACAAGGGTGTAAGACGACACATGGTCGATAAAATAGAGGGATATGCACGTCAATAGTATACAAGAGTTATCGACGGGTAACCAACTCTAAGGCAAAAGATTCCTAACAACTGGGTCGTAAATTTCTATTGGTGTCGAACCTGCCAGACTATTGTCACAAGGGTTCTAGTTAAAGCAAGCTTCAACAAATATTTAGAGGCTCACAACAATTGGTCCCTTGGGGATAGGTAGTCTCCTAGGTTGGCATTTGGTCAAGAGGAAAGATCCTAATCATCCTCGGACTCCAATGACCAGAAGATCATGATAGTAGGTTTAGGGTCGCAGAGAGGACGAGTAACTTAAGGCAAGGTTCTAGTCACCTGGCTGGCCGATGGTAGTTACCCTTGTGTATACAACCATCATAGCCATGGGGATACCCTGTATCTCTCTACGAATTATAAGCTTTCGTCTTTCCAAATCAGTGAAAGACAAAACATTAGGGTTCAAGGGAGATGTTACCGAACACAATTACGTGATTCAAGGACGGATGTATAATTCAAGAGGAATTGTCAAAGCAGTCGCGGATGAGATCCTGGAGACATCTACATCTCAATCCACGTAGGGTAATTAGATGAAGAGCGAACCAAATGCATCATGGTAGATCAGACCGTAATATACTGATTCTGATTAGACAATATGTTAGCGGACGTCCCAATAAACATATGTCTCGAATTAAGCTCGATAAAAGAGTAAGCTTGCAAAAACTAGGCTGTAATAGCAGCGTTGGTCAAGATAGTCAAAATATAAATAGGCGAGATTTTTGGAAAGGAGACACAAGTAGTTTGAGTTTTGAGAAAATCAAAACCTTACCTGGTGTCATTGCTTATACAGTCATCCTACTATCTTCTATCCATTCGACCTTAGTCGACTAATGGGTTATGGAACTCTAAATTCTATATTCTACGTAAACCTATTAATGTCAGTCAATTACCTCGTCGATAGATCACAATGACCACATAATGCGAGGTTGGGAGACATGCTACATAACTTCCACTAGTATTGGCCTTGGATCCTGGGGGCATACATGGCACTTTCTTATCCTCTATAATATCCTAAACTTGTAATCACATCTGAAGTCATTTCACCGAGAATTATGCCTCGCTCGTATACTCTGGCTGGGGTATACCCTTGGTTCCGTGATTCAGCTGTGATATGCTATCAGGTACTCTACCTTATATTGACACAAGGTCAAAAGGGGTCCATAAGGATATAGTTTTAGCAAGGTTCCATAAACTATAATTCTTCAAAATAATTTTAATTCTATGGATTGTGCCTCACAAGTACGCTGCTGGCTGGCCATCGCAGTTGTTAAATTACACCAACTATATTCCTAAGAACTTCAAGGAGCTACTAAAGGTTCAAACTAATTGACTATGATAGAAAGTGTAAACATTTAACTATAAGTCTCAATCCTTAAAGTAAAAGGTTGACCGGAAGGAATAACTGACGACAAGAAAAATAAGAACATCCTAACATTTATCTCATATATATTCCAAATAGCTGAGGGAAAACGTTGAATCAAATCTAATTCGGAATTCATACAGGAATAACAGAATCAGAAAATTTAAACTAATTCCCTATGGCAACATAGAATTTAAAACAGGAAATTCTAACTTATGATATTAGATTTATATCTAATAAAGCAAAAAAAATTAAACAGTTTATCAAAATTAACGCATTAATTATAGGCAAGCCTAACATACCAAGCGAATAGTATAACCACATTGGATCACATTGTCATATCAAAAGTGATAGTGTACCTATAGGGATCTAGCAAGCTATCTAAATTGTATGGCCTATCAAATAACCTTAACTACCCAACGGTCAATTTGAACAAGGGACTCCTAGTCCTAGTCATTATCTTAAATCATTTTAATCCTAGTTTGTGAATGAGCATTTCCTGGTCGTAGGCTCGCAATAGTACGACTAACGTACCATCACAAGTTCGTAATATTTTGCGAAAACGGACCTGCATGGCCTACCACAAAAATTTGTCACGACCCGTACCCGCTTTTCGGATACGAGATGTGTCCAAGCCAGCCTACGCCGCAGAGTCGGCGGTAAAATGCTGTCAAGCCCGCAAGAAATAAATGCTCAAAATCACAAAATATAATATTTGCTGCTCATTCATATTTCTAAGTTTATTACAACATTTACAAGATTTATAATTAAAAAAATATACAGTTCTCAGAATTAATGCAAATGATAACTAGTTCTACTATCTAGGTCGGCCTCAGCATACCCATGTCTTCCCAGTGCTCAGAGTGATCGCGGCTAAACCTAAAAAATGTTGGTTTCCAGTCAGAAATGGAACAAGTACACAAATCGACGGCAATGCGAAAACACAATAGAATTAACAAGACATGAAAATAACATATGGAATATGAAAGCTAGAAAGTAACTGATGACATGGCACAGTAGAGATGAAAAGGAAAAATAAAAGACATCTACCTAGGTGGTGTGAAATATCCGTTTCGACATGTGAACGGCTGGGGGGTAAATATAGCACACTGCACGTGTCGTGTGCAGCTGCTATCATTCACGAAAGACACGGAGGATAGTTATAGGTGGTCCACATGTCTACTAAGATATTTTCCCTTCCGACTACTTCGTGTGACGAGCGTGTCAACAAATAACAAGATATATGTATAGACATGAAATGAAAATACTACTATGAATCGAAAGCAATCAGAAAGTGCACTGGCCTGAGGTCCTTAGCTGGTGAAACCAATAATACTATACCACTCAATGAGCCACAATCAGTCAACACATGCAAAAGTCTCCAGATGTTGAAATAAACAGTACTAACGTTCTCAGAATAGTCAAATTAGCTAGGATTGCATGTCCTTAAGTCCAATTCTGGACACAGGGGCAAAACGGTAATTTTGGGCAAAAACGATGTCCGCCTTCGGACCCGCTTTTGTACCGAAAAGCGTGCCAGAGTCAACGGTCTCTAAAGTCATCAAACTATATGTCAATAGGTTCGGTTTTTTGATACGAACCTAACCCTATGTCCAAAGTTAGATTTCGGTGGGCCGTGCACAAAATTGCCCGTTGAGTGTGACCGTGGGGCCCGTAAAACGGCATTCCGACTCTAATGTCTCAGAATTGGACCAAACTTGGCACACAGGACCAGAAAAATGATACGATCCTGTTGGTGTAAGTTTTGTCTTGATCTGACGAGCGTGCACAAAGTAATTAGGGAATTTGTATAGAGGCCGATACGGTGAATTTCGACGGATACGCTTCAAATTCGTCGCGTACACGCGACCAATTCGAATTTTGTCAAAACCCACACGACCATAAAGTCGTTACGCAGCTTTCGATGCCTTCGGTTCGCGACCACGTCGCCCGGATTGGCGGGACGCACGTCGTGTGGAGGAATTTTATGGTTTTTAAAACAGGTTTTTCTCAATATAGGGAAACCGATTTCTCGTCGCACAGTGATCAAAATTAATTTATTTAAAAAAGGTTCTCTAGTCCTATATGTTGGGTTTAACTTCTATTCAGAAGGTTTTCTGATTCGAAGAATAGATTGGTAGGAAATTTGACGTCAAGTTGGGTGTTTGGACTGTTTTATGCTCTGTTTTCGGTCAATGATTCGATCGACTTTGTGTCGATTTATCTAGCAACCTAGGGTTCCTAAATTCAACCTAATAGAAGGAGATCGAAGTTGTATAGGTTAGGATTGTACTAGAGAAATCAGTTCGGGAAATCGTCGAGCGATGCGACCGCAATCCTGCTGCGAAGTTGGCTCGGTACAGCTGTTGCCTTTGCTCTGTCCTCGCGCACGCGCGCGCGCTCGCTGCATCCGCGCGGCCTCGGCCGCGCGCGGTGGTAGTGCCGGTGGCGGGTGGCCGCCCAGGGTCGGAGAGGATGACGTCGGGTTTTGGTGGCGTGGATGAGCTAGGGTTTTTCTGTGTTTTTCGCTTTCTCTGCTCTATACATATATATGTCGCAGCTGTGTGGGGTTTGGTTGCTCTCAGCTGGGATAGATCGAGCTCTTGGCTGAGCTGCGATGGGCCTGTGGGCCAGCTGGGAATGGGCCGGGCTAGCTCGAGTGGGCTGGGATTTAGGAATTTATATTCATTTACTCTATTATATCTATATATACATACACCCACATACATGTATTTATATATTATATGTATATATATATATACATATACATTAATAAATTAAAAACAATATATATATATATATATATATATATATATATATATATATATATATATATATATATATATATATATATACATATATATATATATATATATATATATATATTTATATATTTATAATTATATTTATATATATATATATATATATATATATATATATATATATATATATATATATATATATATATATATATATATAATATATATATATATAAATATATATATATATATATATATATATATATATATATATATATATATATATATTCCTCCATAGAACTCAAATAAGTCCCACTAGCATCTTATTCCTAGTGTAGAGCTTATTTCTATAAATATGAATATACATATACTATAACATTTATTTGACAAAACCAATAATAAAATAATATTATATAATAATAATCTTGATAATAAAATAATAATAATAATGAAATTTAATAAATAAATAATGGTGTATATACCATTTTACACAGTCCAAAAATCCCAAAAATGTACAAGGACCTATTTATATACAATTATCATTGAATATCATTAATGTTGATATCTATAATATTTATTAATAAAACATATATAAAACATGCATTAAATCATTAAACTAAAATACGACAAAATCATACCAACAATATATCAACATGAACGTTTTTGGACGGGTCGTATGACTACATGGGCTCGGCTCAGTTCGGGTCCAGTCCAGATTGGTTTGGTACAACCGGTCTCCCAAAAACTCAATAATATAATTAACTAATAAATAAAATCTTTGGTACGGGTTAAGTCGCAACTTGACCTGGTTTTCTTAGTTAGGACGTCACTATGGCCCGGCCTTCCTTGGCATGGATAATACACTAGGCAAGGCACGTCACTGTACTATCCGTGCCATGGTTCCTAGTCGTCAAGTACTTCAAAACTCAGCCATGGCTAAAATCATCTATCGTAATAATAAACTAAATAATTATTTATAATAATCTAAAATCATCATTTAAATAAAATAAGTAAAATAAAAATATTTCAAATTTCTGGGAAGGAAAGCTACATAGGGTTCTTCTGGGTTTTTAAAGAAAAAATTGTGGGCCATGTCCTTTTCATCAACTCATTTCAAATATTTAATTCAAAATTTAGTAATTTTAAATTTCAAATAATATAATTAATATTATTTTATAAATTAATATTTTTTACTCAGCATCTGTTTCAGATTAGCTGTAGGAGTACTATCCCAGCTAACGGAGGTTCACCGGAGAACTCTTAAAAACTGCTTCGCTTCGACCGTAGTCGTGGTGACATATAGACTCTTTTTAGGCTTGTCTCAAAAACAGTTATTGAGTATTGAATAAATTAATTAATAAAACAAAATTAATTAATATTATTGACGTCTAAAATTCCTAATTCTCGACGTAAATAATTGAAACGATCTTCCGATAGAGGTTTTGTGAGTATGTCAGCCAATTGATTCTGTGTGTCTATGTATACAAGGTCTATATCTCCATTTTGTTGATGATCTCTAAGAAAATGATATCGAATCTCGATATGCTTAGTACGAGAATGACATACCAGATTCTTAGTCAAATTAATAGAACTAGTGTTATCATAGAAAATGGGTATGTGTGAAAAATACAATCCATAGTCCTCTAAAGTTTGCTTCATCCATAAAATTTTTGCACAATATCATCCTGCGGTGATATATTCAGCCTCGGTTGTTGATAATGCGACAGAATTTTACTTTTTACTAAACCAAGAGACTAGGGCTTTTCCTAGGAAATGACATGTACCGCTAGTACTTTTTCCATCTACTTTGCATCCGACAAAATCAGCATCAGAATAACCAGTTAGGTCAAATGACATGGTTTTAGGATACCATAAGCCGACAAAAGGGGTGTCTTTCGATACGCTTAACAGCGCACAAATGTGACTCCTTAGCATTGGCTTGAAAACGTGTACACAAGAAAATACTAAACATAATGTCTGGTCGACTAGCAGTTAAGTACAGTAAGCTACCGATCATACCTCGATACTTACGTTTGTCGATGGGTTTGCCTTGTTCATCAATATCAAGCTTTGTTGAAGTCGCCATTGGAGTGTTAAGTAGTTTAACTGCTTCCAGGTCGAACTTCTTTAATAGATCTTTTGTGTACTTTGCTTGATTTATGAACGTCCCATTGTTGGTTTATTTGATTTGCAGTCCGAGAAAGAATTTTATCTCTCCCATCATGCTCATCTCAAACTCATTCTGTATACACTTTAAAAATTCTTGACAAAGAGATTCATTAGTAGATCCAAAAATAATATCATCTACATAGACTTGAATCAAAAGAATATTTTTATTCAAAGATTTTATAAACAATGTAGTATCAACCTTTCCTTTTGAAAAACCGTTATCAAGTAGAAAAGAGCTTAGATGATCGTACCAAGCACGAGGGGTTTGTTTTAAACCGTATAAGGCTTTCTTCAACTTGAAAACATAATCAGGATTTTTGAAATCAGTAAAACCTGGAGGTTGAGCTACATAAACTTCTTATTTTATAAAATTATTCAAAAATGCGCTTTTAACATCCATTTGAAATAACTTGAAACTATGAAAACATGCAAATGCACATAACATGCGAATGGATTCTAATCTCGCAACTGGGGCATAAGTTTTATCGTAGTCGATACCTTCTTCTTGATTGTATCCTTGAGCTACGAGTCGAGCCTTATTACGAGTCGCTAAACCATTCTCGTTCAGTTTGTTTCAAAATACCTAACGGGTGCCAATGACCGGATGATCAATGGGCTTGGAAACAAGTTCCCAAACTTGATTTCGTTCGAATTGGTTTAATTCCTCTTGCATAGCATCTAACCAAAAATTATCACTACATGCTTCTTCAATGTTTTTAGGTTTAAGCTGTGAAATAAAAGCAACACAAGAAGCTATATCTTTATTAGAGGAACGAGTACTTACACC
This sequence comes from Iris pallida, assembly GCA_029216955.1. Lineage (NCBI taxonomy): Eukaryota > Viridiplantae > Streptophyta > Magnoliopsida > Asparagales > Iridaceae > Iris > Iris pallida. The sequence goes on from JANAVB010031815.1 coordinate 3,725,789, forward strand.
CTTGGTAATCTCACTAATTACCAAGTCCTTTGGATGATCTGCCAAGAATCTCATCTCTTTTGGCGTAACCTCGGGATTGCTGGTTCCGGCTTCTTTGCTTTAAAATTCTGCATCTTTGTGTGAAGGCTTTGCAGTAGTTGTACTTGGTGTAATCACGTCTTCATTGTCGCCATCATCTAAATGTTGATTTAGTTCATCAAACTTGACATTAATTGATTCTTTGATGATCATGGTTTGCTTGTTGAAGACTCTGTACCCTTTGCTCTTTGCTGCATAACGTAAAAGTATACCTTCATCGGCCTTTTCATCAAATTTACTCAGGTTGTCTTTAGTATTAAGAGTAAAGCATTTACAACCAAAAATCTTGAAATAAGAAACAGTGGGTGTTCTATCAAACCATAGTTCATAGGAAGTCTTCTTCGATATAGGTCGAATTAGAACCCTATTGAGAATATAGTACGATGTATTGACAGCTTCAGCCCAAACGTATCTAGGTAGACTAAACTGGTTCAACATTACTCTAGCCATTTCAGATAGAGTCATGTTCTTACGTTCCACAACTCTACTTTGTTGTGGAGTCCTAGGGCAGAAAAATTCATGCAAATAACCGTGTGTGTCACATAATTTCTTGAACTCTGCATTCTCAAATTCGCCTCCATGATCACTACGAATATGAGTAATCATGAAACCTTATTCATTCTGTTCTTTCTTGTAAAAGGTAACGAATTCTGACAAAGCATCGTTCTTGCGTGCAAGAAAATATATCCATGTGTATCTAGAGAAATCATCTACAATAACAAATGCATATAATTTACCACCTAGACTAGCAATTCTACTTGGTCCAAATAAGTCCATATGCAATAATTGTAGAGGTCTAGTGGTACTTACAACATTCTTGGATTTAAAGGCAGATCAGATAGCTTTATTTTTTCATATTTGCTATATACCGTATCCTTCTTGAAAGATATGTCCGGTAAGCCGCGTACCAACTTATTTGTAGATAGTTTTGAAATTGTATCCATGTTTGCATGATCGAGTCTCATATGCCATAGTTAACTCTTAATGCTTTTGGCCATCAAGCATCTACCTGCTTTGTTAGCATCTTCTAACAGATAGAAAACATATATGTTGTCTTCCCTGATAACTTCAAAGATAGTACTACCAGTTGAACTATCAACTATAGTACATTTATCTTTGACGAAGTTATTGCCATAACCGTGATCAGCTAAATGGCTTATGCTGAGCAGATTATGTTTTAACTTAGTAACTAGACAGACATCTTTAATCACAGGATAGGGAGCCTTACCAATGTCACTGATACCAATTATGTACCCTCTTACATTATTACCGAAGGAGACGTATCCTTCTTTATTCTTCTTCGACAGTGTTGCAAATAATGAAGCATCACCGGTCATGTGCCGTGAGCAACCGCTGTCGAGGATCCATTTACTTCTAGCACGTGAAGGGCGTTCCACCTATAAAACAGTTTGCAGATGAAACTCTCGGTACCCATTTCTTATAGGGTCCTGACAGGTTAGTTTTTGGTATCCATACATAAATATTTAAATCTACTAACTTTCTGATTCTACATACAGAGGATATATGACCAATGAGGCCATAATAATGATATTTTGTATGTTGAGTGTTGAAAGTTGTGTGAGGTGCATGATTGGTAGGTTTTTGTTTTCTAGTATAGAAAAATGCATGCCTATTAGTCTTATTGGGCATAAGTTTGGTATGGTTTGGTCTGACAGTGTTTGGTTTGGGTGTGTTCCGATGATTCGGTAATTGACACGTGTTAGAATAGGAAGCAGCAACTTCACGCCATTTTCCTAAACTAATTTCCAACTTTTTAGAGATGTCATATAATCTAGTATAGTGAGATGTAAGTGTTTCTATTTTGACTTGTGCACACTAGAGACTCTTTCTCTCTTTAGATAGGTCTTCCTTTAGCTGGATGATAGTTTGGTCTTTTTTTTTCGGATAACTTAATAGTCTCGTATAACAATAGCTTAATAGATGAAAGCTTACCAGACTCAATAGAAGAGTCATTATTTCTAACATCAGTTAATTGGTCGGTAAGTCTTCCTATGTCACCTTTGTACTCTTTGAGTACCTTCTTAGAGATTTTATATTTACTATGCAGTTTTCTGTAGTCATTTAACAGGTCACTGAAAGCCTCTCCTAGTTGCTTAAAGGTGAAATTATCATAAGGATCAAACAGATGATTAGTGATTACCTGATCACAAGCCATCAAGCATATATTTACAGCATCATTTGAATGTTCGTCTTTTGAATCGCTGGCTTCGCTTTCATGCCATATGCTTGTATTGGCATACTTTCTTGATGTAGATCTCTTCAGGTAGCCTTTGTCATATTTGCTGCTTTTTCTTGTTGATGATGATGCTGTTGGACAATATTTCTTCATATGTCCTTTTTTCTTACATCCGTAGCAAATAGGATCTTCCTCATTGTTGTTGTTGTTGCTATCTTTGGTTCTTCTGTTGAATCTCATGAACTTCTTGAATTTTCTTACCAGAAGAGCTTGATCTTCAGAGTCAGAGTCGCTGTCGTCAGAATCATCTTCGAAAGTTCTTCTATGTTGAGCCTTGAGAGCGATCGACTTTTCTGACTTCTCCTTTGGTGTAGCATCTTCAAAGTCTTGAAGTTCTAACTCGTGAGTGAGTAGCTTACCCATGAGTGTTTCCAGAGACATTGTTGAGAGGTCATTTCCTTCAATGATTGATGGAGCCTTTGGAATCAAGTTATTTGTGAGAGCTCGTAGAAGTTTGTGAATCTTCTCATGGTTACTGTATTCCTTGCCTAATAAAGACAAAAGATTTACAATATCCAAGAATCTCGTAAACATCTGAGTGACTGATTCACTTGGCTTTATTTTGAACGCCCCGTACTCTTGAGTAAGTCTGCTGATCTTTGACTCCTTAACTTGTGTTGTTCCTTCGTGGGTTACTTCGAAAAGTTTCCATACTTCATTTGATGTTGTGCAAGTCGACACCTTGTTGAATTCAGTTCTGTCTAAAGCACAAAATAAAGCGTTAATAGCACGTGCGTCAAGACTAGTCTTTTTCTTTTCATCCTCCGTATATTTATCATGGGGTTTTTCAACTAAAACTCCATCAACATTAATACGAGGAGGCTTTTTGTAGCCATCAATGACTATAGACCATAAGTCAAAATCAAGAGATTTTAAGAAGAAACTCTTCCGTGTTTTTCAGTAGTGTAGTTTGTGCCGTCAAACAGTAGAGGTCTGTTTGTGGCTTGGCCTTCACTCGTGAATTTGATAGTTGCCATGTGTAATACTGTGATCTATATAACAATTGAAAAATAACTGAATATAACTGCAGATTTACCTTGCTTTACCTGTATAACCTGCTCTGATACCAATTGTAGGAACGAAATCGTAAAGCAGAATACTTTAGAGGGGGGTGAATAGAGTATGCAGCGAAATATTGCTAATTAAAACTTGTTAGCAGTTAGATCACAGAAATAATAATAATCACAAAGTAATAACTGTAAAGAAAAGAGTGATCAGAAATCAAACGCAAACACAGAGATTTATACTGGTTTTTCTCTTGTGAGGACTAGTCCAGTCGAAAGAACTCTAGCTTCCAGTTGAATCTACTATTGGAAAATCCTGCAAGTTTTCATACGAAGTCCTTGCAACTTCTATAGACGTGAGCTTTGATACGAAGAACTCGACCAACTTCAGTTTTGAAGAGTCTTTCTTCAATCAAGCCTCTGATTACAATATCTCTGAAATCTTCTATATCGCACCGTACCAGCAAATTGACTGGAGAATTGTAACTGGCTTGGGATTTGAAAATGGAAGCTTTTTAAAAACTCTTTGAAAGAAACGTAAGCTTTAGAAGAGAGAAGATGAAAGTGAAATGAGTGTTTTAAAATGATCAGAATTCCTCTCTATTTATAGTTTTTCCAAAAATAGAACTCTGACAGAATTCGGGCAGAATTCGGACAGAACTCTTTGTAACAAACCGCAACTGAAGGGAGACCAAGTTCAAAATCCAACGTTCACATAATGTTTACCTTGGTCGAACTCTGGCCGAGTTCTGTCAGGGTTTGGTTAGGTTTATTTTGTGAAAAATGATTTTGGCTTTTTGAAAATCCTTCAGAAGCTTTTTGTAAAAGTAGATATTTTTTAAAAAAATAGGTCACTTTAAAAATATAGGTCAGTTTTGAAAAACGATTTCGGATAGCCTATTTGCCAGTATGACTTGGTGTACAATGTATTCCTAGACTCAATAAAAATAATAATTATATTGCATAAGAAAATACAGTCTTGAGTGGCAAACAGAGCTTCGGTCTTGAACTGAGTAGATATCCAATCTTGATCAGTGTCCAAAATGACTTTAGTAAACATCTAAATTGTTACGTATATCGAGATAAAGTTTGATCAATTATTAAAATCAGGTTTGACCATGACCAATGGGCCAACACTGTGTCTCCACCATCCATTCTCATGTATAAAGGTCCTTCCTACCATCTCGAGGAAGCCCTCTTAAACATGAAGAGTTCTGAGCTGTCTGATGTGTGTGTCAAAGTGGTTCAGCTCCATAGCATCCAAGGTCGTCGATGCCAATTCTGGGGAGTTTTGTCAGTCAGTCCCCTGTAAGCATTAGAGAGAAGATGAGAATACAATGAATGCTCTCTTTCTATTTATATACAATTGAGGCTGGAACGTCATGTGCGTCCCTAGGCATATATTTCGAGAAGAATAGAACGCAAAAGATTTGAAATCACATGTGAGGTGCCACGTGTTGTTTAGAAGTTGGTATTGTCAAAAACAAAAAAAAATCTAAAGCGCGGGATGTGTCACAACAGTTATACAACAAAACATAAACACGCCAGGATTTAATAAAACCAAATATTTTCATTTTATAAAAAGAAGACAGACACTACAGACGTAGGCGCTATGGCCATTATGGAAAAATGATGCTCTTATATCACGTCACTCCTTCTTTTCGTCATCAGTTTGACGCAAAGTAGCACTTAACTCCTCCATATTGTGGATCTCCGAGCGGTGCATCAAACAGAGGAACCCTTCCCTCTGTTCCAATGCGCTACGCTCTTCAAAAGACGATGGCCTACCACATGAACGAGTAAAGACTGTTGGGTCAGGCCAAAATAGTCTAGGAAGTTCTCAGCCCTCAGGGACGGATCAGCTCCCAGCAAATACGCTGTAGGCACAGAATTAGACTTCTCCTCAGAAGCTTTGCCATTGACGTTCGCCTCCTTCTTCATGTTCTCTTTGGATGCCATGCGAGTGAATGAAGACGGAGTTTGAACCTTATGCTCTTATATATATATAGTAAAGGTCAGCCTCCGCCAACTCTTCGTCTTCTCCATAAATGGACGGGTAACACGTAACGAGAAAGAAATGAAAAAGGCATTTCGAAAAAGAGCGCCCCACAAATAGGTTCATTGTTGGGAATGAACCGAGCACTTAATAATCTTTTTGATTAAGAGTACACGACTTTGTGTTGTGCGACCATTAGGTTGCACGACTATATGCAGTAATCAGGTTGCACCGCATCTTGCCGTGCAATATATCGAAGTTGCGCCCAAAAGACATTACAACTTTTCAAAGCGCTGCACAACGGGGGTCGACAGCAACTAAACCCTAAAAAGAGAGGCGCAAGTTATGGGGTGCGCCCAACTCTAAAAAATATGGTTGCACGATGACAGAATCAGGCCAAACCCTAAATAGGGTGGTCGACAATTGGGTCTATAGTCAGATACTTACCCTCCATGGCCGAGTTGGCCCTCTCGGCGTGACAAAGGCGGAACTCGCGTAGAAGACTCGGCTACAATCTTACCCTTCTTGACGGTAGAGTGCTTGGGCACCATCGCTGTTGATCGAAGCTCTCGGGAAGAAGGAGAAGAAATAGGGTTTTGAGGAATCCTAAACGATGATGAAGAATGAAAAATCTGAAGGGTACAGCTATTTATTGCCTTGTAGCCCAAACGGTTATGCAACTTGCGCTGAAGAACCGGGCTCGAGTTGACTGGTGCAACCTAGACACAGTCATTTCTAATTCAAAGTATTTCAAAACTTTGAAGTCTTTTCAAGTTTCGAAAACTATGAAAGGGGTCTAGTAGAGGCTAAAAATTAAGCTATGCTACTCACCCAGAAGTCATCTCATCAAAATACATCATATCAATAGGTTGCGCTATATCAGGTTGCACCTACATCAAGTTGCGCCAACATCAGGTTGTACCAACATCAGGTTACACCAACATCAGGTTACGCAGGAGACAGGTTACACAAGAGCCACGTGGCAGTCTCCTCAAAAAACTATAACGACATCATCATTGTATGACAACTGACAACACGCATATCAAGGAGAACCCGTTCGAATCCTGCGCCACACGGAGCTCGAGAAGATTTGGTCAGATTTGATGACAGCTAGCAGCTCGTGCAACGTGTCAGGGTGCGCAAGGATGTACTTAGGCGCAAGTTGAAGATGACAGCTAACAGTTTGCACAACATGTCAGGGTGCGCGAGGTTGTACTCAGGCGTAAGTTGCTATATTACGCCCTCGCGTAACCTGATGAAGCTTGTACAATATGATCAAGTTGATATCCAGAGCAGGGTGACATGGCACGCATGTCAACTTTGTAGAACGTGTCCACTATATTGCTCATGACTATATACATCTCACTCAAATGATGCCACGCGTCTACAGCAGTTAGTGAAATCGCTTGCCCAAGTTGCTACATTGTGCCCCCGTGCAACCTGATAAAGCTCGTGCAAGGTGATCAAATTGATGTCTAGAGTAGGATGATGGGGCGCGCATGCCACTAAACTAGTGGGCTAAACATCAAATCTGGACAAGGCAAGGGTATGGATAAGTAGACTGGACTAAACCAAATGCACAAATGACTGGATCATCTACTTCACAAGACTTATACTAAGATATCTAAGGCCTTTAACCTACAAGGCAATTTAAAGATTAAACACTAAAATCTGGACTTCATATTAAGTGATGGGCTGAAACTGAGACAAATGAATAGAGGATTGCAACTAAGCAAGGTCTGATACCACATCACATATGCATACCCGAGCCCTTGCTTGTATGAACCAAATACCTGAAGGTAAAGGGACATCTAAGGAACATGAATTCGAATGAAAGGGGACTATTATCCAAATAAATGGCAAGCCAAGTGATCTGAGCATTAATGGTTGGACTGAAACTTACGTTGAGCATGCATGACAGTTCCCATATCAGAATAATGACTGCATATGTAGTCGAGATGCAGGACAACACCTATATGAGGAATACAGATGTGATCTAAACATGTGCAGTGAATAAGGTAAGGGCAACACACCATTCTAGACAGAACAAGTCACACAGTAACAGAGTAAACAGTGTATAGAACATAGTCGTGTGTGTGAGGAAGTGTAGTATTATAAGTGTCGAGTGTAGACAACAGAGAGTGTCTCAACAATTGTTGGTGAGTGTCAAGGGGGTGTGTGACTGTGTGCATACATATATGGACTGTAAATGTATAAAAATATACACATGAGTGTGTGTACAACCTAGGTGTCAACCCAGATGTCAAGCCGTGTCCCCAAACATGTTTAGACAGTGTCCAAAACCCAAAGTGTTAATGTGTCAGAAAATTGTGCAGTGCACAGTCTCGTGCATACGTGTCGAATGGGTTTAGACATAGTGTGTCCAAGTAAACTTCTCGTGGTCGTATCCAAGGGTAGCCTAGGTATAGGGGGCACGTGTCAATGTCATTGTTTGGTGTCGTAACCATGTCGTGTCCAAGATACGATCAGTGGCCAAAATTCGTGCGTGCGTGTTAGTACAAAACTAATGCAGACTCGATTACATCCAAAATACCAAACCAAAACTCCTAAATCTTTGGGGGCATGCTTTTAGACATTTCCCCCACCTACACACCAAGTTTCACATGTCTACATGTAAACCCCCTAATTTTCTACTATGATTTTTATTTGGTATAAATTTTTACTTTGTAAATGTACGTCGCATAGTCGTATGGGACGTCGCGTACGAGATCGCATTTTCGTATGTCTCGTCGAGTGCGAATATGTGCGAGGTACATATTTTTGTAAAAATATTTTATTTTAAAAATCTTGGTTTTTCAAATAATAAATAATAAATATTTTTGATTACTTAAAGTTGTAAAATGCGTCGCATTTGGAATTTTCAAAACCATTTTACATCATAAAAAGGTTATATAAATAGTAATTTGAAAAACCATGTTTAAGCAAATATTTATTCCATATGAGGAGCATAAATTTTTATTATTCATATATAATGCTATTTTCGAAATTAATTAATATTAATAATTTATTATTCGAAAAAGTATTTTAAAAATAGTGTTTTCGTTTAAATTTAATTGGTCATGATAATTTACATTTGAAAAGATTTTATTTTTTAAATAGGTTTTAAAATAGTATGTAGCTATATTAGATTGGATTTGATCCAATTATTTTTAGTTATTTGAACTAATTAAGATAATATCTATATGTGCTTAATCAATTTGAATTAAAATTTATATTATCTATTGGGGATTTAAATAAATCCTAATCCTTATCCAACTGAGAATTCCCACCTCATATATAAGGAGAGGTACTCATCAACATATTTCTACCGTTCACAAATCCCTCCAAAAATTTTCTCCACAACGTGCGTACATCGTGTCCGTGCCAACCCAAGCCAGCGTGCATCGTGTCTGTGAATCTTATTCCAATCTCATACAATCATCTACGTCGTGTCCACACCCCAGACACGACGACACAAAATTCACAAGAAACACAATCCCCGCCACCATCAAAATCCCTCTCAGCCCACAACCACCATCACCGTCGTCCCCTCGACAACCGTCAACAACCAGCGCATACCACAATCACCACGCTCATCATCCTCGCCACCACCACCGGTGGCAGCACCCCGACATCGATAATACGCCAACCCACCATCCCAGTCACCTCCGTCCCCGGCCTCCAGCACAGAATATCCTCACCACTGCCGATTCCTTTTTTGGCCATTGCCACCACCTCGGCCGACAACTTCCCAACACCACCACCACCAACGCCAAAAAATCCAAAGGAGGAAGACAAAACCCTAACCCTAAACTCACCTGACCCCGGCCATTATACGAAGACTGCCCATGTCCCGATCAGCCGCCCACGGTGCGTCCGCCGCCGAGCCGAGCTCCTCGCCCTGCCGGCCGGATCCAGGCGTTGCCCGACTTCGCTGCGCCACCACAGAAAACCCCGCATCCGAACCGGCACGGCCCCGTCTCCATCTCTGCTCTACCGCCGAGCCAGAGCATGGGAACCCCTACGCCGACCGGCGGCGATCCTGCGTTCAGCGAGCAGTCCACCGGAGACCTGCCTCCGTGCGCGCCCTCGCCAAGCGATGCTTCCGCCCCGATCGACGGTGCAAACCTCCTCGACCCAGCTGTCGCCGAGACCCCCGGCCGCCTCCTCCTCGCCCGATCCGCTACCGCTTTCTCGCCCATTCCAACCGCCGACCTCCATCCCTCATCCCGGTTTTTGCACCCCTCTCCACCGACTCCTCCCCCAACGGTGCTATCAGCCGCCGCACCTAAGCTCATCGTGGTCGCCTACCTCAGCTCAGCCGAGCTTAGCCCGCGCGCTCCAGCCGCCACCGAGCAAGGAGCCGGTGAACCCCTGGTAAACCCTTTCTTTTCCTCTCTCTCTCTCTCTCACTTCCCTGAAATAAGAGCTCAGCAGCTCTATTTAATGTGTCATATTAATTATTAATATTATTATTAGTATTAGTATTATTATTACTATTATTATGATTATTATTATTGTGGGTATTATTATTATTAGCACTATTATTATTATTATTATTATTATTATTATTATTATTATGAATATATCAATAGTATTATTCACTAGTATTACAAGTAATTTTTGTGAGTTATATTTCATTAATAAATTTTTTTAACTATTTATTAACTCCAAGTTTTGGAGCCTTACCCATATGCAATTTCAAAACAACATTTTCAAAGCCTAAATATATTTATGTTACTTTATCTATTTTTAAATAAAGTTTGGCCTAAGTGATAAATATATATAAATGTATACTTTATAAATTTTAGATTTTTGCCAGAAATGATACTTCTTAGATTTCCAAAGCTTTATCTAAAGGTATCTTGATAAATAGGGATATAGTATAATATTTTGTAACTAAAATAGCTTGGCTAATAAAAAGATAGTTTCATATCATAAAGTAAGTTATAAGAAATTTTTGAATACAAATATTTACCTAAAAATATTTTTGAGTAATAAGTATAGTTTACGTAAATATTTTTCTAAAAATAGTATAAGTAGCTTTAGCCCCAAATTTCCTTCGATTATCACATTTGATCGGGACTAATCATGCGTACCTATTTTCTCGCGAACTCAGACTATGTTGCAGCAACCTCGACTATTGGACAAAACATGACATTTTGATCATTGCACCACACCCGGCGCCACAGCAGGCATAACATCAGGCAAGACACCTTGCCTTTACTGTTTAATTTCTTGCTCAATATTATGCATGTTTTATATCTTATAAGTTGTTCTTTCAAAACTATATGTAGATGCAAATTACTATATTTTATGCAATTGGCTTAGAGTTAAGGGACTACCATATGTTTAGAGCATCTCACAAAAACTGTCACGATGTGCCACGGATTGTGTGTGAGTTGTGAGTCGCATATAGCTTCGGACTTACGTATCGACCGTACATCGGTGCGTACAGGTCGCCCGTTAGGATATAACTGCTAATAAAATTGTGTAGAAGACTTGACAGTTATTAAGGATCAAACAGTGTCGTAGAGACGACGCATGCATAGTATCATGGGGAGGGAGAGGACAGTTATTAGCGTAGGGGCTACATTTATTTTTACACACATTTTGGGCCGATAGTGACTCGAATGAGCGCTACTTACTGCCCCGAGCCGATAGTGTCTCGTATGAGCGCTACTTGACGGCCACTCTTTATTTACTCTGCTGATCCTACAGCCCCTGCGTAGAACGTTGTCCTCAAAGTGCATATCATGTAGAATGGTTAGGGACCTTTACTCATGTATATTTTCTATTGAGCTCTTACTATTCAGTTTATGGCATGATATTATGTGTCTTGTTACGTCCCTCTGAGGACCTGGTTATTCCCCAGGTGTGTGTTCATGTCTTCCGCAGGTATCCTAGCCGGGATCGTGGTCTTTTCCATTTATTCGAAGATGACGTGACTTGGTTCCTCCTTGCTACTTCCACTTAGTCCTTTATTATATCATGTACTTCTTCCTTTTTATTTTGGTTGGTAGGGGATGTGTCTCCACCTAACATATTGTACCAAAACAATTCATTACATGATATTTTTTATTCCCTTATTTTGTGGATGAGATTAGTTAGTTGTGGTTTACTGTATTTTACAGCTTATGTATACATACAAGGCCCCTGTACTTTGTATGTATACAGCTGGCATGTCTACGTACTTAGTCCTACGTACTTTGGGACTGGAGCGTTACACTACATGTCGTGTCCAACGAGTACGAGACTCGTGGCAACAGGGCAATGCACCACAGCACATGCAAGTATTCCTGTGTCCAAAATACGATCCGAAACGTGTACAAAATTGACTCAGTCATGAAGATCTGCAATCTACACATAATTAGCTACAAAGTCATGAAATTAGTTTAGAAATTCGTGAACAAAATTTTCCAAGAGGCGTTTCATCGAACACATTATACAACACTCCTATACGCCTCCGATACGCATACCAAATGGACACGAATGGAACCCAAACTCAGCATAGGACTATGGGGACCCTAAATGAATGCATCTATGGAAAGAAAATAGAATATTAATAGGTTTAGTGGTCATTACCTATTGAGAGTTGGAATCTCAATAAAAGCTCCTAGATCTAGATCTCCACCAAGTTCCAATGGAAAAATTCCTCCCAATCCTTGCTAGCTAGCCAATGGAGACCTCCTCTACATAATGGAAGTGATTTGCAACTGATTTGGTTCAATTTGGAGGTGATTTGGAGATGGAGCAAATTTGGGGAAGAACACCAAAGTAGGGTTAGGGTTTGCAAATGGAAGGAGGCAAGGGGCTAATGTTTACTTATATAGGAAGGAAGGGACCTCTCTTGGCCGGCCATGTAGTGGGTTAAGGTTAGGGTTTAGAGAAAATGGCTAAAAGGCCTTCCTAACAAGCAAATTAAGGCCCTTTAAGGGAAGGGCCCAAAGTGACTTAGGTTTTAGCTAACTAATGGGCTTTAAATGGTATGATAGCTAGATGAGAGTCTAACTTAAGTCATCTAACCTCTCTAACAAGTTTCTATGGTCATGGCTAACATCTACACAAAGTAGTTCTAGGGTTTAACTAATAAATAACAAAATCACAATGCATCTATTTAATTAATAATAAAATAATCAAAAATTTGCCAATTAGTCATTAACATGATTTAAATCTATTATTTAATAACTATCATGATCAATTTTACAAAAGTTCAAAATTACCCTCATTTTAGAAAAGTGGTAGTTACAATCAATCTATTAATAGTTTTCACAATCTAGTTTAACCCAGCCCTAGACAACCTGTAGGAGTTTGGGAGCCCTTTTGAAGGATTACTTTTTATCAACTGGACATCATGTTATTTGTTTTTAAAAAATCAAGAAAAACCCATTTTCAAAAACAAAAAATTTTAGAAAATTTCCTGATACGACGTGCGCCCCGACAACCCGGGCGACGTGGTCGCAACCCATAAGCATCAAAAGGCGCGTATGGATGTTGTCGATGTGTGGGAATCGACGAAACTCGATTTCGTTGTGCGTGTGCGACGAAATCGAAGCATATCCATCGAGATACCCCGTATCGGCCACTTTGCAACCTAGGCCATAACTTTCTGCACGTTCATCATATCGAGATGAAACTTATGCCAGCAGGACCGTATCATTTTTCTGGTCCTGTATGCCAAGTTTGGTCCAATTTTGAGAAGGTCGACCGGAACGCCTTTTTGGCGGACCTACGACCCGATCCAACGGACGAAATTGTGCACGGCCCACCGAAATCCAACTTTGGACATATGGTTGGGTTCGTCTCATCAAATTCGATACGTAGACATATATTTTGATGACTGTAGAGACCGTAGGTACTGGCACACTTTTCGGTGCAAAACGGGTCCAACGGCGTACATCATTTTGATCCGAAATTACAATTTTGCTTCTGTATCCAGAATTAGACTTATGGGTAGTCTATCCTAGCTATTTTCCTTATTCTGGAATTGTTTGTGGTATTTATTTCAGCATCCTAGGACGTTTGTGAGATTTGACTTTCTATGCTTCACTAATATGTCGATTCGAGCTATTGGACGTCGTCCTTTCTGCACACAACCTCAGGCATGATACCTTGCCAGTTGTCTATTTATTTTAGCTTATATTTTATGCATTTACTTATTATTTACTTTCTGTAAAATAAACTATGGTACATGGCATAATTAGATAGAATTTCACTGTTCAGTTTTATTTTCTGCTATGTACTATTTTCATACACATTGAACTTAGATTTAAGGGACCACCCTTTGTGTGTTGCATTCATAGGCCTTGACACATTTGTACCATGGAGTTGCGAGTTGCATATAGAACTCGAACATGCGTGACTGGCTGGCCACCAGTACGTATAAGCCGTGCGATAGGATTACCTGCTAATAGTATTGCATGATTAGTTTGACTTAGCGGTTAATAGAGGGTATGTGTGTTGTGGATACAATACAGTAGGCATTGGGCAGGGAGGACAATACCTTAGCGTAGGGGCTACTATACACTTTACCTTTTGTAACCCGTGAGCTCCGTCGGAGGCGCGGGTGAGATTACCTATGGATACTGACGGCCACCGACGTTCTGCGAAACGTTATGCTCTTATTTACGGGGCCTCTGGTGCTCCAAGGGGGAACCATGCTGATCCTATTTTAGCCAAAGAGCCCATGCGTTGGAGGTGTGTTCTTAAACTACATTCACTTAAAACAGTTAAACTCCCTTATTCATTAGGTATGGGTACTTTTGGTTTGAGTACTTATATCTGATCGTGGCTTGGAACAGTAACTTGTCGCGGACTAGTTTGCCACATCTTGTCCTTATTTGGTTGTAGGTGTGGCCCACTACTCCGATGAGAAGGTACTGAACCTTGTTGTGGTCCGGATACCATATTGGATTTATGACTTGGGAAGATAGTTCATCGTGGGTTAATGTGCCATCTCATGTCCTTGTTTGGTTAGAGGGGATGGTACGCTAATTCAAAGGTGGGTATTGGACCATGTTATAATCTAATTTGACTTATTATTGAGCAGTGTATATTCAATTTTATAGCATGATATTATGTGTCTTGTTACGTCCCTCTGAGGACCTGGTGATCTCTCCAGGTATGTGCTATTATCTTTCGCAGGTATTCTGGCCAAGGTCGTGATCTTCTTCATTCCTTTGTATATGACGTGCTCTTGGATCGTCATTCGCTTCGCTTGACATTTTCTCTCATTTGTATTTATTTCTTTTCATTTAAATAGTTGGTATTGGATTTGTCTCCGCCCGATATCTTATACAAAGACTTCATAGTTGATATCATGATATCTTTTATTCTTTATTTTTGTGGATGAGATTAGTTGTCGTGGTTATACTACATTTTACAGCTTATGTATATTTATTATACGGCTGACTTGTCTACGTTTCTAGTCCTACGTATTTTAGGACTGGGGTGTTACACGTAGTTTCATGCCTAATGATTTTTACTGGACTAATAAATTACTGGACTAATAGATATATTCTAAATTATTGAGATACGTGTCGAGACCTGGACCCATATGTACTGGTTAAGCGGGGAAATACCTAGAAGACGTGTGAACACACCCTTTCTACCCCATGGTCTTACTGGAATAATAACAGCCACACACGAACGTGTATGGTTTATCGGATATTACCCTCTAGCCTTTTACATGTCAACTTGGTACTTTAAAAATACTAGTTTTAGACATAGATATTATGGGCTTGTTAGTTGTGTACCTTGCATGACAGATTTCCCTTTTATTACATATATGTCTGCTTTTACATTTCATTACATCTATTACTCTATATCCACTTGTCTTTTCTATTGTACATTATCTTCTATAAATTGTTCATCAAGTATTTCATTATTATTATATTTTTATAGTGCTTGTCAATTAACTGGAATTGCTATTTGAGTTGTACTTCGCTCCAATCCTGACTGGATAATATTTTTTAGATGGCTTAGACTGTTGTCCTACCTACTATGAGCAGGGGGTATACGAGAGATGCACACAGAAGTCTCAGGAGGATCCTGCTCAGTAAAGAGTGCCCTAGGAGTAGCTTAGAGTTTTATTATTCATATTGTATCAATTGTTCCGAATGTGGGTTTTAGACATGATATTATTATTCAGAATATATGTTTATTGTTATAGACATCTAAACTCATGTGTGTGATGACTTTACTATTTATTCAGTTTAATCTTCTTGCCTTCTATTCCAATATCGTGCTCTATCTTCCTTTAGATTTTGTGATTGAGATTGTATATTTTATATGTCACATTATTCCTCCATACGGAGATGACATGATATTTGATATGGTTAGATGTTAGATAATATAGACGACCTATACAGCGTTCTAGCGCCGATACTGCAGCGTAGGCTGGACGTACCTACGACCTCGTGCCCTTAAACAGGGTGCGGGTCATGACACTAGGCTATTATTCCTTATTTAGATTCATGTTTGGTTGTCAAATTTGTCTCCAAACATCCTTGATATGTATGATCATTTGTAGATTCTAGTTGATTTAGTGATACTGTTATCTCTTCTTATTCATATATTCTTTAGATGTATGTGATTTGAGTACAAGTTGTTATTATAGGTCATATATGTTGTAGATATATACTGGGTACTTGACAACGTTTTACCGTCGATACTGCGACGTAGGCTGGACATGGCCCATGTACTTGTGCCTGAATATCCGAATGCAGGTCGTGACACATTTTTTATGGTGACTCATGCATGTCAGTTTTTGCAACTAGTGCAAAGTCGTAGTAGTACTTAGGCTTAGTCATATTATTACCAGCCTGCCCTAGGATTTGGATTGAATCATAGAATACTATAGGAGTTTTGGTACTTCAATCACATATTAGGATTTCTTGATAGATTCCAGGGATGACCCCTGAGAATCTTACTTCGAACTATATTAGGTCTATTTTCATTCGTTTTTGCTTATCCCGATTTTCGAAAAACATGTCCGTTGCCGGACACAATTTTTGCATTAAGATAAGTTTTATGGACTCTAAAAAGAATAAAAGAGTAGAAGTTAACCTTACAACCATTCGGATTGGTAAGAGAATATGATTAGCCAATCTTATATATGAAGGTTGAGAATTATTTTAGGTCATATCCAAAAAAATTTGAATTTTGACCAGAAAGTACTTTTGGGACTTGAGGGGTTGATGAAATAGGTTTGAGAAATAAACGAAAGATACAGAGAAAGAAGGATTATATTGTCAGGTCGGGAATAATTCATAAATATGGATTATAATTTAGAAGATTATAGGATGGTATTGTAGAGACTTGCGAAGAAAAATATTAAAGAAAAGTTTTACATAATTTTTACCGTGGTAAGAGCCATTGAAGGAAATGTTAACTTGTCTTCTTGCTTGAATAGCCAGGGAAGTGGCACGAGATGCGATTATTATACAAGGATGGAATCTCCAAATTTCAAGAAATTACTAAGACAGAAATAGTAGAAGGATTATAATAAATTAATAGGTGGATGACTGAGAATTGAATTAAGGATACTTAGGCTTACAACTTATTAGGAGAGTTTGACAAAGCCAAGGAGTTGTATAACTTGGATCAATTACTAACACATGGGGTTTTAAGAACGGTTACATATATAAGAATTATGACCTGCATGAGCCACCACTAAAAATGTGTCACGACCCGTACCCGGAGTAAGGGCACGAGTGCGAGACAACGTCCCAGCCTATGCCGCAGAAACGGCGTAGAACGCTGTCTAGGTCTACTATCTAACAACAGTTATAATATCAAAACCTGTCAAGAATGGTCAACTCCGAATGGAGGACAAGCAATGACAATATAATATACTCAATCACAAACTCTACGAAAAATATATGATACCGAAAGATAAAGACAACAAGATATGAAATTATCAACCGAATATCCGACACAGAAATAATACAAGTCTAGAGTCAACAATCTCTAATACAAATACTAAAATAATAACAAGCCAAAATATAATCTGGAGACAAAGTCCAGTACCAAACCAATCTAGCTAAGCTACACTAATGCCTCATCGGCGGAAGCTAACCCCTGCTGAACTAGGGTCTCCAAGTCTAGGCCAACTACGTCATGAGGACCGTAGTAGGTAGGACACTTGTACTCATCGTAATCTGTAAAATTTTGTCAACATATCCAGTTAGGATGGAACGAGCACAAGTCTCAAATAACAGTTCTAGTTAGACAATATTGAAAATGTAGCAGTAAATAGAGAGAATATACAGGTAAAATAATGTGTACATAAATCATGGTAAGGCATATCAAGACTGTAACTAAATGTAAGAACAAGAAAATAGTATATATCATATACAAAAATCTAGAACTATATCTATGTGAGTTTAGTATTAGTTTCAACATGTGATCGGCTTGGGTTGTACAGGAGAAAAAGGGCCTGGCTAATCATACGTGGAGTGTATGGCTAACACTCTCAGGGAACAGGAATCGCAGGAGAAAAATGATCACATATCTACGCTAAGTACCCCCATCCCCGACCAGTAAAGTGGATCCAGTAATGACATGTCATGGCACATGATTCTCCGAGGAGGTAACGAGCCTTCGCAGGATTCGTGTCTATACAATGCACAGGAAAACTTGCACAGGGTATACCAAGGAATACAAGGAATAACATCTCATGACAGGATCTAGACAAATACCAATCCGTGTGAATAATGTGACAAAAGAACAAGGATATCTACTCTAAATACAAGAAACATAGACGATATCATAAAACAAAAATACTATCAGAGAATGTACTCGCCTGAGATCTGGTGGAATATGTCAACTGAGTCCAATACAGTGAGTCGAGGACCTAAATATGCAATATTGTATCAATATAAAGTTTTGGAAGTAAAAGCAAGTCAAACTAAGTCAAACTAAGCCTATCTAAGTCAAACTAGGTCAAACTAAGTCAAACAAGGTCAAACTAAGTCAATCTAGGTCAAACTAGATTATACAAGGTCAACATAAGTCATATTGGGCCTAAAAAAGTCAAACAAGGTCAAGGCAAGTCAAATAAGGTCAATCTAAGTCAAAGATTAACTTACAGTTGACTTTTGGTCAACCAGTCAACTCTGGTCAACCCTAGTCAACTCATAGTCCACTTTAGGTCAAACTAGGTCAATGGTTGACTCACAGTTGACTTTTGGTCAACTGGTCAACTCTGGTCAAGTTTTGGTCAATTTTAGGCTAAAGTTAACTTTTGGTTGACTTTTAGTCAAAACGGTCAGCCATTGTCAAACAGGGCCAACCCTAAGTCATTTACCCTATTCCTAACATTATCAACCAAGCTATCTTAATTCTAACCTTATCTTAAACATATTAACTCATATCTTAGTTCTAAGGTATTACCTTAACTCTTACCCCATTACCTTACCAAGGTAAATCCATTACCTTAGCCTCTAACCAATACCTTAGCCTACTTTATCCTCACTCTACGAGATCCCCAATAGTCTACCAAGGTATTCTAACCCTATCCTTGTATCTCGATACCATACCATGGTATCTTGATACCTTACTTTCTAAAAAGGTAAATATTCAGTTACCTTAAGGTAAAGGGTAAATCTTAAGATACCGTATTGGTATCCTAAGATATCACTCTAACATATAGGCTAACTAGTATCCTAACACAAATACTAACTTGGTATCCTAATACCAAGTCTCCAACACCACACCCTATCTAACTTATAGGATACTAACATCCTAAAACCTACTAACTTATCTAAACTCAAATATATCCTACTTACAATATTTATACTTCTAACATACAAACTAACTCACAAACTATAGGAAACCACTAACTTAACTCTCTAACCACTCACCTAAATACACACTAACACACCACAAACTCACCCACAAACACACATGGAAGGGAGGGGGTATGGGGCTGCTACTGCTGCACAAAAGCAGCTGATAAGCTGCTGTAAACAGCAGCTTTTGAAAGCTGCTGCTGCTGCAATTTTAGCAGCATATGGCTGCTATGCAGTCCCCTTTTGGGGGGGGGGGCTGCTAGCTGCTGTTGTGGGGGGGGTTTGCTGTCCTATAATCCCCCAGTACCCCTTCATACCCTCTACAAAACCCCATCTCTACACTCCATCAAACCACTCTAAAACCCTCTCAAAACACTCAACAAAACTACTAAAAACTCACTCACAACCACTCTAAAAACTCATCCTCTCACAACCACTCTTCACACTCTCAACCAAACACTCAACCACAACCTTCAACATGAGAGATATGATTCCTCCACTCTCTCTCTATACACATCAAACCACCACCACACATCCACAAACATATAAATATATAACAATATAGCTCAAAACAGTCCACTACCTATAATTACACTATTTAACACATATATATATATATGTAAATATGACATATGAGCCTAAAACACATGTCCAACCTTGTAGGAAACCTAATAAAAACCATGGAGAACCTATCTAACATGTTTAAACTACCTTCTAACTAATCTAAATCTAAAATTAGAGGACAAAAATGTCTATGGGGCATTCCTACAAACACTTGGTGGGCCACCCTCAGAATTTCTCCTTGGGTGCCACAAAAACCATCATAACTTCCAAATGAGGACTCCAAAGTGTCTCAAGATCAAACCTAAGGATGGTACATACATGAGGGTGGTTCCTACGGGTTCAAAACTATCAAAATGAAATGCAAAGATGAAATAGAGAGAGATTAGAGAGAGAGATACCTATTGGGAGTTGGATCCCAAGGAAAAACCCAAAGGACACGAATCCGACACGGACTCTTCTTATAAATGGACTTCTCTCCTTGCTCCTTGCTCCCTGCTCTCCACTCCTAGTAGGCTCCCTCTCCTTGATGGATTGAGAGGAATAGAGGAAAATGAGTGGATTTGGGAGATAAAATCCAAAGGGGTTGCTATCAAGTTTTAGGGAAGAACACCAAAAGAGAAAAGGGGCTATGTTGGAATAAAAATGAAATGGAAAGAACCCTCTCAAGTGGTCGGCCATGTAGCTAGGTTTTGGGCTATTGTAAAATGTCCAATTTTTTCCTCTTTGCATGCCCTTTGGCTAATAAATCAAACGGAAGAGGTTCGGGTCAAAAAGGTCAAGTTTAAGTCATTAATCTAACTATTCTAATCAAGTGGGATTAGTCTAATTACACTAACTTAATTAGTGGGATTGGTAGGCCATGTCTAACTAATCTTGGGGTCCCGTCTAGAGTCTAAGCTATCCGGGTAACTAACACAAGTCGGACCGAAACAAAACTTAAACCCGACTAAACAAATCCCGAAAATACAATATTAAAATATAAAAATTTCCAAAATATTAAAATATAAAAAATGATCAAAATTATAATACATCAATTTAAATATTATTAAAATAATCTAAAATTCATCAATTAATCAAATTCCTAAATAATTCAAAAGTCACAAAATGACCAAAATATCCTTAGCCTAAAAAGTGGTAATTAGCTAATCTAATCATATGTGTTAGGCCTCCATGGTCATGGTTTGTCTCTAGGCTAAGCAGCTCTAAGGTTACACTAGCCAAAGAACAAAATCACAAAACACTAATTTAAATGGTATTAAGTAGAAATTAAAATTTACCAAAATTATGGAAAACTGAGAAATGACAAAATTACTCGTGATTTTGAAAACAGGCAGTTACAAAACCTACCCCCTTTGAAAAATTTTGTCCTCGAAATTCGAAACGGTTGTACTCTTCTCTAGGTCAAGCTCCCAACAATCAAAGTCCACTAAATTCTATCCAAAGTTATATAACATGCAATTCTACGGAATAGGAACAAACATGCATGGTTGTAGTCTCTACAGTATGATGTTATTGCAGTCTTCATTGTGGTGTTTTATTTATCTAGCATGATCATCACATATGCAAACTAAAGGTACTAAGAAAACAATCATCAATCAATGGTTGGAAAGAAACAGATAAAAGGAAGGAACAAGACATGGCCTCCTAATCCATCGACTGCAGGGTGGGTCTCCTCGGCAGTCATCACAAAATCCCTACCCTGGCGGAGTTTATCCCGCTGCTGGTGTGGGGCATGATGCGGTACCGCAGGTGGCCTAGCTCGCGCTTCCTGAGCTGCACCAGTAATACGAGGGCTCACGGGACAATCTTTCATCTGATGTCCCGCTTCACCGCAATAGAGGCACATCCCCAGCCTCTTCCTGCAAACCTCCCAGATATGATCGGGCTTCTTACAGAAGTTGTAATATTGGCTATTCTGCACCTGCCTCTGCTGATGGTACTGCACCTGCTGAACTGGTGCCCTAGCCTAAAACTGTTGTTGGTGCTACGAAAAAGATTGATGTTGTAGCTGAGGACGTTTAGCAGCCCCCACGCTGCTAGTAGCTCTCGAGAACAGATCACGGTCCCTCTTGGGCTTCAAGCCCCACTCCCATTCTACCTTGCGGGCCTCCGTAAAGATCTCAGTGTAAGTCGTATAGAAAGATGAGATAAGGATCTTGATATCCCAGATCAATCCCTCTCTGAAACGGCTCGCTCTGATCTCTGGGTCACGCACCATATACTCCGCATATCGGCTTAGCCGGCCAAACTCTGCGGCGCACTCCTCAATAGACAAGTCGTCCTGGTGCAGGTTCTGAAACTGCCTCGCCAAGTCGATCTTGTCCGTAGGAGAAAAGAACTTCTCCTTGAAGGGAACCTTGAACTCGGCCCGGTATGGCCCTCTCCAGCAAGAGCGGGCTCGTTCCTGAACCAGGTACGGGCGATGTCCAACAACTGTAGCCCTACCGCCTTGACCTTCAGGTCATCTGCTAGGCGGGAAGCCCTCATCTGTCGCTCGATGTCCTCGAGCCAGTCGTCAGCATAAACTACGCCCTCAGTCCTGCCGAAATCACGAGGCCCCAGTTTCTTGAAGTCCTGGATGTTGCCCTGCCTTGGATGCACTCCCTGATGCGGAGTACTCTGCTCCACGGCTGCTAAAGCTAACTGGTGGGCATCCTCCATGCCCTGACATATTGCGTCAGTCTGTCTCTGCTGTGCCTCAGACTGGGCCCTCTGGGTCTCTAACATCTGCTGGAAGAAGGCGAGCATCTGCCCCATCTCTGTAGGCATAGAAAGTGGAGGAGGAAGAACATCGGCAACGGACGGAGGAGTCTGATGTGCTGGAGGAAGAACTCCCACGTCTGCTTCTACCGCAGTGATCTCTGGGACAGTCCTCGCAACTGGTAGAGGAGCACCTCCGAACGCTGCTGCAGATGCTCCGACTACAGGGGAAGTGACTTGCTCAGGTCCGCGAGATGTAGCGGACCTCTCAGTATCAGCAGGCTCCAAATGCTGAGATCGAGTCATCACCATCCTCGAGACAGATCGAAAGAAGGAAGTCAATATGGCACAAGATAGAACATATAAAAGGAGGACAATGAGAGTACAAATAATCAGCATCAAGAAAGGACAGTTGTAGAGAAGCAAATTGGAAATTCCTAATTGTGATTGAGTATTCTTAGCCTAAAGCCTATATCTTTTAAACCTATAGCAGGCTCGTAGCAGCACTCTAAGTCGAGCACCACTACGACATCGTACTAATTATGACTTCTGACCTGCACGGGCCACCACTAAAAACGTGTCTGCGAGAGAACGTCCCAGCCTACGCCGCAGAAACGGCGTAGAACGCTATCTAGGTCTACTATCTAACAATAGTTATAATATCAAAACCTGTCGAGAACGGTCTACTCCGAATAGAGGACAAGCAATGACAATATAATATACTCAATCACAAACTCTAAGAAAAATATATGATACCGAAAGATAACGACAACAAGATATGAAATTATCAACCAGAATATCCGATACAGAAATAATACAAGTCTAGAGTCAACAATCTCTAATATAAATACTAAAATAATAACAAGCCAAAATGTAATCTGGAGACAAAGTCCAGTACCAAACCAATCTAGCTAAGCTACACTAATGCCTCATCGGCGAAAGCTAACCCCTGCTGAACTAGGGTCTCCAAGTCTAGGCCAACTACGTCATGAGGACCGTAGTAGATAGGACATTCGTACTCGCCATAATCTGTAAAATTTTATATCCAGTCAGGATGGAACGAGCACAAGTCTCAAATAATAGTTCTAGTTAGACGATATTAGAAATGTAGCAGTAAATAGAGAGAATATACAATGTAAAATAATGTGTACATGAATCATGGTAAGGCATATCAAGACTGTAACTGAATGTAAGAACAAGAAAATAGTATATATCATATACAAAAATCTGGAACTATATCTATGTGAGTTTAGTATTAGTTTCAACATGTGATCGGCTTGGGTTACACAGGAGAAAAAGGGCCTGGCTAGTCATACGTGGAGTTTATGGCTAACACTCTCAGGGAACAGGAATCACAGGAGAAAAATGATCACATATCTACGGTAAGTACTCTCATCCTCGACCAGTAAAGTGGATCCAGTAATGACATGTCATGGCACATGATTCTCCGAGGAGGTAGCAAGCCTTCGCAGAAATCGCGTCTATACAATGCACAAGAAAAACTAGCACAGGGTATACCAAGGAATACAAGGAATAACATCTCATGATGGGATCCAAACAAATACCAATCCGTGTGAACAATGTGACAAGAGAACAAGAATATCTACTCTAAATACAAGAAATATAGACGATATCATAAAATAGAAATACTATCAGAGAATGTACTCGTCTGAGATCTGATAGAATATGTCAACTGAGTCCAATACAGTGCGTCGAGAACCTAAAGATGGAATATTGTATCAATATAAAGTTTTGGAAGTAAAAGGAAGTCAAACTAAGTCAAACTAAGCAATCTAAGTTAAACTAGGTCAAACAAAGTCAAACAAGGTCAAACTAAGTCAATCTAGGTCAAAATAGATTATACAAGGTCAATCTAAGTCATACTAGGTCTAAAAAAGTCAAACAAGGTCAAGGCAAGTCAAACAAGGTCAATCTGAGTCAAAGGTTGACTTATAGTTGACTTTTGATCAACCGGTCAACTCTGGTCAACCATGGTCAACTCATAGTCCACTTTAGGTCAAACTAGGTCAATAGTTGACTCACAGTTGACTTTTGGTCAACTGGTCAACTCTGGTCAAGTTTTGGTCAATTTTAGGCTAAAGCTGACTTTTGGTTGCCTTTTAGTCAAAACGGTCAACCATGGTCAAACGGGGCCAACCCTAAGTCATTTACCCTATTTCTAACCATTACCAACCAAGCTATCCTAATTCTAACCTTATCTTAAACATGTTAACTCAAATCTTAGTTCTAAGGTATTACCTTAACTCTTACCACATTACCTTACCAAGGTAAATCCATTACCTTAGCCTCTAACCAATACCTTAACCTACTTTATCCTCACTCTACGAGATTCCCAATAGTCTACCAAGGTATTCTAACCCTATCCTTGTATCTCGATACCATACCATGGTATCTTGATACCTTACTTTCTAAAAAGGTAAATATTCAATTACCTTAAGGTAAAGGGTAAATCTTAAGATATCGTATTGGTATCCTAAGATACCACTCTAACATATAGGCTAACTAGTATCCTAACACAAATACTAACTTGGTATCCTAATACCAAGTCTCCAACACCACACCCTATCTAACTTATAGGATACTAACATCCTAAAACCTACTAACTTATCTAAACTCAAACATATCCTACTTACAACATCTATACTTCTAACATACAAACTAACTCACAACCTATAGGAAACCACTAACTTATGTCTCTAACCACTCACCTAAAACACACACTAACACACCACAAACTCACCCACAAACACACATGGAAGGGAGGGGGTATGGGGCTGCTACTGCTGCCCAAAAGCAGCTGATAAGCTGCTGTAAACAGCAGCTTTTAAAAGCTGCTGCTGCTGCAATTTTAGCAGCATATGGCTGCTGTGCAGTCCCCTTTTGGGGGGCTGCTAGCTGCTGTTGTGTGGGGGTTTGCTGCCCTATAACCCCTCCCTCGATACCCCTTCATACCCTCTACAAAACCCCATCTCTACACTCCATCAAACCACTCTAAAACCCTCTCAAAACACTCAACAAAACTACTAAAAACTCACTCACAACCACTCTAAAAACTCATCCTCTCACAACCACTCTCCACACTCTCAACCAAACACTCAACCACAACCTCCAACATGAGAGATATGATTCTCCACTCTCTCTATACACATCAAACCACCACCACACGTCCATAAACATATAAATATATAACAATATAGCTCAAAACTGTCCACTACCTATAATTACACTATTTAACACATAGATATATGTAAATATGACATGTGAGCCTAAAACACATGTCCAACCTTGTAGGGAACCTAATAAAAACCATGGGGAACCTATCTAACATGTCTAAACGACCCTCTAACTAATCTAAATCTGAAATTAGAGGACAAAAATGTCTATGGGACATTTTTACAAACACTTGGTGGGCCACCCTTAGAATTTCTCCTTGGGTGCCACAAAAACCATTATAACTTCCAAATGAGGACTCCAAAGTGTTTCAAAATCAAACCTAAGGATGGTACATACATGAGGGTGGTTCATACGGGTTTAAAACTATCAAAATGAAATACAAAGATGAAATAGAGAAGGATTAGAGAGAGAGAGAGAGAGGTACCTATTGGGAGTTGGATCCCAATGAAAAACCCAAAGGACACGAATCCGACATGGACTCTCCTTGCAAATGGACTCCTATCCTTGCTCCTTGCTCCCCACTCCTAGTAGGCTCCCTCTCCTTGATGGATTGAGAGGAATAGAGGAAAAAATGAGTGGATTTGGGAGATGAAATCCTAAGGGGTTGCTCTCAAGTTTTGGGGAAGAACACCAAAAAAGAAAAAGGGCTATGTTGGAATGAAAATGAAACGAAAAGAACCCTCTCAAGTGGCCAACCATGTAGCTAGGTTTTGGGCCATTGTGAAATGTCCAATTTGCCCCTTTTTGCATGCCCTTTGGCTAATAAATCAAATGGAAGAGATTCGGGTCAAAAAGGTCAAGTTTAAGTCATTAATCTAACTATTCTAATCAAGTGGGATTAGTCTAATTACAGTAACTTAATTAGTGGGGTTGATGGGCCATGTCTAACTAATCTTGGGGTCTCGTCTAGAGTCTAAACTATCCGGGTCACTAACACAAGTCGGAGCGAAACGAAACTTAAACCTGACTAAACAAATCCCGAAAATATAATATAAAAATATAAAAATTCCCAAAATATTAAAATATGAAAAATGACCAAAATCACAATACTTCAATATAAATATTATTAAAATAGTCTAAAATTCACCAATTAATCAAAATCCTAAATAATTCAAAAGTCACAAAAATGACCAAATACCCATAGCCTAAAAAGTGGTAATTAGCTAATCTAATCACATGGGTTAGGTCTCCATGGTCATGTTTAGTCTCTAGGCTAAGCAGCTCTAAGGTTACACTAGCCAAAGAACAAAATCACAAAATACTAATTTAAATGGTATTAAGTAGAAATTAAAATTTACCAAAATTATGAAAAACTGAAAATGACAAAATTACCTTTGATTTTGAAAACAGGCAGTTACAAACCTACCCTCCTTTGAAAAATTTTGTCCTCAAAATTCGAAACGGTTGTACTCTTCTCTAGGTCAAGCTCCCAACAATCAAAGTCCACTAAATTCTATCCAAAGTTATATAACATGCAATTCTAGGGAATAGGAACAAACACGCATGGTTGTAGTCTCTACAGTATCATGTTATTGCAGTCTTCATTGTGGTGTTTTATTTATCTAGCATGATCATCACATATGTAAACTAAAGGTACTAAGAAAACAATCATCAATCAATGGGTGGAAAGAAACAGGTAAAAGGAAGGAACAAGACCTAACCTCCTAATCCATCGCCTGTAGGGTAGGTCTCCTCGGCAGTAATCACAAAAGCCCTACCCTGGCGGGGTATATCCCGATGCTGGTGTGGGGCATGATGCGGTACCGCAGGTGGCCTAGCCCGCGCTCCCTGAGCTGCACCAATAATACGAGGGCTCACGGGACAATCTCTCATCTGATGTCCTATCACGATCCGCACCCAGTGTAAGGGTATGAGAAGTGTGTACGTCCAGCCTACGTCGCAGTGTCGGCGGTAGAACGCTATCCTAGGTTACTATCTAATCAACAACTCACGCAATAATATAATGTACTTGTCAAATCTTAACTCCGGACGGAGGACAAGTATAGATATAATAAAATCTCAATCACAGTCTAAGAACGATAAGATAACACAGAAGTTTATAACTAAAGACGAAACAACAACAAATATAAACTTCTAAATAATAATATCTCAAACAAACTCAAATACAAACACATATCTCAAGTTATTACAATTCAAGTTCTAAAACATGAAAACTAATCCAAGTCTACTAGCTAGTCTCCTGAATCACCCCTGAGTGTCGGGGCCAAAGGTAGCTAAAACATCTTCTGGTCTATAGTAAGTAGGGCAAGTGTCCTCGGGGCAAGTATCTGTAATATTTTCAATGTATCCAGTCAGGATTGGAACGAGCACAACTCATCTAGAAATTCCAAGTAAATGACGGAGAACTATAAAGCAGTTATAGACATTTGTATTGATGAACATGACAGTTTATATTCAGGTGATGATGTAGAAAACAGTTAAGGTACAAAGAAAGTAAGGTAACTAAACAAGAGGAGAAGCATGACAATGAAGACTGTAAAATAAGATCTTGCTGAACTAGAGTAACATGATATAAGTCCAGACAGTATAATATGAGTCAAGTGTAATCCCAATATGAGTCCAGACAATGTAAATCTAATACCAGATGAATCCAGCACAAGATGAGTCTAGTCAGTGATCAATGATTCCAGGATGAGTCCAAACTATATACTAATAGTATGTTTTAAAATACCGAGATCGACATGTAAACGGCTGTAGGTAATACGGCACATCACACACTCGGCCAAGTGTGGGATGGCTATCATTCCAGTATAATTTCAAGGGAGTGGTTCCAGTATTTGGGAATATTCACATGTCTACTCCAATATTTTCCCGCCCAACAAGTACAAGTGAATCCATAATCCGACACGAAAATAAGTACAAGTCCATCCAGAACATGAATGATACCAGTAAGTGATTCTAGGGTGATTCCAGTAGGTGATGCCAGTAGTTGTTCCAGAAATGGAGGCCAGACATGAATAAATGAGTGTCGCATAAAATGATCCAGCAATATCAAATCGTGTTTGTAACAGAGAATCAAATAGAACTAAGTAGAACTTAAGTACAGTAATCGACAAGTAAATGAAAGAACTATCAGAAAATGTACTCGTCTGATACCCTGAAGAGAGTAGTGTAATATCAGATGTCTGTACCGGAGTCACAATGTCCTAAATAGAGCAATATAGGTTATAATGTGTTTAAAACAAGGTAAATGAAGTTTACGATACAATGTACATAATTTCTAGGTCAATCTAGGTCAAAGTCAACTCTTGGACAACTCTGGATCAAACTAAGTCAACATCTAGTCAAACTAGGTCAACAACAAGGCTATCTTGGTCAACTGGTCAAACTAAGGCTATCAAGGGTCAATTTGGTCAATGGTCAACTATTGGTCAACTAAGTCACTTGGATTTTTTTGGTCCACATTGGTCTTTAATAATCTAGTCTAAGGTTTTGGCTAAGGCTATGTAGAAGGCAACTTGGTATAGCCTAATCATATGTCACACTAAACTCAAAGTCCCTAATTAAAAACCATAACATATATATATATACAATATATTTCATATGATGTGTATATATGCTACATACCAACTCTATACATTATATTCATAGGTTACAATTGAACCAAAAGGGCAAGGGAGCTAAGGCTAGCCCTCAAATCCAAACCTATACATCAAACATGCATAAAGTAAAGTATCACTCATAACCCTCCCAATTACATATAAACATAAGGTGTATTCATATGATTGATATGCATGAACATAAGGATTCATATTAGGACAGTTGAATGGATGAATGAACTACACATGTCCACATGTGGACATGTCAAGATAGTGTGGACAAAGCCATCTACACATTTCTATATAAAAATACAAAGTATGTACATAATAAGATGAGACAGCACTAGGGATAGCAGGACAGATACAAGGCAATGGGAACCATGCTCAACATCAGGGGATTGACCCACAGAAGACCCTCTAACACACTCTTAGTTATATGCATTCACTCAGTTTTCAGGTTTAAAGTAAAGTGATTTCAGTTCTTTCCCAATATTCAACCAACAACCAAATAAAATTTAAAACAGCAAACTTACATATATATGCAACCTTAAACCCAACTCTCAATTAACTCTACATACAAACCATCACTCAATTCAGAGTTTATATATTAATATTAAATCTCAGGAACATGAATTAATCCCAACTACATAAATCAAAACTGGGAACCAGGGAAATAGGGACTGAACTGATCTATATTCAACACAATATTTCAATGCATACACATACATTTATATCTATACTTATGCAGCTATAGGTTCATACACACTCACATGCATAACTCCATCACCCTTCACTCAGTGTACTTGCCTCACTCCCTATTCTAGGATGATATGATACCAGTTAGGACTGGTACCAAAGTATATGGACTGCATGTATATCAGGTGAGGACTGATGGTATAAACCATGGGCTGAACAAATGTTATGGACTGTTATCAAATCCAAAAATCTGGACTAATAAACAAGGGGACTGAAATCATATGTCCAAGTGGACTGAAACAGAGATTGTGATCTCAGATTTCCTAACATTCAAATCCAACTCCACTACTCATCAATTTCCTCACTGCCTAATATACTAGGATACCACCTAGTCTCTTAGGATACATACTAACTTATCACTTAACCCCTCACAAGACACACACTAAATGATCACTAATTGGATACGAGACTGAACTCTAAGTCTCCAGGTAACTGAATCATGCAAACAAAGGGATTTTCATTTGAAATGTCAGATTCCTGTATTACTTAAAAACCCAATTTCGAATTATCAAACACAAAACCGAAACCTATATATGTATGTATCAGACATGCATCGAATTCGAAACCAAATCATTCAAAATCAAAACATACAACATGTGTCAGAGGGGAGGGTCGAGTGTGTGTGAAACAAACGTGTCCATGGTGTGTCAAAACTGTGTCCAAGTCGTGTCAAACACGAGTGTCAACATGTGCCAGAAACTGTGCAAAGGCACAGCCTCGTGCACGCATGTCGAGTGAGCTAGGGACACGTGTGTCCTACCAAGTGTGTCGAGCTCGTGCACACGTGTAGAGGGGATATATGGCTAGGTCCTAGGGTGCCTGTATCGAGTTGGGGTCGTGTCGTGTCCTCACACGAGAGCCGTATCAGTGGCTCAAAATTGGGATACACAACACTGTATAAAATCGGTACGGGTCGATTTTCTTCGTGCACACTGAACGAGAACCTATAAAAAATTTGGGTGTCGTATCAGAAACTAGGCCCATGTGTCTACCAAGTTTTATGGCACATGGTGCCGTGTCGTATCCTATGTCGACCCCGAGCAGCAGGGGAGCCGCACGAGGTCTGTGTGCGTGTGTGCGTGTCCAAAGAATTTGACTCAGTCCTCACGATTATTGTTATTCACATATTAGGCTATAAATTTGTTTAATTAGATTTTAAAATTAACAATATTAATTTCTTACAAACATTTCATCAAACACTCTTTTAAAAATACTGATACATGTCTGATATGGACATGAAATGGACATGAATTCCTACCAAACTTGGGCTACACCTAGGAGAACCCTAAATGGATGCATCAATATAAAGAAATCAGGAATTCATTAGGGTTTGTAGGGTTATACTATTGAGAGTTCAAACTCAATGTAAAGAGACTAGAGTCGATGTCTTCCTCGATTTGCTACGGTTCAAATGTCCTCAAACCTTGCTAGCAAGCCTCCACAAGTCTCCTCTACTATCGGGGATGATGATGCAATTGATTTGACTCAATTTGGACTCAATTTGGATTAAATGGAAGAAGTTTAGGGAAGAACAAAGTAGGGTTCTTTCTAGGTATTTAAAAAGAGGCAAAGGCTCTTAAGTGTAGTACTTATAGGAGGGGGGCTTGTATGGCTGTTGTAATGATTGGGTTAGGGTTTTAGATGAGTGGTTGAGGTTCTTCCACCCAATTTCTAGTCCTCATATTGGTTCAATTAGTCCTAAGGCTTCTTTTTACAAATATCTCAAAGAGAAAATATCCTACTTAGGAATATCTAGATGTTACTAACCTTGACACTTAGTAGGAATGTTCTAACCATGATTCTAACCTCAAGACTAATCTAGATTAGGTTAAGCTTCTAGGTTAGTCTCTAATAATTCAATTAGCACAATATTTAATTAATACAAATTACAATTTCATAAAATTGTCAAAATGACCAAAATATCCCTAGGCTAAAAAGTAGAAATTGGTCATCTAATCACATGACTAGGCTCTCTTGGTCATGGTTAGTCTCTAGGCTTAGCAAAACTAGGGTTTAACTAGTTAACCATCAAAATCACGATTCAATATTTTAAATAGTTTTAAATTGATTAAAAATCACCAAAAATCACAATATGATTTAAATATCATTGTTAAATGATTATAATTACAAAATTTCAAAATTACCCACATTTTTGAAAAGTGGGTGTTACATGTCCCACTTTACCGCAATTGAGGCACATCCCCAGCCTCTTCCTGCAAACCTCCCAGATATGACCGGGCTTCATACAGAAGTTACAATGTTGGCCATTCTGCACCTGCCTATGCTGATGATACTGCACCTGCTGAACTGGTGCCCTAGCCTGAAACTGATGCTGGTGCTGCAAAAAAGATTGATGCTGTAGCTGAGGACGTTTAGCAGCCCCCACGCTGCTAGTAGCCTCCGAGAACAGATTCCGGTCCCTCTTGGGCTTCAAGCCCTATTCCCACTCTACCTTACTCAAAGATCTCAGTGTAAGTCGTATAGAAAGATGAAATAAAGATCTTGATATCCCAGATCAATCCCTCTCTGAAACGGCTCGCTATGATCTCCGGGTCGCGAACCATATACTTCGTATATCAGCTCAGCCGACCAAACTCTGCGGCGTACTCCTCAACAGACAAGCCGCCCTGGTGTAGGTTCTGAAACTGCCTTGCCAAGTCGATCTTGTCCGTAGGAGAAAAGAACTTCTCCTTGAAGAGAACCTTGAACTCGGCCCATGTATGGCCCTCCCCAGCAAGAACGGGCTCGTTCCTGAACCAGGTACGGGCGATGTCCAACAACTGTAGCCCTATCGCCTCGACCTTCAGGTCGTCTGCTAGGCAGGAAGCCCTCATCTGCTGCTCGATGTCCTCGAGCCAGTCGTCAGCATAAACTATGCCCTCAGTCCTGCCGAAATCACGAGGCCCCAGTTTCTTGAAGTCCTGGATGTTGCCCTGGCTCGGATGCGCTCCCTGATGCGGAGCCCTCTGCTCCATGGCTGCTAAAGCCAACTACTGGGCATCCTCCATACCCTGATGCATTACATCAGTCTGTCTATGCTGTGTCTCATACTAGGCCCTCTGGGTCTCCAGCATCTACTGGAAGAAGGCGAGCATCTACCCCATCTCCGTAGGCATAAGAGGTGGAGGAGGGAGAACATCGACAACGGACGGAGGAGTCTGATGTACTAGAGGAAGAACTCCTATGTCTGCTTCTGCCGCAATGATCTCTGGGACAGTCCTCGCAACTGGTGGAGGAGCGCCCCCGAATGCTGCTACAGATGCACCGACTGTATGGGAAGTGACTCGCTCAGGTCTGCGAGATATGGCAGACCTTTCAGTATCAACAGGCTCCAAATGCTGAGATCGAGTCATCACCATCCTGGAGACAGATCGAAAGAAGGAAGTCAATATGGCACAAGATAGAACATATTAAAGGAGGACAATTAGAGTACAAATAATCAGCATCAAGAAAGGACAGTTGTATAGAAGCAAATTGGATATTCCTAATTGTGATTGAGTATTCTTAGCCTATAGCCTATATCTTTTAAACCTATAGCAGGCTCGTAGCAGCACTCTAAGTCGAGCACCACTACGACATTGCACTAATTACGACTTCTGTCCTGCATGTGCCACCACTAAAATTGTGTTACGATCCGCACCCGGAGTAAGGGCACGAGTGCGAGACAACGTCCCAACCTACGCCGCAAAAACAGTATAGAACGCTGTTATGTTGGGCAGTTTAGAAACATGTAAAAATGAATTCAGCTGAATTATGGTAATGCTAAAATTATGAATGACAGTATGTTAATAGCAGAATAGGAAAGGAGTGTTTCATAGAAAGTTCGTACAAAGTTAAAACAAGTTGAGAGGGATTAAGTGATGAATAATAAAAATAAATTCAGCAAAAATGACTTATTTGCCCTACTCCCATATAAAATAGTTAAGTTAATAAAAAAAACATTACACGTCCTGTTGCAATACTACAGAATCACAAGAATTTTGTTGTTTGTTAAATTAGATCTAGACATAGCCTTTCAGGGCATATTGTTCACTGAAGCTAAGGTAGCTAAGTTCGGTCAGGATGTAGCTGGGAATGAGACAATTTCTAGCAATTAAAAATTTAAAACTACTGTGGTAGTATTCAGATGCTTCAACAGACAACACTACCAAAGCATACCAAAACGATTCTTGTTTTCACTCGAGATATGATCATATAAGCAAATTAAAATATGCACAGATTCCAAAACAATATCCAGGAGCCATTTTAAATGAATCAATAATTTTTCATGCTCATCTAAAAAAATAATAGCAAAATTGATCCCATAAACAACTCCAAACATAAATATGAATTAACTACAATAGTCTACATATACCATGAGTTCCTTCGTAGCTACAAGTACTTGGGGAGGAACAAGCAATGATAATTCACATAATGGTTTCATCAAAGCTGAATAAGTTGGATGTTCTATTAAAAAAATCAACAAAGTAAAACTTCCAATTTAATAATTTGTTAGATGCTTCAAATATTAATTTTTTTAGTTCAAAAATCTACTTTCCAACTCCTGGAATAATGAACTGCGATATGATAAATATACCAAATATGCGAGTCCTTAACACAAGTAAGAATATCAAGAGTATCACCCCTCTTATAAAGGCACATCAGCTCGTCAGGCAGAGGAGATTCCAGATCAACATTTTGGACATCGATAAAACCCAAAGCATAAAGTTGGCACCCAAGAGCAGCCAAACATTACAACAAAAAGGCCTATTAATAACGCTCGATAAGACGTATTGATGACGCCTGATACCTAAGCGTTATCAAATTTCAAAATACCTTTTTTCTATGACGGTTTGGGCTACTTCTGGGCTTTTTATAACGTTTATAAAACAAAACATTATTAATATTTTAGAGCGGTGGCAAACTTGTAATACTTTGCAAACTTATTAATATTAAGCATTCGAAATCATTCTTCTCCTTCCATTTTCACTCTTCTCCTCCTCTTCCTCTTCCTCTTCCTCCGCTCCCATGCTCAGAATTAGGGTTAGGTTTAACATCCCTCCGGTGATATTCCCCTCCACCGCCGGTGGCTCCAGCTCTATCCCCGCTGTTCCCCACCACCGCTGCAACTCCACCCCTCCTTCAGCCCCAACCCCAACCTCTCTTCATATCCTTTAACATCGATGGATCCGGATCCGGACCCGCTTCCTCCTCCTCCTCCTTCACCTCTCCCAACATCAACTCCTCCGGCGCTGCCTTCTTCGACGACGAGCCGCCACTCCTCGAGGAGCTTGGCATCAACACCCGTCAGATCTGGAGCAAGACCACCTCCATCCTCAACCCCTTCTAGCAAAACCCCAGCCTCCACTCCGACGCCGACCTCTCCGGCACCTTCCTCCTCCTCGCGGCCTTCTGCCTCTTCCAGCTGCTCGCCGGAAAGCTCCACTTCGGCATCATCCTCGGTTGGGTCACAATAACTAGTTTAATATCTTATGTATCAATTTGAGATAATGCTTCCTTGTATATCTAAATGATTGACAATTTATTCTTTCCATTTTATTGGAGAATCTAGGTTGTAGATATTGAGGAGATGGCATGGGCTCCAAGATATGGATTGAAAGGAGTCATCGATGCATCTGTCCATGTTAAGATGAGTACCAGCTGCGGTGATTCCCAAGAGACAATTATGCCTTTAGAGTTTAAAACTGGCAAAGGAACTACTGGTCAGGTAACAATGTCATCTCCCTTGATACGCATTAGGGGCAAAAGAACATATACCTTTCATTTTCTTAGGTTCCTTTCAATGTGCATTTTGGCCCTATTTTGCTTATGTTGAACGTGGACTATTTCTTATTGTTTCATTTCATAATTTATTCCATTTCTATTGATCCTTTCCAACTGCAGTCCTGTTTATTATTTTTATTTGCTCTCTAGTTACAAGAATCAGACTAGATTTTCTTTCTTTTCTCCTTGCTTTTGCACAAGATAGGCTTGAAAGCACATTATTTATCACATGCATTTTATTTGGCCGGGGTTAAAGCTATCATATTTTCAGTCAATAAATCTTCTTAGTTGTATTCATGGATAAGGTTATGCATGATTTTCTAGGAAAAGATGGTTTAGAGCCAGCTTTGTGTTTTAACTTTTAACTTTTAACTCTTAATTTTTAGTCAGTTTAGGTTCTTTACACTACTTGGTTAGCAATATTATTAGTCTATTATATGCAAATTATGTCGTGTCTACTTAAAGAATAAAAACAAGTTGTGTTGGTAACTCTATTCTTAGATTGATGTATGTTGTT
The DNA here is from genome assembly GCA_029216955.1 of Iris pallida. Lineage (NCBI taxonomy): Eukaryota > Viridiplantae > Streptophyta > Magnoliopsida > Asparagales > Iridaceae > Iris > Iris pallida. Next base: position 3,761,972 of record JANAVB010031815.1, read on the forward strand.
GCTTAACAGGCAGTTGGAAATAATATTATCATGTTATTCATGTCTGAGTTTCTACTAACATAATTAAGTATTGATGTAGAGGTTTTTTAATAGATCTATACTAAATAAACAACAATGGCTTCTAGATGCTCTTTGTTTATTACACTCTTAACCTTATTGTTACAAGTATTATCTCCTGGCTTGCCTTTGGATGGTCAGCCGAGTGGAGATTGATGATGCAAGTGGTCTACCTGATGGTGCTTTGTGTGTGCCTAATTCCTTGCCAAAGAAATAGACCAGCATGGAATCTCAAAACTAGTTGATTATGAGAGGGAAATTTGTGTTGGACACAGTCCAAACTATAATATCCTGTTCTGCCTTTTTAAAGATTCCCTAATACTAGAGTAGAATCCAGACAGTGATGCAAATGGCTAGGTTTCATATTCTCTTTGCATCAAACTGAATTAGATACAGTACTTTCTATATATATGAAATGATGAATAATTCTGTCTGAGTAAAAATATTTGTACATGTTGCTCAACTGTCTAGCAGAAAAACTGGCTGAGAAGGCAGCATTTGGTCTGTTTGAGAGAGCTGATGTTTGCTATTAACCAATAAAGGGAGATGGCAAATTGGATTTTTTTTTGTCACTAATGTTCATTCACTTGTTTGCGCGGCATCTTTACTAGTTTTACATATGCACTATGTGATAGTTACCTTGTTATAATACATTCTATTTCAGGTATCCTTCCGCACTAAAGTTTTCCATCCAAATATTAATAGCAATGGTAGCATCTGCCTTGACATCCTTAAGGAGCAGTGGAGCCCTGCTCTGACCATTTCTAAGGTGACTTTAATGTTCTGCTATTTCTGTTTTTTATCTGAACTACTATTATGTATTAGATAATTGGAATATTAGATGTATGTCTGTATCTAGTCTAATTTGAAATTACAACTAGTCTGGGGAGCAAAGATCTGAACAGTCTTTCAGAAAGGCCAGGCATATCTATATAACTGAATGTCCACACGTGGTGCAGAAGTGCTTTCGCCATTTATTCTAAGTCAGATATATGGTTGGTATCAACTGGACTTGATTTATTCTTAGTCATATATATGGTTGGTATCAGCTGGACGTGATTGAACTGAAGGACTCAAAGGTTTACGCTGTGTTATTGGTTTTGGCTTATCAAATTTATCTGAGGCTTTACTATGTAGTACATATGGATGGAAAATTATTGTACTAGGGTTTAATAGTGCGTGATCTTGGATTATTTGAGCACAGTGCTTCTTGTGTCATACACAGTCATTGTGAAGAGGAAAGAACCTAAGACACGGTGATAGTTAATCTCCTACATTAGGATATGACTACAATCGTGTCCGTGTGTTACACGGAGAACAACAGTAATCTTACCTACTTAAAAAACAAACCTTTGTCGATTACCTTAGTTTTCCTTAGATGCTCTTGTTGAAGTTTGTGTGTAAATTTTATAGGATCTTATGCTTGAATTTTTGGGAACACCAGAGCGTTACTAGTTTTGTTGCATCTCACTGTACTTTATGCAAATTCTGATGCGCTGTATTATTTCTGATACATACAACCAAATTGCGTGCAGGTGCTGTTGTCAATTTGCTCTCTTCTTACAGACCCGAACCTTGATGACCCACTGGTACCAGAGATTTTCCACATGTACAAGACTGACAGAGTCAAGTGTGAATCTACTGCTCGTTCCTGGACGCGGAAGTATGTATACAATTTGGTTCTATTCTCTTTTCTCAGGATTTCACTGGTGTTCCGGCTGTCGTTGATCTTTCATGATTATTGGTTATGTGGCCAAGTTTTGATGTAGACAATTTTGGTAGTTGTAAATATATATATGTATTTGGATATTCTATTTTGAGAATGTAATGAAGATGTTGATATGCACTATATTTTGAGAAATGTAATAAAGATGGTGATATATAACGTTAATTTGATTTTTAGGCCTGACAATTATATGGACTGATTTGGATATGCTAATTTGAATTGTATAAAGTGTTATAAATGTGCTGCATTGAGCCTATACATATTATCTATTCATAACGTTTTACAAAAGTCCCGAATTGTGCACTATATATTAAATATTCATAACACTTTTATAGAAACTATTCATGACGGTTTTTTTATAACGCTTTTAAAAAACATTTATAACACCCGTTTTCATAACGGTTGCTTTGAAAGAAAAAAAGCGTCATGGTTTGTCATTAATGACGCTTTTTAGCCGTCATTAAAAGGGTTTTTTGTTGTAGTGAAACCATAGGCATACTTAGCCTCATTTGTATGATATCTGGATAGAAATGATTTATAATCACAATATAAACAAATTAAAAAAAATTCAAATATGCAAATGATCTTTAAATTTTGGGAAAAATGTTTAAGATCACAAAATCTTTCGAAAACATTAATATACTCTCTAATCTTGATCTACTACATTTAACAATATATCAAAAGAAAAGTTATATTTCTAACTACAAATCTAATCCTACAAGAACAAAATAAAAACCCTAGATCAAGATATTATCCCTAACCAGCAAATTTTTTTTGGTCATTCACAATAAATCTGATCGATCTACATGTTAAATTGCAAATAGAAACATAATAAAGTGAAAATAAAAAATAAAGTGATAAAATATACCTAATTTTTTCTTTCTTTTGTTCTTCTTCCGTTCTCTCGTGATATGAGCCGACGTTGTTGGGCTCGGGATGCCACGTCCCCGAACGTGGTAGCAGCTCAACCGATACTTTGCTCCAGGTGGCAGATCTGCAAGGGTGTCATTCAGATCTAAAGTTGGCGACCGAAATCTAATAACTGATCCTCCGGATCAATAAAGCATGGCTCCTGAGGATGATGCCGGAGAGGACGATTCGCGGAGTCGAGGATTTGGTCGAAACAACGTCAGCTTTGGCCGTGAGAGGCGGACCGGTCGTTCATGGCGCACTAAAGGACAGAGACGATGGCAATTTTAGTCAACAGTTAGCTGGAATCAAGTGGTGACAAAGCCTAGGGATTGGAAAGCTTATCTTGGTCGAAAAGGGTCACCGTCAGCGACCGATGGTTTAACACCATTTTGGAGCTTATGGCCATAGTAGGCAGAGCTTCTATGCATCAGGGGAGACGATGAGCTCCCGGAGTCGTTCGATACTTCACCATGGCTCAGAGAAATAGGGAGAGGAAGAGGAGGAGAGGGTGAAAGGAGAAGTATGGCAGGGCGGCAGCGGCGAGGGGAGAACGACACTTGCAGGGGTCAGATGAGAGGGGTGAGGGTGGTGGAGAGGGGGTAAAGGGAAAGATTTGAGAGATTTTTTAGAGAAGCAAAAGTTCCCTAGAGAAGAGGGGAGAGAAGCAGACCAAAAATATAGAGAAATAACTTATTGGAAAAAGAAGGTTCGCGCCAAATTGAAAAAAAGTGGGATAAATAATTTTAGAATGACACTAAAAAAATGTTGTATTTATCATTTGGTATTAGATGACATTTCAATTGTGTCATTGAATATATTTTTTACGACATTTTTACAAAAATGCCATGGATGATGATAAATATCCTATTGTAACGACATGTTTTAGCAAGGTGTCACAATAAAAATTAATTAACGACACTTATTTAGAAAGTGTCGTGAATAAAGTGTCGTTAATAACCATTTTTGTTGTAGTGTAATTGAATCTGAAAGTAGATTACTAAAATATGTTTTTAACTACTTATGGTTCTCGCAAGATAGTCTTCCCTATTTTGATTTATTCTGAATTTACTCGAATTTAAAATATCATAAATCCCAATTGGCTAGATAACTTTGCATGAAATTTTGGTAGAACTCCAACGAATATTTTATCAGACTCTGACCAAAATTTTAGGGTTAGAAGAATGATTCTTCCTTTATATATTGTCTTGTTTGAACGAATTAAATCATTAGAAAAATGTAATGGTCTATATGTCCTGAGAATTAGGTGCTTAGAAAAATTTGGTATATCATGGGGATAAGGGAGATCATACTATTTTTTTAAGAATTTTTAGAATTAGTTTAATCATTCTTATAAATTTTTGAAAGTTGAAAACTAGTAAGGAAAAGCTAGAAATAGGTTCAAAAACTAGAATAGGCTACTTATGTCAATCCTAAGATACCCTTTGTTGATGATTGCCTTGTTTGGTGTGTTTTATGATATGGGTACTACAAGGGGAAATGTATGACCATTTAGGAGTTCTCAATACTTGACAAATAGGCAAAGCAGACAAGTACTCGTAGATGGTTTCATTCTTTATAATGATTATTGATATGTACATGTTTCATGTTTCATTTTCTCATTCATGTTTCCTTACTTGATCCTTATTATTGTTTAGTTCTTGATCACCATGACTACGACATGATTTCATTTCTTATGTTATGGATACTTGTAACACTACATGAATCAACATATTGAATCATTACATGAATTACCGTATTAACGCCTTATTACGTGTTAAAATACATAACTAGTCTTTTAATTATGTTATAGTTGGAGGGAGGAATATGAAGTGAGATATGAAATTGTATTACATGAATGAAAACATTCATGCTAAAACCCCATGACATATCAGATCTCATTTACCAACATAAATGATAGCTTGTCGATGCACCTCACGTATCGATGAGCTGGGTTACCCCCAACAGTTCTACATATTAAACGAAGTATTCTAAAGGATACATGTTACATGATTATTATCTACTTCAGTTATCTTTATTATGGTATCATATTGGTTATCCTCTCTTGTCATACATGATACATTTTGATCACCTTTGTGTACATGTTACTATTAGTTTTCTTGCGTCATCATGTTGATATTTATTGTTTAGTATGATTCTCATTTACGTTTACTTTACTCCAATCATGATTTGATATGTTGCCAATTTTAGGCAAGTGGCTATCTTGCACGTTAGACCCTTGGTGGAGATGTGGATGTTTTGGAGGTCGATCATCGATAGTTTACTTAGTATTTTCATAAATTTAATTGTTTAGTGGATTTGTTCCCAACTGTGATCTAAATGTAAATTTGGATTTTGTAAAATTGTGTAGTTATTGTGAATGAGCACAAGATAGTGATTTGGGATTAATATTGAATATATAAAAATTTACTTTCCAATTGAGGTATAGACAATGTACTATCTTTGATACTGCATCGTAGACTTGACTTGGCTACGTACTCGTGTACCGAAAGCATGAACATGTCATGATAGTTAGTACCACTAAATAGTCATTATACGTAGTCGGTGATTGATTTAGTAGTTTAGTTTCTTTGTATTCCTAGGGGGTTTGTTCCTGATTATTGAAGACTATTATTGGATTGTATTTCTGATATTATTTCTTTCATAGTATGATTATATATTTTGTAGATGAGTAATATGATGAGATAGACTCTTGGTAATATTTATGATATATTGAGGGATACAGATATATACCGTACTACATCTTTTGATGGGATTCTTAGGAGTGGATTCCACCAAATAATGTAGAATCTAGCACGTTATTGCCCCCAAAAATGGGAGTGGATCGTGATACTAAGCTGGTTACGGGCCAGGCTAAGGTCACCTTACGGGACGTAATATTTTCCTTTTGTTGGTTTTTGTGGAAGTTTGAAATCAGCTCATGCTTCTTTTATTTGGCCTCAATATTTTAATCCAATTAATCTAATTAATGTAATTATCTTATAAGTTGTAAATTATATTTCAATATAACATAGAATTAAGACATATAAAATGATTACTTAGAACGCATAAATATAGAGACATAAAAATATAATTAAAACTAATACATGATAAATGCGACTTTTAGTACTAATAGGTAAATAAATTAAAATATAGCTTTCATCTAGATGCAAATTTCTTAAATCAATCTCCATCCTCTATATGGTCATTGTCTTACTCAAAAGGGTTAATACAACCTTGATAACTTTTCATGTCTCATATTATGATTTTCATCTTATTCTAGTTCTATATTTGATGCACTCAACGTGAGTTACAACCATGCCCCTTGAACCATCCTTATAGTGACGATGTAGCAGATAGGTGGTTGGGGTTGTCGACTTGCGATTGTGTAGTGGATGTTGCTCATTACCCATGACTTTAGACTTACTAGTCAATATTAGAGCTAAAAGGTGAAGTGAAAAAGATAGCATAAGAAGATTTGAGTTGTAAATTTGAAATGTCCCTATATAACAACCATAGAGGACAAAAATATGAGAATATTCTGATCAAAATATTCCTTAACTGACAAAATATCCCTCTAATATAGTTGCAAATTTACTTTTACCAAAAAAATGTAAAATGGTAAAACCACCCTAAGAGGTTGTTTGGTTGAAGTTTTAGAGGTTTGAGAATGAATATTAGATTATTATCCATTTTTTGTAAGTGTGGGATTGAAAATTATGAGAAAATATGTGAGACTTTAGATTCTCAGGAAAGTAAAACCCAAGCCCCCATTGAATTTTTTTTTGCTTTCTGAAAATGTTGGTTGGTGCATTAGTTAAATTCTTTTTTGACGATAATATCCTCAATGTCACCAGCTGAATTTAAGTAACAATAACAAAATAAAATTAATGAAAGGGTATTCATGAAAAACTAAACAAATTAAAATTCATATTCCTGTCTAAACGGAACATTGGAATGTAAAAATTAAAATTTTCGGACTACATATTCTCAACATAACCAAACATGGGTATACAAATGGTTAATTCATTTCTCATGGAAAAGGAATAAGAAGCTGATTCCTAAAAATATAAAATCTTCATCCGAACGTGTTCTAGGTCAGGTTTGTGATGGGACCTTCGGCCGATGTGAGCTGGGCCGAAGAAGACCACCAGTTTACGGAAGGAGAATTCGGCCCAACCTAAATGTGAGACCGGTCCGAGTTTTGCGAAGGTAAACTCCGATTTGAACTGTGGGGGCTCTTGGTCCAGGCGACACACCACACGCCTTGACGTGTGCCCGGCCCGGTAGACTGTTACACAAAACAGTGTGAATTCGGCAAGCATGTGGCAGGTGGGATGTCAATCTGGTCATTTTGCTGATAAAGGTCCTCACCCCACCCCCACGCCACCCCACCCGTCCGTTTTCTTTTTCTCCGGACCCGGCGCGTATATTTCTTGTAATCATCCGTCCATCCCCCAACCCTAAGCCCATTCATTCTTTAATCCATTGGTCCTTTCTGCCGTTCTTCCGTCAAATCCCCCACTCCCCATCATCAAAACCGACGGCCGTGATCATGCCTCCGATCCGATCCGTGACCGAACCCGCTGACCCCATCCCAACTCATCCCCGGTCTCCCCCACGTGTCCCTCACGCGCTGCCGGCGCCTCGCCGCTCCCCCTCCCTATTTATCTCGCCGAACCCTAGATAGCCAAATCAAGATCTAGAGAGACAAATTATACAAGCATAGAGAAGAGAGAGAGAGAGAGAGAAAGAGAAGAAGAAATCAAGAAATAGAGAGAGAGAGAGAGAGAGAGAGGATGGAGCTGAGGCCATCGGCGCCGTCGCGTCCACCGAACCCCGCCCTGCCGTACCGGGAGGACTGCTGGAGCGAGGGCGAGACGGAGGTCCTCATCAACGCGTGGGGGGACCGCTACGTCGAGGTCAACCGCGGCAGCCTCCGCCAGAAGCAGTGGCAGGAGGTCGCCGACGCCGTCAACTCCCGCCCCTGCGACGCCCGCCGCCCCCCTCGCACCGACGTCCAGTGCAAGAACCGCGTCGACACCCTCAAGAAGAAGTACAAGTCCGAGCGCGCCAAGATGGCTGCCGACGGCTCCTCCTCCCTCCGCAGCCCCTGGAAGTTCTTCGACCAGATGGACTACTTGATCGGCTCCTCCTTGCCCCCCGCCATGGCGGCCAAGAAGTCCTCGTCCTCCTCTCTGCCGCACCCCCCGCCGCTCATGCCCAACTCCTCCCCGCCGATGGCCCTGCCGCTGCCTCCCAACCGCAAGCAGCCCTTCCCCCTCCCCACCGCCTCCGCCGTCCGCGTCGACCCCCCCAGGAGGAACTACTCGGACGACTACGGATCTGATCCCTCGTCGGAGTCCGAGGCCAGAGACAGATCTGGGAGGAGGGTCAGGAGGAAGAGGGAGGCGGAGAGCCGCGGATCTGGTGACGATGGGATAAGGGAGCTGTCGAGGGCCATAGCGAGGCTGGCGGAGATTTACGAGAGCGTCGAGGAGGAGAAGCAAAGGCACATGATGGAGCTGGAGAAGCAGAGGATGGAGTTTGCCAAGGAGCTCGAGTTCCAGAGGATGCAGATGTTTGCCGATTCCCAGGTGCAGCTCGTGAAGATGAACAAGCGATCAAGGCGCGGCGGAGGAGGAGGTGGTGGCGGTGGCAGCGGCGACGGCGGTGAGAATGGATCTGCTGCCCTTCTTCCTTTCCTTCTTCAGCCTGTGCTGCTTTAATTGTTCTTATTATTCTTCTGTTTAAATTTTGTTAGGATGAACCTCAAACTGCTTTACTTTTTTTTATGTATTGTGTTCTTCATGTCATTTGTTTTATCTGATCATTGTATAGATAGATGCTATGACTTGCATGCAGATTGTATGACTTTATACTTTCTCCATCTTAAATCATCCATCCATTGTCAAAAGGCTTATTCAGGTGGCCTCTGTTATGCTTTTCACCTCTCTAAACTGGTGTTAAAAGCACTGAATTTAGGTGTTCATTGTTAGCTATATTGTATTTGACAAATACGACACGACACGATGTGGATACGGGAACAAGGGCACGACACAGCTTTTGGCAGGCACTAGTGTGATTTGAAACATGTGTTTTGGAGCGTCCGTGCCTGGTTCAGGGATATATTCCTGATTTGGTGGTGGTAGTCGTAGGTTTTGAGAAAAGAACCGTTGTAGGGAATTGTTTGGTTGCATTCCACGGGCTTGTGAAATATTTCAATAGGTTCCTTAGATTTCAGACGGAAGTAGGTTTACAACACTTGTATACTAATTCTTTGGTGTCTATTTCTATCAGCAACTGTAGGTTTCTATGATATTTGTTAGTCCTGATTTACTCGAATGCTACTTGTTGGACATGCTGTCATTTCTGTATCCATCAGTACCTCTCTATACTTGCTTCATATTCTTGTAATGGCACCTTAGATTTCCCTAAACTAGTAGAGATTGTGAGATTTTTAGAAAAGATGAAAGTAGGTGACTGTAAGGTTTTTATGAAATTTTGGCAACAATAGAGAAAAGTATAATGGATTTGTGTTGTAGTCCAATACTAGGGGTGTTAACAACCAAGCTACACGAGTTGGCTCGAGTACGGATCACTAAAAAGCTATTGAGGTGAGATTTTTGAGCTCGAGAGCACAAGCTTCAGCCTAAGGACATGCTTATTAGCAAACTCGAGCTTATAGGTATTCAGCTTGTGAGCTTGCGAGCTGGCTTTTTTTACTTTTACGCCAATAGACTATTGCAATATGCATGAAGTTCATTCAAACACTATCAAATTTGATAATATGCTTACTAAGCTATACTTTTGGCTTGGGCAAAGCTCATAAAGAAGCTGGATTCAAACTTAAGCTTGGCTATGACTCTATAATTCAAGCTTCATCAAGATTTTGAGTTTAAAAGAGTGGCTTTCAAGCTGAGTTTGCGTTCATGAATATTTTGGAGAGCCGACCTTGAGCCTAATTTTAGGCTTGTCTTAAAAGATTGAGCTTAGCTCGAGCTCTATTTTTCCTTCGAGAGCTGAACCCGAGAGGGGGATGCTCATGCTCGCTCAAAGCTCTGCTCATTAACACCCCTAAGTTAAAGTCCTGTCTCCCCGATTTTTATTCCATGTTTCTTTTCTAGTGGCTTAGAGTTCCCTTCCTCCTTTCCCTCTAGCTTTTCCCCTACTAGGGACAATGTTGTCCTCATCTAAATGGATCCTTTTAACACAAGGATAAAGGTCACTAGAGAGCTCCTTTCTTTTGTATATAAGATACTTTGACTTGAGAAGCTAAAAAAATGAGATGATTTTTGAGAAGGTATAAAAGGAGATGGCTTACAAGAATAACTTGGAGTAATGAAAAGGAACATGGACTCATCATTTCTTCAGATCTCGAAGAAACAGGTGGCAGCTAACTTACGCTTTTATAAAGATAAGGAAGAAAGGGGAGTTCTATAGGTGTGCTAGAGAAGACGTGAGTGAGCACCTAGTAAGGGAATATGAGAACCATTAAGTAGAGAGAAGACAAGTTGCATCTAGACTAGCATCTTCTGATATGAAATCCTTTCTGGGGTAGTATCAATTGATTACTAGTTACATCTGTTTTATGCTTTTTCTGGTTTATTTGCTATGTAAGCAAACACCATTGTGTACATACATGTGGTGTGATATCAGTTCAGATGTGCAAGTGTTGCTGTTGGTCATTAGAATAATCAACTGTTTCTTATCTTCAAGATATAGTAGTAGTACAGTCACTTTGTGAGTGATATCTTGTCTAAGGATAGTTAGGGGCAATGAATTACTGACATGCTATGTTGCACGGGCAGGAATATGACTCGACATGATATGGACACAGTGGCTCGGACATGACATTGAGTTTGGTGTGCTCTAGTGTATTTTGGTGTCGTTTCTGACTGACATGACATGGACGCAATGTCAATATTTGTTGTGTCAGTGCTTCCAAGTTTACATGGTACTAGATTATGTCAAATTAGGCCCCAAATTGTTAGTTATGGTCAAGCAGGACATTTTTCTTCTACATAATAATTGATTGATACATCCCTTTATTGCAATTAGATATATTGCACCTGCAAGGGTCTTTTTGAAATAAATTTGAATGATTCTAGGAGTATAGCATTAATAAGTACAACAGTCGAGAAGAGGAGAAAATGTTTGGGGGGGGGGGGGGGATATTGTAGGAAAAAGAATAGCTATATTATTTTCTTAACTGAACCCAAGTTAGTAGAGAGCGAATAAAGATGGTAGAGAAAACTGAAATGAAGATGTAAGGATAGTTCTAAGGTTGAGTGAAGTACAAATTAACTCTTGACATGCTGAATACTCTTTGATGACGCTTCAGGATACTCTAGTTACAGATGAAATCAGCTTGTAATGATAATAACATGATGCTCATTCAAGATTTCAAGTAGTTTAAAAGTAGGGTTATTTACACTGACACCCCCTATCTTTTTTGTTTATTATGCGAGCCTCCCCTAGTTTAAAATAAATACACTGACACCCCTGCCTTTTATATATTTATTTAAAGTATGGGTGGTCAGTGTAAAATCCTTTACACAAATTACAAAGCTTATGGGTGGTCTGTGTATTTAACACAAAACATAGGAGATGTCACTGTATTTATTTTTAAACTAGGGGAGGTCCGCGTAATAAACACAAAACATAGGGGGGTATCGGTGTAAATAACCCTTAAAAGTAAAGAGAGAATAAGTGGCTGATTTGATCTTTTTAACATGGGACAAGATAATTACAGTTGTTATTCATTGAATACAGAGATATTTTGATACACATGTAGGTGAATCCTGATGTTAGGCTTTGTAAGGTTGTAGTCTCCGATAGACAATGCATACTTCGACACTTGGCACAGGCTGACATATTTCCAAGGAACACTATACTGGGACGAGAACCCGTCCAGATTGACATGGAGAATATTGAGCATCATGGTGGTTTTGGGGGAGGGGGTTATGTACAATGAGTAAACAGGGATCATATTTTTCAAGGACTGGTTGCGGATGAGGATGTTTGTGACCAGGTCACTTTCTTATCTAGTTAATAGCAGCAATAGCAACACACAACAATGTATTTAGTCAAAGTCTCTTGGGTTTGCTACAGTTCTTGAATCGGTTCATGGCATCCAGAGGATACTATTTCTAGTTTGAGTTAAATGATAAAATCGTGAGCAAGTACTAAAGGATCGGATAAGTTAGATTTGAGTAGTCGAGTCTTTCTAATGTTAGACCCTTGAATGAGTAAAATAACACTGTAAGAAATGACATCCAAACAATATACTTATTCGATTTGCCGTCTTAAAGGCTATGGAAGTGGCAGTTCAATAAAGACGTGCCTAGTAAAATAAATTCTGGTGTATTTTGCAGCATGTCACCTTTGAAGAGCCTCAACTTTCCTTACAATAACTTTTTTTGGATGCTTGAAAATGTGGATGGGTGATGATAATGGTTAGATTGTTTCGTAATAGTAAAATATTTTAGTATGATATGATCTTCTTTTTATCCCAACTACTTGCAAATAGATACACCAAGTACTTGCTACATTTGCAAGGATAGTGCTTGGGGCTTGCATCGTGGAGGATGCAGATCCAAATCACGAGAACTGCCTTCCAAAAGGAATTTAAGCCTCCACTATACATTTTGATCCTTCCTGGTCCCTAAGTTTGCTTGAGCCACTGAATCATCCCTGCCCAGAAAACTCGTCCTGAAGATGTTGCTATCCTTCCCCAGCTCTCCTTTAGAGGAAACCTACTTTTTGTCAAACAGCCGACCTCAAAAGTTTGACTAATTGGTAAATTTCCTTCTCTTTGGTTTTTATTTTATTTTATTAATACTTTTGGAGGTTATCAACCTCATTGTCTTCTCTAATTCTTGAGATGATTGTGACATGTTGTCTGTAGTAGTGCCTTGTGGTTTGGATGTTGAATGATGTAGGTAATGTGGATGGATTATTGAATTGTTACTGTCGTGTTTTTTTATCCCATGCTATAGATAGAAAAACTGTCAACTAAATGTATGTACATTTTTTTCCTCTGTATGATTATATATTTGTTGGTTTGGATGGGATTACAAGGTAAAGTGGTCGTATTTGGCAATGTTGGGATTTTTTTTTTTCATGCAAAAGACTATCTCAGCTTAAATTTCATCTTTGTTACTGTTATTCTAACCCAACACTTACATTTTGATGTAAGGTGCTCTAGTGAGAATTTTTCCTATGTGCAAAGTTCTCCATGCGGTCCGAGTCCCATAAATTGCTGTTTCTTAATTTGTTCAAACTATTCATTTTCTAATGTTCTCAACCCAGCTTATGACAAGTTTGATGTTGGCTGTTTGTTACCTTCATTGATGTATGCTCTCTAACGTTCTTCCAAACTTTTTTTCCTGGGAACCTGCCTTGTTCCCCCAGGAAGAGCTCGAGATAACGGAACTCACTTGAGCTGGTTGTCTGTTGCTTCTCAAGAGTGCTTGAAAACTGGACTTATAAAGCCAGCATTTTCGCATCAACTTCAAACAACTCCTTTCTAGTTTGGTTTGTAGAGTTGGAAAGTGTATGGAAATTGATACAAGAAAGTGAAAGAGTGAAAAGGAATAGAAAAACGTAAAGTAAATATTAGTACTGATTAAACAATATATTTTATTAGTAAGCAACTATCATAATTATATCATAAAATAATAATAATACTATTAATTAATTAAGTAATTAAATGAAATAATTAATTAAGTTAATACACAGGGATTGCTAAAAGTAAATTTGAATAATTAGTTATTAGTTTTATCTATATTTAACTAACTTAATTACTAGTAGGTAATCAATAATATTTAATTTGTTTTGTTAGTTAAGATAATGAATTACTTATATTTGATTAAGATAATTATTTAATTAATTAAAGTTAACTGATACTTAATAAATATTTAATAATCTTAATAACTTAATGCTAATTTAGTTACTATTAATAAAATATGTTATTAAGTAAGTACTAAATAGTTACTAGTTTATTTTGATTAATTAATTGGAACTATAATTAATTAACTTAAACAACAAAATGTTTAATACTAATTAAGTTACTATTTGGTACTAATAATAAGCATTTTAATCGTTAACATGGAAGTAATTAATTAATTAGCCAAGTAATTGTTGTTATATATAACCAAAAATTCAACTTTTATTCCTATACTCTTAAAAAAAAGAGGATGTGGGAACCTAAAATTTGGATGGGGACAACGAGAAGACATGATTTAAAAGATAGTGATTATCCTTCCAACCAAATTTAATATTACCAAACAAAGAAAGTTGGTTTATCCCCACGACTAGGTCCAATCCTACTCCAAATACAAATAGCCAAACTAAGGTACCCCCTTTGCTTTTGTTAGGAAGTGAATGAGAAGTGTTAGAAAATGTTCCTAGAAAATAGTTTTCAAGTAGATTTGTCAAAGTTATATATATATATATATATATATTTTTTGTCAAAGTTATATATATATATATATATATATATATATATATATATATATATATATATATATATATTTTTTTTCTCTCCATATATATATATATATATATATATATATATATATATATATATATATATATATATATATATATATATATATATGCATCTCTCTTAACCATATATACCATATATATATATATATATATATATATATATATATATATATATATATATATGCATCTCTCTTAACCACTATATATATATATATATATATATATATATATATATATATATAGTGGTTAAGAGAGATGCATATATATATATATATATATATATATATATATATATATATATATATGGAGAGAAAAAAAAAAAAAAAATATATATATATATATATATATATATATATATATATATATATATATATATATATGGAGAGAAAAAGAAAATATATATATATATATGGAGAGAGAGAGAGAGAGAGAGAGAGAGAGAGAGAGAGAATGGATTCCAATTCTGAATCCTTGTAGATTTTTCTTCTTCTTTTTCCTTTCCCTTTTTAGTTTTATTTTCTTTTATGATAGAGTTGTTAAGAATCCTATTTCTTTTAGTAATCTTATTTTGACTCTCTCTTTTATTGGAAAAATCTTTATTATGAAAGTTTCTATATTTAGCTTTTATAATATTTGTCTAGGATTAGAATTTGTGTTTGATTAGGATTAGGTTGTCATAAAAGTCATATAAATATGCTTCTTTTATACTAAGTTGACAACAACTTTTGATCGATAAAATTTTTCTGAGTTCTGAGGTTTATTCTCTTTTTTTCTTGGTCGTGGACTCAACTGTTCCGTGGATTTGGAAGCCCTTCGCTTGAGGTTTACAAACAATCTTCGCGAGGACCCCTCATCAGGCCATCCGTCAGAGCTTTTGTAGCACCGTTTCGCTCTCACCAAGAAACGATGGTCCAGTTATCGTCATCACCAATCAACTTAGCCATTGCTAGCCCCGAAGGTAAGCCCGTTCTGCTCACGCTACGTCAAGTGGTATCAAAGCAACACAGATCCAAGATTTATATTTTTCGAAAACATTTGAGAATCCTTGTTTAACAAACAAAAATGGTAAAATCCGTCACGCGTGAGGGGTTTTATGCCCTGTCTAGCAACGTGAAAGCCTTGTTAAGCAAGGTTGATGCCCTATTTGGCAACGTAGAAGCCTTGTCAAGTAAAGTTGATGCCATGTCTGACAAACTGGACAGAGTACTAGATTTTATTGGTGCCAAACATAACATTGTGGTTGATTTCATAGGGATATCGCCTAGCCACACTCGTCCTACTACCAACTGCTTACAAAAGGGACTCGAGTGTGTCCACAACAGCTGTCCCCTCAGAGCACCATTTGTCGTTGTTGACAATGAAAGCGTCGAGATTGAGAAGAACGTAACAAAGTCGGATGCACCCATTGCAGATACTGAGATGAAATCTTCAACCCCTCAAGAAGAGACTCTCTCCTTTATTGGAGTATTGAAGAATTCACTAATATCGAAAACTCCTAATGCCGATGGTAGACCTCGTCACAAGCCTCTGAGTGATGCATCAGACACATCGTCTAAGTTTGATGGCCGGTTCCTAGATTTTCGAGATGCTGCAAAAAGTCCTACATATATGCATTTTTTTTTACATGAACCTTTCTGCGCATCAAGAATTATATTTTGAAGCCACTGACAAGAAAGTTTGTAGTCGTCTACTTTGATGATATCGATATTTATAGCAAGAGCCAAACTGATCATCTGAAGCACCTCAGAAAGTTCTCACTCTTCTCCTAATTAACAAACTCTATGTCAATGTCAAGAAGTATAACTTCTTTAACAACCAACTCATCTTCTTGGGATTTATGATCAGCGTCAATGGCCTCAGTGTTGATAAAGAGAAGATTCGAGCAATTCTCGACTGGCCTAATCTAAAGGCAATGACTGAAATCCAAAGCTTCCATGGTCTCGCCAATTCTACCTTTGATTCATCTGCAACTTCAGCACTATCGTGACGCAAGTGACATAATGCATGAAGAAATGCATCTCTCCTTAACCTTCAATGTTGCCAACTTATGTGTATTTTTCCTCCAGGCGAACCGCACCCTCGGAATTAGAATCCACGCTACATCAGGAATCCACGCTACATCTGTAATGTCCCGTTTCGCTCAGTTCAACCGGAGGAATCAAAACGCCAATGTCGTTTGGACTTAGCCATGCAACGGCTTGCTCGAAGTCCCGCTCGGTCGAGACGACTCCTCGTTCAGGTAGGTGGCTTCGGTGAACTTGTCTCAGCTTGGCCTTTACACTAATAAAACGAAAGTTTTCAAATGCACAAGTAGGCTTGATAATAAAAGAGGCAAAGCCACATAGCTAAGGGAATAATCCCAACTTGGGACAAATTGAGTTAGAATATGGAAAGGTCCCACGGTCAGCTTAGAATCGTGCACGGCGTGCCTTCAAAATGACACTCGATCCTTCGTTCCGTAGCTTGGGAGAAGGAAAGTTGGTCTATGTTGCCACAAGCTATGAACTTAACATAAGTCATAGGCGTCGCACGTATAAATGCTTGATAAAGCATGCATTGTCTCATCGTCCAATGCTTGGCTTAGCATAAATTGTCCACAGTCCCAATGCACGTTTCAATGGTGCAAGGCTTGGCATTGCCTTTGCTCGTCCCACGGGTTAAGTTGTTGCACGATTGAGTTAGGCAAAAGTTATGTCAGACTATCGAAGTCATAGCAAGCAGTGTCCTACGCTTTATGCGGTTGTTGAAGACATACAGCCCTACAATCTCAAGGTTCGTCATATAAAGTATGACTTGGACGGTAGTATCGCATAGAACACAAATTGGTTTAAGGCATGAGTTACGGTTGGTTCAAAAATAAGTTAGCCATGGTCTATGACACCTAAAGAACACGTTTTGTTCAAGTTAAGTAGGAAGGCTATGTAGTAGTCGTTCCCTGGATTTCAAAGAACGGAAAGTTCAAGCGATGGTTTGTCGCAGAGGCGGTCCCTCGTTTGGGAGTCTCATGGTTCCGATGCACGTTTTGACATTTATTCATATGCCTCCAGCCCTTCTTGATCATGGTTGTGTATTGCTTACGCATTTATTTATATTACTGTTGCCTTCATTTACTTATATGTCATGCCTTGTTTTATTGTGATAGTTGTATTTTCTTGAGCTTTTTGGTTATTATCATGCTTGACTAGCTTTAGAAATTTTCGAGAACGGAATTTTTCTAAGGATGGGAGAGTTGTGAGACTCGTCTCACAATATCGATATTTATATACGGATACGTATTTTTGTACTGTATTTCGTATTTTTTTGGTTTTCGGAACGCTTTAATTTTTTTTTCAACTTATAGATTTTCTCCTTGACCGGCATATTGCCAGTATACCAGTGTATACTGACGGCATGCCGCCCGACAGATTTTTCATATTTTAGATATTTTTGATTTTTCGATATTTTTATGAATAGTATTTTTGATATTATCGTGAATAGTGTTTTGGATCTTGACATTTAGCCTACGGGCCTAAACATGATTTGCGTATTCTAGACTATAGCTAGAGCTTATCATGTATGTCACGACCCGCACCCTAGAGTAAGGACACGAGACGTGGGTACGTCCAGCCTACGCCGCAGTGTCGGCGGTAGAACGCTGTCCTAGGTCAATCATCTAACAATATAAAGGTACCTATACAGTTTATACTCTCCGAATGGAGGTGACATAACAATATACAGTCTCAATCACATCTAAGGTAGAAGAATGAAAGACAGATAGATAGATAGATAGTAACTCAAAGGGAACAGTAGCATAGATGAAATAAGTCTAAGTGTCTAGGATACCTAACATCCAGAATGTCAACCCAAAATACAAATAAGTCTAAGGGTCTATACATCTCAACATCTCAAAATACAACTCAGAATGTGAGACAAAATAATAATGTAGAAAATGACTGTCTAGCTAAACTAGATTAGACTACTGGGGCAACATCCTCAGCTGCAGGTGGATCCTGCTGAGGGTCCTCAACACAAGTGTCATCTAGTCCTGCTCCATAATACGTAGTCACCCATGCCTCATCCTCGTCCTCTGTAATGTTTTCAACAGGTCCAATCAGGACAGGAACGAGCACAATACATCTCACACAGTTCATATCAGGTTAGGAAATACGATACAGGCAATAGAGTAAAATACAGGAAGTGCTGAAAGGAAATATACGCTGTAAAAGAGATAGCTGTAAAGGAAATATCTACTGTATATAGAGAACTGTAAGTGGCTAGTGATGTAGAGTACAAGATAGGCATGTGAATGGCTAGAATTTATACATGATTACACTACTGAGTTTATACATGATTACACTACTTTGGAATTATTCACATGTCTACTTCTACTCCCCCGTTTCCCCAACCAATACACAAGGATCTAGACAAGTTACGTTATTATACATTACTTCACATGAGGCTCATAAATGAGTATACGTGAAGTTATACATGAGGGCTCAGTGAATCATGAGAGTACATGATCACATGAGTGCACATGCATGATGGAAGCATAGGAGTACATGATGAAAGTGAAACACACGTAACATGAAGTACCCGATGCTCCCGAGGGGGATAACATCTCATGTAAAGATCCATATAGTACCAATCCGTGTTACCAACGTAACAGCATCAAGTAAAGTAATCTAGAGCGAGAAAGTAAAGCCTGAACAAGTATGAAACGGTCAGAGAATGTACTCGCCTGATGTATGAATGTCTGTAGAGAATATGCTGTCTGAGGAGAGGTGTCTGGCTCCTGATCAGAGCAACACAAGTCACAATGTATTCTAAATAGTAAAAATGAAGTTTACTATGCATACTACATGATTCTAGGTCAATCTGGTCAAAAGTCAACTCTTGGTCAACTCTGGTCAACTCTAAAAGTCAAACTAGGTCAAACTAGTCAAGTTAGGTCAAACATGGTCAGACTAGTTAGGGTTTTAGTCAAACTAGTCATTCTAGGTTAATTCAAGTTCAATCTAGGTCAACTAGGTCAAGTTTGACCTAAGGTTGACTTTGGTCAACACTAGTCAAACGAAGGTCATTAAGGTACCTAGGTCAAGGGGTCACTTAGACAAATTAGGGTCAACACTTAATTTGGCCATAGGCTAGTAACTTAGACCATAGGCTAATTTCATATAGGTATCTATCTCTATACAATATATATATATATATATATATATATATATATATATATATATACACACATATATATAACTTTACATATATATATACAAACATTACTACATAGGCCTATAGCCTATGTAATAGTCATATATCATATAGTATATATATACAGATACAATATATAATCTAATACAAATATATATATATATATATATATATATATATATATATATATATATATATATATATATATATATATATATATATTTACAAAACTTATATATCTAAAATACATATATATAGAGAGAGGGGAAAATGAGAGGGTGAGTGGTGTGTGTGCATGAGTGTGAGAGAGAGAGGAAAGGAGAGAGAGAACTGTGTGTGTGTGGAGAGACTGAACAGTGGGGGGGGGGGGGGGGGGGTTTCTCAGTTCTCAGGAACTGAGAACAGGACACCCACACACACTCACAAACATACATAATACATACATATATACATATACTCATATCTACATATATACACATGTACATGCACTCAAATCCCACCTACACACACACATATACATACACTACGTATACATACACTGAAAACATACAATTACATGTATAAAACATAACAAAAATCATTTTGAAATTCAACTTTGAAAACTGGGAAATATCCAAAATTTCTGAAAAATGGGACTGTGTACTCGTGAAGTGGGTAAACCCAAATACAACCTCAAACCCGACTAAGGTCCCCAACACTTGGTTGGTAATCTTGTCCCACAGTGTCCCCTAGCATCTAGGGTGCCTGACACAAAGTCTAGACACGATACGACGTGTCGAACCCTCTAAAAACCTAAACAGGTAAACACTGACACACACACGCAAACACTGCGTCGTGCACGTGTGCAACTCACTCTAGGACACGACACACACACACACACGTGTCTCGTGCTCGTGCACGAAGGTGCGCCTGGGGGTTGTGCACGTGTCCAAGTGCCTGCCTCGTGTCCACGTCACTCCAGGACACGATACGAACACCGTATCAGTCGAGGAAACTCGACTGATACACGCTGCTATGCGCAGCGTCGTGCAGCGATTCACGTGTCTCGTACACACGACACGAGCCATGTGGGATCTCGTGGTCATGTCCACGTGTAGCCCACATGTTGGGCTACACACTCGTGCAACCACGAGGTGTCCAAGTGTCACGCCCCAGTACCGAAATACGGAGACGGACTAGGCCAGCTACTCCATACGAGGTATATAAACGTCATACGGCGATCGTGGCTGTCAAGAGACAAGGGGGTTCATGCTACAATCAAGTCTCCTATGGTCTCACAGAGCATCTAGGTCTCAATCAATCAAACAAGAAGCAGTAAATAATGATCATATAAGATAAAGCAGTAAGGCGTCCCCGACGCATCATCAAAATGATCATGGGGATCTAGCTTTATAAGTTAGCTAGCCCAGAGAGTCATAGGTACATAATTGTTTTCAGCTGCAGTCTGATTTAATTACAAATTATGCAAGACAAAATATCCAGATTAGCTGGCTAACAGGTGCCGGTGGCTAAACGCCAGAACATAAGTAAAGATACTAGAGTGGTGAAGAAGAAACCCACTCGAGTCCCCCGCCAGCCATGCTCCTAGAATGCACCATTGACGTCGGGGAGGAAGTTTGGATCCTCAGGCGCTGCTACGAGATCTGGCCAAACAAAACCAGCGGGGTCAGCCCCGAATAGCAAGTACCACAAGGAAGCACAAAAGTGTGAGATAAAACCCAAGCAAATAATAATAATAATAATACTAGTAATAATAAAAGCTTCCGGTCGTAACCTCGGTCCACAGCCTGTCCTAGCACGATAGCCCAACCCAACAACCAAACAAGGACATGGGTTGGACCACGCACCATGACAGTCCATGTCCCTTGGCTACTAACGGAAGTTATAAGGCACAGTCAAGTCATTTTTCAAGCGGCCATTCATTCATGCGGCTTTCTATATTTGGCGGAGTTATCCCCGCGATAATGATTAAAAGGAATCCTCAGATCGTGTCAACCCAGCAGGGCTAGCCAAACCATAAGACATATAGCACATTGATTATGCACCGGTCCTCCGGAGGGCTACCGCGCTAAAACATATAACACATAGCTCGTAGGAGTCGGATATAGCCATCCGCTATAGGCGAGTGAAACTATATCCGTGGTGGCCAACCCGACACGTCAGGACTGGTCCTGGGGTGGCTAGTATGGCACGATCTCGGGATTCTTCCCACCCAATGCATCTACCAAGTTAGTTGCCTAGTTAATCCCTAGGTTATTCTCGGAGTTCACATGTCGTAGTCACATGCTCACTCCCCTATATGTCGTACATTGTACGAGTACCCCAAGAAGTGATCCTTACGGGCTCATAGAGTCATACGTATGTACCCCCTTCTTGGTGTAATGCGACACACAACAACGCCACGTCATTGCTACTGACTAATTGCTATGTAAATGCTGGACTCTTGGAGGTACTGACAGGTATCACATAGGAACACTTAGCACATAGGATAGCACATCGATGCTCACATAGATTGTACCTTAGTACACACATAGGGTTATCCAGCATACGCATAGGAGTTAGATCAGGAATGAGGACCAAAACACAAGAAGAAAATAGAACAAGAAGGTACTATGCACTTAGGGTGTGAAGAGCTCGCTAGTCATGAAGATTCTTGAAGCCAAGACAAAGATCTACAACTTTCATGTTGGGAGTTAGGAGAAATTCTGGCCACAATTCAGCCAAATAGGACTTAAAATAGCCAAAAACAGCCAAAATAGGCACTATACGGCACTATTCAGCACTATGCGGCACTATGCAGCATTCTTATGCGGCTCGGCACTATGCAGCACTATGCAGCATTCTTATGCGGCTTGGCACTATGCGGCACTATGCAGTATTCTTATGCGGCTCGGCACTATGCGGTACTATGCAGCATCCTTATGCGGCTCGGCACTATGCGGCACTATGCAGCATCCTCATGCGGCTCGGCACTATGCAGCATCCTCATGCGGCTCGGCACTATGCGGCACTATGCAGCATTCTCATGCGGCTCGGCACTATGCGACACTATGCAGCATTCTCATGCGGTTCGGCACTATGCAGCACTATGCAGCATTCTTATGCGGCTCGGCACTATGCGGCACTATGCAGCATC
Organism: Iris pallida; assembly: GCA_029216955.1. NCBI lineage: Eukaryota > Viridiplantae > Streptophyta > Magnoliopsida > Asparagales > Iridaceae > Iris > Iris pallida. Next base: position 3,784,501 of record JANAVB010031815.1, read on the forward strand.
CTCATGCGGCTCGGCACTATGCGGCACTATGCAACATTCTTATGCGGCTCGGCACTATGCAGCATTCTTATGCGGCTCGACACTATGCGGCACTATGCAGCGGCACTATTCATCGTCCCTGCCAAAACCAGGACTGATGACATAGAAAATATCCAAATATTGTTTTGGCCATAACTTCCTCAAAACAAGTCGAAATCTAACTTTTCAAAGGTCAAAATTGTGTAGAATCAAATTTCCTACAACCTATGACCATTAGTTTTCGAAAATAACCAAGTTTGGTAGATGAAAACCATGTAAATACATAAAACCCTAGTTTTAGAAACTTAGATCTACACCAAACTAGCCATTAAAATCAAAAACTCCAAGAACTAAACTTGTAGAGAATGAAGAGAAGAACAATATAGACAAATAATATCAAAGGAAAAATCTAAAATAAAAAATGCACAAATCTCTACTTTTGAGCAAGTTGTACTTGCCTAAGGATGGTGGTTGAGGAAAGTAAATGGAGGAGTGAATGAGGAGAGAGAGTGAGGAAGAGAATATAAATAGGGGTTAGGTTGGATTAAGAAAACCCTAACCTCTAAACATGCTCTAACCATTCCACTAATGACATGCTTAAAACTACATGCAACCATTAAATAATAATAAATAGAATTATGCAGATGCTAAATACGGGATACCATGTACAGAATTCATGAAAGAATACGTCTATTGGGATCGGGGAGTGACATCTCTATCCTCCTTAGAAAAATTCCGTCCTCGGAATTTCTACCAAGACAAGATAGAGAAATTCGGGCAAGCAAGGTGTAATTACAATATACACAAGCAACCTATCATTAGCAGTCATTGATCACATATTTCAAAATGGTGCAAAACATGCATGTAATCGGATTACCAAGGCATGAGGAGAAACATACCTTCTGAGTCGAACAAGTGCGGATATCGAGATCTAATCTCGTCCTCGCGCTCCCAGGTTGACTCTCCCGGAGAGTGATGGCCCCAAGCGACACGGACAAGGTTAATAGTCCGGTTCTTAAGCACCTTCTCTCGTCGGTCCAAAATAGACACGGGTTGTTCCTCGTAAGTTAGGTCGGTACCAACGACTAACTCCGAATGATCGAGGACATGACTCGGATTCGGGACATACCCACGCAACTGAGATACATGAAACACATCATGTATGCCAGATAGCGAGGGAGGAAGGGCAAGCCGATAAGCAACATCGCCTACCCGAGCGAGAATCTCAAAAGGACCAACGAATCTCGGACTAAGCTTTCCTCGGGTTCCAAATCTAATGACACCCCGAGTAGGCGAAATCCGCAGAAATACTTGGTCACCAACGCCAAACTCTAGAGGCCTACGATGCTGATCTGCCCAGTGTCGGTGTCTGTCCTGCACGACTCGAAGCCGCTCTCTGATCAACTTGACTGTCTCCACTGTCTGCGTGATCATCTCTGGTCCCAACAATTTTCTTTCTCCCACATCGTCCCATGCCAGAGGGGACCTGCACTTCCTTCCGTATAATGCTTCAAACGGTGCCATCTGTATACTTGCCTGATAACTATTATTGTAAGAGAACTCTACTAAATGAAGATGATCTTCCCAAGTTCCGCCGAAGTCCAAAGTACAAGCCCGTAACATATCTTCCAAGGTCTGAATGGTTCTCTCTGATTGTCCGTCCGTCTGCGGATGATAGGCTGTACTGAACCTCAACTTAGTACCCAAACTTTGATGCAAACTTCGCCAAAAGTGAGAGGTGAACCGTGTGTCTCGATCTGATACTATGCTGACTGGAACACCATGCTGCCTTACAATATGCTTCATATACATTTCTGCCAGCTGCTCAGTAGACTGTCCTACTCTGAAAGGAAGAAAATGAGCAACCTTCGTGAGCCGATCCACGATTACCCAAACTGCGTTTCGACCGGTCGAAGATCTAGGTAAACCGGTCACAAAGTCCATCGTGATGTGATCCCACTTCCACTCCGGAATAGGAAGCGGCTGTAACAATCCTGCTGGTCTCTACTGCTCTGCCTTCACTTGCTGACATACCAAACATTTGGATACAAACCTCGCTATCTCCCTCTTCATGCCATTCCACCAAAAGTGCTGCTTCATATCCTGGTACATCTTTGTGCCTCCGGGATGAATGGAATAAGGAGAACTATGAGCCTCTGACATAACTTCTTGTCGAAGGTCTCCACCTGGTACACAAAGACGGTTTCCGAACCTAAGTGTACCATCCTCATGGATTACTAACTCCTTCCTGAGACCTGACTCACACTCTGATCGAAGCTTCTGGATCCGCGGATCCTCTACCTGGGCTGCTCTGATCCTCTCTACTAAAGTAGACTGAATCTGTAAACTGGCCAAAACTCCTGTATCTTGTGGCAAGTCACTTCAATTCCCATTTCCTGAAGGTCTTCCAAAATATGCCTTTGCGAGGTTAAAACGAATGCACCACCTCTCCTGCTCAAGGCATCTGCTACCACATTCGCCTTGCCTGGATGATACTGAAGATTTACATCAAAGTCCTTCAGTAACTCCAACCATCTTCTCTGTCTCATGTTCAGGTCCCTCTGGGTAAATACATACTTTAAGCTCTTATGATCAGTGTAAATCTCTACTCGATCCCCATATAAATAGTGCCTCCATAACTTAAGCGAAAATACTACTGCTGCTAATTCCAGGTCGTGGGTCGGATAGTTCTTTTCATGGTCCCGAAGCTGTCGAGATGCATATGCTATCACCTTACCATGCTGCATCAATACACACCCAAGTCCCTTCCCGGATGCGTCATAATACACTGTAAACCCTCCCGATCCTACTGGAAGTGTCAAGATCGGGGCTGAGATTAATCTCTTCTTCAACTCTTCAAATGATGTCTGACATTCTGCTGACCAAACAAACTCTACATCTTTATGCGTCAAACGCGTCAAGGGTGCCGAAATCCTGGCAAAATCTGCCACGAACCTCCGATAATAACCTGCCAATCCCAAGAAACTATGCACTTCTGCTACCGTCTTCGGAACTGGCCAATTCTCTACTGCTTCAACCTTCTTCAGATCTACTGACACTCCTGCTCCAGAAATAATATGTCCCAGGAACGAAATACGATCCAACCAAAACTCACATTTACTAAGCTTCACATAAAGTTGGTGCTCCCTCAAGGTCTGCAAAACTGTCCTTAGATGTTTCTCATGTTCTTCTTCACTACTGGAATAAACGAGGATGTCATCTATAAACACTACTACAAACTTATCCAAATAGGGTAGAAAGATGCGGTTCATCAAGTCCATGAACACGACTGGGGCATTAGTCAATCCAAATGGCATCACCAGAAACTCATAATGTCCATACCGCGATCTAAATGCTGTCTTAGGTATGTCCTGCTCCCGAACTCTCACTTGATAATATCCAGATCGAAGATCAATCTTAGAGAAGATGCAGGCCTTACTCAATTGATCAAATAAGTCATCAATCCTTGGTAATGGATACTTGTTCTTCACTGTTACTGCATTCAACTGCTGGTAATTAATGCACATTTACGTCGATCCATCCTTCTTGGGTACTAAAATCATCGGTGCTGTCCAGGGTGATTCACTGTCTCGGATAAACTGCTTCGCCTTCAGTTCTTCTTTATGCTGGTGCAACTTGTCCAACTCTGACTGTGACATCCTGTAAACTCTGCCGACTTTAGGCTCCGTCCCAGGATTCAACTCAATGCAAAACTCCACATCCCTTACCGGTGGTAAACCTGGAAGCTCATCTGGAAATACATCAAGAAACTCTCTGACCACTCTTGGAATCTGCTCCTGCTCTGCCAATGATTCTGTAATGATGCCCTTGGGTCGATCCTCCAATGATCGAACAAAGACGAACTCCTCAATGCCAGGTACATTAAATACTACCCTACCTCTCCGACAATCTATAGTCGCATGACTGTCTCTCAACCAGTCCATGCCTAGGACAACGTCAAAGTTGCCCATAGGGAACTCAATCAAAGATGCGGGCAATAATCGCCCACTCACTACGACCGGACACGCTAGGCATACCCTGCTAACTCCTACGAGCCCATTACCAGTGAGTATATTCATCCTCTCTGGCAATGTCTCGAACTCCAATCCAATACGTGTCGCAAATCGTGCAGATATAAAAGAGTGGGTAGCCCCCGAATCAAACAATGCTACTGCAGGAAAAGAGGTAACAGAAATATTACCTGCAACCACGTCGCCTGAAGCTAGTGCATCCTCCAGTGATAAGGTGAAGGCCTGGCCCTGGCCTTGCTGAGCTCCCTGGTGCTGCCTTCCTCGACCATGCTGTTGCTGTGGCCTTTGCAGGCCTTCCTGGTTCTGCGCCTGGTGAAACATCTGAGCCTGTGTCGGTAGACGCTGGGCTAGCGGCCTTACGGCCAATGCTGGTCCTCGATTCGGTGCTGCCCCCGGAGCTGGCAACGCCGGAAACTACTGAACTGGCCTTCCTGGCCTCTGCATCATAGGACAATTGGCAATCCTGTGGTCTGGACTGCCACACCTCACGCACAATCCGTTAGCTGAACGACACACATCCCTAGTGTGCCCTCCCTTACCGCAGTAAGTACATCCAATGGGCGCCCCCTGGCGCTGCTGCTGGTTCCTCTGCGGCTGATGCCGAGCTGGTACTATTATTTCTGATACTGTCGTCCTCCGCGGCGCTCCTGACTCATGAATACGGATGCCGGGTGCTGGTGCCGATGTTCGCTGCACTGCTCCTCCGTCCCTACTCTGGGGATGTGACCTCTTCTGGCCCCCATGTCGTGTCACCAACCTTTGTTGGATGAGTTCATGCCTCCGAGCAGCCGTTAAAACGGCGTCAAAAGTCTGATAGTCGTGCCCTTCTACTAGCTGTAGAATCTCCAAATGAAGTCCCTGCTGGAATCTCATAGCCTTCTCTGGCTCTGTAGCCACCATCGTTGGTACAAACCGACTCAGTCTACAGAACTCTGCTGCATATCCATCCACCGTCTTACCAGCCTGCTTGAGACTGATAAATCTCTGTTGTAGCTCATACCGCGCTACTACGCCAAAGTACTTGGCCTTGAATCTGGTACTGAAGCTATCCCAAGGAACAGGACGCCTCATTCCAACCTCTTCCGATGCCCACCAGTCGCGGGCGAGATCCTGAAGTAACAGTCTGACCTGGTCAACCTTCTTTTCTGCGGGAACCTTAGCTGCAGTCAAAATGGCCTCAGTATCCTGAAGCCATGCATCCGCTGTGATGGCATCCTCTGTGCCGTCAAAATATCTCGGATTAAGTCGACAAAACCTCCCTGACGCTCCCGAATCATTTCTGACACTTCTCTCAAGGGCTAATTGTAACCCCTGATTCAATAGCACATTCTGTTCCTGCTGCTGGGTCTGCTGTTGCTGATGGGCTGCCACCTGACGCTGTTGAGTGGCCAGGAATCCCCGGATGACCTCCAGGAGTGCTGCAGCATCAGGTACTGTCGTCACTGCCGGGTACCGCCGGGGTTGCGGGAGTTTCCAGAACCTGCGGCTCCACTGGCTCTGATATCACTTCCACTCGGATCTGGTCGGGAGAAGGCATTCCTTCCGGCTGCTGCCCCGTCGAGCCATGCTCTACTGGACGTTCCTCCATGTTGGCCTCACCAGCTACTGAGAATGAAGCACCCCTATAGGAAAAGATACATGATATTAAATGACAGGACGATGAAGATTCGAGGATGCAATTCAAGTTATCAATCAAGATGAGGGAAGAAAAATCGAGGCAAGAGATTCAAAGGAAACAAGTTTTGATTGAGACTCCTATAATAATAACACCCCATAAGTCTGAAAATTAGACCTGCATGGGCCACCAATAAAACCTTGTCACGCCCCAATACCGAAATACGGAGACGGACTAGGCCAGCTACTCCATACGAGGTATATAAACGACATACGGCGATCGTGGCTGTCAAGAGACAATGGGGTGCATGCTACAATCAAGTCTCCTATGGTCTCACAGAGCATCTAGGTCTCAATCAATCAAATAAGAAGCAGTAAATAATGATCATATAAGATAAAGCAGTAAGGCGTCCCCGACGCATCATCAAAATGATCATGGGGATCTAGCTTTATAAGTTAGCTAGCCCAGAGAGTCATAGGTACATAATTGTTTTCAGCTGCAGTCTGATTTAATTACAAATTATGCAAGACAAAATATCCAGATTAGCTGGCTAACAGGTGCCGGTGGCTAAACGCCAGAACATAAGTAAAGATACTAGAGTGGTGAAGAAGAAACCCACTCGAGTCCCCCGCCAGCCATGCTCCTAGTATGCACCATTGACGTCGGGGAGGAAGTTTGGATCCTCAGGCGCTGCTACGAGATCTGGCCAAACAAAACCAGCGGGGTCAGCCCCGAATAGCAAGTACCACAAGGAAGCACAAAAGTGTGAGATAAAACCCAAGCAAATAATAATAATAATAATACTAGTAATAATAAAAGCTTCCGGTCGTAACCTCGGTCCACAGCCTGTCCTAGCATGATAGCCCAACCCAACAACCAAACAAGGACATGGGTTGGACCACGCACCATGACAGTCCATGTCCCTTGGCTACTAACGAAAGTTATAAGGCACAATCAAGTCATTTTTCAAGCGGCCATTCATTCATGCGGCTTTCTATATTTGGCGGAGTTATCCCCGCGATAATGATTAAAAGGAATCCTCAGATCGTGTCAACCCAGCAGGGCTAGCCAAACCATAAGACATATAGCACATTGATTATGCACCGGTCCCCCGGAGGGCTACCGCGCTAAAACATATAACACATAGCTCGTAGGAGTCGGATATAGCCATCCGCTATAGACGAGTGAAACCATATCCGTGGTGGCCAACCCGACACGTCAGGACTGGTCCTGGGGTGGCTAGTATGGCACGATCTCGGGATTCTTCCCACCCAATGCATCTACCAAGTTAGTTGCCTAGTTAATCCCTAGGTTATTCTCGGAGTTCACATGTCGTGGTCACATGCTCACTCCCCTATATGTCGTACATTGTACGAGTACCCCAAGAAGTGATCCTTACGGGCTCATAGAGTCATACGTATGTACCCCCTTCTTGGTGTAATACGACACACAACAATGCCACGTCATTGCTACTGACTAATTGCTATGTAAATGCTGGACTCTTGGAGGTACTGACAGGTATCACATAGGAACACTTAGCACATAGGATAGCATATCGATGCTCACATAGATTGTACCTTAGTACACACATAGGGTTATCCAGCATACGTATAGGAGTTAGATCAGGAAAGAGGACCAAAACACAAGAGAAAAATAGAACAAAAAGGTACTATGCACTTAGGGTGTGAAGAGCTCGCTAGTCATGAAGATTCTTGAAGCCAAGACAAAGATCTAAAACTTTCGTGTTGGGAGTTAGGAGAAATTCTGGCCACAATTCAGCCAAATAGGACTTAAAATAGCCAAAAACAGCCAAAATAGGCACTATGCGGCACTATTCAGCACTATGCGGCACTATGCAGCATTCTTATGCGGCTCGGCACTATGCAGCATTCTTATGCGGCTTGGCACTATACGGCACTATGCAGCATTCTTATGCGGCTCGGTACTATGCGGTACTATACAGCATCCTCATGCGGCTCGGTACTATACGGCACTATGCAGCATCCTCATGCGGCTCGGCACTATGCAGCATCCTCATGCGGCTCGGCACTATGCGGCACTATGCAGCATTCTCATGCGGCTCGGCACTATGCGGTACTATGCAGCATCCTCATGCGGCTCGGCACTATGCGACACTATGCAGCATTCTCATGCGGTTCGGCACTATGCGGCACTATGCAGCATTCTTATGCGGCTCGGCACTATGCGGCACTATGCAGCATCCTCATGCGGCTCGGCACTATGCGGCACTATACAGCATTCTTATGCGGCTCGGCACTATGCAGCATTCTTATGCGGCTCGATACTATGCGGCACTATGCAGCGACACTATTCATCGTCCCTGCCAAAACCAAGACTGATGACATAGAAAATATCCAAATATTGTTTTGGCCATAACTTCCTCAAAACAAGTCGAAATCTAACTTTTCAAAGGTCAAAATTGTGTAGAATCAAATTTCCTACAACCTATGACCATTAGTTTTCGAAAATAACCAAGTTTGGTAGATCAAAACCATGTAAATACATAAAATCCTAGTTTTAGAAACTTAGATCTACACCAAACTAGCCATTAAAATCAAAAACTCCAAGAACTAAACTTGTAGAGAATGAAGAGAAGAACAATATAGACAAATAATATCAAAGGAAAAATCTAAAATGAAAAATGCACAAATCTCTACTTTTGAGCAAGTTGTACTTGCCTAAGGATGGTGGTTGAGGAAAATAAATGGAGGAGTGAATGAGGAGAGAGAGTGAGGAAGAGAATATAAATAGGGGTTAGGTTGGATTAAGAAAACCCTAACCTCTAAACATGCTCTAACCATTCCACTAATGACATGCTTAAAACTACATGCAACCATTAAATAATAATAAATAGAATTATGCAGATGCTAAATACGGGATACCATGTACAGAATTCATGAAAGAATACGTCTATTGGGATCGGGGAGTGACACCAAGTGTCGTGTCCGCACGACACGACATGCACGAAGTTGGCTCCCGCGCGCGTGTGCACTGTCAGTGCACGACCAGTGCACGTGTCCTCGTATCCTCGATACGACACGAGAGTGTCTCAAACTCGAGGGGGGCTTGTCAGAGGTTGCCCCCTCCTCTGTGCCAAGTGGCACGTGTCCACGCGTCCTACAGTGTCCGCAATCAGTGTCGGGTAGCAGGGCATTGTGCGTGCACCTGTCACAGAGTGTCCGTGTCGACTTTCGACACGAAAATGACACTGTGTCGTGCTCAGTCAAGTGGGTACATGTTCTACTAGTCTAGGGCTACAAGAATATGTAATTTGTTTTACAAAATAACAAAGTTCAATCCTTTGGGGCATTTCATCAAACATGGTTTTATAACCTAGGATACGTGTCCGATACGGACACCAAACCAACCCTAGATTTCACCAAACTTGTCCCACAGCTAGGGTAGACCTATATGCATGCATTTATGAAGAAAAAACACAATATTAGCTAGGTTTATGGGTATTTACCTATTGATGCAAATTCCAAAGGAAACTCAATAAAGAGGGGGGTGTTTGTCCTTCCACTTGGTGATGCCCAAAGCTTATGAAATCTGGATTGCTAGCCTCCCTTAGCACCCTTGATGTTGTAGGGTCCCAATGCAAAAGACTAGAGTGAATTTAGATAAAAAATGATCAAGTTATGGTGGTTTGAAGGTAGAGGATTTTCTAGGTTTTTGAAACATGTAGATTGGTGTGTAAAGGGTTGATATGGTTAAATAGGAAGGGGTAGTGCTAGGGGGGTACCCTTTGGCCGGCCATGGCATGGGGGGGTGTCCTTGGCCTTTCTTCATGGTGAAGGCAAGGACTTTGGTGCCAAGTTGAGATCTTTTGAGGGTTTTAAGCAAAATATCTATTATGTAAATATCTAGATATTTATACTACTTTAACCAATGACTAATATCTATCCTCAAGCTTCTAAGTTAGTACCTAACCTCTAGGTTAGGGTAAACTAAGTTAGGAACTAATATGGTACTTAACAATAATTAAAATAATATTAAAATCACATAATTCCAAATAAAATCTAGTAAATTACCAAAAGACCCTTTTAGGCTAAAATCACTAATTTGATATTCTAAGCCTATGGCTAAGCTCACATGGTCATGGTAAACTTCTAGGTTAAGGAATAACTAGGGTTTCCTTAGTTTAACCCCCAATTCACAAATCAACCAATTAAATGGTTTTACACTAACCAAAATCATCTAAAATCATACCATGTATTAATTATCCTTAATAAATGATTATAAATACAAAACTTAAAATTTTCCTAATTTCAGAAATGTGGGTGTTACAAGTCTACCCTCCTTAAAATAATTTCGTCCTCGAAATTTAAAGACGAAACTGAAACTGATGAAAAGGATAGAAAATCATACCTCAAGGTACAAATAGATAAGGGTATCGCTCGCGCATCTCATCCTCCCGTTTCAGGTGGACACTCCTGGAGAATGATGCCTCCATGCGACGCGAACCAGTGGTATCGTCTGGTTCCTCAATGCCTTTTTTCGTCGATCCAGAATCTCAACAGGCTACTCTGGATAACGAAGAGTAGGACCCACCTCGATCTCGGAATGATCAAGTACATGGCTAGGATCTGCCACGTACCGTCTCAATTGCGACACGTGAAATACGTTGTGGACTCCCTCCAATGCTGGTGGTAAGTCTAGCCTGTAAGACACGTCACCGACTCACCCGCTGATAACGAAAGGGCCGATGAAACGCGGGCTAAGCTTCCCACCTCCACCAAAACGTATAGTGCCACGTGTCGGAGATATCCTCAAAAATACCTGGTCTCCAACCTAATCACAAACAAGGTCTCAATTTAATTATGATAATCAAACATGGTTAACAAAACACAAACAAGACAACCTAATTCTAATCCTATATCTAAATTGTACCTCAAACTCCAAAGGTCTGCGGTGGCTGTCGGCCCAGTGTCGATGTCTGTCCTGCGCCACGCGAAGTCGATCTCTGATGAGCTTCACCTTCTTTGCTGCATCCACAACCATCTCAGGTCCCAATAAAGCTCGCTCCCCAATATCATCCCAAGACAAGGGTGTACGACATCTACGCCCGTACAGTGCCTCGAAAGGGGACATCTCAATGCTGGCCTGAAAGCTGTTGTTGTATGCAAACTCTACTAAGTGCAGGTGACTCTCCCAAGATCCTCCAAAGTCCAGGACACAAGTCCGCAGCATGTCCTCCAGTGTCTGAATGGTCTGCTCTGACTGTCCATCTGTCTGAGGGTGGTATGCAGTACTAAACTTGAGCTGAGTGCCCAAGCTAATATACAAGCTCCTCCAGAAATGTGAAGTAAAACGACTGTCCCGGTCTGATACAATGCTCACTGGAACTCCATGAAGTCTGACTATCTGCCTCATATACATCTCTGATAGCTTCTCGGTAGACAAACCCACTTTAAATGGCAAGAAGTGGGCCGATTTGGTCAACCTATCGACGATGACCCAAATCGCGTCCTTCCCTCCTGGAGTATGCGGCAATCCTGAAACAAAGTCCATCGTGATGTGCTCCCACTTCCACTCCGGAATGGGCAATGGCTGTAACAGTCCCCCTGGCCTCTGCCTCTCTGCCTTTACCTGCTGACAGATCAAACACCTGGCTACGAAGTGTGCTACCTCGCGCTTCATCCCACTCCACCATACATGTTCTCTCAGATCCCTATACATCTTGTTGGCTCCCGGATGTATAGAGTACTGAGAACGGTGGGCCTCCTGCATAACCTGCTCTCGAAAGTCTCCAATGGGCACACGCAGTCTGGAACCGTGCCTCAATGCGCCATCCCCTGCAAGACTGAACTCATCGTCCGCCAATCCTGCTCTGACCTGCTCCCTGATGCATCGTAGAGAAACGTCATCGAACTGAGCCGACTTGATCCTATCAATCAAGTCCGACTGAATCTGGAGGCCCCACATCTGCATCTGTACTCCCGGCACAATCACCTCGATCCCAAGGCTCTCCAAGTCCGCTAACAAGTGACGATCCATCGTCAAACACATAGCTGTCGGATATCTGCTCAAAGCATCGGCAACTACGTTGGCCTTTCCTGGGTGATACTGTAGTAGAATATCAAAGTCCTTCATCAGCTCCAACCATCTGCGCTGCCTCATGTTGAGCTCCTTCTGCGTAAACACGTATTTCAAGCTCTTGTGGTCTGTAAATATCTCCACGCGCTCTCCATACAAATAGTGTTTTCACAACTTCAGAGCAAAGATAACTGCCGCCAACTCCAAATCATGGGTAGGATAGTTCTTCTCATGGGGACGTAACTGCCTGGAAGCATAGGCAATCACCTTCCCATGCTGCTGCAAGACACAACCCAAACCCTTCCCCGAGGCGTCACTGTAGATAGTGAACCCGCCTGATCCTGATGGCAATGTCAGAATCGGGGCTGTCGTCAACCGCTTCTTCAACTCATCGAAAGCGGCCTGATACTCCTCTGACCAGACAAACTTTGCGTCCTTCCGGGTCAACCTAGACAACGGCTCTGCAACCCGGAAGAAATCCTGGACGAACCTCCTGTAGTAGCCTGCCAATACTAGGAAGCTCCTGATCTCTGCCACTGACGTCGGTGCTGCCCAAGCCTCAACTGCTGATATCTTCCTTGGGTCGACTGAGATCCCATCTCCAGTCACCACATGACCCAGGAAGTCAACTCTGTCTAGGAAGAACTCGTACTTCGAGAGCTTGCCGTAAAGCTGCTCCTGCCTGAGAGTCTCCAGGACCACTCTCAAGTGCTCCTCATGCTTCTCCTCTGTCTTCGAGTACACCAGGATGTCATCGATGAACACCACCACGAACTTATCTAAGTACTGGTGGAACACCTTGTTTATCAAGTTCATGAACACCGCCGGGGCATTAGTCAACCCAAACGGCATCACCATAAACTCGAACTGGCCATACCGTGTCCTGAATGCCGTCTTCGGAATATCCTCCCTCTTCACCTTTACCTGGTGGTAGCTTGACCTCAGATCGATCTTCGAGAATACCCGAGCTCCGCTCAACTGATCGAAGAGATCGTCGATCCGCGGCAGTGGATATCTGTTCTTGATCGTCAGACTGTTGAGTGTCCTGTAGTCGATACACATCCGTACCGACCCATCCTTCTTCGGTACAAAGAGTACCGGTGCACCCCAAGGTGAAGAACTAGAGCGGATGAAGCCCTTATCCTACAACTCATCCACTTGTTTCTTCAGTTCCACCAACTCGCTGTTGTTCACTCGATAGACATGCTGAGAAATCGGTTCCATACCTGGAACCAGGTCTATCGAGAACTCAACGTCTCTGTCTGGTGGAAGCCCAGGCAACTCCTCTGGAAATACGTCCATGAACTCAGCTATCAATGGATGTGGAGCTGGCTGCTCCTCGACCGAAACTCCGCAGAAAACTCCGCAAGTCTGCTCTGCCTGCCGTCGGGAATATACAAACTCTGGCTCTCCTGGCGCTCTGAACAAAACTCTACCCCCGCGGCAATCTATGCTGGCGTGGTGCCTGCTCAACCAATCCATACCGAGCACAATATCGTAGTTCGGTAGTGGCATTACGAGCAAACACACATCCAACTCTCGGCCTCCCAAAACTACTCTTCGTCCATTGCAAACATCACGAACGAGGATAATGCCACCCCCAGTCGTGATCTTGCAAGTCCTAGGCAACGATTCAGATATAACATGATGTCTAATCGTAAAAGATACTGATACAAAGCTATGGGAAGCCCCAGAATCGAACAATGCAAAAGCTGGAATAGAGTCGAGAAGAATAGAACCTGCTATCAGCTCTCCAGTAATCTCAGCATCCTCTGCTGCCATGGCGTAGGCTCGCCCTGCTGTCCACCCCTGGCCTGATGCTGGTGCTGGGTGAACCTCTGCTGCTGAGTCGGCAAAGGTCCCTTCTGCTGCCCTGTCGGAGCCTTGGCTTCGCCTCCCTGAACTGGTCGTCCCGAAGACATGGGACACTCCCTCAGCTGGTGGTCTCCGGAACCACATAGTAGACACCTGCCAAGCCTCTTTCTGCAGTCATTCCATCCATGACCCTGCTTCTTGCAGAAAGTGCAACTGACGTCCTGCTGCCTGGGTGCCTGCTGCTGGTGCCTCGGCTGCTGCTGCACCTGCTGGAACGGCCTCTGCTGCTGGAATGGCCTCTGCTGCTGGTGCTGAAAATGAGGCCTCTTGGCCTGTCCTCCACTGCTGCCAGCTCCCTGAGTGTCGCGGCCCCTCTTGAGCTTCAGCTCAAGATCATCCTCAGCCGCCATCGCTCCTGCCAGGATCTCCTCAAAAGTGGCATTCCTGTCACTTTTGGTGAAGGACTTGACCTCCTTGACCAAGCCCTTCCTGAACCTCCTCGCCTTTGCTGTCTCGCTAAGGCCCTCCACAAACCTGCTCAACCGGCAAAACTCACCGGAATACTCCTCTACAGTCTGGTTCCCCTGAACCAGGTTCTCGAACTGGGTCTCCAAGGCACCGACTGCCTGATCCAGAAAAACTTTCCCTTGAAGAGCTCCTTGAAAGCTCCCCATGTCTGCCCTGGAGTGCCTACTCTCGGGTCCGTCTGATACCAGGTACGGGCAAGATCCCGTATCTGGCTGGCTGCTGCCTCTATCTGGAGTCCGGCTGGTATCTCCGCCAGTCGGAAAATCTCCTCAAAGTGCTCAATCCAGTCATCAGTATAAAGAATCCCCTCTGTCCCCAAGAAGTCCCTGGGGTTCATCTTCTTGTACTCCTGAATGCCCGGAATCTTCTGCTGTCGCGGCTGTCCCGATCCTCCCTGTGGCTGGACAGCCAATCTCTCCATCGTCGCTCTAGCCAGCTGATGGACCTCATCTATGCCCCTGGTAAACTCCGTCGTCTGATGTGCTGCTGGGCCTGCTACGTCTCTAGGAAATGTTGGAAGTATGTAAACATCTGTGCAGCATCCACTAATCCAGATGGCATCGGCGGCTGGAACTGCTGCTGGTGCTGCTAAAACTGTGGCTGACGAAACTGCGGGAGAGGCATGTCTGGGGTAGCTGGGATGGTCCCCCGAATAGATAGAGGTGCACCCCCAAATGTGGCAGAAGCTCCCACATGAGCTGGAGTAAGGGGAGCTGTGGTCCCCGGGTCCTGGTGAGCTGGACGAGAGGTGGCAGACCTCTCAGTGGTGTCACCTGGACCGAGACGCTGCGATCGTGTCTCCACCATCCTGAAGACAGATCAACAAGAAAAATTAATACGGAGAAGAAACGATATAGTCAAGGGGGACAGTTTATTTTCAAAAGAAAGACAATATCAGCAAGAATTTAGATAACAGGGGTTTTAGATAAGAGTTTTTTCTAATGTGATTGAGTACCTCAAAACTACATCCTATTTCCTACTGTAGGATGTGGCGATACTCTAGTTCGAATACCACCACATAAACACGGACCTGCATGGGCCACCACTAAAAACGTGTCACGACCCGCACCCTAGTGTAAGGGCACGAGACGTGGGTACGTCCAGCCTACGCCGCAGTGTCGGCGGTAGAACGCTGTCCTAGGTCAATCATCTTACAATATAAAGGTACCTGTACAGTTTATACTCTCCGAATGGAGGTGACATAACAATATACAGTCTCAATCACATCTAAGGTAGAAGAATGAAAGACAGATAGATAGATAGATAGTAACTCAAAGGGAACAGTAGCATAGATGAAATAAGTCTAAGTGTCTAGGATACCTAACATCCAGAATGTCAACCCAAAATACAAATAAGTCTAAGGGTCTATACATCTCAACATCTCAAAATACAACTCAGAATGTGAGACAAAATAATAATGTAGAAAATGACTGTCTAGCTAAACTAGCCTAGACTACTGGGACAACATCCTCAGCTGCAGGTGGATCCTGCTGAGGGTCCTCAACACAAGTGTCATCTAGTCCTGCTCCATAATACGTAGTCACCCATGCCTCATCCTCGTCCTCTCTAATATTTTCAACAGGTCCAGTCAGGACAGGAACGAGCACAATACATCTCACACAGTTCATATCAGGTTAGGAAATACGATACAGGCAATAGAGTAAAATACAGGAAGTGCTGAAAGGAAATATACGCTGTAAAAGAGATAGCTGTAAAGGAAATATCTACTGTATATAGAGAACTGTAAGTGGCTAGTGATGTAGAGTACAAGATAGGCATATGAATGGCTAGAATTTATACATGATTACACTACTGAGTTTATACATGATTATACTACTTTAGAATTATTCACATGTCTACTTTTACTCTCCCGTTTCTCCAATTAATACACAAGGATCTAGACAAGTTACGTTATTATACATTACTTCACATGAGGCTCATAAATGAGTATACGTGAAGTTATACATGAGGGCTCAGTGAATCATGAGAGTACATGATCACATGAGTGCACATGCATGATGGAAGCATAGGAGTACATGATGAAAGTGAAACACACGTAACATGAAGTACCCGATGCTCCCGAGGGGGATAACATCTCATGTAAAGATCCATATAGTACCAATCCGTGTTACCAACGTGACAGTATCAAGTAAAGTAATCTAGAACGAGAAAGTAAAGCCTGAACAAGTATGAAACGGTCAGAGAATGTACTCGCCTGATGTATGAATGTCTGTAGAGAATATGCTGTCTGAGGAGAGGTGTCTGGCTCCTGATCAGAGCAACACAAGTCACAAAGTATTCTAAATAGTAAAAATGAAGTTTACTATACATACTACATGATTCTAGGTCAATCTGGTCAAAAGTTAACTCTTGGTCAACTATGGTCAACTCTAAAAGTCAAACTAGGTCAAACTATTCAAGTTAGGTCAAACATGGTCAGACTAGTTAAGGTTTTAGTCAAACTAGTCATTCTAGGTTAATTCAAGTTCAATCTAGGTTAACTAGGTCAAGTTTGACCTAAGGTTGACTTTGGTCAACACTAGTCAAACGAAGGTCATTAAGGTACCTAGGTCAAGGGGTCACTTAGACAAATTAGGGTCAACCCTTAATTTGGCCATAGGCTAGTAACTTAGACCATAGGCTAATTTCATATAGGTATCTATCTCTATACAATATATATATATACACATAAAAAAAAATAAAAAAATATATATATATATATATATATATATATATATACAAACAATACTACATAGGCCTATAGCCTATGTAATAGTCACATATCATATAGTATATATATACAGATACAATATATAATCTAATACAAATATATATATATATATATATATATATATATATATATATATATATATATATATTTACAAAACTTATATATCTACAATACATATATATAGAGAGAGAGGGGAAAATGAGAGGGTGAGTGGTGTGTGTGCATGAGTGTGAGAGAGAGAGAGGAAAGGAGAGAGAGAACTGTGTGTGTGTGTGGAGAGACTGAACAGTGGCGGGGGGGGGGGGGGGGGGGTCTCAGTTCTCAGGAACTGAGAACAGGACACCCACACACACTCACAAACATACATAATACATAGATATATACATATACTCATATCTACATATATACATATGTACATGCACTCAAATCCCACCTACACACACACATATACATACACTACGTATACATACACTGAAAACATACAATTATATGTATAAAATATAACAAAAATCATTTTGAAACTCAACTTTGAAAACTGGAAAATATCCCAAATTTCTGGAAAATGGGACTGTGTACTCGTGAAGTGGGTAAACCCAAATACAACCTCAAACCCGACTAAGGTCCCCAACACTTGGTTGGTAATCGTGTCCCACAGTGTCCCCTAGCATCTAGGGTGCCTGACACAAAGTCTAGACATGATACGACGTGTCCAACCCTCTAAAAACCTAAACAGGTAAACACTGACACACACGCAAATACTGCGTCGTGCACGTGTGCAACTCACTCTAGGACACGACACACACACACACACGTGTCTCGTGCTCGTGCACGAAGGTGCGCCTGGGGGTTGTGCACGTATCCATGTGCCTGCCCCGTGTCCACGTCACTCCAGGACACGATACGAATACCGTATCAGTCGAGGAAACTCGACTGATACACGCTGCTATGCGCAGCATCGTGCAGCGATTCACGTGTCTCGTGGACACGACACGAGCCACGTGGGATCTCGTGGTCATGTCCACGTGTAGCCCATATGTTGGCCTACACACTCGTGCAACCACGAGGTGTCCAAGTGTCGTGTCCGCGCGACACGACACGCGCGAAGTTGGCCCCCGCGCGCGTGTGCACTGTCAGTGCACGACCAGTGCACGTGTCCTCGTGTCCTCGATACGACACGAGAGTGTCTCAAACTCGAGGGGGGGGCTTGTCAGAGGTTGCCCCCTCCTCTGTGCCAAGTGGCACGTGTCCACGCGTCCTACAGTGTCCGCAATCAGTGTCGGGTAGCAGGGCATTGTGCGTGCACCTGTCACAGCGTGTCCGTATCGACTTTCGACACGAAAACGATACTGTGTCGTGCTCAGTCAAGTGGGTACATGTTCTACTAGTCTAGGGCTACAAGAATATGTAATTTGTTTTGCCAAATAACAAAGTTCAATCCTTTGGGGCATTTCATCAAACATGGTTTTATAACCTAGGATACGTGTCCGATACGGACACCAAACCAACCCTAGATTTCACCAAACTTGTCCCACAGCTAGGGTAGACCTATATGCATGCATTTATGAAAAAAAATACAATATTAGCTAGGTTTATGGGTATTTACCTATTGATGCAAATTCCAAAGGAAACTCAATAAAGAGGGGGTGTTTGTCCTTCCACTTGGTGATGCCCAAAGCTTGTGAAATCTGGATTGTTAGCCTCCCTTAGCACCCTTGATGTTGTAGGGTCCCAATGCAAAAGACTAGAGTGAATTTAAAATGATCAAGTTATGGTGGTTTGAAGGTAGAGGATTTTCTAGGTTTTTGAAACATGTAGATTGGTGTGTAAAGGGTTGATATGGTTAAATAGGAAGGGGTAGTGCTAGGGGGGTACCCTTTGGCCGGCCATGGCATGGGGGGGGGGTGTCCTTGGACTTTCTTCATGGTGAAGGCAAGGACTTTGGTGCCAAGTTGAGATCTTTTGAGGGTTTTAAGCAAAATATCTATTATGTAAATGTCTAGATATTTATACTACTTTAACCAATGACTAATATCTATCCTCAAGCTTCTAGGTTAGTAGCTAACCTCTAGGTTAGGGTAAACTAGGTTAGGGTAAACTAGGTTAGGGGCTAACATGGTACTTAACAATAATTAAAATAATATTAAAATCACATAATTCCAAATAAAATCTAGTAAATTACCAAAATACCCTTTTAGGCTAAAATCACTAATTTGATGTTCTAAGCCTATGGCTAAGCTCACATGGTCATGGTAAACTTCTAGGTTAAGGAATAACTAGGGTTTCCTTAGTTTAACCTCCAATTCATAAATCAACCAATTAAATGGTTTTACACTAACCAAAATCATCTAAAATCATAACATGTATTAATTATCCTTAATAAATGATTATAAATACAAAACTTAAAATTTTCCTAATTTCAGAAATGTGGGTGTTACAAGTCTACCCTCCTTAAAATAATTTCGTCCTCGAAATTTAAAGACGAAACTGAAACTGATGAGAAGGATAAGGCCGTTGGTTATCGGTCGCTAATTGTAATTACCGTCGGATTGGCGACGGATAGGACCGTCGCTAAATCGATAAATTTTGGTAGTGCATCATCTTTTTTTTTTGCTTTACAGCTGTGTAAAGTAAATATCATGCAGCAGATTCATCATGCAATAGGATCCCTATGCGACAAATGTGCTAAATCGTATGTTACTTTCTATGTGGTGTAACGGCCAGTCCCAAAGTACGTAGGACAAGGTAACATAACATGCCAGTCGTATAATAAATATATGTAAGTTGTATATGCAGTATATATATGGCTCACTAAAGCTCATCCCCAAAAAATAAAGAAATAAAGATATTATTAAATAAAATATAAAAATATCAATGTACAAGTTGCTGGGTGGAGACAGATCTACTACCAAGCATCTAAGCTAGAAAAAAGACAAAATAAAGAAATTCGTCACAAGCAGCAGAGGATAATCCAAGGACCAGATCTCTTCGAAAGATAGAGAAAGAAACACGATCTTGGCTGGTACTGCTCCGAAAGTTATGAACATCTACACCTGGAGAGATCACCATATCCTGAGAGGGACGTAATAAGATATAAAAAAATATGCCATATAAATTGAATATAAAATGTCATATAATCATAGGTAAAAGTAGAATATTCTGGATCACAACATAGTCTAGTATTTCATCATCAAAATAGTGGACCACCCCTACATCCAAGCAAGGACAAAGGGTGGCACACTATTCTGCGATGAGGCACTGTCCCATGCTATGATTGGAATTGAGTAACAAAACATCAAACAAAGGTCATACCATTCTACTGCGAATATGCAGTTAAGAACAAACCTTCAGCGCATGGGTACTATGGCTATAATGGGATCGACATAGTCTCCGCTTGAGGCACCAAGGGCCAAGCACATAACGTTCTATTAATGTCAGTAGCCAACCTGAGAGGGTCATCTTACACCGCATCTCCAACGGAGCTTCCGGATTACTAAAAGAGAATGTGCAATCGTGGCCCAAACGCTAAAGAATTGTCCTTCTCGCCCTATGCACCTATCTATGCCGTATCTACGGCATAGTACCTCTAATAACTTCTAAGTCTTCTAAATTGTATCTATATTAGTAGTTATACCTAACGCACGCACATTAGTGATCAGCCAACACGTAAGTTCCCTCTATATGCTACTAACAACTGACAACTCCCAACTCGTGGCACACCCGTGTTAAGGCTTATGAAAATTCTTTCTAAATACACGGTAGTCCTTAACTCTAGGTCCATATGCACAATTTAAAGATAAGCAATAAAAATATGACTAACACCCTTGTTTGTACCATATATAACTTGGAAGCACAATAAAATAAACTATAAACATATAATATAGATGCAACAGGATGCACTAGAAGTAAATAAATAGTAAATATGGCAAGGTATCTTACTTGGTAGTGTACGATGATCTGGCAATGTTTCGACTAGTCCAATAGCCATGTTCACTGTGAAGAGGTCCGAATTCGCGGGAAAATATGAACACACGATTAGTCATGATTAGCTATGATAATCGAAAAGAATTTGAGTAAACAAATACGTATACTATTCTAGAAATTATCTATAATACTTGAAAACTAGATTTTATTAGTCAAAAATATTTTAGATAAATATTTTGAAAATTCAAAAAATATTTTAGGGCCAAACTATAATTTTAAAAAATAATAAATAATATAATATTAATATATTTAGGTCTTTTAAACCTAGTTTGATAATAGATATAGGCCGCACCAAATACTATATTTCTGTTACAAGTATAATTTAGAAATATATATTATTTATAAAAAAATAAAATTAATAAT
This sequence comes from Iris pallida, assembly GCA_029216955.1. Lineage (NCBI taxonomy): Eukaryota > Viridiplantae > Streptophyta > Magnoliopsida > Asparagales > Iridaceae > Iris > Iris pallida. Next base: position 3,805,640 of record JANAVB010031815.1, read on the forward strand.
AATAATAATAATAATAACAACAACAATAACAACAACAACAACAACAACAACAACAACAACAATAATAATAATAATAATAATAATAATAATAATAATAATAATAATAATAATAATAATAATAATAATAATAATAATATACCTATACACCTACTGTTAATATTCGTAAAAATAATAATATTAATAATCTCTGTTCTCCTTATGGGGATTAGAGAAACATGAAAGGGAAAGTTGAAGAGAGAAAGAGAGAGTATGAGTATGAACACACGATTAGTCATGATTAGCGATGATAATCGAAAAAAATTTGAGTAAATAAATACTTATACTATTTTAGAAATTATTTATAATACTTGAAAACTAGATTTTATTATTCAAAAATATTTTAGATAAATATTTTGAAAATTCAAGAAAATATTTTAGGGCCAAAATATAATTTTAAAAATAATAAAATAGTATAATATTAATATATTTAGGTATTTTAAACCTAGTTTGATAATAGATGTAGGCCGCACCTAATACTATATTTCTGTTACAAGTATAATTTAGAAATATATATTATTTAGTAAAAACAATAAAACTTAATAATAATAATAATAATAATAATAATAATAATAATAATAATAATAATAATAACAGCAACAACAACAACAACAACAACAATAATAATATACTTGTACACCTACTGTTAATATCCGTAAAAATAATAATATTAATAATCTCTGTTCTCCTTATGGGGATTAGAGAAACATGAAAGAGAAAGTTGAAGAGAGAGAAAGAGAGAGTGTGAGTGTCACGCCCCAGTCCCAAAATTTATAAGGACTAGAACACGTAGCATGCCAGCAGACATATTCCATAGGTATATCCAATTTAATGGACCAATGGAAATTATCATAAGCTATAAAATAATCACATGGCAGGCACAGAAACTATACTCATCCACATAAACAAAGAACCACAAGACATATCGTGCTGAATAAAGGAACTAAAATAATGTCAAACAGAAAATAAAAGTCACATGGAAAACCCATGGATACAAGTCTCAACAAAATAAATGAACGATACAAGTCTCAGATGAAAATGTAAAATAAGGCACTAAAAGTCCCTAGCTCTGACATAAACTGAAGTAAAATAAAAATAGCAATCCATGAAGAACTACTCCAGATCAACCTCATCTTCCACAGCTCGTGCAAAAGAAAAATAGACTCCAGGCCCGTACTCCTCAGGTAAGATCGTCAACTATATTTGGAAAATAACCAGGTCCTCAGTGGACATAGCAAGGCACATAATATATAAGCTAAAGTATAGTAAATAAAAATATCATGGGATGACTAAACCAAACTGACGTGACGTTTTGAGGACAACGTTCGCAAGCGTAGACATCTCCAAAAAAAGACATCCGGGTCTGGCGTACATGTAGCCGTAGCTCTGGTACTGGAGTCTCAACGATAACTAAGGAAGAAACATGGATCACAGAACACATGTATTCTCTTCGAATAAATATAGATACAATATATAAAGTGTAGTGCACAACATGGCTCGCGCAAGTAGTAATTATCCTCAACTCTCAAGTATCAATAAGTTGCGTCCACAGCTTACCATTCTGACCTCTACCTAGACGACAAATCCTATGACACATCTAATTTTTTTTTGACAACAACCAATCCTATCCTACAGGTATCAGGGAATCCGGTATCTCAGGTTATCAACCTCAGGTATCAGGATAACATATGTGTCAATCACGTATCGTATCCTATAGGTCTCAATGGAAATAAATCCATAGATCTCAGGCAGGCTCTATATATCAATACTAGATAACTTAACAGTTGAATGCGCCCAAATATAATCTGAAAGCACGTATTGATATTGTTAGTCCCGGGGCTTGACCAAAGATGGAAAACTGATGCAATCGAGATCTGAGATGTCACACAAAAAAACTTTGCAGTAATCAAACTCAAGATCTACGATGATACAAAAAACCAAATAGCCAGATTACAATATGAAGGAGGGAAATAGAGAAGAGAAGATCTCTCGTTCTTCCTTGCAAACGTGTTACAATTGGGACAAAACAAGTTACAATAAAGTAGAGAAAGATGAGATGAAGAAAAGTTGTTGGGGTGTCAAAACACCGTTGCTCAAAGCAAGATTAGCCCCACACGAATTGCTTCCAGGAACCAGCAAGTTGAAGAACTTGTGGAACGCTCGAAGTCACCTCTGTTCTGACTCCTCGGATGGACTTGCAATGGCGGCAGCAGCTCCCTCTCTCTCTCTCTTTTCTGACTTATAAAATTTGTAGCCCCTCACAAAGGAGGCCAGAAGAAAGTATATATAGAGAGAGGGTGGAAACCCTAACCGCCTTTTCAGTTATGAAAAGATTGAATTAAATCCCACAAAGATAGCAATGAAATTAATTCAAATCTTATGGAAAGATTGAATTAAGTGCCACAAAGATGGCAACAAAATTAATTCAAATCTTATGGAAAGATTGAATAAAATCCCACAAAGATGGCAACAAAATTAATTCAAATCTTATGGAAAGATTGAATTAATTCCCACAAAAAGTGGATCTGAATTAATCGTATTGAATCAGTCTTTCCATAACTGACTTGTAGTCTGCACAGTCAGCCTGGTGCGAGTCCATGAGCCCATGAGTCCGAGTTCGAGCCCGAGTCCGAGTCGCTAAGCCCCTTTGGGGCTTAGCTCCAAATAGAATTAATCCAAGAGAATGACAAAAGCATTAATGCTTAATCCTTGGAGCCTTATTCTTACCTCCTAGTAAAATCACCCACATGGTTCCCTCCTTAGGGTCACCACCCCATGTGCATCTCTCAACAACACAACCAAGTATATATGTTGAGATAACTCATGGTGCATTTTCGATGTGGGACTAAACTTTTACAAGGCATGTTGAGAGCAAGCTCTCTCCATGTAAAAAAAACACCAACAATCTCCCACATATCATAACATATATGTGTCCAGGGTTGAGCTTTCCCCACAGTAACTGTCCATTTTGCATTAGGATAGATGTCGCTGACGACTTGAATCTTTCCGCATGGGTTAAATAATAATGTGATACAAGAATGGACTACGCCTTAAATTTTGCACAACAATTGTAATTCTTCCCACTCACAAAGTATAGTTACGTGTGCTTCTGGCTGCACATTAAAGGCCCTGTGCCAGCCTGGTTTCAGTGTATAATTTTGGACGTCTACAAATTTACCCTCAAGAGACGGCCTGATATCTCTTTCCATACACTATAGGTGAGTTCTTTATTAAAGAGACATGGCATGATGCCTTGCGCTTCCTTGCGGTGCTACAGCGCTATGACATGGCTTGAAGCCGAGGCATTACCCCTACCTGGGAACCTCATCATAGTGTCATACTACTGTAGCATGAGGTCTCAGCCTCTTTGTAGTGCCAATCTACTTAGCATGAAGCCTAAGGCTTCCTTGCGGTGTTACGCCGCAATGACATGGCTTGTAAGGCTGAGGCTTTACCCCTACCTGGGTACCTCATCGTGGTGTCATGCCACTATAACATGGGGCCATCCTCTTCTTTGTAGTGCTGTCTACAACTCTTTAATTACGTCATACAACATTAGGCTACCTGCCTATTTGCGGTGCTACGACGCTATGACTTGGCTTGCAAAGCCGAGGCATTACCCCAGACCTGGGAACCTCATGGTGGAGTCACCCCACTGTAGTATGGAGTTTCACTCCTTGTAGTGCTGCTCTACCGTGCTTCCTGTAAAGCACACCAGGCATTTACTCTGCCTGAGAGAACTCATTAAGGCGTTTAAGCCAACCTTCCACAGGATCTGTTTTTTCCGTAAAAAATACATAGTAGACAACAATGGTTATGGGTTCGTATCCCTTCCATGTTCCAGAGAACAAGTACCCACTGTTACCTGATAGTTTTCCAGTCAGTAAACCTCATTTGAACCAAAAGTTAGATGCCTAGTAGATTTCTCTTTAAACTAATTGCATAAAACTTTATGGTAGGATTACAAAGACACACTATCAGAATGCCTTCAAGCCTATTTTACAAGCCGTGTCATCGACCAACTGGCACTTGAGGCCCTTTGTGAATGGATCTGCCAGGTTCTCCTGACTCCGAACATCAATCACTGCAATTATACCTCTTTTGATAAGATCGTGTACTGCCCTGTGCTTCAACCGCACAGTCCTCTTCTTTCCATTGAAGAGGTCATTTGATGCCACCGCCGCAGTCGCCTGGTTGTCACAGTATATCGGTATCGCCGGTATCTGCGCCCCAACCACTGGAAGATCATACATAGGCTCCCGAAGCCATTCTGCTTCATATGCTGCAGTTTCAAGTGCATAGAATTCAGATTCCATGGAGGAACGAGAGAGTATAGTCTGCTTCTTCGACTTCCATGATATAGCAGCTCCACCCAAGGAAAAGACATATCTACCTGTGGATCTCTCGCTTTCCACCTCCGAACACCAGCTAGCATCACTGAAGCCTTCCACTACTGTCGGATACCCGTTGTAGTGCAGTACATATGTCTGAGTCTTCTTGAGATATCTTATCACCCGCTTCACAGCTTTCCAGTGCTCAACCCCAGGGTTGCTTGTGAACCGACTCAACATTTCCACGGCGAAAGCTATGTCTGGCCTTGTGGAAGTGGTTGCGTACATTAAACTTCCGATAATGCTAGAATACTACAGCTGTCTGACGCTTTCCCTCGAGTTTGGCTTCAGCTTCTGATCACACCTGTATGGCGTATCGATCCCTGGAAGATCCTTATACCCATAGCGTGTGAGCATCTTCTCAATGTAGTGAGATTGTGACAGCGCTACTACAGTATCTGTCCGGATGATCTATATGCCCAAGATGACATCTGTATCCCACAAGTCCTTCATACTGAACTTGGTCGAGAGGAACTTCTTTGTCTCCATGACACAGCCTATATCCGTCCCTAGGATTAGCATATCGTCCACGTACAGACAAATGATGACTCCTCTTCCAACAGCGAACTTTATGTAAGCACATTTGTCCGTCTCGCTGACTCTATAGCCGTTTGACCTAATAACTTTGTCAAACTTCTCATGCCACATCTTGGTAGCTTGCTTCAAACCATACAATGATTTTACCAACTTGCAGACTTTGTATTCAAGATCTTTGACGACAAATCCATCTGGCTGTTACATGTATATCTCTTCGGTCAGCTCCCCATTCAGGAATGCTGTCTTTACATCCATATGATGTATCACCAACTTATGTATGGCTACTAGAGCGATTAACATCCTGATGGTGGTCATCCGAGCTACTGGAGCGTACGTGTCAAAGTAGTCTATCCCCTGTTTCTGAGAAAATCCCTTAGCTTCCAGCCTGGCCTTGAACTTGTCAATAGTTCCATCTGCCTTCATCTTCTTCTTGAAAATCCATTTACATCCGATGGGCTTTTCTCCTTCAGGTAGATCTACCAACACCCATGTGTTATTGGAGGTGATAGAGTCAAACTCGTCATTCACTGCCTCATTCCAGAAGATAACATCTCTGGTCTTCATCGCCTCATCATAGGTAAGCGGATCTGCTTCCACATGATAGGTGACAAAGTCATCTCCGAAGTCTTTAGGTCTCCTCGCTGGCTTTGCTGACGGCTCTGCGAGTTCTGGTACAAGAGTTGTTTCATCAACAACAACTTCTTCTTGGACTACTGGCCCATATGAGATTTCAGTCTCATTTGTACCTACATCATTTTTCGGAATGTCCGAAAGAACAATGTGTTTGTCTTTTGCAAACTTGTCTTCAAAGTATTCAGCATCACGAGATTCGATGATATAATTTGACTCAATATCAAGAAATCTCTGAGCATCACTCTTCTCGGCATACCCCAAGAAGATCGCCTTCGTAGTCCTTGTCCCCAGCTTCTGAATCTTCAGATCTGGAAGCTTTACATATGCCAGACACCCCCACACTCGAATGACATTCAAGTTTGGTCTGACTTTGAACCAGAGTTCATGAGGAGTTACGTCCGAAGTTGCATATGGCACTCTATTCAGAATGAAAGTGGTCGTTAATGCAGCTTCTCCCCAGTAGCATTTTGGAAGACCTGTAGTAAGCAGCATTGAATTCATCATTTCTGTTAATGTTCGATTCTTCCTCTCTGCTACTCCGTTGGATTGAGGAGAATATGGAGCAGTAGTCTCACATATGATTCCATGTTCTTTGCAGAACGATACGAAGTCATGAGACCTGTACTCCCTACCTCGATCACTTCTCAACCTCTTGAGTTGTTGTCCAGTCTGCCGTTCAGCTTCGGCCCTGAACTGTCTGAACTTCTCGAAAGCTTCGTCTTTAGTCTCGAGCAAGTAGACGAACGCGTATTTTGAGAAGTCGTCGATGAAGGTTATGAAATACTTCATCCCGGCCTTCTTGGAGAAATGTTTGAAGTCACAGATATCGGAGTGTACTAACTTCAGAAGATCTGTGCTTCGATTGACCCAATGAAATAGTTTTCTTGTGATCTTTGTCTGAGCACATACTTCACACTTCTCCACCTTACCCCCATATTTGGAGATAAGTCCTAGACTAGACATTTTGTTAATTCTTTTACAATGAACATGACCTAGTCTATTATGCCACAACTCAAGAGAATAATCAGAAAATACAACTGCATTAATGTCATCAAACTAGTTGACAAGTTGAATTTTAAACATTCCTTCGGTTTGATAAGCCTTTCCGAAGTATGTTCCCTTCTTGGACATCACCATCTGATCAGCATTGATGTCCATCCTCAAGCCTGCGTTACAGAGCAGGCTCCCAGAGATCAGGTTCTTGGCAATCGCCGGAACATGCTTCACACCTTGAAGCGTCAGAGTGTTCCCAGAAGTGAGTTTCAGCTCCACAGTCCCGATCCCAGAACTTCAGCTTGGGCCTAGTTCGCCATGACAACCTTCTCAGATATCGGCTGGTATGTGACGAACCATTCCTTGCCAGAACAGACATGGCAGGTCACACCAGTGTCTATCCACCAGTCAGAGTCAATCCCACAGTTGTGACCTGTGCGATCATAGCAACAATGTTAGAAACCAATAAAACCTTACTAGGCTCACCTTTCTCTGATTGTTTAGGCTTGGATCTGCATTCACTCTTGTAGTGGCCTTTCTTGCCATAATTGAAACAAGTCACTTGGGACTTGGACTTCTGTTGCTTGAATGAAGGACCCTTCACTTTTAGATTGGTGAAGTCCTTCTTCTTGTGATGAGAAGCTGCCTGCTTCCCCTTGGGATCTCTCGTCTGCACTAGATTGGCCTTAGCCAACTGTTTGGACAGAGTGTCCATCTTCTGTTGGGAACGCATCTCGTCCTCAATCTCTTGAAGTAGATCTCCCAAGCTAATGTCTAGCTTTTTTCTGAGCATACTTGCATAGAAGGTACTCTATCCAGCAGGAAGTTTTGAGACGATCCCTCCAACGACAAACTTGTCGGGAAGGGGCATCTCTTCGTCTTCCAGTTTCTGACGCAGCTTCAGAAATTTCTTCAACTGTGGCAACATGGACTTTTCGTCCTCAAAGAGCAATTTGTGATATTTTTCAACCACAAACATCTTGCTCCTGTTCCTGTCTTCTTTATACAGGTTTTTTACAGACTCCCATATGTCTCTGGCAAACTCCTTCTTCGAGTAGGATTCTGCCAGGGAATCCTCCATAGCATTCAGGATGAGAAGCCTGTAGATGCTATTTTCTCTTCTCTATTTGGCCTGGAGTTTGGTAGCCGTATTGATTGCGGCAGTATACCCAGTGTCTGGAACAAGAGGTTCTTCCTCCAACAGTACATGATCAACGTCTATGAGTTGAAGAGTTAGATAAACCTTCCTCTTCCAGACTTGATAATGCTCTCCATCGAACTTTTCCAACTTGCAGCAGTCCGATTGGACGAGCGAAGCATTAATGTTTTCCATCTACAAGGATCTTGCTTTGAGATTGTTAGTCCCGGGGCTTGACCAAAGATGGAAAACTGATGCAATCGAGATCTGAAATGTCACACAAAAAAACTTTGCAGTGATCAAACTCAAGATCTACGATGATGCAAAAAACCAAATAGCCAGATTACAATATGAAGGAGGGAAATAGAGAAGAGAAGATCTCTCGTTCTTCCTTGCAAACGTGTTGCAATTGGGACAGAACGAGTTACAATAAAGTAGAGAAAGGTGAGATGAAGAAAAGTTGCTGGGGTGTCAAAATACCGTTGCTCAAAGCAAGATTCGCCCCACACGAATTGCTTCCAGGAACCAGCAAGTTGAAGAACTTGTGGAACGCTCGAAGTCACCTCTGTTCTGACTCCTCGGATGGACTTGCAATGGCGGCAGCAGCTCCCTCTCTTTTTTTTTGACTTATAAAATTCGTAGTCCCTCACAAAGGAGGCCAGAAGAGAGTATATATAGAGAGAGGGTGGAAACCCTAACCGTCTTTTTAGTTATGGAAAGATTGAATTAAATCCCACAAAGATAGCAATAAAATTAATTCAAATCTTATGGAAAGATTGAATTAAGTCCCACAAAGATGGCAACGAAATTAATTCAAATCTTATGGAAAGATTGAATCAAATCCCACAAAGATGGCAACGAAATTAATTCAAATCTTATGGAAAGATTGAATTAAATCCCACAAAAAGTGGATCTGAATTAATCGCATTGAATCAGTCTTTCCATAACTGACTTGTAATCTGCACAGTCAGCCTGGTGCGAGTCCATGAGCCCATGAGCCCGAGTCCGAGTCCGAGCCCGAGTCCGAGTCCGAGTCGCTAAGCCCCTTTGGGGCTTAGCTCCAAATGGAATTAATCTAAGAGAATGACAAAAGCATTAATGCTTAATCCTTGGAGCTTTATTCTTACCTCCTAGTAAAATCACCCACATGGTTCCCTCCTTAGGGTCACCACCCCATGTGCATCTCTCAACAACACAACCAAGTATATATGTTGAGATAACTCATGGTGCATTTCCGATGTGGGACTAAACTTTTACAAGGCATGTTGAGAGCAAGCTCTCTCCATGTAAAGAAAGCACCAACAGATATAACCACTATGGTCCAAGACAATAAATAAAATAACAAGAAATAAAGGAAAAAGATAGAACATGAACTGAATAATAGCAAGGTACACTTGCCTGATTTCGCAATGTGAAGATGAAAGGTAGCTCTCGCATCCACGCCTCCGGAATCCAACACTCCCAAATAATTAATTAACTACTTTAAGTATTTAATCATAAAAATTATAATATGAATTAATTAGCTAGTTTAATATTTTAAACCATAATAACTATATCCAAATATCTCATGAAACCACTTAAATTCATACACCATAGCACATACGTTTCATGAGACATTGGGACCTAGTTTTACGGTTTTCGACTTCTGAAATTGTCGGTTATGCCCTTACTTCGTGGGTATGCCTAAAAATCATCTAAAATCATAAAAATAATAATTTTAAATTATTTCACATAGAAATAAGTTCTAAATTCCAAATTTGGAATTCTAAATATTTTTTGGACTATTCGACTTCTATGTCAGCTAGTCTACCCGAAATATGTTTGTAACATCGCCAACAATCCAATGTGGCTTAAATATGTTATATAATATATTAAAATATAATTAATATATATTATTTCTCAGAAAATAAACTTACCATTGATTATCAACTTAATCCCTAATTTACAGCCTTTCTAGGTCTGCAATTTACCTGAAAAGTTAGTATTTCGATCCCTATTTGTTTCGAACAGATATAGGATGATAAAATAAAAAAGAATTGCTTACAATCATATTTTATAGTAATAAACCAATATTATATTCATTTTTGAAAAATACCAACAAAAAAAAGAGTTCCTTCACAATGGTGCTAAAAATCAACGTTATCGAAACCTGATTTCTCAATAATTCTAGATGCAACTTCTATGGACAAAATATATGATAAAAGAGATCAAAAATTTATAGGACATTAATCTCATATTTTTTTATAGAATTATAATTGTAAGATTCGAGATGAAAAAAAGATAGAATTTACCGAAATCCTTTGCTAGAAGGCTTGGGTGCTCCTCCTTGCCAAAGATCACAACTTTCTCATCTTGCTTGCTTGCTAACCCCTTCTTGATGGATTTGAAGGTCTTGGCAATGGCTCTTGAAGGTTAGATGGTGAAGATGAAGCTTCTAGGGCTTGTTTGGTAGAGTTTGGATGGAAGAAAGATGAAGAAAGGAGTTTTTATGATGGAGGAGAGGGTTGATGATGAAGGAGATGAAGATGATGGGTTTGGGAAGAGGAGGTGCTGCCAAAAATTGAGGGAGGGAGAGAGGAGAGTGGCCAGCAAGTAAAGTGGAGAAATAAATTAATTAGAGTTAGGGTTTGGGTAGAAGTAGGTATATATATGGACTTTATGGGTTTACATGCATGTAGTATAATAGGAAACCTATTCCTATAGGGAGAGTTGGCCGAATATACATGGGGGCTATTTTGGTCAGCCATAGTGTGGGGCTCTCATGGGTTTGGTTTATTATTTGGTTAGTTAGGATTTGTTTAAATATGTAGTTTTCTAATATAGAATCAATTAGATCTATATATAAATATAGATCCAAACATCTGAATAAATATAAAAATATATATTTATTAATGTATTTTAATACACAACATGCCTACATAGGTTGGGTTTGGCTTGGAAGAAGTTCGGAAAGGTTTGGTATAACCAGGTCTCCTAAAAATTCATAAAGGCTTACATTAACTAATTAATTAATCAAAATATGACTTGGGCCACAACTTGATTTGTTAAATGCAAGAGACTAAAATATGACTATGACATTCCTATCATGGGTAGTATGCTAGTCAAAGCACCCAACTACACTAGACATACCACACTTTCTAATCAACTTGCACATTCAAACTCAATCATGACTATGGTCCTTTTTATATAACAAAAATAGGATAATAAATAAATAAAAATACAAAAATAATATACTTAACTAAACTAAATATTCTTTTATTTTAGGGAATTTTACATCATTCCTTAAAAAATTTCGTCCTCGAAATTAAAAACAATGCTATATGAAAAATTGGAACAACTACGAAAGAAAAACATAATAAATTACATACCTTGATCCTCAAACAAATGAGGGAAACGCTCTCGCATGAAATCCTCACGCTCCCATGTAGACTCGCCTGATGAATGTTGCTTCCAAGCAACTCGAACAAGTCTAATGGTCTGACCTTGCAATACCTTCTAGCTATGGTCAAGAATTCCAACTGGCTGCTCCTCGTAAGATAAAGTTGGCCCCACTGTAATCTCAGAATGATCGAGCACATAACTAAAATCTACCACATACTTTCTCAACTAAGACATGTAGTACATCATGCATACCCTCTAGTGATGGAGGTAATACAAGACGATAGGCCACTTCTCCAACTCGCTCAAGAATATCGAAAGGACCGATGTACCTCGGACTTAGTTTTCCTTTGCTGCCAAATTGGATGGTACCTCGAGTTGGTAATATCCACAAAAATACATGATTGCCTTATTTGAATTCCAAAGCCCGGCAATGTGTATCTGCCCAATGCTTATGCCTATCCTGAGCTACCTGAAGATGCTTCTGAATCTCCATGGTCTAGGTCACTAGCTCAGGACCAAGAATCTGACGCTTTTCCACATCACTCCAATAAACTGGTGATCTGCACTTTATTCCATACAGTGCCTCAAAAGGCACCATCTAGAGACTTGCTTGGTAGTTATTATTGTAAGAAAATTCTACCAAGTGCAAGTGATCCTCCCAAGATCCACCAAAATCTAGCATACAAGCTCTCAATATGTCCTCGAGCGTTTGAATCGTTCGTTCTGATTGTCCATCGGTCTAAGGGTGATACGCAGTACTGAACTTCAATCGAGTTCCCAAACTCTTCTGCATGCTCCTCTAGAAATGTGACGTAAATCTAGAATCATGATCCGGCACAATGCTGACAGGTACACCGTGCAACTTCATAATCTTCCTCATGTATATGTCTACTAATACCTTGGTAGACTGCCCTACTCGAAATGGCCAAAAATATGCTGACTTGGTTAGTCGATCTACAATCACCCAGACTGCGTCCTTTCTGCTAGGGCTCCTCGAGAATCCAGTCGATCTACAATCACCTAGACTGCATCCTTTTCGCTTGGGCTCCTCGAGAATCTAGTCGATCTATAATCACCCAGACTGCATCCTTTCCGCTGGGGCTCCTCGAGAATCCAGTCGATCTGCAATCACTTACCAAGCCGAAACCACCTCGGACCGACGAGCCACCTTCTTAACTTCCCGGAGCTCAACCGCTCCTGGTCGTACCCCTGCTGCCCTACTGAACGGCCAAGCCCCTCTCACTAAACTCCTTACCTCCCCAAGTCACCACCAACTTCGGCCTCGACACACCACATCATCGCCGTCCATCATCACCATAACCCACCTTGGCCGACGATAACCTCGCCATCACCTCACCGCGTCTCTCCCAAAATTCCAAATTGAACTCCACACAAAATTCCTCACTTGACGAACCAGAGCCCTCGCCCATCCCGAACTCTGTCGGCGGCTCACGCACCGCGCTCCTTCCAGCAAGCTCCGCTACGCGGTATAGCCAGCACCGACAGCCGCCGTAGCCGTGACACCCCGGGTTTAGCAGCGCCGGATCCTGCCGCCTTTCACGAGCTCTTGCCCTCTCATCCCTTCACCGTGCCGCCACCTCCTTGATGGAGAGCGCCATCAACCCAATCTCGTGCTCTGCCACGCGCCGTCGTGCTCAGCCTCGCCATTACTTTTTGTGTGTCGCCGAGCTCCCGGTACCGTACGCATGTTCTCAGGTGAGCTCTATCAAACCCTCTTATTTTTCTCCTTCCTTCTTCCTTCGTTTCTTTTAGAAGATAATTCTGAATTCTCTCTCCCTTTTCTTTATCAAGACTAAGGAGTTGGTAAGGAGACCAGTAATATTAGATTATTTTGTTATTTTATTATTGATCAATAATATGTACACAGGTACATGTATAAATATGAGATTGTTATTTATTTGAGAAAATACACATATGTATGTATTTATTAATGTTAGTATTTTTTATAAACTTATTATTATTATTACTATTGGTTTTACTTGTATAGTAATATTGATATTTGTTAGTAGAATTATATTATTGTTTTTTTTATGATAATCAAATATGATTTTTGACTTAAAATATTATTATAATATTTTTAGTTATTTTCTAAAGTATAGTTTATTTCTAGAAGGTGTATTTAATTGGAGTTTCAACCTTAAATGATTATGTATATTTTCAAAGTATTTGTTTAAAGGTAAAATATAGTTCCAAAATATTACAGATATTTTCTAAAAATCATAAATTTTTATGTTACCAAATTTCTTCAAATATTATATATATATATATATTATATATATATATATATATATATATATATATATATATATATATATATATATATATATATATATATATATATAATTTTGTCATAAAAAAATATATATAATTTCGTCATAAAGATAGCTTTGACTTAAAGGTCATATTTGAAAAAAATTAGGTTTTTGTCTTAGAAATGTTTTCCAGACTTTTCATGTATTTATCTAAAGTATTTTTCTAATAAAAATATAGTTTTTAAAACAGTATAAATATTTTTTCTAAAATAGGTGTATATATATATATATATATATATATATATATATATATATATATATATATATTTAAAGTAAGGAAAAAAAATATATATTTAAAGTAAGGATTATTTCTAAGTCAATCCCTTTCGACTTACATTATTTTTCGATCGTGACAAATCGTATTCTGACTTTTCTTGCAAATTTTAAAATTCTATATATCGACCCTAGCCAATCAGACTATCTTGGACCCATCGGGATAATTGGTTTCACCAGCTAAGGACCCTATACGAGTACATTTTCTGATAGTTTTTATATTTGATAACTTCTATGATCTATGTATTTATTATTGTCTTACATTGATTTTCTGTTTGATTCGCGACACGATGGTTACACGATATAGTATTTATGGATTCCTTTCATGTTATATTTTGTGATTACTATGTTCGTGACATTTTCGTGTTCACGACCTGTTTGGATCCATTAGTACTAGTCGGGTAGGGAAGTATATTAGTAGACATGTAAATATACCCAGAAATATCCCGTTCGTCTAACGTACAGAATAGCAGCCGCACACGTACGGTTGGTTGGATCTTACCCCTAACCGTTTATATGTCAAAAGTGGTATTTCAACTCACTAGTTAGATGCAGTCTTGCCATACATTACTGTTTCTATTTCAGTTGCTTATTACTGTCCATATTACTTTCTTATCATTATTACCATGCTCTCCTACTTTTGCTCAAATATTTTATACCATGATTCACTGTTTATCTATCCATAATGTATTTTTTTACTATTTACTGCTTTATAGACTTTATCAATTATTGGAACTGCTGTTAGAAATATACTCGTTCCATTCCTGACTGGAAATAATTTTTCAGATTAGTCACAGCTATTCTATGCTTTGGATCATTGGGGGAGACATAGGACATACAGAGGTCAACCCTAGAAGACTAGTTAGATGTGTTGGTATTTTTGGAATATTTGTAAGACATTGTATTTTGATTAACTGTTAAAACTTGTGAATATTGTAAATTGATTTAGTTGTTGTGAATGAGCAATAAAAATAGTATTTTATGAGCATTTTATTTATTGCGGGCTAGACAGAGTACTACTATAGACACTGCGGTGTAGGCTGGACTTGGAGACGTAATCACATCCCGAAAAGTGAGTGCGGGTCGTGATGAGTTTTTTTGTGGCCTATGCAGGCCAGTCTTCACAAATTGTGCGAACTCGTGGTAGTGCCATATTAGTCGTACTACTAAGTAACTTAGGCCTTCTTAGAATTCAATCCCTAAACCTTGATAATTTGTTCAAATTATCTTTCTGTCCCCTCTAAACATTATCATCATTACTCGTATCACATAGTTATTTTCCATTGGCCATAAGTAATTATTTTTCCTAAGAGTCTATATTTTATTTCCATTTATTGAGTTTGAACCTAACTCGATTCGATTATCCATAAATTTATTCCAAGTTAGTTTTGTTGAAATAGAAATAGAAATTAGAAATTTTTACTCTATGTCTTCGAGCTTTTTCTAAATTGATCGTTTGATTTTTAAAATTGATACTTTTATTTTAAGGATAGATACTTATATTTTCCTATCATGATCGACTTATTTAAAATTCTAGAAGCTCATTTAAAATTTTATGGATATAGTTAGAATAGTTTTCGATGACTTATAATGGCAAGACAGAAGCACACTGTCGCCATTTATTTAAATTATCGAGACTGCGGGTTCACTACAGCCAGCAGCGCACTGTTGTGGCATGATCCCTAAGTTGAAATAATTTCAAGTAAGCATAGGTTATCGAATATTATTAAAATTAAGACAGTTATTATGTCAATATTGGATACAGTTAATAAAATATTCGATATCATATCATATTTGAGTCACGAAACCAAGGGTTTACTGCAGCCGGATGTACACTGGCAAGGAATAAATTCTCATTAAATAAACTTCATATATATATATATATATATATATATATATATATAAATATATACGATTTTTGAATATTATAGAGACTACGTCCTTTTTGGCATATGACTATTGATTTCATGGTTTGCAATTTCATGCATTCACTTAAAATTCTGATTTAGTCTTTATCCTTTCATTTTTCTTATCTTTTATTTTCATATCGTTATTTGTCTTTCTAGTAATCTTTAAACCTATTTTGAATTTATTCTACTAGATTCATAATCATACCTAGATTATGATTTTATGATCATGCATACATAATTGATCGTGCTAAAATAATTTTGATTTAGATCATCCTTAACGACTTTTTGATCGCAACTAGACTATTTTGATTATATTTCGATCGTGTCAATTCATATATTTTTCTAGATTTTGATTCTGTAATCGTGCATAAATAATTTTTCTTAAATAGTTAATCGAGTTAATCATGCCAAACAAATTTGAATTTTGATCGTTCCTAAACGACTTTGATCATGACTAAACTATTTGACTATAATCAAAATCGTGCCTATACTTCAACTCAATTATTTCTAATGTTTATATTTCTATTCCTCTATGATCATGACTATTTTGATCTTGTTTATGCTCGTGCCAATTTTTTAATTTTGATCATGCTTAGATGTCTTGCATGGTTAACCTCGATCGTGACTGCATCTTAGTGGTATCTAAGTAATTTTAACCATATTTAGATTTTGTCTAAATTTTGATCGTTGACCATGCCTATATAAGTCCAACAATAGTTAATCATGCCTAACGACTTTTTCTTGTTTAGCTAATCCTATTTCAATTATATCCTTGACCATCGTGACTAGACCATTTTGACTACACTTTAATCGTGCCACGTGTTATCTTTTCTTAAAGTTTGATTATATTCACGATCTAACTCATTTTTATCATTGCTCATATCATTTCATGATTATATTCTTAATCAATCATGCCCTTTGAAATTTCAAGGACAAAATTTTTCTAAGGTGGTTAGATTTATAACCCATCTTCCCAGATTTTCAAAATTTTATTTTCCTAACTATTTTATCTAAATATCATGATTAGAAAAATACTTTCTCTTGAAACATTTAAAGATTATTCCAAACTATTTAAAATTTATTGTTTGAAGATGCTATTTTTTTTATAAAAATATATGTTCCCGAATTTTTGGAATTATAAAATATGTTGTTCAGTATTTGGTTTCTAAATAGTTTTAAAAGTTATAAATATTTTGAATAATAAAAAGGAGTTTTTCATTTACTTTTAAATAAGATCTTGACTAATAAAACTATATTTAAATTTATTTTGATATCGTTAAATTCAAAATTTAAGGATAATTATTTATTTAATATTTGATTTATACTAATATAATTTAAATTATTTTGATAGAAATTAATATTACGATTTGGAAGTATAGAAATTAAGTTGTTTTGATAACTTTAGGTATTATTTTAAAACTATTAGTTTGACCGCTTATTGACTTGGATTTGAATTCGCAAGATTCAAATTTTGATAATATTTAATGATGATTTAAATTAATAATATTATCAACTAGTAAATTTTGATTAGATTATTTTAATTTAAAAGTTTATTTGATTTTGAATAAAGGAAAGACGTTTATTTATAGGTCCTCTCTCCTAAATTCTCTCATCTCCCACATCCATCCATCAACCATTGCAACCAAACCATGTCAAGCATCATGTCTGTGTCCACCTATTCCTTCCATTATTTTATACATATACATTTTCCCTCGTCGAGTCGAGCACACCCCGATATAGGTTTTCGACACAGAAATCAAATTTCTAACCCTAATCCCTAAATCTCTAACCCAAATACCAAAATCCTAAACCTAACCCTAACCCTAATTCTATCGGAGCCCTAATTTTAGCTATGTTAACTTTCTCTTTTACTGTCCAAATATCGTAGCCTGATCTTCTCTCCTGTTCCTCCATCGGGACATCAGCATCTGTCACTGTCCGACCCTCGCAGTCGTTCCCTTCAACACCAGTCCCGTGCACTTTCCTAAATCCACGGCCGTCCCTGCACCAACGCCACCACCATGGCACCTCCATCCACCTACAGCAAACCACGCGCCACGACCACCGTTTCCTGTCTCCGACTACCTCACGCATCAAAATACCTCCTACCAAGCCACACCACCTTGGACCGACGAGCCACCTCCTTACCTTTCTGGAGCTCAACCGCTCCTGCTCGTACCCCTGATGCCCCACTAACCGGCCAAGCCCCTCCGTGAACTCCTCACCACCTCCCCGAGTCACCACCAACTCCGACCTCGACACACCACATCTCCGCCGTCCATCATCACCACAACCCACCTAGGCCGGCGACATCCTCGCCATAACCTCACCGCGTCTCTCCCAAAATCCCAAATTAAACTCCACACAAATCCCTCACCTAATGAACCAGAGCCCTCGTCCAATGTCACTCCACCAACGGCTCACACACTGCGCTCCTTCCAGCAAGCTCCGCCATGCGGTGTAGCCAGCTCCGGCAGCGCTGTGGCTGTGCCACCCCGGGTTCAGCAGCGTCGGATCCCGCCGCCTTCTGCGAGCTCTCGCCCTCTCATCCGTTCACCGCATCGCCACCTCCTAGCTGGCGAGCGCCAACAACCCAGTCTCGTGTGTTGCCACTCACCGTCGCGCTCAGCCTCGAGGTTGCTTTTCGTGCGTCGTCGAGCTCCCGGTACTGCACGCGTTAGGTGAGCTTTGTCAACCCCGCTCATTTTTTTTCTTTTTTTCTTCCTTCGTTTCATTTAGAAGATAATTCTGAATTCTCTCTCTCCTTTCCATATCAAGACTAACGAGTTCGTAAAGAGAGCAGTGATATTAGATTATTTTGTTATTTTATTATTAATCAATAGTATGTACACAGGTACATGTATAAGTATGAGATTGTTATTTATTTGAGAAAATATACACACACACACACATATATATATATATATATATATATATATATATATATATATATATATATATATATATATATTAATGTTAGTATTTTTTTATAAACTTATTATTATTATTACTATTAGTTTTACTAGTATAATAATATTGATATTTATTAGTATAATTATATTATTGTATTTTTATGATAGTCAAATATGATTTTTGACTTAACATATTATTATAGTATTTCTAGTTATTTTCTAAAGTATAGTTTTATATCTAGAAGGTGTATTTAATCGGAGTTTCAACCTTAAATGATTATGTAGATTTTCAAAGTACTTGTTTAAAGATAAAATATAGTTCCAAAACATTACATATATTTTCCAAAAATCATAAATATTTATATTGCCAAGTTTCTTCAAATATTATAAATATATATATTATTTCATCATAAAGATAGCTTTGACTTAAAGGTCATATTTGAAAAAAAAAGGTTTTTGTCTTAGAAATATTTTCCATGTATTTATCTAAAGTATTTTGCTAATAAAAATATAGTTTTCAAAACATTATAAATATTTTTCCTAAAATAGGTATATATATATTATATATATATATATATATATATATATATATATATATATATATATATATATATATATATATATATATATATATTCAAAAGTAAAGCTTATTTCTAAGTCAATCCCTTTCAACTTAAATAATTTTCTGATCGTGACTAATCGTATTCTTACTTTTCTTGCGAATTCCAAAATTCTATATATCGACCCTAGCCAATCAAACTATCTGGGACCTATCGGGATTATTGGTTTCACCATCTAAGGACCCCATGTGAGTACATTTTCTGATAGTTTTTATATTTAATAACTTCTATGATCCATGTATTTAGTATTGTCTTACATTGATTTTCTATTTAATTCTCGACACGATGGTTATACGATGTAGTATATATGGATTTCTTTCATGTTATATTTCGTGATTACTATGTTCGTGACTAATTTTCGTGTTCATAACCTATTTGGATCCATTTGTACTAGTCGGACAGAAAAGTACATTAGTAGACATGTAAATATACCCAAAAATATTCCATTGGTCTAATGTGGAGAATAGCAGTCACACATGACACTTGCGGTTGCTCGAATCTTATTTTTTGCCGTTTACATGTCGAAAGTGGTATTTTAACTCACTAGTTAGATGTAGTCTTGCCATACATTACTGTTTATGTTACAGTTGCTTATTATTGTCCATATTACTTTCTTGTCATTATTACCATGCTCTCCTGCTTTTACTCAAATGTTTCATACCATAATTCTTCGTTTATCCATCCATCATGTATTTTATTACTATTTGCTGCTTTATAGACTTTGTCAATTATTGAAACTGTTGTTAGAAATGTACTCGCTCCATTCCTGACTGAAAACCATTTTTTAGATTAGTCGCAACTACTTTATGCTTTGGATCATTAGGGGAGACATGGGTACATGTGGAGGTCAACCCTAGAAGACTAGTTAGATGTGTTGCTAGTGTTTTTAATATTTGTAAGATATTGTATTTTGATTAACTGTAAAACTTATGAATATTATAAATTAATTTAGTTGTTGTGAATGAGCAATAAAGATAGTATTTTATGAGCATGTTGTTTATTGTGGGGTAGACAGCGTACTACCGTCGACACTGCTGCGTAGGCTGGACTTGGCCACGCACTCGCATCCCAAAAAGCGGGTACGGGTCGTGACAAATTTTTTTGGTAGCCCATACAGGTCAGTCTTTCCAAATTGTGCAAACGCGTGGTAGTGTCATATTAGTCGTACTACTACGAGCCTGCGACTAGGAAGTGCTAATTCACAATTAGGATTGAATTGATTTAGGAGAATGACTAGGACTAGGAATCCCTTATTCAAATTAACCGTTAGGTAATTAAGGTTGCTACGTTGGACCATGTGATTTAAGTAGACCCCTATTAGACAAACTTGAGGAATTTCCATAGATATATTATTGTGGTAGATCAAAGGTGGATAGACTATTCACTAAGTAACTTAGGCCTTCCTAGAATTTACTCCCTAAATTAAGTTATCGATGCAAGGCACGATGGTCATAAGTAATTGTTTTTTCTAAACATTATCATCATGACTCGTATCACTTAGTTATTTTCTATTGGTCATAAGTAATTGTTTTTTCTAAGAGTCGTCAACACAAGTTTCACAAGTTTGGGATTGAGTTACTTCGAGTTAAGTCAGGAAAGGGCTGTAAGGCAGAGTGTTGTTAAGTCAATTTAAGTTGTGAGGCATGGCCTCGTTGTTGAAGCACGGACAAAGTTTATGGCACGACCATGTTATTGCATCTCAAAGTTTGCACGAAAGGCAAGCACGAGTCGGTACATTGATGCTATAAGCACGAGAATGGTCTAGCGGCACAACGATAATTAAGTTATCGATGCAAGGCACGATGGAGGTCTAGAGACACAAAATAGGCCAGGTGTCCATGTCCTAAAACTGATCCTAAGGCAAGATTAGAAAGACAATCAAAAGGATATGTTGCACAAACTAAATGAACGTATTGGTTTTGTATGGGTGGGAGAGGAGCTCAATCCACCAGTACGGTTGTGTATTGACACCCACACAGTTTTCATGTGCATGCACAGGTAGACGATCGTTTGGTGCAGAGCTCGCTTGGATGCGTCGAGGCACGGAGTTCCTTCGCATTTCGAGGCGTGCGACCGCATGGAGTCGGAACTTATATGAGACATAATGTATGGATATCGCCTTTTGTAGCATCCGCAAGTTACAGCCTTAAACTTTGTATTGAGAGATGAGAGAGAGAGCTGAGCGATTATATTCTGAAAGAAAGTGAGCTTGAGTGATTATAATCTTGGCTTCACATCTTTGTAATTTTATTTCAATATCAATAAAAGATTGTATTTGTTTGTATACTCATGTTGCCTTCATTATTCAACTTCTCTGCTTAGGACTTCTGTACGACGACCCCATCGTAAGCTGCTGTATTCGACCATTATGGAATCTATCTTGCGTGAGCGCAACCTAGGCTCACACGGTATCACACCTTAGCGAGGACGATCGGTCCTTCGGGATCAGGGCACGACATAATGGTATTAGAGCACAACTTTACGTTCTTAGATTTTTGATTGAATTCTTTAACTCTGATAGCTTCGTACTAAATGTCGTATCCACAAATTGATATCGTTTGTGCGGTCTCTCTCAAATATCCCACGGGATGTCCATACTATAAGTCTATATAATTTGCAAAAGGATTTACAAATAGTTTTTGATAAAAATAAAAGATGGTTTCTCGTAAGGTATGGTTGGCTAAGTCAGGCTGGACATATATACCAAGATTTGTGTCAATGTTAGCAAAGTTATGTGCGAGATTCAAATTATTTTGGAGGAGAATGAGTTCGACTCGATTCATAGAATGTGGGATAACTAACGGTTGAGTTATCAAAAAGATGATATCGTTGATGCGATGGATGGAACGTGCTTGGGTTTCAAGGAATTGTTCGAACGAAAAATTCAAAGCGATCGGTTGTGATTCGAATAATCATGAATGACTTTATCCCTGAGTGGTGTATAGGATAGCCTTGGGGATGTCGATCGAACTGAGGATTGGGGTGCCAATGAGTCTATCAACAAGCGTTGCAGTATGCAAAGCCTTTAATTGATTATCATTGAGTAAGTTATAATCTTGAAGATTTAGATGAGTTGATTCGAACGAACAAGAAACGACGTGTGCCAGATTAGGATTGCACAAGTACGAAATGCAAAAATGATTGAGTAGGTAGATTGAATCAAAAAAAGTTAAGGTGCAATGAACAGATAATGTAGTCGAGGAATCGATACAAATTCTATACGAAAAGTTGGAAGTTAGCGTGCATGGGAATGATTCGAATATTTGAGAACGACTATAAGAATTTGGGATAGATGTTGCTTGATGGCTTGAGTTAGCATATAATAATGCGAATTAAGAAAATAAGTTGCTTAATGACTTAAGGTAGACAGATAAACATAAATGATTATGGTTTTGAGGGAATTTGATCTTGAATGTCAATAAGATTGTGGTATATCCAGTTTAGATGATAGCATCAGTTGTATAACTCAAAATTCATTGTAAAGGAAGATCGTCAGGTTATGTATATCATCGATGGTATTGCGGCTATCAAAGATCGATGTTCGATAATTTGGGGGTGTTTGTAAAGAACAAAAATAAAATTCTTCTTTATTACAAACTTAGAAAAGAGTACAAGAGTATAATTGATTTATGGAAAGTACAACTATAGGAATCTGATCAGAAGACGATTACTTTATCCCTTGGACGATGTGATATCGAAGACACGAGCCTCTGGAGGATGCAACAACACTTTAGCAGGAGATTATGATCCTTCTTGATATTTTGAGATTGATTTGAAACTCTATTTATAGAGTTCTTGAAATAACTGTTTAGCAGTTATTCTGGGTTGTGCGCGCTTCAGGTTGTGCGTCTCCTATTCACTTGCACGAACGGTTGCACTAACTGTTTTGGACACTTGGCATTGTTTGATTAAGATGCGCGTGGTCATGGACAGTGTAGTGGGCACGTTCTGTAAAGTTAGTGGTTTATGCGCTACATCACTCTGTTCTGAACACTGTTTGATCACCTTGTGCGAGCTTTATCAGGTTGCACGTGGCGTAATGTAGCAACTTGCGCGAGCGGTTGTACCAACTGCTGTAGATGCATGGCATCGTTTGATTGAGATACGCATGGTCATGGACAGTGTAGTGGGCACGCTCTGCAAAGTTGGTGGCTTGCGCGCTACGTCACCATGTTTTAAAATAAAACGTTGATCAAGTGGCACCAACTAGCCAGGCTGCGCATGGGCGCAACTCAACAACTGGCACCTTTGACTAGGTCTCCTGTGCTGTGCTGATTAATTCTCGTGCCACCCAATGACTTACGCGAACCAGCCATCAGCATTAATTACATGATAACAAAATCTTCTCGAACGCCGCATTGTACGGGATTCGAACGAATTTTCCTTGATCTCCGTGCTGTCAGCTGTCAGGAAAATGATGATGCCGTTACAGCTTGTCAAGGAAGTGCACTACGTATCGTTCATGCAACCTGAATCCTGCGCAACCAGATGTCGGCACAACCTGATGGTTTGGCGCAATGTAATGATTTGGCGCAGCTTGATTTTTTAGCCTCTACAAGACCCCCTTTAAAGTTTTTGAAACTTGAAAACACTTCAAAGTTTTGAAATACTTTGAATTATGCTAGTTTTATTTGGATTGCGCCAGTCAACTCGAGCCCGCTTCTTCAGCATAAGTTGTGCGGTTCAGCCTCATTTACAAAGCTATAAATAATCGTACTCTTTGGATTTTTCATTCTTCACTATCGTTTAAGATAACTCGAGAGAAACCCTATATTCTTCTCTTTTTTCGATCTTTGAGAACTTTGATCGACAGCAATGGCACCCAAGCACTCTGCTGCTGAGAAGGGTAAGACTGTGGCTGAGTCATCCATACGAGTTCCGCCTTCGTTACGTCGAGAGACGGCCAACCCGGCCATGGAGGGTAAGCATTAGACTATAGACCCGATTGTCGACCACTTTACTGATCATTGGCCACCCTATTTAGGGTTTGGCTTGATTCTGACGTTGTGCGCTCGCTCTTTTTAGATTTGGGTATACCCCATAACTAGCGCCTCCCTTATTAGGGTTTGGTTGCTGTCGACACACATTGTGCAGCATTTTGAAAAGTTGTGCTGTCTTTTGGGCATAATTTTGACGCTTTGTGCGGTAAGATATGGCACAACCCGATTACTGCACAATCTTATGGTTGCGCATGCTGTGTACAGCACAATGTGAGTATCGCGCAACCTGACTAAAATAGAGCATTAAATACTCGGTTCATTCCCAATGATGAACCTATTTATGGGGCGTTCTTTTCCGAAACGTCTTTTTCCTTTCTCCCTAATTAAGTGATACACGCCTATTGGGGAATACGAAGTGTTGGCGGAGGACGATCTCCATTGTATTTATATAAGCATGAAGTTCAACCTTCATCTTCATTCACTCTCATGGCATCTGACATGAAGAAGGGAACGAACAACAATGACAATGGCAAAGCTTCTGAGGAAAAGTTACTCTTTGCTCCTACGGAGTATTTGTTGGAAGCTAAC
The DNA here is from genome assembly GCA_029216955.1 of Iris pallida. Lineage (NCBI taxonomy): Eukaryota > Viridiplantae > Streptophyta > Magnoliopsida > Asparagales > Iridaceae > Iris > Iris pallida. The sequence continues at coordinate 3,830,325 of JANAVB010031815.1, forward strand.
CCGTCCCTGAGGGCGGAGAACGTTCTCGACTGTTTTGGCATGACCCAAACATCACTCATTCCAGCGGTGGGCCATCGTCTTCTTCCGAAGAGCGTGATGCATTAGAACATAGGGAAGGATTTCTCCGTTTAATGCATCGCTCGGGAATCCATAACATGGAGGAATTGAACGCTGCCTTGCGTCAGACTGATGACGAGAAGAAGAAGTGACATGATACGAGAGCGTTATTTTACATAATGGCCATAGCGCCTATGTCTGTAGTGTCTGTCTTCTTTTCTATTATGAAATGAAAAATTGGAATTTATTAAATCCTGGCACATTTGAGCTTTATTGTGTAACTGTCTTGACACGTCCCACACATTTTTTAAAATTTTCTCGGTTCTGATAACACAAACTTCTGAACGACATGTGGCATTTCTCGTGCTTTCGTGCTTCATTCTTCCTGAAATATACGCCTATGGACGTGCATAGTGTTTCAGCTTCAATTGCATTTAAATAGTTGCGAGAAGAAAAGAACATTTGCTATATTCTCATCTTCTTTCTAATACTTGCATGGAACCAACTGACAAAACTCCCCAGAACTGGCATCGGTGATCTTGGATGCTATGAAGTTGAACCACTTTGACACACACATCAGAGAGCTCAGAACTCTTCATGTTTAAAAGGACTTCATCGAGATGGTAGGAAGGACCTTTATACATAAGAGTTGGACGGTACAGACGACTCTAACCCAAGTATTTGGGCAGAAGAGTTTCTTTCACGACACAACAAAACTAGGAATTGTATCACAAGGAAGGATGAGCATATTCCTATCTCTGCCCATGCTGACAACAACATATTCTCTGGTCTTTCTGAGAGAGAAGACCAGATGTGATTCCATTGTCTTGCTTGCTGCTTCAGGTCGAGATGACAAGAAACTAGCACCAACAAGAAGATCCAAAGATGTAATAGACCTTCAGTTGTTAAATTTAGAATGAAAATCTGGGATGTAATAGATTTCCATTAAGATGTATCTATGTTTTTAAAGAAGGAATAAAGAATGATTTTCTCTTCTTTATGATTTGATTTGATGTGATGATATAGAAAATAGAATCCAGAGGTAATATGGACATGAACTCATTTTTCTATAAATGATCTTCAAGTCCATTGGGACTTAAAGACAGAAGATCGTGTGATAATACGGATTTATCATAAAGAAAAGACATCTTTTAAAACAACTGGGTTGCAAAAGACGGAATTGATGATTTGGATAGGCTCTACGGGAATTTTGAGTTTTTATTATCTATAGCTTTATTTACGAAAAAGTAAATAAATGATAATAAATTTAGGCCCATTCCCGCAATGAAGTAGAGATGAAAAGACTGATGAATAAGCATGCCTTTTCAAGGAAAGGTCGCTTCGATTCTCGAGATAGACAATAAACGGAGACCTATTCAAAAGGGATGAAATGAAAGAACATGTATTTTCGAGGAAATGTGGCTTTGGTTCTTAAGAAAGAATGTTTGGCTTTTCCGTCTATAAATAGTGTGTAACATTTCTGAGAGCATCATTCACTTCTTTTCTCTTATTTGCAAATGTCTTCACAAGATTTGTCTAAGGAGACGGAAGTCATCTCGAAGATCAAAGCCGCCCTCGATACTCCTTTCGATGAGCCTCTGCCGCCTACTCAGCCAAAAATCGAAGAAAGCTCGGCTGTTCCTGGACAGAAACAGGACATTTTCGCCAAGCTGGTGGAGCCTGAGAATACTGCCGAGGAAGAAGCTCTAAGGAAGGCTGCTTGTGAACTGCTGGTGTCATCGGACAATAATGTCTTCGAGCTTCTTGCGAAATATGTTTTCAATCAAGAGGGCTCCAGTCCTCATTAATTTTATGTATTTTTTTCTGTCTAAATTTATGCAAATAAAAAGGAATTTTATTTACATTCTGAGTCTCTGTGTTGATATTTCTTCTTTGTCTTCAAACATAATATTTCTTGAGAAATTTGCCATTAATGGGCATCATGGCGACTCGACCATCCATACCAGTCAATTTATAAGCTCCATTGGAGAAAACTTTGCTTACAATGTAGGGTCCTTCCCACTTCGCTTTGAATTTGCCTTTGCTTATGTGTGTCATAGTCATAGGACGTCTGACGGTTAGAACTAGTTCTCCTTTCTGAAATGTTCGAACTTTGACTTTACGGTTGAAGGCTTTTGATAGACGAGCTTGGTATAACTCAATATGTTGTAGAGCAAGGAGCCATTTTTCATCAAGCGCTTCAAGCTCCTGAAGTCTCAGACGATCATTGTTTTTGGTTGTGAGTTCATTGGCAATGGAAATCCTTAGGGAAGGGATCTAGATTTCTAATGCTAATACGACCTCGCATCCATATACCAAAGAAAACGGTATGCAGCCTGTAGGAGTACGTACAGTAAGCCCACAGACATTCTCCAAGCTTTTTACTCTAATTCTGTTTGTTGGTAGAAACAAACTTCTGAGGAGTTTGATGATGGTCTTGTTAAATGCTTATGCCAACCCGTTAGCTGCAGGATTGTAAGCTGTAGAAGCAATATTATTGATCCTATTGTCATCGCAGAATCGAGTGAACTTTTGAAAGATGAATTGTGGCCCATTATCATGAATGATTCTCCGAGGAACACCGAATCTGTAGATCACATGATGCTTAATAAAATTAATAACACTGCTTGTCTTGACCTAAACTAGAGGTATAGCTTCAGCCCACTTTGAGAAGTAATCAGTTATGGCCAATATGAACCGATGTCCTCGAGACGAGAGGGGTTAATAGGACCAATGACATCCATACCCCAAACTTCAAACGGCCAAGATACTGCCGTCGGGTGAATTCTGATGGTTGATGGATGAAGTCAGCATGGATTTGACATCCTCGACACTTTCTTGTATACTCGATTGCATCAGATATCATCGAGGGCCAATAATAGTCCATACGGCGAATACAATCCTGTAATTTAGGACCAGGTTAATGTGCACACAAACACCGTCATGAGCTTCACGAAGTATTTGTTTTGCTTCTTCTACCGCAAGACAGCGTAGGAGTAAACCGTCAAACGTTCGTCGGTAGAGTGTCTTTGTAGTATGATTATAATAAAATCTGAGTGACCGCCGTCGAATTATTGTAGCCTCCTTAGGATCTTCGGGTAAGATATCATGGACCACAAAGTCTATGAAAGGAGTCCTCCAGTCTTCATTGATGGCACAAATTTCAATTGAATTATTGAATTCTATGTTTGGGTTGTTAACTTTAGTATTTAAGTTATTCTCGATACAAAATAACTCTCTATTAGTGATGACGATCATTTGTTGCCTTCTTACAGGAATTGCTAATACTGCTGCAAGATTAGCGAGTGCATCAGCTTCCGTGTTACACGTTCGGCGTACATGCTCGATGAAGAAGCCTTTGAATAATGTAGCCATCCTGATTGCCGCATCATGATATGGAACCAGATCTTGATGTCGAACTTCGTATGTGTCTCTAACTTGATTGACAATCAGTTTGGAGTCTCCATAAACTTTAAGATACTTAGTATCTAATTGTTTAGCCAATTGGAGACCAATAAGAAGAGCGTTGTATTCAACCATATTATTGGAACACGACTCATCTAAAGAATAAGCTCTTTGAATAACTAACCCTTCTGGTAAGACGAGGATGATTCCAACTCCAGCAACAATAGCACCTTTTGGTCCAATTCTGGATGCACCATCAAAGAATAAATGCCATATAAGAATTTCTTCTGAAATCATGTTGGACTCTAAAGTTTTATCTGGAATCTCGTTGTAGAGTTTAGACGTTTCGGGAATTGGATGAGCTGCCAGAAAGTCAGCAAGGGCTTGACCTTTAACAGACTTTTGAGGAACATAAACCATATCATATTGTGCTAACAATATGGCCCATGTTGCAAGCCTGGAATTGAATGTACTGGGCTTTTTCATCAGGACCGGGAGAGGGTTAACTCTAGAAATAACATGAATAGTTTGGCCAGTGATATAATGTCTCGTCTTTTGAACAACAAACATCAAAGCTAGACATTCTTTTTCTACTGGAGTGTATCGATGCTCAGCTCCAATCATTGTACGGCTAAGGTAATAGATAGCCTGTTCATGACCTTCTTTATTCTTTTGAGCTATTAAAGCACCTAGGGAATGGTCTATTGCTCGAACATACATTAGGAAAGGTATTCCTGACACTGGAGGCACTAGAACTGGAGGGTTCATCAAGTACCGCTTTATGTCTTCAAATGCTTGTTGATATTCTTTAGCCCAAATAAAAGACACACCTTTCTAGTAAGTTGAGTGAACGGTCTACAACGTCCAGAGAGATTTGAGATGAATCTCCTGATATACGTAAGCCGTCTCTGGAATCCTCGTAGCTCTTTTAGGTTGCGTGGAGGATGCATCTCTTGAATGGCTTTGATTTTCTCAGGGTTAACGTGTATACCTTTAGAGGTAATAACGGACCCAAGAAATTTGCCACTAGAGACTCCCAGGAATGACTTAGTGGGATTCACCTTGAGTTGATGCTGGCACATTAAATTGAAAATAGTTCTCAAGTCTTGAATGTGATCTTCTTTTAGACGAATTTTGACAACAATATCGTCAACATAACATTCAACAGTCTTTCGTAAATGATCACGAAAGATGGTACTCATAGCCCACTCATAAGTTGCACCAGCATTCTTAAGACAAAATGGCATGACGGTGTAGCAATAAACTCCAAGGAGAGTACAAAAAGATGTATATTTCTCATTTTTTGGATGCATTTTGATTTGATTATATCCTGAAAATCCATCCATAAAGGACATACGTTCAAATTCGCAAGTATTGTCGATCATGACATCAGTGATTGGAAGAGGGAATTCGACTTTGGGACAAGCTTCATTAAGGTCTCTGAAGTCGATGCAGACCCGAACTTTCCCTATCTTCTTCAAAATTGGGACAATATTAGCCACCTAGTCCGGATGTTGTTCTTCTCTGACGAAACCGCAGGCGATGAGTTTCTTGAGTTCAGCTTCTATGGCATCCATCATGTCGGGTCAAAACCGACGTTGTTGCTGTTTGACTGGCTTCGTATTTGGCAGAATGTTGAGCATGTGGGTTACGATCTGAGTATCCAATCCTGGCATGTCTTCGTAGCTCTAGGCGAATACATCAATGTATTCCCTAATGAGCTGGATCAGTTAACTCTTCTTTATCTATTTCGGGGAGGCTTTTGCTGACAAATATTAATTTTGGAGAAGTTTCATCTCCAACATTGACTTAAACCAACAGATCTTTAGTAGGTGGCTCACGTTGTTCAAAGCAAAGCTCCCATTGAGTATCCATCCTTTGTACCCAAGGATCAGATTCAGAGACTTCGGCAAAGTCTCTGTCATCTTTTGAGAACTCAGCGGTTACCATATTAGAAGATAAAGTCACTCGATGGACGTACCCTATACTGGTGTCTGAATCCCATGAAATAGAATCAGAAGAGTTAGATCGTTCTTCTCCATCGGATTCGGAGGCTTGTGGAGTCGGAATTGGTGAAGTATAACCTAATCCCCGCTTCGTTTTGCTGTAGTATTGTTGTGATTTTCCTTTCGGAGTAGGAATACGAATAGGAGTTTGCCTTCCTCTGCCGCCATTGAGACCAGCTTTAAAATTGTAGCCCATTTTTTGAATGATATATTTTGATTGCTGACTATAATGACGTAGCTGAAGTCTTCCGTTATCGTAATTTTCTTCTTCACTATCGGGCGTGATCTTCTGTTCCATTCCTTTACTAAAAAGTATAGAAAGTTCATCTTTCTTCCTGGAAGGAACTAGGAAGAAGGAGTCCTGCATTGGCTCGAGCAATACTTCATTTTGGGAAGCTTCAACTGCTCCTATGGTAAGTGGTTCGAAGTTATCTAATATTTTTAAATAACATCGAGTATAATAAAGGACATCAATATACTGTAAAGGAGATGCTACTTTATTAACTTGTACATCATCATTTACAACATAATTCTTAGCCTTAACAGAAGGCTTAGTAAGGTTAATGACCAGAGAAGGAGAAGGAGAAGGGGAAGGTGAAGGTTTGTTACGACGAAGGTCGATAACAGGAGGCTCAGAAGAGGTGAGCTCCCTTTGTTCCCTTTCTACAGCAGGAGGCTATTTATTATGAGAAGAAAGATGTATAGTCAACGTCTGAGAAGAAGAGGGACGAGTAGCATATCCTTTGACGGGAATCATGAGAACATCTTTTGAAGTATGTTTATGATCTTCCTCACTATCCATTGCCAATACAACTTTTATGAACTCCTCCTTGTACATCCGAGAGTCCGTAAAATATGCTTCAATGCCTCTGAAAGGATTTAAGTCGGCTACTTCCTTTTGGACTTCTCCATTGACATCCATATATTTGAAGCATTGATGAAAAGTGGATGGTACAATGTTATGCTCATACAGAAAGGGTTTTCCTAGAAAAGCATTGTAAGAGCCGTGATTATCGATCATGTAGAAAGTAACCTTTGTACGAAGATTACCTATTTGAACTTTCAGGCGAATCTTTCCCAAAGGTTCACTTCTTCCAGAATTGAACCCCAAGATTGTCGTGATGGTTGTTGAAAGATTGTGTACAGGAATCTTCAATGCATCTAGTAGAGTCTTTGGCATGATGCCAAGTACACACCCAGGATCGATCAAAATGCGATCAACCTTCATGGTATCGATATATCCCGTGAAGTAGAGGGATCGATCATGACGATTATCTTCCAACAGTATTTCATCTTGTGTAAAGGTGATGTTTGGTATTAGTTCCATTACACTATGACAATGAAGGCATGTTATAGGCCCATCCTCTGGCTTCTTGAGAAGTGCTAGACAAGTATCAATTTGCTTCAAAGCTTCACTCAATATTTCTCGAGTTTCCTTTGAAAGATGGAGTAGCTCAAAAATTGACAATCTTGCGGGGTATTAGCCAGCTGAGCAAGTATATCAAAGTTATACGACTTCTCAAGTCCCAAAGTTGAAGTCTTCTTCAATACTTTATCAAAACATACATGCTTTTTCGTTTGTCGGCTGTCGTTGGTTTGTGAAGAGTTGGATCTATTGGAGGTGATAAAGCTGATGGATCATTGACAGCAGGAGAAGATGGTGCTTGAGGAGCCTCTAGAGCTGGAGCAAGGTTTTCTTGACCTTCTAAATAGTCTCTTAGGTAAGGTTTCCCAGACCTGGTACCAGTTAAGACTTCTTCTTCGGATACAGGTTCAAAGGATACCATATTGCAACTCTTTGCCTGGATCTTGTTTCTGAAAGGTTTCTTTTGGCAAGATGAAGAGTTTGTCTAGTAACCCAAACCAACCCGAGATTGGTTGTGAGAAAGATATAAAAAAAGGGGTACAAGAGATTCCTTTCCATGATTCAAACCAGAGGCCTTTTGTAGATCATATCCTATTTTCATCATGAGTTTACGAGACTGTGGACTATACAAATAGAAAGCTGGTTGGTATTTTGCTTCTGATTTTGACAATGTTGTCTCAGCAAGGGAAGAAGAAGAAGGATTATCTGCTGCCGAGATAAAGGTAGCAGTTAGAGGTGGAAGACAATGTTCACCAAATGAAATCATATGACATGATTTATTTTTAGTGGCCTTCTTAGACTTGGTGGAAGAAGATGGTATTTTGAAGTCCGCCACTAAATCTGGATGGATCTATATAATTTCCCCTTTATTAGTAGACAGAGAAACAAGACCATCGGTTCGTGCAGGTGGAAGATTAACAATCTCCAGAGTAGTTCTCGGGATGGGGATGACACCGTCCTGCACAAGTTGTGCTGGAAAATCTCTAAACTGTAAAGAAACGACATTAGACATTACAGTTTTCTCGTCTTGTTGGAGAGTGATTGCACCAGAATTGACCATTTCCTGAATTTTACCCTTGAGCACATAGCACGCTCGAGTTGGATGTCCAATAAACCCGTGGTAAACACAATATTTAGGATGGTCAGTCTTACCAACTTCATCTGGCCGTTTTCGTTCTGTTAGTTGAAGTTTATTGCTCTTGATGAGGCAATCAAAGATACTCATGATATCATCTTCATCAAAAGTGTATTCTTATTTTGGACGTGGTGCCCGTTGTGGGGGTGCTGTTGGGGTAGATGTTGGATGATTTACATTGATGGCTAAGGCTTCTTTGCCTTTGAGATTAATGGCCAAAGTCTCTTTGTTCTTGCGATTGTTCTGACAGCCACTATTATTTGGTGTAGCGTGTTCATGTTTGTCAAGATTAGACATTTGAATACCTAATTACTTGAACTTGTCAGCGCTCTCTTCTGCTGCTTTGGCGTTCACTATGAAGGAAGGCCAATCCTGAAATTGTGTTGATCCTGTCCACATGCTGATTATAGGCAACATGTTTTATTTACAAGTGTCTATATCAGAGCATCTAGGGTTCCGAGAGGCATTTTGAGTGCTTCACGGCAGAACCGTTCAATGAAACGTTCAGTAGTTTTATTATGTCATTGTTTGATTTTGATGAGAGCAGACCTAGTCATGTCATTGGTTCCCTCATAAAATCATTCCAAGAATATTTGTTTGAAGCCAGCAAAAGAGATTATACAACCATCTGGTGAACTACGATACCAGTCATATGCTGTACCAGCTAAACAGCCGACAAATACTCTGGTAAGAAGAGCATCATTTGATTGAAGTTGATCAGTCATTACTTCAAAGTGATTGAGATATTGACTTGGAGATGTGCTGCCATCAAACAGCATAATAGTAGGAGGTTTGTATTTGGGAGAAAATTGGACCTCTTTCTATTCTATAGGATAGGGTTGTTTGATCCCAAGCTTCTACAGACCATCCTTCTGTTTGAAAGCTTCAAATTGAGTACGTAAAATTTTTACAACCTCATTGGTATCTTTCGTTGATTGTGGAGGAGTGGATTGATTTGATAGGTTAGGAGGGGGTACTGCATGATAAGTACCACCCCGATACCAGATTGACTTGGAATAGTCTGCATAGGGATGGAAGCGGTGTGAGGAGACTGTACCCCCAGATCAATATTGATAGGAACTGATGTTGTTACAGGTTCCTAAGTCGAAATCAGATTCGCGACCGATGGAACTATATGTTGTGCCATAATCACAGCATGCATGTCTGTCATCATCTCAGCCATGTTCTTTAAACTAGCCTCAAAAGCAGCGATTTCCTGCTCTTGACTACTAGAACTAGAAGTATCTTGATCTTCTGTGACGGCATAAGCAGTCACTTCTCTAGCCTTTGAAGACGAGCTAGTGGAAAGGATGGTCCTTTCAGAACTTTTACTGTCAGCATCAAAGTCACATAAAGAACTACCCCCAGAATAAGTGATGGAGATGTCTTTTTGACTGAAGAAATCTTGGTTAGAATCAAGAAGATTCCTTTGACCGATTGTATCTAGGTCGAAAAGAAGATTCTTTTGATCGATTATTTCTCGGCTTCTTGATCTAGTATATTGGTATACTCTTTCTCCGAATTCATGAATCCGATCTAAGTACTGTTGACTGGGATTGCTGGATGTATTACGTCTTGGACGTTTTCCACCCCCAGTACTTTGAGATGCTATGTTGGCAGGAGCATACAGTAATTTATCTTCGTCAACTAGGATTGGTTCAGGAGTCTGAACATAATTTAAACGGTCAAAGACGAACCGCTTGGCTGACTGACAGCAGCATTTGATGACAACTTTATGGTGTTGATTGTAATGATGCTGTTGGTCCACTGCTGGATGGGATGGATTTACAACCTTCCGCTTCTGTATTAAGAGTTCACGGAGGTCACTAATAGGACGAGAAGAAGTTACAGGAATGTAGTCCTTGACGATATTCGGGACATGGTTCCTATTCTTGAGGTGTCCCGTACCTTGAGTGTACAAGGACGTGCTAAGCAGGAACATACACATGTTGCGCCAGGGAGGAAGAGGCCAAAGGGCACTTTCCTTTTTTTTGCCTAGCAGTTTGTTGAGACGAAGTCTCTCAATTTCAGAGTTGAAGAAGTAGAGGGGTTAGCCAAAAGACTGTTTACCTTAGATTGTGCCAAGGCAGTGATGTGCGCAAGTTGTACAGAAGCAAGAATATGTGCAGGATGTGCCAGGGAAGTAAAGTACAAAGCACTTTCCCTTATTTCGGACAGTAGTATGTCGAGACAAAGTCTCCTTCGATTTCAGAATCAGAGAAGTGGAGGAATTAGCCAAAAGACTATTTTCCTTATATTGCGCCAAGGCAGTGATGGGCACAAGTTGAGCAGAAGCAGGGGATTGAGCCATCGAGGACTTAGGAGTCCAAACAGAGCGGGTCTTCCTCTTAGCAGCGGCAACAGTGCGCTTGGCACCCCCAACATTGATCATGGCCTCGTAGACTGTCTGGTCGACTTGAACGACCAGGGTCTTCTGCGTCTTGCCGATTGATGCGGTATGACATTGAGTTGTCACTTTCTCATCGGAGGAGAAAGTTGTCCCCAGTAGAGTTGCCATTTTGTTTGCAAAGAAGAAAAATAAAATTCTTCTTTATTACAAACGTAAAAAAGAGTACAAAAGTACAATTGATTTCTGGAGAAATACAACTATAGGAATTTGATCAGAAGACGATCACTCTATCCCTTGGACGATGTGATATCAAAGACACGAGCCTCTGGAGGATGCAACATCACTTTAGCATGAGATTATGATCCTTCTTGATGTTTTAAGATTGATTTGAAACTCTATTTATAGAGTTCTTGAAATAACTATTTAGCAGTTATTCTGGGTTGTGCGTGCTTCAGGTTACGTGCCTCCTGTTCACTTGTGCGAACGGTTGCTCTAACTGTTATGGATGCATGGCATCGTTTGATTGAGACACGCATGGTCGTAGGCAGTATAGTGGGCACATTCTGCGAAGTTAGTGGTTTGTGCACCACGTCACTCTGTTCTGAAAACTGTTTGATCACCTTGCGCAAGCTTTATCAGGTTACGCGTGGCACAATGTAGCAACTTACGCGAGCGATTGCACCAACTCCTGTAGACATGTGGCATCGTTTGATTGAGATGCGCGTGGTCGTGGACAGTGTAGTAGACACGCTCTGCAAAGTTGGTGGCTTGCGCGCCATGTCACCCTATTTTAAAATAAAAGGTTGATCAAGTGGCGCCAACTAGCCAGGCTGCGCATGGTGGTCGTGGACAGTGTAGTGGGCACGCTTTGTAAAGTTGGTAGCTTGTGCGCCATGTCACCCTATTTTAAAATAAAAAGTTGATCAAGTGGCGCCAACTAGCCAGGCTGTGCATGGGCGCAACTCAACAACTGGCACCTTTGACTAGGTCTCGTATGCTGTACTGATTAATTCTTGTGCCACCCTTGCTAGACTTCTCCAAAGTCACCCTCGCTAGACTTCTCCAAAGTTACCCAACGCTGAACCGACTTTATGCCAGCACCGTGGCACCACCTTCACCCACCATCATCGTTGGGGTACACCACCCACCGTCCTCATCACCTGGCCACCAAACCCAATGACACCACCACCGTCACTAACATCTCCACTGAAACCCAAAACATTACACCATCGAAAACACCTTACCTCCGTCGTGACGACCGCTCTACAGCGTCGAGCTTCATCCATAGTGCCTTCCTGCTTCCAGCTCCCTGCTGCACCGATCTTGCAGCTGCCTCGGCTGCGCCAAGGCCAGTGAGCCACCACGAGCGGCCCTCGAGCCACCGCTGTGCCTCTAACCGCTGTCCTCGAATCACGGCGAGCCGTACCCGATCTCCTCCCTCGAATCGCCTTCGTCTGAGCCGAGGTCCTCTCCAGCACCTCCGTCGAGCTCCGGAGCAAAGACGCCAGGTAAACTCTCTACTTCTTCTTCCCTCAATTTGATCTCACTCCCTTTCTTTTGTTTTCTCACACACTTTCCCCAAATGGAGCAATGGCAGCATTAATTGCTGAAACAACACACAACGAGAGAGAGTATAATGCTCTTCTCCTTGCTATTTTTATTCGTAATTTTTTATTAGTTTTTGTTATTTTCTTGTGCTAATAATACTTATAGGTATTAGGCTTTCAATTATCCTTAATATTTGTTAATTGTATTATTAATTAAGCTATATACTATATGCCTATCATATATACTGTTATCATTAGTTTTACTAAAATTTATTTATTGTTAATATATATTGAGTTATCTCTAGAATATATTATTATATATTTTTATGATATTTTCTTAATATGGTATATAAATTATTTTTGTGGATTTTAAGTAATTACCTAAAATATTTTGACTAGTAAAAATATATTTTTGACCAAAATAGGATTTATAGTCCTAAAATGATCTTTCTATATTTCGAGTATGTTAATAAATTATTATAAACTACGGGTAATTTCAAACGAATTGGGTTTAGCCTTGAAATAATTTTTTGTATTATCAAAGTATTTATCTAAAAATATTTTAAGTAATAAATATAGGTTTATAGTATTATAAATATTTTCTAATGTTAAATATTTATTAAACGATTTTTTTTGAATCACTCTTGACCATGACAAGTCAAACGTTTATATTTTTTATGATTCTGACTTCTTTATATCGACCCTAGGCTAATCGGGCTGTTCCGGACCCAATGACATGATCTGTTCCATCATTAGAGGCCGTCTTGCGTACTTATGACATCCGTAACTATCTGTGTCTACATAATCAAGTCACAAACAACTGTAATTAATTGAGGCACGTATACTATTGCTTTTGTGCTTGTTACATTATAATGCTATTTTTTACTATGTTTCATCGAGTAACCAGATTGTGACACGATTGTGACACGGTAGGACTTGATTGTATCATTGCTCATTTATTGACTGTTTAGCGGGTCGAAAGGGAAAAATACTCGGTAGGCATGTGAACAAACCCAACTATTAATACTGAATGATAGCTATGTCATACACCTCATTTATGGGTTAGTCGTACTAATACCGAATGAAAGCCATCGTATGATGTGCCGTATTAGCCCAGCCGTTCACATGCCCAAAGGTATTTCAAAATACTGTTTTGATTAGTTTTACTTGTTCATGTTTACTTTCCAGTTGTCGTGTTCATACATGTTCCTACTAGTAATTTCTTGCACATATTATTGTTTCCAGTTCATGTTTTTTTTACTGTTATATTACATCTCTATTGTCTAGCTTTATTTTTTAGTAAGTCACATAAGTGCAATAGGGTTGTACTTTGCTCCTTTTTTGACTGGATCGTTGCAGGTGACTTGACATGCTTCCTAATTTTGCACAATGGACTATACATGGGAAGATAGAGATCTTGGAGACCAACCTTAGATTCTGTATAAAGTAGACACTTCTTGTATTTATATATTTAGAAAATATTGTATTATTGAAATTGTAAATAAAATAATTATTGTGAATGACCAATTAGATTTATTTTGTTGTATTTGAGATTGACATTGAGACCTACACAGCGTACTACCACCGATGCTATAGCGTAGGCTGGGCTTGGCTACGTACTCGTATCCCAAAAATGGGTATAGCTCGTGCTAAGTTTTTTTTGGTGGCCCATACAGGTCAGTGTTTACAAAATTATGCGAACTCGCGGTAGTACCTATAATTAGTCATACTACTGCGAGCTTGCGATTAGAAAATGCTCATTCACAATTAGGATTGATTTGATTTTAGGAAAATGACCAGGACTAGGAGTCCCTTATGTTGATCCAAACTGGATCACAGTCAACCAAATATTGACAACTTGACAATATGATACTTGTCATAATTCAATATGACACATCAAGACAGAACTCAGTGCAAGAAGGACGTCGTCTCTTTCCTGCAGTGTACTCATTTTCAGAGTCTGTATTATTTTACATTTATTGAGTCTAGCTAAATGTAAACTGAGTAGTACTGGGTATTCTTGGCTTAATCCTTATCCCCAAAATAAACCCAAAGCTCTACCAAAGCCAAACTTAGCCCGCATAGGCCCATTGAACTTTCTGTCAGCATGGAGATAGAGTTCGGGCTGAACTCTGCCTCCACACAGAGTTTGGGCCGAACTCTATCCCCTAAATTTTAGGACCCTAATTTTTAGAGTTTGCTGTATGCCAGTTGTCCAACGGCCAAAAATTTGAATTCTTGACATAGAATTCTGGTCGAATTCTGTATATCCCAACTAGTATAAATATTCCTTGAATTCTCTCATTTTCATTCATCCAATTATTTCTTCTTTTCTTCTCTATAAGCCTCATACAAGCCTTAACCTTCCCATCTACTAGCCACAAGCTTCCTAAGCCTAAAAGTGCTTAGTGCTATTCAGTTAGGAGTTTGTGCAAGAGTCAAGAAAGTCGCTTGAAAAATTCTAAGCATCGCCACAGCGATCTTTTTAAGAAGTTGACGTGCTCTTCTGAAGAAAAGGCACAGGGTGTAACTACTATTTCACAAATAGAGGATTTAATCATGAGCTAGAGTTCTCAGGCCTGGACTAGTCCTCCACGAGGGAAACCAAGTTAAAAACAACTGTGTTTGCGTATGCACTTTTGATCTTTTCATTTCCGTATTTACTACTCTGATTATTTACTGTTGGTAAAAAGAGTTAATTTTTATTTGGTTATTATTGTTATAAACTCTATTCACCCCCCTCTAGAGTTTCCTATCTGTTCTTCAATTGGTATCAGAGCTCTGTTCTCTTAACTAGGACTAACATCCTAGAGCTGATCCATGGCAACCACACAACCTATGTTTTCTAACCATGGTGAGGGACAGTCCACTCATAGGCCACCCCTATTTGATGGAACCAACTATACCTATTGGAAAACTAGGATGGGTTTCTATCCCAAGTCTCTAGACTTTGACCTGTGGACCATTGTCACTGATGGTTACAAAAAGCCTGCCAGAATAGTTGTCGAGGAAGATCTTATCGAAAAACCCAACGACAAATTTTTTGACGAGGAAAAGAAACAGACGAGTCTAGATGCCAGAGCTATTAATGCTCTTTTCTGTACAATAGACATGAACGAATTTAACAGGGTCTCGACAAGCACTACCTCGCACGAAGTATGGAAGCTTCTGGAAGTGACGTATAAAGGAACCACTCAAGTCAAGGAATCTAAGATCAGTCATCTAACTCAAGAATACGAGGTGTTCAAGATGAAGCCGAATAGGACGATCACCCAAATGTTCACATGGTTCCTTGACGTCATCAATCCTCTGTTATCTCTTGGCAAACAATACTCCAATCATGAGAAGATCTGCAGGGGCTACCAAAGATCTGGAACCCTAAGGTAACAACAATTATAGAAGGCAATGATCTCACCAAAATGTCTATGAAAACTTTGATGGGAAAGCTGATGACCCACGAGCTCGACCTCAAAGACTTCGACGAACCTACTCCAAAGGCAAAAGGGATTGTCCTAAAAGCTCATCGTCGAAGGACTGATCCTGAAAAGACTGACGATAACAATTTTGAAGGTGATGATCAAGCTCATCTAGTCCGTAACTTCAAGAAGTTCATTCATTTCAATCAAAAGAAGAAGGAACAACAAGAAGACAACGAGGAAGAACCAACGTACTATGACTGCAAAAAGACTGGACATGTTCGAAAGGACTGTCCCTTCGCAAAAAAGGTAACCGATATGAGAAGCCCTACAAGAAGCCTTCTTCGAGAAAGTATGCCAACACTAGTATTTGGCACGAAAGCGAAGCCAGTGATTCTGAGGAAGAAGACGACTCTCCTTGAGACACTACTAATGTCTGCCTAATGGCAACATCCGAGAAGGTAACTCGCGAAACTCTTGATTACTTTACATTTGATGAACTTGGCGATGCCTTTAATGACTTACTAAATGATCACAAAAAATTCATTAGTAAATATAAGCATGCCAAGAAGAAAATCAAAGGCTATGAAATAGAGATTCAAAATCTTTCTTCTTTACTTGATAATATTAGAGACACTCCACCCATGGAAGTCATTGATGAGGTGTCCAAGCTTAAATTAAGCTTACATAATGCCGAAACACATATTGAGAAGCAAACACGTGAGATCTCAGCACTCAGCAAAGAGCTTGCTGAAGAAAAGAACAAACACAAG
The DNA here is from genome assembly GCA_029216955.1 of Iris pallida. NCBI lineage: Eukaryota > Viridiplantae > Streptophyta > Magnoliopsida > Asparagales > Iridaceae > Iris > Iris pallida. The sequence continues at coordinate 3,846,380 of JANAVB010031815.1, forward strand.
ATCTCTATTGCTAAGATTAATGGTCTGAATGCTAAGTGCAATGAACTGAATGCCGTCTCTAAGAAATTAGAGATCAGATTGGGGAAACAAGTTGCTCAACCTCAAACCCAATCTCACAGTCATAAAACACACACAAAATACCAGACCACTCATAATAGTAAAACATGTCACCCACATGCAGTACGTAACCATGCTTATATGTACACGTACACCCATGCAGCACATAAACCAGAAGCACGTAGATATCACTCTCAATCTACTCATAACTATTATCCTACTACTGCACATAAACATAACGATTATCCTGCTACTACACATAGACATAACTATTATCCTGCTGCCACACATAGTCACTATCCTGCTATTTCACATAACTATCACTATACTGCATATAGACGTCACTATCAACCTGCTCATAACACAAATAGGCATGCTATTTGCACATGCTATGGATTACGTGGTCATATCTCACCACAGTGTAGAATTAGGAAATTAGTTGATGTCACCCTCATTTCTCGTATTTCCAGTATTTCGTATTTATACTCGTATCTGGATTTTTGGCATATATTTTTATTTTTCTCAACTTGTGGGATTTTGGTATTTCCCGTATTTTTGGGTTTTTGGCTTGGTTTTATTAGGTTGGTTCGGTTTGGTTCGGTTTTATGTGAGTTGGATCACCTTAACCTAAGCTCCACCCTCAACACACCACAACTCACCCTCTTTATAACCCCCACCTACCACTCTCTCTCCTCATAACTTCCACCATTAATTTTTTTCTTCTTCTTCTTCTTCTCCTTCCTCCACAACTCTCCTAACCCTAGGCAAGTGCACCTTGCCACTTCATGAGAGCCCTATTTTCTTGGTTCATTTGCTAGATTAGGACATGGTGATCAACATTAGAACTTGGTATTTTGTGATTTGGAGCCTCCATTATTCTAGATCTAAGTTTTCTCCATTTTCGATTTTGCATGGTTTTGATCTACTTAAGTAGGATTTTTATGGGTTTTGATGTTTCCATATGGAAAAGCATTCAATTCCACCCCGGTTGGAACTTTGGAAATCTGGATTTGGAGTTCGAATGGCCAAGTTATGATGCTTTGAAGCCTTGGGTTCATCCTTGGTGTTCTTGCTGTTTGGAGAAGACAGTGAGCAGTGTGCAGAGCTGTTTGGCTTACGCACCCTGAGCTACGTGCGCTCTTTAGTGCTACGTACGCAGACTTAGGTACGCTTCCTGTTGGAAGCATGTCCCTTGAGCGTGCGTGACTTTTCACGTACACTGCTCCCTTGAGCATGTGTGACTTTTCACGTACACTGCTCCCTTGAGTGTGCGTGACTTTTTACGTACATTGCTCCCTGTAGCGTGCGTGACTTTTCACCTACGCTGCTCCCTGTAGCGTGCGTGACTTTTCACCTACGCTGCTCTCTCAGCGTGCGTGACTTTTCACCTACGCTGCTTCCTGTAGCGTACGTGACTTTTCACCTACGCTGCTCTCTCAGCGTGCGTGACTTTTCACCTACGCTGCTCCCTGTAGCATGCATGAATTTTCACCTACGGTGCTCCCTGTAGCGTACGTGACTTTTCACCTACGCTGCTCTCTCAGCGTGCGTGACTTTTCACCTACGCTGCTCCCTGTAGCGTGCGTGACTTTTCACCTACGCTGCTCTCTCAGCGTGCGTGACTTTTCACCTACGCTGCTCTCTCAGCGTGCGTGACTTTTCACCTACGCTGCTCCCCTGACCCCCCTTGCTTAACCATTGGCTCTTGGAGCTTTGGTTTTATTTCTTTAAGCTTGGCTCTTCTATAACCCTGTATTTTGATATTTTATTAGATATTTTACGCCCGTTTTATATCCTTACGCCTTTTGTCATGAACTTGATTTTTACTTAATATGTTTGGAATGACTATTGTACATGGCTTGGTATGACAAGGAACTAGCATAACACGACAGTGACCCGTGGTGGTACACTCCTGACATGACCAACCTGACATGATAGGGGCCCGTCGTGGCACACTCCTGACAAGTACCCTGACATGATTTATCTTGATAACTTAACTTGAGTTGCCTTGACACCGTGGGTAGTTCTTCTTGCTTGCTTGTTAAATCCACTTATCCTGTCTTGCATCATGTCAAGGATGGGACTCCTGAGTACCACGGTCAGGAGCACCTACTAAAATGGATTAAGGTTAATAACTAGAATAACACAGTAGTCATGAAGAGATGACACAGCTACAGGCAATCCCGTTACCTGGGCGCTCTTGGGATCTGTAGTCTGCCGTCGAGTAGGGCACATTTCTAGCGCACCGTCGAGTGTTGCACCCTCTAAGTCACCTAAGGGTACATTTGTCTCCTGGACGATGTACCCACCTGAATTCAACCCTAATTTTTCGTCCTGGGTAACCTGGATGGTCTGCAGGGCTTGTGGCTGTGGAACAATCTCACTGCATCTTGTTAGTAATTAGGCCTGTGATAACCCTAGTTAGTTAAGTAGTAAACCGTAGGATCTGCTTGGCCGTGATTGATTGAATGAGGTGTAACCAGTCTAGTCATGTCTTGATCCCATGCAAGATTGCTTCCTGTCTTAATTACTTATATTACTTATCTTGCCGATAAATGGTGGGAAACCAAGCTCTGTTCAGATGAAGGGTTACAACCCCGGTCATTGTTTGGTTTACGGGTTGTAACCTGGCTATCGGAATAGTTCCATGGTTATCTCGTCGTATATCATCCTGACATGTTTTCGTAATTCTAGTTTTGATATTAGATTTTCTTGTGATAATTGCTGGCTTTTGTTCTTATTTCGTGGCCCCCTTGTGGCACTTGCTCTTTCTGGGGTTGACCCGGCTGGTTTTATGTGGCCAGATTTTGGAGCAGCTCCCGAGGATCTACCAAGCTTCCAGCCCAATGGTGGCGACTAGAAGAAACTCGGGCTACGAGTGGGTTTTCTATTTTGTTTCGCTCACTCTATTGTAAAACTATTCTTTTGAGGCGTTTAGCCGACGAGCACCTGTTAGCTCGATGCACTTTTACTTACTGTCTGCCTACGGGATGTAAACATGATTAACAAATCCTAGGGTTGATCATGTATGACTTAAACTCTTGCTAGTCCTCGCATTTTGTATGACTAGCTTCATGATCAGCTGATATGTAATATTTGGGACGCCTTTTATTGTATATTGGGTGGTCAAACATCTTGTAATTATATTACTTGCTTGAGATTGGGACAATAGGCTTGACCTTAAGAGAATGTTGGCTTGTAGTAAACCCTCATATCTAGATAGCCGTGACCGTATAGTTGAGATGTATTCTATTTCAATATACGTAGCTGGCTATGTCTGCCCCCGCTCTCCAGTATTCTGGTTCTGGGGCGTGACATGGTTTATGTGGTGGCCCATGCAGGTCTTGTCAATCAAGAAATGTGAGGGTTTACCGAATAGATGTCTCAATCAGTATTCGTCCTTGATCTCCGCCCGTATTTTCAAATCCCTGAAATTCTTGACCTGATTACATGCTTGTATCGTTGATCTGTCCTGGTCCTTCCTTATTATTTTCCTGTGTCATCTTCCTCGGCGGTACTGTGCCTGACCCTGCCGATCAGCAAGGAGGAGTACCTCCCGTGGACCAGCAGCAACCTGGAGATCAAGCCCAGCATTCCGGAGTCGCCTCCAGAGTGATACCCACTGGAAGAGAGTCACCAGTTCGGCCCGTCCAGCCCGCAGAGCCCGATGATGGTACCTTAGTAGGCCTCATCAGAACCTTGATAGCTTCCCAGGATAGTCGAAGCGACGCCCTGCACCAGACAGTTCAAGATGCTTTGACCCGAGGTGGACATCCAGGGAACCAGGCGGCCAATAGCTTCAAGCGATTGAACCCTCCTTTCTTCGACGGCACCGAGGATGTGATTGCCGCGGATGCATGGCTTCAGGATACCGAGGTGATTCTGGAAGCGGCTAGGACACCCAAGAATGAGAAGGTGGCGGTGGTACGCCTACAGTTGTTGGACTTGGCTCGCAGTTGGTGGGCAGCGCAAGCCATGGGGTTAGTGGCACCCATTGCTTGGACAGTGTTTAGAGAGAGATTCCAGACGAAGTATTTCGATGCTGTGGCTCGGTACGACCTGCAGACCAGATTTACCAACTTAAAGCAAGGAGGCAGATCAGTCGACAGTTATGCATCAGAGTTTTCTAGGCTGAGTAGGTTTGCCCCCACCTTGGTGGCAACCGAGCTCGATAGAGCCCAACGGTTCCAGCAGGGACTGCATTTGGAGATCTTGTTGGCGGTTGAGCAGTTCGAGCACCAGACGTTCGATGCAGTCTTGAGAGCAGCTAGGAGGCATGAGTATACCTTCCAGAGGATCGTGGATAGGACCGGGAGTAGGAAGCGGTCCCACAGTCAGATGCACCAATCATCAGCTCCAGCCCCGCAGCTAGGGGATTGACCATTGGGACTCTGAGGCGGGCGACCTCAGTAACGTCGGTTCAGCATTCGACCCCAACGTACCCGCAGCAGCAGAAGCAGAAGCAGACTTCTGCGATGGAATGTTCTCATTGCGGAAAGCCAGGGCATGTGGTGGCAGACTGTCGTAGGGCGCAGGGATTGTGCCTGGCTTATGGAGCAGCAGATCATAGGATAGGGGCTTGCCCGAATAGGGGTGGTTCATCAGCATCCAACCCTTCTAGCTCTTCGGTGAGAGGATCGGCCCCAGTACCAGTTCAGCAGCAGCAGTATCAGTCTTCGAGGCCCTTGCCGCCTCAGTCTCAGGCATTCCAGCAACAGCACCCCCAGTAGTATGCACAAGCCCAAGCTCAGATCCAGAATAGGCAGAGAGGTTTCCAGCAGAGGGGACCAGCAGCCAGAGGACAAGGTCAGGCTATGATGATGGCTATGGAATAAGAAGTTGTACCAGGTGAGGTTATGGCAGGTACTATTCTTGTCAACTCCTCTCCAGTGTCTGTATTATTTAATTCTGGTACATCGCATTCATTCATGTCTGCACGATTCGCGACATGGATAGGATTGGAGCCCGAGTCGTTATCAGTAAGGCTCAATATACTTACTGGTAATGGTCTTGTGGGAGTAGATCGAGTGTTTTTCTCGTGTCGGATCGTAGTTAGCGGTAGGGAATTCCCCGCTAGATTCATAGAGTTTCCTATGGCAGACTATGATGTAGTCCTAGGCATGGATTGGTTGAGGAACCAGTATGCTAGGATAGACTGCCATATTGGCAGTGTCGTCTTTAGTATCCTCGACGAGCCAGAGTTTTCATTTTCCAGAGGTACAGTAGAGCCATCTTCCCCAGCATTACGGATGGCAGTAGCAGCAGTGCAGTTACCCCGGATAGTTGAAGAGTTTCCAGATGTCTTTCCAGAGGAGCTTCCAGGGATGCCGCCAGAGCGGGAGATTGAGTTCACTATAGACTTGATTCTCGGGACAGCACCAGTATCAGAGCGAGTCTACAGGATGGCGCCTTCAGAGTTGAAGATTTTGTACAAGATGATTAAAGAACTGAGGACCAAGGGATTCATCCATGCAAGTAGATCGCCTTGGAGAGCCCCGATGCTTCTTGTGAAAAAGAAAGATGGTACATCCAGGCTATGTGTTGAGTACCTTGAATTTGGTGACAATCAAGAACAGATACCCTCTTCCGAGGATAGATGACTTGTTTGATCAGCTCAGAAGGGCTTCAGTGTTCTCGAAGATCGACTTGCGGTCAGGATACCACCAGATCAGAGTCAGAGAACAGGACATCCCGAAGACAGCATTCAGATCGAGGTATGGACATTGGGAGTTCCTTGTTATGCCCTATAGAGCGACCAATGCGTCGGCCGTATTCATGGACCTCATGAATCGCATTTTTATGCCTTACTTGGACCAATTTGTGATCGTGTTCCTAGGAGACATCCTGGTCTACAGTAAGAGTGAAGCAGAGCATGAGCAGCATCTCAGAGTCGTCCTTCAGACGCTTAGGGAGCATCAGTTGTACGCCAAGTTCAGTAAATGTGAGTTCTGGCTCGATCGTATTTCGTACTTGGGTCACATCATTACCCGAGGAGGAGTGGAAGTAGATCCCCAGAAGATTGTGGCTATCGAGTCGTGGTACTCGTGGCCGGTACCCAGCTCAGTGGCAGAGGTTCGCAGCTTCCTTAGATTGGCTGGCTACTACCGGCGGTTTGTTTCAGATTTCGCAAGGATTTCAGCACCGATGACCCAGTTGACCCGCAAGGATGTGCCGTTTGTTTGGACAGCAGAGTGTCAGGAATCATTTGAGAAGTTGAAGCGAGGTTTGATAACGGCTCCCATTCTCACCCTTTCAGATGGGACCGGAGGATTCACAGTTTATTGCGATGCTTCAGGCAGAGGATTGGGATGTGTCTTGATGCAGCATGGGAAGGTAATATCTTATGCGTCACGTCAACTACGTGATCATGAGAAGAATTACCCGACCCACGACTTGGAATTGGCGGCGATAGTATTTGCTTTGAAGTTGTGGAGACACTACTTGTATGGAGATAGAGTGGAGATCTTTACTGATCATAAGAGCCTGAAGTATGTTTTCACCCAGAAGGACCTTAATATGCGACAGAGAAGATGGCTCGAGCTACTGGTGGACTATGATGTGGATTTGCAGTATTATCCCGGGAAGGCCAACGTTGTAGCAGATGCATTGAGCAAGAGAGCCGGAGTTTATCTCCTGACGGCGCAACCAGAATTATTGGCAGATCTTCAGAAGATGGGAATTGAAGTGGTTCTTCCAACCAGCGTAGCATTGATGGCCAGCCTATAGGTTCAATCAAGCATAGTTGAGAGGATCCAGATGGCGCAGTCAGCAGATTCCAAGCTTCAGCGACTCAGAGCAGAGTGTGAAGCAGGAAGAAGGCCAGAGCTATGTATCCATGAAGATGGTACACTTCGGCACGACACTCGTCTTTGTGTACCCAGTGGAGATATCAGACAGGAAGTCATGGCAGAAGCCCACAGTTCACAATATTCTATTCATCCGGGTTGTACGAAGATGTACCGTGATATTCGTCAGTATTTCTGGTGGAATGGCATGAAGAGGGAGATAGCCCGGTTTGTCTCTCGGTGTTTGGTTTGCCAACAGGTTAAAGCTAAACATCAGAAGCCCGCTGGACTTCTTCAACCCTTACCGATCCCAGAATGGAAATGGGAGCATATAACCATGGATTTCGTGACCGGATTGCCCAGATCTCCGGCCGGCAGAGATACTATTTGGGTAATTGTGGACAGGCTTACCAAGGTGGCACACTTTCTTCCATTCAGAGTTGGACAGTCGATGGCGCAGCTAGCAGAGATGTATCTCAGGCAGATCGTCAGGCTTCACGGTGTGCCAGTCAGCATTACCTCGGACAGGGATTCAAGATTCACGTCACACTTTTGGCGCAGCTTGCAGAAGAGTTTGGGGACTCGCCTTCAATTCAGCTCAGCTTATCACCCGCAGACGGATGGTCAATCAGAGCGCACAATCCAGACTCTTGAAGATATGTTGAGATCCTGTACCCTTGACTTCGGTGGTTCATGGAAGAATCATCTGCACCTGGTGGAATTCTCGTACAACAACAGTTATCAGGCCAGTATCCAGATGGCACCTTTCAAGGCTCTTTATGGCAGGAAGTGCAGATCCCCACTAGCATGGGACGATGTCGGAGAGAGGCAGATGCTCGGACCCGAATTGATTTCCCAGACGGTTGAAGTGGTCAGGAAGGTCAGAGATCACCTCCGAGTTGCCCAGGACCGCCAGCGCCATTGAGCCAATGCTCATCGGCGTCCCTTAGAATTTGCTATCGGCGACCATGTATTCCTTAGGATCTCGCCTAACCGCGGCGTCGTTCGCTTTGGCGTACGGAGAAAGCTTAGTCCTAGGTATATAGGGCCGTTCGATATTCTAGAGCGAGTAGGAGATGTATCCTATCGTCTCGCTCTTCCGCCGTCGCTAAGTGAGGTACATTATGTATTCCATGTGTCCCAATTACGACGGTATATTCCGAACCCGAGCCACATCCTAGACCATTCGGAATTGGTTGTTGGTACCAACCTTTCGTATGAGGAGAGGCCCGTGTCTATATTAGACCGGAGGGAGAAGATACTCAAGAACAAGACTATTAAATTAGTCCGTGTTGCTTGGGGTCATCATTCACTTGGCGAGTCAACGTGGGAGCGTGAGGACGACATCCGATCGCGATAGCCCTACCTGTTTGACTCGTGAGGTATAATATCTTTTTTATGCCTTATATTTTCCCTTCCTTGCTTGCATTGTATGATTGTATGATTGAACTGCTTAGTGTAACTTGTCTGTGCTTAATGTAGCTTGTCGTGACAATCTCTAGCTCCTTGGTTAAATTCCGAGGACGGAATTCTTTTAAGGTGGGTAGAGTTGTCACCCTCATTTCCCGTATTTCCAGTATTTCGTATTTATACTCGTATCTGGATTTTTGGCATGTATTTTTATTTTTCTCAACTTGTGGGATTTTGGTATTTCCCGTATTTTTGGGTTTTTGGCTTGGTTTTATTGGGTTGGTTCGGTTTGGTTCGGTTTTATGTGAGTTGGATCACCTTAACCTAAGCTCCACCCTCAACACACCACAACTCACCCTCTTTAGAACCCCCACCTACCACTCTCTCTCCTCATAACTTCCACCATTAATTTCCTTCTTCTTCTTCTTCTTCTCCTTCCTCCACAACTCTCCTAACCCTAGGCAAGTGCACCTTGCCACTTCATGAGAGCCCTATTTTCTTGGTTCATTTGCTAGATTAGGACATGGTGATCAAGATTAGAACTTGGTATTTTGTGATTTGGAGCCTCCATTGTTCTAGATCTAAGTTTTCTCTATTTTCGGTTTTGCATGGCTTTGATCTACTTAAGTGGAATTTTTATGGGTTTTGATGTTTCCATGTGGAAGAGCATTCAATTCCACCCCGGTTGGAACTTTGGAAATCTGGATTTGGAGTTCGGATGGCCAAGTTATGATGCTTTGAAGCCTTGGGTTCATCCTTGGTGTTCTTGCTGTTTGGAGAAGACAGTGAGCAGTGTGCAGAGCTGTTTGGCTTACGCACCCTGAGCTACGTGCGCTCTTTAGCGCTGCATACGCAGACTTAGGTACGCTTCCTGTTGGAAGCGTGTCCCTTGAGCGTGCGTGACTTTTCACGTACACTGCTCCCTTGAGCGTGCGTGACTTTTCACGTACACTGCTCCCTTGAGTGTGTGTGACTTTTCACGTACACTGCTCCCTGTAGCGTGCGTGACTTTTCACCTACGCTGCTCTCTCAGCATGCGTGACTTTTCACCTACGCTGCTCCCTGTAGCGTACGTGACATTTCACCTACGCTGCTCCCTGTAGCGTGCGTGACTTTTCACCTACGCTGCTCCCTGTAGCGTGCGTGACTTTTCACCTACGCTGCTCTCTCAGCGTGCGTGACCTTTCACCTACGCTGCTCCCTTGAGCGTGCGTGACTTTTCACGTACACTGCTCCCTTGAGCGTGCGTGACTTTTCACGTACACTGCTCCCTTGAGTGTGTGTGACTTTTCACGTACACTGCTCCCTGTAGCGTACGTGACTTTTCACCTACGCTGCTCTCTCAGCGTGCGTGACTTTTCACCTACGCTGCTCCCTGTAGCGTGCGTGACTTTTCGCCTACGCTGCTCCCTGTAGCGTGCGTGACTTTTCACCTACGCTGCTCTCTCAGCGTGCGTGACTTTTCACCTACGCTGCTCCCCTGACCCCCCTTGCTTAACCATTGGCTCTTGGAGCTTTAGTTTTATTTCTTTAAGCTTGGCTCTTCTATAACCCTGTATTTTGATATTTTATTAGATATTTTATGCCCGTTTTATATCCTTACGCCTTTTGTCATAAACTTGATTTTTACTTAATATGTTTGGAATGACTATTGTACATGGCTTGGTATGACAAGGAACTAGCATAACACGACAGTGACCCGTGGTGGTGCACTCCTGACATGACCAACCTGACATGATAGGGGCCCGTCGTGGCGCACTCCTGACAAGTACCCTGACATGATTTATCTTGATAACTTAACTTGACTTGCCTTGACACCGTGGGTAGTTCTTCTTGCTTGCTTGTTAAATCCACTTGTCCTGTCTTGCATTATGTCTAGGATGGGACTCCTGAGTACCACGGTCAGGAGCACCTACTAAAATGGATTAAGGTTAATAAGTAGAATAACACAGTAGTCATGAAGAGATGACACAGCTACAGGCAATCCCGTTACCTGGGCGCTCTTGGGATCTGTAGTCTGCCGTCGAGTAGGGCACATTTCCAGCGCACCGTCGAGTGTTGCACCCTCTAAGTCACCTAAGGGTACATTTGTCTCCTGGACGATGTACCCACCTGAATTCAACCCTAATCTTTCATCCTGGGTAACCTGGATGGTCTGCAGGGCTTGTGGCTGTGGAACAATCTCACTGCATCTTGTTAGTAATTAGGCCTGTGATAACCCTCGTTAGTTAAGTAGTAAGCCGTAGGATCTGCTTGGCCGTGATTGATTGAATGAGGTGTAACCAGTCTAGTCATGTCTTGATCCCATGCAAGATTGCTTCCTGTCTTGATTACTTACATTACTTATCTTGCCAATAAATGGTGGAAAACCAAGCTCTGTTCAGATGAAGGGTTACAACCCCGGTCCTTGTTTGGTTTACGGGTTGTAACCTGGCTATCAGAATAGTTCCATGGTTATCTCGTCGTATATCATTCTGACATGTTTTCGTAATTCTAGTTTTGATATTAGATTTTCTTGTGATAATTGCTTGCTTTTGTTCTTATTTCGTGGCCCCTTTGTGGCACTTGCTCTTTCTGGGGTTGACCCAGCTGGTTTTGTGTGGCCAGATTTCGGAGCAGCTCCCGAGGATCTACCAAGCTTCCAGCCCAATGGTGGCGACTAGAAGGAACCTGGGCTACGAGTGGGTTTTCTATTTTGTTTCGCTCACTCTATTGTAAAACTATTCTTTTGAGGCGTTTAGCCGACGAGCACCTGTTAGCTCGATGCACTTTTACTTACTGTCTGCCTACGGGCTGTAAACATGATTAACAAATCCTAGGGTTGATCATGTATGACTTAAACTCTTGCTAGTCCTCGTATTTTGTACGACTAGCTTCATGATCAGCTGATATGTAATATTTGGGACGCCTTTTATTGTATATTGGGTGGTCAAACATCTTGTAATTATATTACTTGCTTGAGATTGGGACAATAGGCTTGACCTTAAGAGACTGTTGGCTTGTAGTAAACCCTCATATCTAGACAGCCGTGACCGTATAGTTGAGATGTATTCTATTTCAATATACGTAGCTGGCTATGTCTGCCCCCGCTCTCCAGTATTCTGGTTCTGGGGCGTGACAGTTGATATTAATCTATATGCATGGGTACCGAAGACTAACATTTCAGGACCCACAAGAACTTGGGTACCAAAGGTCACATCTACTCCTGATGTAGGTGGACCTTCCTTTCTCAACTAAAAGCAAGTGGATTCTCGATAGTGGATGCTCGTGACATATGACGGGAGACACAAATCTTTTCACATCACTATCGATGAAGAGGGAAGGATATGTATGTCACGCCCCGATCCTGCAAGGGTCGTCCGCCTTGCCTGGATTCCTGCAGGATCGATCATCCTCGCTAAGGCGTGATATCGTGCAAGCCTAAGTTGCGCTTGCACAAGGCCATGTACCTGCACAAAACAACTAGTCAAGCAAAAACACACGCACGCACCCATTCATTGCAGAAAACCAAATATTGGACACAAAGATTTGAAATAGAAATTCTTCTTTTATTGATAAACTTGATAGGGATACAAGTACAAAGCTTTGCAAACTCAGATTTGTCTTATCTTGGCTACATAATTCTATTTGAAACTCTCTTTCGAAAATAGTCACAATGCCTATACATGATATCCCTTTATTACATGCTGGAAAGTAAAGACACCTTCAAAGGAAAAGAAAACTTGAAACTTGACTTGAATTGAAAGGAAGCTTCGAGGCAGTCCACAGCTCTACTGGGCTAGACGAGCTTCAGTGCCTCACTTGAAATCCCCATGTCTTCTTTGCTTTCTAAAAAGGATGCCCATAACGCGGGTCAGCACACATCATGTACTGGCGAGCGGCTCTTCGTCGAAACTCACAAATATCTGCACTAATTCAACATGTGAAGCTACATATTTACTAGTGCTCTTTCTACTTGTCTAGGTTCTTTTTAACAATTCGTAAGAAACAATGACAGTAGAATAATTCATAAGCAACTTACACTTGCCGACAGTCATCCTTGCACAAAACAGGTTAGCACAATTTGCATTTGATATAAAGATATACTGTTTAACACCGCATCTCTTATTAGGTTGCAATGTACCCTGATTTCATAAATACAACTAACTATATGTTGGTCTACGGGTCGTTTCCCGTGATTAGCCGCTGTGACACATGGGTTCAGCTCGTCGCTATTTGGACATTGATTCAACACCCGAGGTTTCTTATACCTCGAAAAGTCTAGACAATCTCCCCCAGGCCGAGCGATTCCAGGTGCCTCCAGACCCGCTCGAGAGATCTAGTTTCCTCGTATACAAGTTGTCCAGGACCTATGCATACTCTGTAAGGTGACTGTTAGGCAACACATGTATTTATGCTTTGCTTTGGTTTATGACAGAGCTTGTAGCTCCTAGCTTTGGGACAATTTTTTTACTGTGGCAATGTATACAAGTTTGTCTGTACACATCTAAACATTTGAAGCATATTCATAGGCAACAAATGAAGTGGCAACATATAATCCAGCATATGATTCAATTCATTATCTTCTCTTTATCTTTTGTTATTGGTATCGTTGATCGTAGGAACAAGGCAGCAGAGTGGACTAGAGATCATTTTTATTAGGGCGTACAAATAAATGCAAGCCCGGTTAGAGCAACTCACCAAGATGAATCTCAATTGAGAGAAGGAGGGGCTTCACGTGCCTTTCACGAACAGTTCACGCGTCCTACATTGGCACCAACAGTTGATTAGCATACTTCGGTCTCTTTCTCTCAAGATTCAGAATGAATACGAAATGCGATGAAAGCGAACAATGAAAACCAATCATCGAAAACCAACACGAAAACGCATTCATCAAAACCAAGCAGCGAAAGTAAACATCCAACAAAACTCTTGGATTCATTTCAATAGAAGCAAATCCATCAATTAGAAAGGTTCATTGCATTTCATCCATGATCAATCGATACCGGTAAAGGTTTCTCCGAATACTCAGTTCAAGACTGAGTCAGCAAGCCGTAGGTATTACATAGTGGACCGCGAGGAGCGGGGCACTACAATGTATCCTTCGGTAACAATTTAAAGGGCTACATCATAGGTAATGGTACTATTGGTTATCCTCCTTCTCCTATAATAAAGGATGTCTGCCTAGTGACCGAGTTAAAGCATAACCTGCTCAGCATAAGTCATTTTGCTGATCATGGATATGATATTAACTTTGGAAATAATAAATGCTACATTTATGGTATATCAATGGGAGACATTGCTTTTGAAGGGATAAGAGAAGATAACATTTATATTTTCTATCTATCTAGAAATACTAACAGTGCAGGAAGATGCCTCTACGCCCACAAGGATGAAATTCTTTGTGGCACCAGCGTCTTGGTCATGCTAATATGGATACTATATCCAGGTTATCAACAAAGAAACTAGTAAGAGGTCTGCCCGACACCACATTCAAGAAGGACACGGTATGTGCTGAGTGTGAACTGGATAAGGCAACCAAATCTTCATTTAAATCCATAAACACTATAAGTACTACTAGACCCTTGCAATTACTACACATGGACTTATTTGGTCCCAGTAGAGTAGCCAGTCTTGGTGGAAAACTCTATGCATTTGTTATTATAGATGATTTTCTAGATTTACTTGGGTTATCTTCCTTACAAACAAAAGTGATACTATTTCAGTTTCTAAAATCTTTGCCAAAAAGGTTCAAAACGAAAAAGGCTACATGATTACTCGAATCCGAAGTGATCACGGCAGCGAATTCGAAAATTCTGATTTTGAAAAGTTTTGCAAAACAAATAGTTTTGATCATGAGTTTTCTTATCCTAGAACTCCTCAACAAAATGGTGTTGTGGAGCAGAAGAATAGGACTCTTGGCGATATGGCTAGAGTCATGTTGAATAAATTTTCACTTCCAAAATATTTTTGGGCAGAAGCTGTCAGTACAGTGCTTATTCGACCTATTTCGAAGAAAACACCCTATGAACTTTGGTTTGGTAGGACTCCAAATGTCTCTTATTTTAGAGTGTTCGGTTGTCGCTGTTTTATCCTAAATACCAAAGACAACTTAGGCAAGTTTGATGCCAAAGCTGACGATGGTATTTTTCTTGGCTATGCTGCCAAGAGTAAGGGATATAGAGTGTTCAACAAATGCTCAATGATTACAAAAGAATCTACTAATGTGTCTTTTGATGAGGAAAATAGTACATCGGCTATCCCCGACATACCGATGAATACCACCTCTGAAACCAATTCTCTGGAGGGCTTATCGAAGTTCACGTTCAAGCCATCACACCCAGAAAACTTGGTAATAGGTGAGGTATCACGCAGAGTAAGTACTCGACCATCTTTAAGATAGTCTATTGCTAACACTGCTTTTATTTTGCAAATTGAGCCTAAAAATGTTTTAGAAGATTTTAATGATGAATTTTGGATTTTTGCTATGCAAGAAGAACTCAACCAATTCGAAAGAAGCAAGGTCTAGGAACTTGTTCCTAAACCGGCTAACCATTCGATCATTGGTACTAAATGAGTTTTTCGTAACAAAGTAAATGAAGATGGTTTAGTCACTCGCAACAAAGCGCATCTAGTAGCTCAAGGATACAACCAAGAGGAAGGTATCGACTACGATAAAACGTATGCTCCGGTTGCATGACTTGAATCCATTCGGATGCTTTGTGCCTTTGCAAACTTTCAAAATTTTAAACTTTTTCAAATAGATGTTAAAAGTACTTTTCTGAATGGTTTTATTAAGGAGGAAGTTTTTATATAACAACCCCTGGTTTTGAAAATCATAAAATTTTCGACCATGTTTTCAAGCTTAAGAAAGCCCTATATGGACTCAAACAAGCCCCCAGAGCTTGGTGTGAACGCCTAAGCAATTTCTTACTAGATAACGGTTTTTCAAAAGGGAAGATTGACACTATACTTTTGATCAAAAGTTTTCAAGACACCATTCTTTTAGTACAAATTTATGTTGATGATATCATATTTGGGTCCACTAATGAAAATCTATGCCAAGATTTTGCTAAGTGTATGTAGAACGGATTTGAGATGAGCATGATGGGGGAGCTCAATTACTTCCTCGAACTGTAAGTCAAACAAACTTCGCAAGAAACATTCATCAACTAGTCAAAATACACAAAGGATATGCTGAAGAAGTTTGATCTTGACAACGTCAAACCAATCAGCACTCCCATGGCTACTACAACCAAGCTGGAACCTGATGAAAGCAGCAAACCTGTTGACCAACATAAGTATCAAGGTATGATTGGTAGTCTACTTTACCTAACTGCTAGTCGTCCCGATATCATATTTAGTGTTTGTCTGTGTACACACTATTAAGCTAGTCCTAAGGAATCACACATATCCGCCGTTAAGCGTATCTTTCGATACCTTAAGGGTACTATTACAGTGGGCTTGTGGTATCCCAAATCCACATCCTTTGACCTTATTGGTTATTCGGATGCTGATTTTGTGGAGTGTAAAGTCGACCATAAAAGTACGAGCGGCACGTGTCATTTATTAGGAAAGGCTCTAGTCTCATGGTTTAGCAAAAAGCAGAATTCTGTTGCACTATCCACAACAGAAGCTGAATATATCATAGCTGGTCGTTGTTGTGCACAAATTCTGTGGATGAAGCAAACCCTTGCAGACTACAACCTATCTTTTATGTACATTCCTATATTCTGTGATAACACTAGTGCTATCAACCTTACTAAGAACCCTATATGTCACTCACGCACGAAACATATTGAAATTCGTCACCACTTTTTGCGTGATCATCAACAAAGTGGCACTATAAATTTAGAATTTATTGACACTGATCATCAGCTGACAGATTTCTTTACAAAATCACTATCCGAAGAGCGTTTCAACTTTCTTTGTCGTGAATTAGGAATTTTGGATGAAACGGTTATTCATTAAATTGGCCTGCATAAATATCGATTATGTCATATATCTTTATGGTGACTTTGCTATGGGTACAAGCCGAAAGGGTCCTTCTGACAACAAGGCGTAAAAGCCTAAGCGATACGGTGTACTAGTCTTCGGACTACCGCTAGCTGGGATCCGGCCCCTACGTCAACCCTATGGCAGTTTCATCGTAATGGTCATTGTCATAAATCCTTGTTTATTATATGGTTTAATTTTATTCGTAACTTAGTTAATTCAAACTTTTCTACATTCAATTCTATTTATTACATTCATAGTTTCCTTTTCAATCAAAATCTTTTTGAGTTTCATCAACCATTTGCATATACACCTCATTTATTTTTTCAATCTTCAACATTTAGCTATTTTTTTCTGTCATGAGTTCTGGCCTCAGCACCCAGAATTCGGGTCAAACTCTGCCTTACACAAAGTTCGAGCCGATTTCGGTTTGCAGTTCCCAGAACTCCCAATTGCTCTCAGCCATCCATCTATTTTGATCCTACGGCCCAGGATCAACCCGACCAGCCGAATCCCCTTTCATATTTTCGAGATTTTCTTCTCTCTCCTCTCCATTGCCTCCTCTAAAACCTCTCCAACTTCATCCTCTCCAAACCCTAACCCTTGAATTCTCTATCTAGTGTGGTTTTCTCCCCCAAACTCAAGTAACATAGCTTTTGCATCATTCTCTTCTATATTCCACTAATCTCTTGAGGTATAACTCTCTCTTTTTCCTCTATCTCAAATTTCAAATTCCTTTCATTATCAATGGCACCTAGGTTATTCAATAGGGAAAAGAGGGCTAGAACCGAGGGTGTTTCCTCATCGAACCCTCCTCTTCAAGATGTTCAACCCATTCATCCACTTTTCAATCCACCACCACCTAATGACCGCAACACATTCAATGACCGAATTTTTGTTCATTGGAAGCCTCCAATGAATGGTTCAATGACTTTCGGTCAAGGAGTGTGTACGCGGGTCATCCCATCAATTTCATAATATTTTCTAGATATGACTCTTTGTTTCATGATCTTTGTCTCGATGAGTTAGTTTATACAACTTCACTTATGTACTTGAATGGTATTCAAATATTTTACTGCAATCTTACATTTGACGACAGATGAATCTATTCTCGTGTTGCCGGAATTGACATTTCTTTCGATGATTTTGAACTTGCAAAATATCTCGAGATTCTGGAACACAACTCTTGGAAAAAACTTGTCGATGCACGCAAGTTTCAATTTCCTGATGGGTCATCCCTTGAGAGTTTCAAGGACGATTTGTATACTCCTAACACTCGTCCACGCAAGTTACTTGCAAAATTCCTTAACCCATATTTCTACGAGCTTCGTCGTATTGTCTTCTCCACGATCTTGCCCAAAGCAGGATCGACTAATGAAGTTTCTTATTTTGAGATCTCTGTATTGTATCATCTCCACTTCCATGTCCCGTTCAACCTTTCGCGCACTATGATGGACTGGAAGATTAGTGCACGAAAGAGGCCTAAATCATTGGTCTATGCTCTTTATTTGCCCATGGTTTTTCATGCATTCCACGTTCCTCTTGATGAGTGCCAGTTCCTTATAGCCCCTACCTTTCTGTCTAAGGCAAGGCGACTTCTAGCAGCTGTCGAGTCTCCAGCTGTGTTCGAGCATTCTAGATCTGATGCTCAGGCTGATACACCTGCTCTTGGGCAACCTGCGCCCGAGCTACCTGTTACTCTCGAGTCTATCCAGACCATGCTTCGCGATCGTTTCATATTGGAGGACGACTGTTGGACCCAGCTCGACTATCGTACCACTTTGTAGATGAGTGCTATCAGCAACTCATTACATGACATCCGATACATCATGTCTCGGCATCCCATTATGCCCCTTCCTATAGAGCGGGATCCATCTCACACTGGTTTCCATATCGATGACCCTTGGGTTATACGATATCTGGATCCGGATGCAGCTTTTGTGGATCCTCGTCGTTCTGATACTAATCCATCTGATACCGCTGGACCATCTTGTGCTCCATGATGGATGTGGTTCTGTACATGCTGCTACTGTTGATGATCTTATTTAGTTTTATGCATTATGGACTTATGCTTATGTAGTTACATTTTCTTATATGAGTACATTTTCAATTTATGTGGATCCCTAGATTTTATCTGCAGTTATTATATTATGATTATTATGTCCTTGCTAGTTAATCCTTTATATAGTCTTTTTCCTGTCTGTGTTGTGATTCATTTTGATAAATGCCAAAAAGGAGGAGATATATTTGATATTTATATTGTGTGATATCTATCTGTGTTTTGGAGAAGATAATGTATATCAGGATAAAGCACATTGGTTTATGGAAAAACTATGTTTATGGGGGAGCTATGATTACGGGGGAGCTACTTCATTCTATACTTGTGTCCAGGTATGAACGTTGAATATACAAATATCATTTTTGTCAATTATCAATATAGAGGAGATTGTTGACCCAAACTGGATCACAGTCAACCAAATATTGACAACTTGACAATATGATACTTGTCACAATTCAATATGACACATCAAGACAGAACTCAGTATAAGACGAACGTCGTCTCTCTCCTATAGTGTACTTGTTTTCAGATTCTATACTATTTTACATTTATTGAGTCTAGCTAAATGTAAACTGAGTAGCACTGGGTATTCTTGGCTTAACCCTTATCCTCAAAACAAACCCAAAGCTCCACCAAAGCCAAACTTAGCCCACGTAGGCCCATTGAACTTTCTGTCAGCATGGAGACAAAGTTCGGGCCGAACTCTACCTCCACATAGAGTTCGGGCTGAACTCTGTCCCCTAAATTTCAGGATCCTAATTTTTAGGGTTTGCTGTATGCTAGTTGTCCAACGGCCAAAAATTTGAATTCTTGACACAGAATTCTAGCCGAATTCTGCCTATCCCAACTAGTATAAATAGGCCTTGAATTCTCTCATTTTCATTCATCTAATTATCTCTTCTTCTCTTCTCTATAAGGCTCATACAAGCCTTAACCTTTCCATCTACTAGCCACAAGCTTCCTATGCCTAAAAGTGCTTAGTGCTATTCAGTTAGGAGTTTGTGCAAGAGTCAAGAAAGTCGCTTGGAAAATTCCAAGCATCGCCACAGCGATCTTTGTAAGAAGTTGACGTGCTCTTCTGAAAAAAAGGCACGGGGTATAACTACTATTTTACAAATAGTGGATTTAATCATGAGCTAGTGTTCTCAGGCCTGGACTATTCCTCCACGAGGGAAATCAGGTTAAAAACGACTGTGTTTGCGTATGCTCTCTTGATATTTTTATTTCCGCATTTACTACTCTGATTATTTACTGTTGGTGAAAAAAGTTAATTTTTATTTGGTCATTATTGTTATAAACTCTATTCACCCCCCTCTAGAGTTGCCTATCTATTCTTCACCTTATTTAATTCCACTATTGGGTAGCTAAGGTTGCTACATAGGCCATGTGATACTATTGTATTTTAATACGATAGTATGATCTAAGGTGGGTAGAATATACGTTTGGTAAGTTAGGCATTCACAGAATTCAATTCCTAATCTTGATCATTTATGCCATTTTATCTTCTGCCTTCTCTAAACCTTATTTTATTTTTAAAATAATTTTGCGATCGTTTTATTTTCAATTCCTAGTCTTGATTCAATTATCCATATATTAATTCAAGTCGTCTTCGTTCATTTTACGATCGTTTTGTTTTCAAAACTGATACATTTATTCAAGGACATATACTTACATTTTTCTTATCATGATCGACTTGTTTGAATTTATAGAAGCTCCTTTGAAATTCTTATGGATATAGTTGAAATAATTTTTGATGACTTACAATAGCAAGATAGATGCGCATTGTCCCTATTTATTTGAAGTACGGAGACTACGGGTTCACTGTAGCCAGCAGCACACTGACAAGGCATGACCCTAAGTTGAAATAATTTTAGGTAAGCGTAGGTTATCGAATAATATTAAAACTATGTCCTAATTGTCTTATTTTGATCCTTTAGTTATTATGTCAATATGGGATATAGTTGATAGAGTATTCAATATCGTATTTGAGTCATGAAACCAAGAGTTTACTGCTGCCAAATGTACACTGGCGTGACATAAATTCTCGGTAAAATAACTTCAAATATATATACGATTTTCGGATATTATAGAAACTATGTCCTTTTTAGCATATGACTATTTATTTCATGGTTCGTAATTTTATACACTCATTTAAGATTTAATTTAGTCCTTATCCTTTCATTTTGAACCTTTCCTTCTTATCTTTTTCTTTTCATATCGTTATTTGTCTTCCTAGTAATCTTTTAAACCTATTTTAATTACCTTCCATGAGATTCATAATCATACCTAGATTATGATTCTATAATCGTACCTAAATAATTTTGGTTAATGATCGTGCCAAACAATTTCGATTTTGATCGTCCTTAGACATTTTGGTCATTGACTAGAACATTTCACTATAAGTTGATCGTGCTAATCACATCCTAGGTTTCAACTCTAACCGCAATTACGCTTATCTAATTTTGATCATATCATTTCTCGATTATAATCGTAGTCGCGCCTAATCATACCCTTGAAATTTCGAGGACGAAAATTTTCTAAGGTGGATAGATTTGTAAGCCCACTTCCCAATATTTTCTATTTATTTAGTTTTAAATATTTTTAGTTAGAAAATATTTTTACTTGAAATCGTATAATTATATTTTGATTAACAAAGGCATTTGTCAACTATTTTCTGTTAGAAAATATATGATGATTTGAGTTTTTATAAAGTAGTTATAAATATTTCGCTAAACTATTACTAGTTTAGTTTTGGGTGTATGTACAATTTATATTTAAATTGTTTTAATATTAAGTATTAAACAAACTTATTTTTGTTATCCAATATTATATTTTTAATCTTTGGTTAATAAATATATATATCGGTATGATATTAATAGAAATATTTTAAAAGTTATTTGATAAATACTTGATATATATTTTAAATTCAGTATTGCTATAAAATATTATAGATTTAATTATATTTAAATATTATTTAATTTATGGGAAGATTGATCAAATCTAATCCTATTACTCCCTAATTAGGGAATCCCCAACTCCTATATATAGAGGAGCTTTCCTCTTTTTTTTTCCACAACCGAAATTTCTCAATCACCACAAACATTATAGACACTACCATCGCAATCAACTTTGTGTCGTACATCGTGTCCATGTTCATCCTTTCCATCCGCTATTTTCTGTTATAATTATATTTTCCCGTCACGTCCTACAACCCTGGACACGACGCCAAACTCGATACAGACACATCCAAGCTAGGAAAACCAAATCCTAATTGCCCGACCCTGTCCCGTCGTCGTCGCCTTCCCTGTTCCAGCTCCGCCTTACCATGACTAGTCCGGCCCGGCTGCGCACCTCTGTTACTGAACAAGACCTCCATCCCGAGCCTCTTCCCCCACCACAGCTTTCTTGTTCACTCGTCGGGGAACCGCCCAAGGAACCCCTCGTTGAGATGGTGCCACCCTCGCTAGACTTCTCCAAAGCCGCCCGACGCTGACCCGACTTCATGCCAACACCGTGGCACCACCTTCACCCACCATCATCGCTGGGGTACACCACTCGTCATCCTCATCACCTGGCCACCAAACCCAACGACACCACCACCGTCACTAACATCTCCAACCAAACCCAAAACCAACACACCATCAAAAATACCTTACCTCCGCCGTGACGACCGCTCTGCCGCGTCGAGCTCCGTCCCTAATGCCTCCGCGCTCCCGGTCGCACCGATCTGGCATATGCCTCGGCCACGCCAAAGCCAGCGAGCCACCACGAGTGGCCCTCGAGCCACCGTTGTGCCTCCAACCGCCGTCCCCAGTGCCCCTGTGCTCCTTGTCGCACCGATGTGGCATCTGCCTCGGCCACGCCAAGGCCAGAGAGCTGTACCCGATCTCCTTGCTCATACTACCTTCGCCTAAGCCGAGGTCCTCTCCAGCACCTCTACCTAGCTCCGGAGCAAAGTCGCCAGGTAAACTCTCCACTTCTTCCTCCCCTCGATTTGATCTCACTCTCTGTCTTTTATTTTCTCACACACTTTCCCCAAAGGGAGCAATGGCAGCATTAAATGCTGAACCAACACACACACACACACACACACACACACACACAAAAGGAAGAGAGAGAGAGAGAGAGAGAGAGAGAGAGTAAGTATAATGCTCTTCTCCTTGCTATTTTTATTCATATATTTTTTATTAGTTTTTGTTATTTTGTTGTGCTAATAATACTTATAGGTATTAGGGTTTCAATTATCTTTAATATTTGTTAATTATTATTAATTTATCTATATACTATATGTCTATCATATATACTGTTATCATTAGTTTTACTAAAATTTATTTATTGTTAATATATATTGAGTTATCTCTAGAATATATTATTATATATTTTTATGATATTTTCTTAATATGGTATATAAATTATTTTTGTGGATTTTAAGTAATTACCTAAAATATTTTGACTAGTAAAAATATATTTTGACCAAATTGGGATTTATAGTCCTAAAATGATCTTTCTATATTTCGAGTATTTTGATAAATTATTATAAACTACAGGTAATTTCAAACGAATTGGGTTTAGCCATGAAATAATTTTCTATATTATCAAAGTATTTATATAAAAATATTTTAAGTAACAAATATAGGTTTCTAGTATTATAAATATTTTCTAAAGTTAAATATTTATTAAACGAATTTTCTTTGAATCACTCTTGGCCATGACTAGTCATACGTTCCTATTTCTTGTGATTCTGACTTCTTCATATCGACCCTAGGCTAATCGGGCTATTCCGGACCCAATGACAAAATTTTTTCCATCATTAGAGGCCATCTTACGTACTTATGACATTCGCAACTATCGGTGTCAACATGATCAAGTCACAAACAACTGCAATTAATTGAGGCAAGTACACTATTGCTTATGTGTTCTTACATTATAATGCTATCTTTTACTGTGTTTCATTGAGTATCTAGATTGTGACACGGTAGGGCTTGATTGTATCATTGCTCATTTATTGACTGTTTAGCGGGTCGGAAAGGAAAGTACTCGGTATGCTTGTGAACAAATCCAACTATTGTTACTGAATGATAGCTAAGTCATACACCTCAAGTATGGGTTAGCCGTACCAATACCGGATGATAGCCATCGTATGATGTGCCGTATTAGCCCAGCCGTTCACATGTCGAAAGGTATTTCAAAATACTATTTTGATTAGTTTTACTTGTTCATGTTTACTTTCCATTGTCTTGTTCATACATGTTCATGCTAGTAGTTTCTTGCACATGTTATTATTTTCAGTTTATGTTCCTTTACTGTTACATTACATCTCTATTGTCTAGATTTATTTTGTATTAAGTTACATAAATGTAATAGGGTTGTACTTTACTCCTTTCCTGACTGGATCGTTGCAGGTGACTTGGCATGCTTCTTAATTTTGTACTATGGACTATACGGAGGGAGATAAAGATCTTGGAGTTCGACCTTAGATTCTATATATAGAGTAGACACTTCTTGTATTTATTTATTTATATTATTGAAATTGTAAATAAAATAATTATTGTGAATGAGCATTTAGATTTATTTTGTTGTATTCGAGATTGACATTGATATTGAGACCTAGACAACGTACTACTGTAAGCCCCCTCAAATTTAGAGATTTTATTTTTTATTTGTAAATTTACAGAATTTATTTTTTTATATTTTTAAGCTAGATATTATAATGGCGATATCAAGTACTGTTATACTATGAGTATATTTAAGTAAGTGGTACAAATTTTGTACTGCAATCCACTATAGGATATTATATATTTTAGAAGTTTTAGGAATTTTATTTATTATTATGGTATTCCTATCTAGAGTGTAGTTAGTAATTAATTATATGAAATATATTGCTTGCAAATTATTCATTAAAATATACTTTAGGGGTATTTAGTAATTTTTAGAAAATTTCAAAACTTTTTGGAGTATATATATATATATATATATATATATATATATATATATATATACAAAAAAAAATATATATATATATATATATATATATATATATATATATATATATATATATACACACACACACTAGTATTGAGTAAAAGAAATAAAAAAATACTAATATTGGGTAAAAAAATGAAAAAAAAAGTTACTGTACAATTTTCGTCCCCAAGCCGAGCCCGACATTGCCGGGGGAAGTTGTTTTCGAAAAATCCAAATCCAACTCAAATCTCGACCAAATCAGTTCCATTTTTTTGCTGTAATCCTAGTAAGGTTCTCCACGAATATTGGGCCTCGAATTCGAATCAAATCCCTAGATGAATTCGAATTTAATTAGGTTTAAATTCGGATATATATAGGAACACACTCGATAGAAATCCTTCAAACCCTAGGAAATTCACTTGCGAACTCGATCGACGACCCAGAGCCTTCCAGCTATCCCCACGAACACCCCCACCTCCTGTACGTTGCCGGCGAACGATTGAACGTTGTGGACGCCGCCAAAGCCGAGAAGAAGCCGCGGACGCCTAGTTTTGCCGACCGCAAGGTACCATCTTCGTAACCAAAATTTTCCCTAGTCTCTCGATCGTTTTTTATTTTGTAAGAATCTAGGAGTAGCCTGCATAACCCTCTCCAAATCCCAACAAGTGGATTTGGATATAGGCGATCAACCATTATGGGAAATCGATCGGAAGTCGAGCAAAAACTTGCTTGAAAAATAGAACATAAGTTAACCTAAACACCCGACTTGTAAGGCTATTTGCGACCAACCTACTGACAGTTCCTCAGAACCAATTTATGTCAGTCATAGACAACCTATACATAATCGAAATCCCTATTGTAATTCATAAATTCATGAGCTTAATGCGAAGTTATTCGAAGTCAAAGTTTGGAGAAAAAACTATTCTTAAAACTATATAAATTATAAAAAACCTATCGATACGGCAAGCGTCCCGACAAACCGGATGACATGGTCGCGCACTATACGCATAGAAAGGCGCGTATGGATGTTGCCAACGTTTGGAAACTGACGGAACTCGATTTCGTTGCGCGTGCACGACGAAATCAGTACGTATCCGTCGAGATACCCCCATATCGACCATCTGAAAACATGGCTATAACTTCGTGTATGTTTGTCATATCAAGACAAAACTTGCACCAACAGGACCGTACCAAAATTTTGGTCCAGTGTGCCAAGTTTGGTCTGATTCTGAGAAGGTCGACCAGAATGCCTGTTTAGCGGGCCAGCAATCCGATCCAATGGATGATATTGTACACAACCCACCAAAATTCAATTTTGGACATACAGTTGGGTTCGTATCCTCAACCTGGACCCGTAGACATGTAGTTTGACGAATTTAGAGACCATAGACACTGGCACGCATTTTGGTACGAAATGGGTCCAACATCGGACATCGTTTTGACCAAAAATTATGATTTTGCCCCTGTTCCAGAATTAGACTTTTGGACAGGCATTTTCTAGATATATCTTTTACACCAGGAACGTTCTTGATGTTTGTTTCCGCATCCGGAGCCATTCGTGGATTGTGACTTTCTTTTGTTGACGCTTATGACTATTGGAGTTGCCATTTTCGCACTACCAGGCAAGATACCTTGCCACCTTACTCTAAGATTTACTTATTCTTATTTTCAGTTATTTATATTCAACATTACTTATCCATTGTTAGTATATGTCACTGTGCGTCCAAGTCACACTTGGGTGCAAGCGACCCTATCGGTCATTTTTACTTGTTTTTGTTATTTCTCTTGCATTGACTTAGCCTAGTGACCACCCATTGATGATGAGGTATTGCTATATCTCATACGGCCTTGACACTTGCTTTATCACGTGTTGTGAGTCACATGTAGGACACGTACTCGTGTAGTCGGCTGGCCACTGATACGTCTGAGGCGTGCGACGGATAGGAGTAACCGCCAATAGAATTGCATGCTAGTAGACTTGGCGGTTATTAAAGGTTTATATTAGTCATGGAGATGACGATACTAGGCACTGGATGGGGAGAATAATACCTGACGTATGGGCTTCTATTACACTTTTCCTTGTAACCCGGAAGCTCCGCTGGAGATACGGGTATGCTTAACTCCTCAAGTTGGCCACTGACGTTCTTGAACGATATGGGCTTGGTCACTAGTGCCCAAGAGAGGACTATACCAGATCCTATTATCAGCCAAGGCTCATGCGTCGAACGATTATATCTCAACTTCATGTTCACAGTAGAATGGTTAGGAACCCTATTGCATGTATCACTTTATTTTCTATTATATGTCACAGTTTATACGACATGGTGTTTTCTTGTATCTTGTTACGTCCCTCTGAGGACCTGGTGATCTCTCTAGGTGTGTGCTTTTGTGTCTTTTCGCAGGTGCTCTAGCCCAGATAGCGGTCTTCCCTGTTTATCGAGGAGGCTTGCTCTTGGATAATCCATTGCTGTTCTTATCCATCCTTTCCTTATACTTTTCTTCTCATTTAAATAGTTGGTTGGTAGTGGATATGTTTCTGCGCAACTTTTGTACATATGATAAATTCAAAGATGATCTTATTATATATTTATTTTCTTATTATGGATGTGCTTAGTTGTTATGGTTTACTGTATTTTACAGCTTATGTATACATACGGGGATTCTACATATTGGAGTATACTTCGTATGTATGCAGCTGACATGTCTACGTACTTAGTCCTAAGTATTTTAGGACTGGGGCGTTACATATTTTTATGGTGGCCCATGCAAGTCGAGTTTATCACTTTGGTTACGTTACTGTACCGATGTGAGCCTGCATGTAGGATTAGAGTCTAGAATCTCATCCACATACTTAATCTCCTCCTTTGTTGCTAATTTCGAACTCTTGTCCGACTACCTTGATTTTCTTCTGCTTGATTCCTTTCTACTATGTATCTTAACTTTTCCATTCGTGCTTGATAGAGGGGTTAGGAGGATGACTCATACTAGGTATACATGCTATATGTTGCTCAAACTACTATTAGCTTACTCTTATAAGTTGGGTAGTATACCTCATAACCTATCGCTCTAATGGTCCTTGCAACCCATTAAACATGATTTTAAGAATATTACCTAGACCATAGTGCTTAAGGATCCATGACTCATTCGTTTGACCAAGGCCGAAGAAAAGAGAATAATAGGACAACTTAGAGGCACGAACACCGGACGAGTCTTAGAGTTTGATGAACTTGAACTAACTTGTGTTTTCTTTCAACTATATATCTCGCGTACTTATATTTTGGACTATCGTGACTAAACATCGCTATTATAGCCTAGTTTTCATAAGCTTATTCTTTATCGAGCTTGTTCAGGACGTGTTTATTGGGGACGCCCACTAGCATATTGTCTAATTAGAATCTGTGTATTATGGTCTGATCAACCTTAGTGCACTCGGTTCGCTCCTCGTATGATTATCCCACGCGGATTGAGATATAGATGTCTCTGTGAGCTCATCTACAATTGCCTTGACAACTCTGTTTGAATTATTCAATCACCCTTGGAACCCTGTATTCGCATTAATTCCTTCTCTCTTGAACTCTTTATTATTTTTTGCTTTAACTTACTGCGAAAAAACAAATGCTCCTATTTGAGGAAAGATATACTCAGAATGTCCTCTTTAATTTGCCATACCACCTATGGCCAAGAAAGTTATATTTACACAATCGTTCCATTCGAAATCGGAGAACCACTTTCCAATTGATTCATATCTACCATATCATGTTATCTATCACATTGTGTAGTATTCTTTTATACCCAGAGCCCAAGCACGATATCACAACTTTAAATTTTTTTAACCTCATTGTTCCTAAAACCATGTCCTAGTCTCTAAAGTGAATAGATTGTAAGCCTTCTACATTTTTGGGATTCACTAAGCTTATAATTGGATAAAGTAAATTAGTTCTCACTAGGATGATAAATTAGTGAACCATGAACTCCCACATTCTATTTTAGATCATTTAGTATTTCCTACCGTGACATTGATATTCGGAGTACAATATTAACTGTTACCTTCCAACAAACTTCATATACAAGACCTAGACGTGTCCACCATCATTTGGGCATATCACGTCCTACTCAAACACGTTCCCTTATACTCTATTTTTATGATACGACTTTTCGGTCAAAAAGGACTAGCCATAAACCTTACCATGATACCGATGTACTTTTTGACTTCAATTAGAGATCCAAGATCGACCCAAATCTTTCGACCCAATATATGGTTGTGATCTACTCGAAGCCTTCTACACACATGCCATTAGTGTGCCACCCAATTAAGGCCCCATGTGCTACTTAAACTCAAAAGTCGCAGAAAGCACATTTGTGGGCTTAATGAACCTAGTTGACCAACCCAACGAGCAAATAGCCCAACCACTTGAGTTGGAACCTATTCTTCATTACCTTAACCTAATAGGGATGACTTAAATTGATTCTACGAGATTTTGTCTAGCCACTATAGATAAAAATCTAAGGTTCATGCAATCAAGGTTGAAGTTCAATTAGGGAACCCTTTGAGATTCAGTCAAACCCATCCCCGCCTATTGCTATAATTGGACTATAAAACCAAACTTTATGAAGTAGGTCCCTACACCAATTATATAGTCCCCACCCCATAGGTCCACTAATCCTTCTTTCATAAATCTATTCACCATATCTCCTTGAAATATGATCTTCTTGGATGTTTTACTATTGTTCTTTCTATTACTTAATCTTTTAGAATGGATGCCAAACTTAGATTTCCTTCATAACTAATCTTCCAACCGTTTAGAAGTTGCGATACGATCTTCGTATTGTATTTTGTATCCCTTGCTCGTGCGGTTAGGTAACCGTAGTAAAAGATCGCAACTTTGATCCTACAAATCCTATTCTATCATAGTATCGTGTCCTTGTTAGTTTCGAGAACATAAATTTCTGAAATGCCTAGACTGCAAGTCTCTCTAAGAATGTAGGGTTCTTGAATTAGAAAATGTTGGGGATAGATTGGTTGTAATGGAACTAATAAAACAGTGGTTCATAATGTCCACTCCTATCTGTAACATTTGATACCCTCGACCCTGACTTTATGTCATGACCCGCACCCTAGAGTTAGGGCACGCGAACGTAACAACGCCCAGCCTACGCCGTAGTGTCGGCGGTAGAATGCTGTCCTAGGTCTCATGCATCTAACAGTATAAGGCTAAGCAGTTTATACTCCCCGAATGGGGGTGACATAGCAGAATGTAAAATCAATCACATCTAAGGTAGAGCATAATGGAAGATAGATAAAACATGAAATCCAAAAGAGATACAGGAGATAGAAGTCTAAGTGTCTAAGATACATAAACCCAGAAGTATATCTCAAAACTCAAATACAGTAAT
Organism: Iris pallida; assembly: GCA_029216955.1. Lineage (NCBI taxonomy): Eukaryota > Viridiplantae > Streptophyta > Magnoliopsida > Asparagales > Iridaceae > Iris > Iris pallida. Next base: position 3,876,023 of record JANAVB010031815.1, read on the forward strand.
CCACAAGTAAATACAACTCCCGACAAAATGAAATAACTATCTAAACAACCTCTACTGTGTCTCCTCTAGGCTAGCAGGCAATCCCAGGCCATCTGTAAAATTTATCAACAGGTCCAGTCAGGACAGGAGCGAGCACAATACATCTCATGCAGTTCATATCATGTCAGAAAATATAAAGCAGGCAATAGAATAAGATAATGAAACACTGTAAGAAGATGTACATGAAAATATGAGAGATATTTGATAACTAGAAATATATATACATGATAAGTAAGAACTGTAAGTGACTAGTGATTTAGAGTAAGAGATGGCATGTAATTGGCTTAGGTTGTACATGATGAACATGAAAAGTAACAGAGTGTATATGATGGGTAAATCACATGACCATTTATACTCACCCCTACCCACAATCAATACACAAGGATCTATTCAAGTTACATTACGGACATGATGTTTTGGTTATAGAAGAAACACATGAGGAAACATGAGCGTACATGAAAGAACATGAGAGTACATGAACGTACATGTAAGAACATGAGAGAACATGAGTGCACATGAATAACGCAGAAGCAAGGAATACATGATGTACATGAAACACATGTCATAAAGTATTCGATGCGCCCGCTAAGGGGGTAACATCCCAAGAAGAGATCCGTATAGTACCAATTCGTGATGATAATGTGACAGCATCAAGTAAAAGTAATCTAGAGCGAGAATATAATTCGTAACAAGTATGAAACGATCAGAGATTGTACTCGCCTGATATCTGAATGTCCAAGGTAAAGATACTGTCCGAGGAGAGGTGTCTGGCTCCTAATTAGAACAGCACAAGTCACAACATGTCCAGAAGGGTAATATAAAGTACTACAATGCATTCTACATGAATCTAGGTCAAACTAGGCCAAAGTCAACCCTTGGTCAACTGCACTAGTCAAACTAGGTCAAACTAGGTCATGTCCTAACCCAGTAAGTCTTACTAGGCCTAACCAAGACTATCCTAGCAAGCACACATCAATACAAGGCTATACAAGCCAACATACACCCAACTCTATATAGCATGCAATTATTCAATACTCAAATAGGCAAGAATTCACATTGGATATACACTAGGTAATCTATTACTTTAAGCTATATATGTCTACACATATATACACATACATATATTGGTATTCAACATTAGGTCTATAATCATGGCATTTCGAATGGTTATATAAACTTATATATTACAACACAATATGCTAACATATATATAATATACATACATAGCTAAGTTAACTATATTCATAAATACTTATTTAAGAGGCTATGTGTGTGTATGTGAACATGGCAAAGGGGCAAGTGAGGGTTAAATGGGCATACATAGTGTATACATATCAAAGAGTGTCAAAGTGTAAGTGAACAATGTGTCAAGTGTGATAGTGTCAAAATAGTATAAGGGGGTACATGAGGTAATATAGGATTTGTGTTAACATATACATTACATCTCAATAACTTGTATATTGCATACATTACATTCATGCTTGCATTCATTCATCATTCATTATTCTCTTGTACCACTATATGCACCATACGTTACATACTATGGAACCTACATATTCATTACAAGCCATACTTATACGTGCTTACATTAGATATGATACTTACACCTCATACATCATTTATTTAACCATTTACTCATGCTTGTATTCTCTATTTAATTACATAATGTATATACATTAACATGGATTAAAATCAAATAGAACATTATATTACACACAAGGGTGCACAAAATGCATATGCCGAATAGTAACTCCTACTAATAATCAATATTGTACCATCTCAGCATGAATTAAAATTTAGGATTAAAGTATGTTATAGATCTATGTGTTAGCTTTTCGAAACTTTAAACGGATCGCGTTTTCGTTTCCGAAAACTCCCGAAATCGCGAAAACACCGAGAACGCGTTTGTCTTTCGTACAATTGACACTCAAATAATTCTCCAAAAAGTTACAGAAAGAATTAGGCCTATTAATACATGTTTTTGGAAAGCTAACTTCAATATGCTTCTTTTAAAAAAAATAGGATATTAAACCGAACTTTGAGCTAGAAGTTATGATATTTCTAAGTTAGGGCTGAAATTAAAAACGTGGATAAAAATCATGACGAATTTAGGTAGTTTGAGACAAAAGAACACAAGTATATAACATAATATATCAAGAACTCACTCTCTACACTAATATATATATAGACACTATAGAACACATCTCCAATACAAAAATATGAGATTAAACATGTAATAATTCATTCATACATAACAACAACACATAGTGTGTCCAAATATGGGATTTTCCCACATGGACACAACCACAACACAAAGGACACTCCTATGACCTCTAAATGGACACGAAATGGACACAAATGGAGATACAACTATGGGGTCATTCCTATGGGTTCAAAATAGACCTATATGCATGAGAAAATGAAAAGGAGTAGGGATTTATACCTCCCGGAAGATCGAATCGAAGAAAAGCCTTCCCGGAGCGACACCGACACGTAGAGATTCCAAAAGGACACGAACGAGCTCCGAATCCTCCCAAAATTGGGTAGCTTCCTCCTTGGCTAGAATAGAGAAGGAAAGAAGAAGATTTGGTGGTGAAATGGAATAATTTGGTGGAGAAATTGCTAGAGATTGCTCTCTAGGAATTTAGGGAAGAACAAGAGAGAGAGTGTGGATGAGAATAATGAAATGAACTTGAGCCTATCCTCTCCCAAAGTGGCTAGCCATATGGGGCTATTTGTCCTATTATGGTAAGGTCCAAAATGCCCCCCCACTAACCTATTCTATGAGTATTAGGAAAGGGCTAATTGGTTGGGGCTAAATTAGTCATTCTAAAGTCTCTAATCACACTAACCTTATCCATAATAATTAGTCTAACCTCTAACTAAAATATTTCTATCATGTGGACTAAAATTAATATCATGTGGGCCATGCCTAACTAGTGTGTGGGTCCCACTAGAGTCAAACTACCCCCGGGTCCCCGTTTCAAGTCGGATTGAGTTGAAATTCGAACCCGACTCAAATAACCCCAAAACAATATCATAAATAATAAAATAATATCAAAATAATTCAAAGAGGTCAAATGCAAAAATATCCTTAGGCCAAAAATGATATTAAAATATCATAATCACATGGTTAGTCTCTAGGTCAAACAGTCTCTAGGGTTTCACTAGCAAAACGTCAAAACCATAAGTCATTGATTTAAATAATTTTAAAATAATTTTAAATCACCAAAAATCATATCATGAATTAAATATCATTATTAAAATAATTATAAACACAAAATTTTAAAATTACCCTCATTTGGGAAACTGGGTGCTACAACTCTACCCACCTTAGAAAAATTTTGTCCTCGAAATTAAAATGTCCATACTCCCTCTAGGTCAAACCCCCACAATCAAAGTCCCAGATTAAAACAAATCATGTGATCAAAAGGACGACATACAGGGTCATGGCATACGGTGGTAGTGAAAGTCTCATCTAGGTATACTAGTCATGCTAACCGAAACGGTCATAGGGTATCAAAACATACAAGCAATCTAGGGTGCTAAACTAGAGAAGTTACAGAAACAACAAACCATCAAAACTGTAAGGCGGTCTACCATCCTATATGAAACTGGTACTTATCAAAACAAAATAAGGCAACTACCAATTATCTGAAAAAGGGTACAGAAAATCAAATTCAAAAATTAAGGAATTGAAAATCACTTGCATTGAAATCCAAATCACAATATATATATACAGAGAGAGCGTTAGAGAGAAAAAACTAGCATTATGTAATGTTATGTGGTTTGTGTGTGTATGGGTGTATGTGAAATATACATGAAATTGTATATGAGCTATCATGTTACACTACTCATGGCATATGGGTTAACAACCTACAATACACAACCTATTTAATCATAACATGCATGGCTAACCATAAACATCTATAAGAGGTAGAGATTTAGTTATGTATATACATATATTATAACATGTATGCCTAAGCTCTATATATATCTATACAAGTATGTGATCATAACATAGAGAGGAAAGGTTAGGTTACATGACAGCGTATACTAAGTTAGGGTGTGTGTGTGTCCTTGTACAGGGTTATAGCTTAGTATTGAAAGGTTAAACCCAGTTTTAGTTCAGCATTTACATACAAAATCTGAAAATAAGCTAACATTTAAACCAGTATAATATGAACATAATGCAGTCTCAGATTTTACAAATTTAACATAACTTAACCAATTTCTCTAAAAATTGAAACTCTGTAGATATCATACATGTGCAGTTATGTAGACAAAACTAATAACATGAAATTTATATTTAAATTACGAATTTAAACTGGAAAAGTAGAAAACCAGAAATATTGGGGTTTTGAAAATTTTAATATTAACAACATATTAATATGTATTTTAGATAGGTGGAAAATCAAGTGTAGCATGCATACGTATCAGGCAAGTGTCCACTATGTAAATATACTCATATATTCTCATGTCCCAAAAAAATTAATTCTACGTTAAGACCAACATTTAGATTCCTACCAAGATTGCAAAATAGGTGATTGACGAAATCAAGGCAATTTTATTATTATTATTAAATACTAGAATAATAGCAAGAAGGAAATAACGATAAAAGCTGTTTGCTTATTTGCCTAAAAGAAGGAACCATTTTGAAACCAGAGCTAAATATCAAATCCAAGATAAAGTCTAGCAAAATTATCGATTCATTGTATTAAGAAGAAACTCATAGCAAGAAGTTACACAAGCTACTCCTAAGTTAAATAATTAGAAGCAAAACAAAGCAAAACAAATAATAATTCTTTTTGAAGGATTGCATCAAAGTAGAGAAAACATGCTTGAAAATATTTAAGGTACAATCTGATAATCATATGCGTCTATCTAAAATCATGGTACTCTAAATCCCCGTCATACTAGTAAGCAAGGCTACGATAATCACAGAGTCCTTGACTTATGCACATACCTCTAGAATCATGGTATTTAACATTTTTGCGGTGCCGCTAGCTTGGCTGCAAAAACCTTAAATTCCCACACCCGAGAAATATATCCAGAGTCAGACTATATGTCCTCACCATGCTGGCTAATGTGACTATAGAAGACTAGATTCCATAACATAGATGACCTAGCCCATATAATTTCATCTTGTCAAAAAAATTAAATTAAATCAACAATGAATAACCCATAAATCAAATCAAATTTATCAACGAACTTCAAAATTCAAAATGAACAAAAATCCATCAAAATACAACTCGGATGCAACAGCTATCATCAAGATTCAAAATTCGACAATCATTCATCAAAATCAATGAATACAACTCAAATTCAACCATAATCCATCAAAATCAAATTTAACAACAGTAAGTAAAAATAAATCAAATCAAGGAAAAAAAGAGTTCTCAAATCGAAGTTAAAATAAGATTCTCAAGGGTCGTTCCGGGAATCTCTCAAGGGTTCCTAACTGTGATTGAGTACCTTCAAGATATATCCTATTGCTACTGCAGGCTGTAGTGGTACTCAAGTTCGAATACCACTACATAAACTCGACCTGCATGGGCCACCACTAAAAATGTGTCACGACCCGCACCCTAGAGTTAGGGCACGCGAACGTAACAACGCCCAGCCTACGCCGCAGTGTCGACGGTAGAACGCTGTCCTAGGTCTCATGCATCTAACAGTATAAGGCTAAACAGTTTATACTCCCCGAATGGGGGTGACATAGCAGAATATAAACTCAATCACATCTAAGGTAGAGCATAATGGAAGATAGATAAAACATGAAATCCAAAAAAGATACAGGAGATAGAAGTCTAAGTGTCTAAGATACATAAACCCAGAAGTACATCTCAAAACTCAAATACAGTAATCCACAAGTAAATACAACTCCCGACAAAATGAAATAACTATCTAAACAACCTCTACTGTGTCTCCTCTAGGCTAGCAGGCAATCCCAGGCCATCCGTAAAATTTATCAACAGGTCCAGTCAGGACAGGAGCGAGCACAATACATCTCATGCAGTTTATATAATGTCAGGAAATATAATGCAGACAATAAAATAAGATACATGAAACGCTGTAAGAAGATGTACATGAAAATATGAGAGATATTTGATAACTGGAAATATATATACATGATAAGTAAGAACTGTAAGTGACTAGTGATTTAGAGTACGAGATGGCATGTAATTGGCTTAGGTTGTACATGATGAACATGAAAAGTAACAGAGTGTACATGATGGGTAAATCACATGTCCATTTATACTCACCCCTACCCACAATCAATATACAAGGATCTATTCAAGTTACATTACGGACATGATATTTTGGTTATACAAGAAACACATGAGGAAACATGAGCGTACATGAAAGAACATGAGAGTACATGAACGTACATGTAAGAACATGAGAGAATATGAGTGTACATGAATAACGCAGAAGTAAGGAATACATAATGTACATGAAACACATGTCATAAAGTATCCGATGCGCCCGATAAGGGGGTAACATCCCAAGAAGAGATCCGTATAGTACCAATCCGTGATGATAACGTGACAGCATCAAGTAAAAGTAATCTAGAGCGAGAATATAATTCGTGACAAGTATGAAACGATCAGAGAATGTACTCGCCTGATATCTGAATGTCCAAGGTAAAGATACTGTCCGAGGAGAGGTGTCTGGCTCCTAATTAGAACAGCACAAGTCACAACATGTCCAGAAGGGTAATATAAAGTACTACAATGCATTCTACATGAATCTAGGTCAAACTAGGCCAAAGTCAACTCTTGGTCAACTCTGGTCAACTTCACTAGTCAAACTAGGTCAAACTAGGTCATGTCATAACCCAGTAAGTCTTACTAGGCCTAACCAAGACTATCCTAGCAAGCACACATCAATACAAGGCTATACAAGCCAACATACACCCAACTCTATATAGCATGCAATTATTCAATACTCAAATAGGCAAGAATTCACATTGGATATACACTAGGTAATCTATTACTTTAAGCTATATATGTCTACACATATATACACATGCATATATTGGTATTCAACATTAGGTCTATAATCATGGCATTTCAAATGGTTATATAAACTTATATATTACAACACAATATGCTAACATATATATAATATACATACATAGCTAAGTTAACTATATTCATAAATACTTATTTAAGAGGCTATGTGTGTGTATGTGAATATGGCAAAGGGGTAAGTGAGGGTTAAATGGGCATACATAGTGTATACATATCAAAGAGTGTCAAAGTGTAAGTGAACAATGTGTCAAGTGTGATAGTATCAACATAGTGTAAGGGGGTACATGAGGTAATATAGGATTTATGTTAACATAGAACATTATATCTCATTAACTTGTATATTACATACATTACATTCATGCTTGCATTCATTCATCATTCATTATTCTCTTGCACTACTATATGCACCATACATTACATACTATGGAACCTACATATTCATTACAAGCCATACTTATACGTGCTTACATTAGATATGATACTTACACCTCATACATCATTTATTTAACCATTTACTCATGCTTGTATTCTCTATTTAATTACATAATGTATATATATTAACATGGGTTAAAATCAAATAGAACATTATATTACACACAAGGGTGCACAAAATGCATATGACGAATAGTAACTCCTACTAATAATCAATATTGTACCATCTCAGTATGAATTAAAATTTAGGATTAAAGTATGTTATATATCTATGTGTTAGCTTTCCGAAACTTTAAACGGATCGCGTTTTCGTTTCCGGAAACTCCCGGAATCGCGAAAACACCGAGAACGCGTTTGTCTTTCGTATAGCTAACACTCAAATAATTCTCCAGAAAGTTACAGAAGGAATTAGGCCTATTACTACAAGTTTTTGGAAAGCTAACTTCAATACGCTTCTTTTAAAAAAAACGGGAGATTAAACCGAGCTTTGAGCTAGAAGTTATGACATTTCTAAGTTAGGGCTAAAATTAAAAACGTGGATAAAAATCATGACGGATTTAGGTAGTTTGAGACAAAAGAACACAAGTATATTACATAATATATCAAGAACTCACTCTCTACACTAATATATATATATATATATATATAGACACTATAGAACACATCTCCAATACAAAAATATGAGATTAAACATGTAATAATTCATTCATACATAACAATAACACATAGTGTGTCCAAATTTAGGATTTTCCCACATGGACACAACCACAACACAAAGGACACTCCTATGACCTCTAAATGGACACGAAATGGACACAAATGGAGATACAACTATGGGGTCATTCCTATGGGTTCAAAATAGACCTATATGCATGAGGAAATAAAAAGGAGAAGGGATTTATACCTCCCGGTAGATCGAATCGAAGAAAAGCCTTCCCGGAGCGACACCGACACGTAGAGATTCCAAAAGGACACGAACGAGCTCCAAATCCTCCCAAACTTGGGTAGCTTCCTCCTTGGATAGAATAGAGAAGGAAAGAAGAAGATTTGGTGGTGAAATGGAATGATTTGGTGGAGAAATTGCTAGGGATTGCTCTCTAGGAATTTAGGGAAGAACAAGAGAGAGAGAGTGTGGATGAGAATAATGAAATAAACTTGAGCCTATCCTCTCCCAAAGTGGCTGACCATATGGGGCTTTTTTTCCTATTATGGTAAGGTCCAAAATGCCCCCACTAACCTATTCTATGAGTATTAGGAAAGGGCTAATTGGTTGGGGCTAAATTAGTCATTCTAAAGTCTCTAATCACACTAACCTTATCCATAATAATTAGTCTAACCTCTAACTAAAATATTTCTATCATGTGGACTAAAATTAATATCATGTGGGCCATAGCTAACTAGTGTGTGGGTCCTACTAGAGTCAAACTACCCCCGGGTCCCCGTTTTATGTCGGATTGAGTTGAAATTCGAACCCGACTCAAATAACCCCAAAATAATATCATAAATAATAAAATAATATCAAAATAATTCAAAGAGGTCAAATGCAAAAATATCCTTAGGCAAAAAATGATATTAAAATATCATAATCATATGGTTAGGCTCTAGGTCAAACAGTCTCTAGGGTTTCACTAGCAAAACGTCAAAACCACAAGTCATTGATTTAAATAATTTTAAAATGATTTAAAATCACCAAAAATCATATCATGAATTAAATATCATTATTAAAATAATTATAAACACAAAATTTCAAAATTACCCTCATTTGAAAAACTGGGTGCTACACTTTAATATTTGGAGCACAACACAAACTTTTTTCCTTCCAACAATTTTACCCTCATGAACTAGACCAGTCAAGCTATACACAGGACGTGTATGTCCTACACAAACACACCTTTCTGTGCTCTATTTCAATTAAGCTACAAGTATGAAGTATTTCCTCTTAGAACAAACCATAGAGGACTACTTTCATTCCATTCTGATTTAACCGTGCAATATCAACCCCCTTAAATAAACTGAATACTAATCCATGCAAGACATATCACACCAACGACATAAGCATTCCACGCAAGCAAGCACACGCCTCCTATACAACACCAAATATCAACCCGCACACACTAGTCATTATGACTTAAGATTCCAAACACCTACTTAATCATATTCAATAGCAAGGTTCTCGTACTTATTATAGACTTTCATCTCTTGACCCATAAATTATTCTATCTCCAGATCTCTTTTAGTTACCCACGTTGGGCGAAGACTAAAATTCCTTTGAACTGATACCTTCTAGTTATATCCGAACAAAAGATTCCTACCTACCATCTTGTTGAAAGCATGGCCGATAGGAACGATGTTGACTTGCAATAATCCTTCTATAGTAGTTATTGACCATGAACGCCATGGCAATATCTAGGCTAACTTAGAATTCATGACTGTAGTCAGGAGGTGTCCGTTATTCTCGTGCCTATCCCTAGAAATTGTCCCTCTCATAGGTTTGATAACAACGATTCTCACAGTTGGCCAACTTCTATAAGTTGGGTAGAGCCTTGAATAAAGAATACCCCAGCTCGTAGAACATGATGACAATCCGAATTCTTTCCAAAACTGCTTCATCCATCTTCTTAGAAACCGGGGCACAATTTGACGTGTTCACCCTCCCCTTATATTTTAATATTGTTATTATTTGATATTAAAAGTATTTTTAATTTCGAGGACGAAATTTTTATAAGTTGGGTAGGATGTAAGGGCCTTCAAATTTAGAGATTTTTTTTTGTAAATTTACATAATTTATTTTTTTATATTTTTAAGCTAGATATTATAATGGCGATAGCAAGTACTGTTATACTATGCGTATATTTAAGTAAGTGGTATAAATTTAGTACTGGAATCCACTAGAGGATATTATATATTTTAGAAGTTTTAGGAATTTTATTTATTATTATGGTAGTCCTATCTAGAGTGCAGTTAATAATTAATTATATGATATATATTGCTTGGAAATTATTCATTAAAATATACATTAGGGGTATTTAGTGATTTTTAGAAATTTTTAAAATTTTTTGGAGTCTGTATATATATATATATATTTTTTTTTAATATATATATATATATATATATATATATATATATATATATATATATATATAAAATATATATATATATATATATATATATATATATATATATATACTAGTATTGAGTAAAAGAAATAAAAATAAATAAATACTAGTATTGGGTAAAAAAAAGTTACTGTATACTTTCCGTCCCCAAGCCGAGCCCGACATTGCTGGGGGAAGTTATTTTCGAAAAATCCAAGTCCAACTCAAATCTCGACCAAATTACTTTAAATTTTTTTGCTGTAATCCTAGTAATTTTCTCTACGAATATTGGGCCTCGAATTCGAATCAAAACCCTAGATGAATTCGAATTTAATTAGGTTTAAATTCAAATTTATATAGGAACACACCCGATATAAATCCTTCAAACCCTAATAAATTCACTTGCAAACTCGATCGACGACCCTAGAGCCTTCCAGCTATCCCCACGAACACCCCCCATCTCCTGTAGGTTGCCGGAGATCGACTGAACGTCGTGGACGCCGCCAAGCCCGAGAAGAAGCCGCGGACGTCCAGTTTTGTCGATCGCAAGGTACCATCTTCGTAACCAAAATTTTCCCTAGTCTCTCGATTATTTTTGATTTTGTAATAACCTAGGAGTAGCCTGCATAACCCCCTCCAAATCCCAACGAGTAGATTTGGATATAGGCGATCATCTAGTATAGGAAATCGATCCAAAGTTGAGCAAAAACTTGCTCGAAAAAAAGAACATAAGTTAACCTAAACACCCGACTTGGAAGGCTGTTTGCGGCCAACCTACTGGCAGTTCCTCAAAACCAATTTATGTCAGTCATAGACAACATATAGATGCTCAAAACCCCTACTGTAGTTCATAAATTCATTAGCTTAATGCAAAGTTATTCGAAGTTAAAGTTTGGAGAAAAACTATTCTTAAAACTATATAAATTATGAAAAACCTACCGATACAGCATACGTCCCGACAAATCGGGCGACATGGTCGTGCACTATATGCATCGAAAGGCGCGTACGGACGTTGTCGACGTGTGGGAACTGACGGAACTCGATTTCGTTGTGCATGCGTGACGATATCAGTACATATCCGTCGAGATACCCCTTTATCGAACTTTTGCAAACTTGGCCACAACTTCGTCTACGTTCGTCGTATCGAGACAAAACTTGCGCCAACAAGAGCATACGAAAATTCTGGTCCTATGTGCTAAGTTTGGTTCGATTCTGAGAAGGTCGACCGGAACGCCTATTTGGCGGGCCCGCAATTCGGACCCTTTGACATGTAGTTTGACGACTTTAGAGACCATATATACTGGCACACATTTCGGTACAAAATGGGTCCAACGGCGGACATCGTTTTGACCTAAAATTACGATTTTGTCTCTGTTCCAGAATTGGACTTTTGGACAGGCGTTTCCTCGATATATCTTTTACACCAGGAACGTTCTTGATGTTTGTTTCAGCATCCGGAGCCATTCGTAGATTGTGACTTTCTTTTGTTGATGCTTGTGACTATTGGAGTTGCCATTCCCGTACCACCATAATACCTTGCCACCTTACTCTGTGATTTACTTATTCTTATTTTTAGTTATTTATATTCAGCATTACTTATCTGTTGTTAGTATTATATCACTGTGCGTCCAAGTCACACTTTAGTGCAAGCGACCCTATCGGTCATTTTTACTTGTTTTTGTTATTTCTCTTGCATTGAATTAGTCTATTTACCACCCATTGATCATGAGGTATTGGTATATCTCATACGGCCTTGACACTTGCTTTATCACATGTTGTGAGTCACATCAGGACACGTACTCGTGTAGTCGGCTGGCCACCGATACGTATGAGGCGTACGACGGATATGAGTAACTGCAAATAGAATTGCATGCTAGTAGACTTGGCGGTTATTAGAGGTTTATATTAGTCATGGTGATGACGATACTAGGCATTGGGTGGGAAGAACAATACCTAACGTATGGGCTTCTATTACACTTTCCCTTGTAATCCGGAAGCTCCGCTGGAGATACGGGTATGCTTACCCCCTCAGGTTGGCCACTGACGTTCTTAAACGTTATGCGCTTGGTCACTAGTTCCCAAGAGGGGACTATACCAGATCCTATTATCAGCCAGGTCTCATGAGTCGAAGGATTGTATCTCAAATGCATGTTCACAGTAGAATGGTTAGAGACCCAATTGCATGTATCACTTTATTTTCTATTATATATCACAGTTTATATGGTATGGTATTTTCTTGTATCTTATTACGTCCCTCTGAGGACCTGGTGATCTCTCCAGGTGTGTGTTTTCGTGTCTTTTCACAGGTGCTCTAGCCAAGATCGCGGTCTTTCCTGTTTATCGAGGAGGCTTGCTCTTGGATCGTCTATCGCTGTTCTGATCCATCCTTTCCTTGTACTTTTCTTCTCATTTAAATAGTTGGTTGGTTATGGATCTATCTCCGCCCAACTTTTGTACAGATGATAAATTCAGAGATGGTCTTATTATATATTTATTTTCTTATTGTAGATGAGCTTAGTTGTTATGGTTTACTGTATTTTACAACTTATGTATACATACGAGGATTCCACATATTAGAGTATACTTCGTATGTATGCAGCTGGCATGTCTACGTACTAGGTCCTACGTATTTTGGGACTAGAGCGTTACAACTTCCGCTTATGCTGCTGTACAAGTTAAAAATCCAGGTGCGCCACTCATTAAAGTGCGCCATCATCAAGTGGTGCCAGATTATTAGGTTGTGCCAGTATCAGGTTGTGCCTGAAGGCAGGGTGCACGAGCTCCACGTGGAAAGCATCCTCGAGAAGCTGTGATGGCTGCCATCATTACTGACAGCTCTGACAGCTCATCAGTCGAAGAAAATCCATTCGAATCTCGTGCAACACGGCGCTCGAGGAGATTTTGTCAGCATGCAATTAATGCTGACAATTAGTTTATGCAAGTTATCAAGAAGCGCGGGAATCAATTGTCATATCACAAAAGACCCAGTCAAAGGAGCCGAACGTCAAGTTGAGCATGCGTACCACCTAGAGTGTTGGCGCCACCTGATCAACTTTTATTCAAAAGCAGGATGATATGGCGTATATGCCACTAATATCGAAGAACGTGTCCACTACACTGCCCATGACCATGCGCATCTCACTCAAACGATGCCACGCATCCCCAACAGTATAAGTAACCGTTCGCGCAACTGGATAGAAGGTGCGCAACCAGAAGTACGTGCAACTAAGAAAAACAGTTATTTCAAAACTCTATAAATTGAGTTTCAAATCAGTTCCAAAGCATCACTAATGATCATAATCTACTGACAAAGTGCTATTGCATCTTCCAGAGGATTGTGTCTTCGATATCTTATTGTCCAAGGGATAAAGTGATCGTCTTCTGATCAGATTCCTATAGTTGTAATTCCCCAAAAATTAATTGTACTCTTATGCTTTCTTTCTTTCTTAGTTTGTGGAAAGCAAACTTTTATTTTTGTAAACAAAACGACGACTTTGCTGGGGACGACTTTATCCTCTGACGAGAAAGTGACAACTCAATGTGATACCGTACTGATCGGCAAGATACAGAAGAGTTTGGTCGTTTGAGTCGACCAAACCACTTACGAAGCAATGATCAGTGCTGGGGGTACTAGGCGCACCGCAGTTGTTGCTAAGAACAAAGAATGCACAGTGTGGACTCTCAAGTCCTCTCTGCCAACCATTGCTCCTGTGTAACCTGCGAAGACTATTTCTCTGCCAACCATGGCTCCGGTGCAACCTGCGTAGACTGCTTCTCAGCCAACCAGAACTCCGGCACAACCTACGCAGATTGCTTCTTTGCCAACCATTACTCTTGTGCAACCTGCGCCTACTACTTCTTCGGCTCTGAACAAAAGGAAATGCCTTTTGGCTACTCCCTCATTTTCTCCAGTTCTGAACTCGGAGAAGAACCTATCTAGCGAGAGTGCTAGATAGAACAAAGGGAAGCGCCCTTTGGCCTTTCCTCAACCTGCGCAACCTGCGCCTGTGGCCTCTCAGCCACAAAATAAAAGAAAACACTTTTTAGCTAATCCTTCTCCAAATTTGAACTTGGCAAGGAATACACCTATTCCAGCCTTGTCACAGAATAAAGAAAAGCGTCATTTGGCATTTTTTAATTCTTCTCCAATCATTGACTCGGTAGACAGTATCTCTGGTAGCACCTATGTGCCAGTCAATATAAAAGCTCTTTTGGGCAGAAACTCTACTCCTCTGAACAGAGACAATCAAATCTCTACTAAGAAAGTGAGTTCTGTTCAAACTGAACTTTCTGTTACCCGGTTGCGCCAGGGCAAGCACATAAAAATAGGTTCCGCAACACAAAAAGGAATTCTGCCAAATCCTAAAAATGCAACTACGGATCTTCCAATCCTGTGCATCTCAAGATCCAAGCAGGTAAGCTGCTAGTATCTCAGACAGATACACAAGTAGAAGACCTATCTGACCTGCGCACCTATCTCAACAGGCGCCAGTCAACACCTACTTCAGCAAAATGCAAATAGCCTGCGCCAGTGGCTAACTTGCGCCAGAAGCAGACTTCTGAAGTCAAGAACCCCTTTACCTATGCTAACCAACTCAGCACTTCCTTGTACACTCAAGGAATGGGACATCTTAAGAATCAGAATCATGTTCCTAATATCACTAAAGAATATGTTCCTTCGACTTTTTTCATCCTGTTGTTGTAACCGATCTCCGTGAAATTCTTAAACAGAAGCAGAAGATCACAAATCCGTCTCATCCATCTATAATACAGCCCCAAGAACATCACTGTAACCATCACCATGAGGTAGTTATCAAATACTGTTGTTAATTAGCTAAATGGTTTATCGTCGACCATCTGAATTACTCTCAGATTCCTCAACCGATGATAGTGGATGAAGACAAATTGTTGTATGCCTCTGTCAACATGATGTCTCGAAGCACTGGGGTGGAAAACGCCCAAGATGTAATACATCCTGTAATCCCAGTCAACAGTACTTAGATCGGATTTGTGAATCTGGCGAAGGAGTATACCAATATACCAGATCAAGAAGCCGAGACACAATCGTTCAAATGAATCTTCCTTCCGACCAAGAAACAATCGGTCAAAGGAATCTTTCTTCCAACCAAGAAACAATCGGTCAAAGAAATCTTCCTTCCAACCAAGAAACAATCGGTCAAAGGAATCTTCCTTCCGACTAAGAAACAATCGTTAAAGGAATCTTCCTGATTCCAACCAAAATGCCTTCACTCAAGAGGATATCCCTATCACTTATCCTAGGGGTAGTTCCTTATATGACTTTGATGCTGATAGTGAAAGTTCTGAATGAACCATATTTTCTACTAGCTCGTCTTCGATAGCTAGAGAAGTGACTACTTATGTCATCATAGAAGATCAAGATGCTTCCAGTTCTAACAGTCAAGAGTAGAGAATTACTGCTTTGAAGGCTAGTTTGAAGAGCATGGTTGAGATGATGGCAGACATGCATGCTGTAATTATGACACAACATACGGTTGCACCGGTTGCACATCTAATTCTGACCCAAGAACCTGTAATGACATCAGCTCCCGTCAATATTAGTCTTGGGGTACAGTCTCCTCACACCGCTTTCATACCTATGCAGGCTATTCCAAGTCAATCTGGTGCTGGGGGTGGTACTTATCATGCAGTACCCCCTCCTAACATATCAAATCAATCCACTACTCCACAATCATCAGGAGATACCAATGAGGCAGTAAAACTTTTACGTACTCAATTTGAGGATTTCAAACAGAAAGACGGCTTGCAGAAGCTTGGGATCAAGCAGCCTTATCCTAAAGAGTGTAAGGAAGTCCAATTTCCTCCCAAATACAAACCCCCTACTATTATGCTATTTGATGGTAGCACATCTCCAAGTCAGTACCTCAATCACTTTAGGGTAATGACTGATCAACTACAGCCAAATGATGCTCTACTTACTAGGGTGTTCGTTGGATGTTTAGCAGGTGCAGCTTACGATTGGTATCGTAGTTTGCCAGATGGTTGTATAACCTTTTTCTCTGGATTCAAAAAAATATTCCTGGAACGATTTTATTAGAGAAAAAATAACATGACTATGTTTGTTCTCATTAAAATTAAATAGCGACATAATAAAATAATTGAACGGTTTATTGAACGATTCCGCCGTGAGGTACTTAAATTGTCTCTCGGAACACCAGATGCTTTGACTATAGACACTTGCAAGTCAAACTGTTGCCTATAATTAGCATGTGGACTGGATCGACACAGTTCCAGGATTGGACTTTATTCATAGTGAATGCTAAAGCGGCAGAAAAAAGTATTGACAAGTTCAAACAATTAGGTATTCAGAAGACTAATCTTGACAAAGATGAACATGCTACACCAAATAACGGTGGCCGTCAGAACAACCGCAAGGGTAAAGAGACTTTGGCTATCAATATCAAAGGCAAAAAAGTTTAGCCATCAATATAGGTCAATCAACACCTACTCCAACGGTACCACCACAGAGGGCACAACATCCAAAAGAAGAATACTCCTTTGATGAAGATGATGTCATGAGCTTTGATTGTCTGATCAAGAGCAATAAGCTTCAACTGCCAGAAGTAAAACGGCCAGAGGAAGTAGGTAAAATTGACCATCCTAAATATTGTGTTTATCACAGATTTATCGGACATCCGACTCGAGCATGCTATGTGCTTAAAGGCAAGATCCAGGAGATGGTTAATTCTGGTGCAATTACTCTCCAACAAGATAAAAAGACTATAACGGCTAACGTCATCTCTTTACATTTTGGTAATTTTTCTGTTTAACTTGTACATGATGGCGTCATTCCCATCCCGATAACTACTTTGGAGATTATTAATCTCCTACCTGCAAGAACTGATGGTCTTGTTCCTCTGTCTACTGATAAAAGGGAGATTATGTAGATTCATCCTGATTTAATGGCTGACTTTGAAGCACCTTCTTCAAAGTTCAAGAAACCAACCAAATACAATTCATGTCATATGACTTCGTTGGGTGAACATTATCCTCCACCTTTAACTATCACTTTTACCTCAGCGGCAGATCCTTCTTCTTCTTCTTCTTCTTCTTCTTCTGAGGCAATGATGCCAATGCTAGAAACCAATTATCAACTAGCCTTCCATTTATATAGTCAACAATCCCGCAAACTCATAAAGAAGATGGGATATGATCTACAAGAGGCTCCCGGCCTGAATCATGGAAAAGGATCTTCTGTACCTCTTTCTCTATGCCTTTCACACAACCAATCTCGTGTTGGTTTGGATTACTGGACAAACTCTTCATCGTGCCAAAAAAAACCTTCCAAAAGTAAGATCCAAGAAAAGAGTTGCAATATGGTGTCCTTCGAACCTATATCCGAAGAAGAGGCCTTAACTGGTACCAGGTCTGGAAGACTTTACCTGATAGACTATTCAGAAGGTCAAGAGCCCTGCTCTATCTCCAGAGGTTCCTCTAGCATCATCTTCTCCTACTGTCAATGTTGCATCGGTTTTATTACCTACAGTGGAACAAACTTCCCCCAAACCAACGATAGCCGACAAAGGATAGCAGCCTGTCCGGTTTGATAATGTATTGAAGAAGTCTCCAGCTCTGGGACTCGAAAAGTCATGTAATTTTGATATACTAGCTCAGCGGGCTAATACCCCGACAAGGTTATCATTTTTTGAGCTACTGCATCTCTCGCAGGAAACTCGAGAAACATTGAGTGAAGCTTTGATGCAAGCTAATACTTGTCTAATACTCCTCAAGAACCCAGAGTAGGAGCCTGTAACCTGTATTCATTATCATAGTGTGATGGAGCTGATGCTCGACATCACCTTTACATAAGATGATATGTTGCTGGATGGTAATCGTCATGACCGACCCCTCTACTTTACGGGATATGTCGATACCATAAAGGTTGATCGCATCTTGATCGACCCTGGGTCTGCACTCAGTATCATGCCAAAAACTCTTCTAGTTGCATTAAAGATTTCTGTACATAATCTTTCAACAACTATCATGACAATCTTGGGATTTAATTTTAGAAGAAGTGAACCTTTGGGGAAGATTCGCCTGAAAGTTCAAATAGGTAATCCTCGTACAAAGGTTACTTTCTATGTTAGCGATAATCATGGCTCTTATAATGCCTTGCTAGGAAGATCCTTTCTGTATGAGCATAACATTATACCATCCACTCTACACCAATGCTTCAAACATTTAGACGTCAATGGAAAAGTCCAGAAGGAAGTAGCTGACCTAAATCCTTTAAGGGGAATTGAAGCATATTGTACTGATTCTCGGATGTACAAGGAAGTGTTCATGAAGGTTGTGTTGGCGATGGATAGTGTGGAAGATCAGAAAGATACCTCAGATGATGTTCTCATAATCTCCGTCAAAGGACGTACTACTCGTCCATCTTCTTCTCAGTTATTGACTATCCATCTTTTCTCTCAGAACAAAAAGCCTCCTACTGTAAAAATGGAACAGAAGGATCTCACCTCTTCTGAGCCTCTTGTTATCGACCTTCGTCGTAACAAACCTTCTCCTTCTCTTCCTCTGGTTATCAACCTTACTAAGCCTTCTGTTAAGGCCAAGAATCCTGTTGTAAATAATGATGTACAAATCAATAAAGTAGCATCTTCTTTACAATATACTGATGTTTTTTATTATACTCGATGTTATTTAGAAATGTTAGATAACTTCGAACCACTTACAATAGGAGTAGTTCAACCTCTCCAAGGCGAAGTATTGTTCGAACTAATACATGACTCCTCCTTAGTTCCTTCCAAGAAGAAAGATGAATTTTCTATACTTTTTAGTAAAGGAACAGAACATAAGATCACGCCCGATAGTAAAGAAGAAAATCAAGATAACGAAAGACTTCAACTGTGTCGTTATAGTCAACAACCAAAAAATATTATTCAAAAGATGAGCTATAATTTTAAAGCTGGTCTCAATGGTGGTAAGGGAAGGCAAACTCCTATTCGTATCCCTGCTCCAAAAGGAAAGTCACAACAATATTATAACAAAACGAAGCGGGAATTGGGTTATACCTCGCCAACTCCGACTCCAGAAGCCTCCGAATCAGATAAAGAAGAATGATCTAACTCTTCTGACTCTGTTTTATAGGATTTTGATACCAGTGTAGGGCACGTCCATCGAGTGACTCTATCTTCCAATACGGTAACTGTCGAGTTCTCGGAAGACGACGAAGACTTTACCGAAGCCTCTAAATCTAATCCTTGGGCACAAAGTATGGATACTCAATGGGAGCTTCGCTTCGTGCAACGTGAGCTACCTATCGGAGATCAGTTGGTTCAAGTTAATGTTGGGGACGAAGCCTCTCCATAACCAATATTTATCAGTAAAAGCCTCCCTAAAGCGGATACACAAGAAGTGACTCAACTTATTAGAGAATATATTGATGTATTCACTTGGGGCTATAAAGACATACCGGGATTGGATCCCCAGATCGCTACTCACAAGCTCAACATACTGCCGAATGCGAGGCCAATCAAACAACAACAGCGTCAATTTCGACCTGACATGATGGACGCTATAGAAGATGAAGTCAAGAAGCTCATCGCCTGTGGCTTCGTCAGAGAAGAACAACATCCCGACTGGGTGGCTAATGTTGTTCCAGTTATGAAAAAAACATGGAAGGTCCGAGTCTGCATCGACTTCAGAGACCTTAATAAAGCTTGTCCTAAGGACGAATTTTCTCTTCTGATAACTAATGTCATGATCGACAATACTTGCGGATTTGAATGAATGTCTTTTATGGATGGATTTTCAGGATATAATCAAATCAATATGCACCCAGAAGATGAGAAACATACATCTTTTCGTACTCCTCTCGGAGTCTATTGCTACACTATCATGCCGTTTGGTCTTAAAAATGCTGGTACAACTTATCAGCGGGCTATGAGTACTATCTTTCGTGATCATTTGCGAAAGACAGTTGAATGCTATGTAGATGACATTTCTGTCAAAAGTCGTCTAAAGGAAAACCACATCCAAGATTTGAGAACTATATTCGATCTAATGCGCTAACATCAACTCAAGATAAATCCCACCAAGTCATTCCTGGGAGTCTCTAGTGGCAAATTTCTCGGATTCATTATTACCTCTAAAGGTATACACGTTGACCCAGAGAAAATCAAATCCATTCAAGATATGCGTCCTCCACGCAACTTAAAAGAGCTATGAGAATTCCAGGGACGACTTGCGTACATCAGAAGATTCATCTCAAATCTCTCTAGACGCTGTAGACCGTTCACTTAACTCATAAAAAAAGGTGTGTCTTTTATTTGGACTGATGAATATCAACAACCATTTAAAGATATAAAGCGGTACTTGAAGAACCCTCCAGTTCTAGTGCCTCCAGTTTTAGGAATACCCTTCCTGATGTATGTTCGAGCAATGGATCATTCATTGGGTGCCTTGCTAGCTCAGAAAAATAAAGAAGGTCATGAACAAGCTATCTATTATCTCAACCGTACAATGATCAGAGCTAAACATCGATACAACCCAGTAGAAAAAGAATGTCTAGCTTTGATGTTTGCTATTCAAAAGATGAGACATTATATCACCGTCCAAACTATTCATATTATTTCCACAGTTAACCCTCTCCGGGTCTTGATGAAGAAGCCCAGTACAATCAATTCCAGGCTTGCTACATGGGCCATATTATTAGCACAATATGATATGGTTTATATTCCTTAAAAATCTGTTAAGGGTCATGCTCTTGCTGACTTCCTGGCAGCTCATCCAATTCCCAAAATATCTAAACTCTATGATGAGATTCCAGACGAAACTTTGGAATCCAACATGATTTCAGAAGAAATTCTTGCCTGGCATCTATTCTTTGACAGTGCATCTAGAATAGGACCAAAATGTGCCATTGTCACTGGAGTTGGAATCGTCCTTGTATCGCCAGAAGGATTAGATATTCAAAGAGCTTATTCTTTAGACACGTCGTGTTCCAATAATGTGGCTGAATACAACGCTCTGCTCATTGGTCTCCAATTGGCTAAACAATTAGATATTGAATATCTTGAAGTATATGGAGACTCTAAACTGATTGTCAATCAGGTTAGAGACACGTATGAAGTTCGACACCAGGATCTTGTCCCATATCATGAAGCGGCAGTTAGGCTGGCTACATCGTTCAAGGGCTTCTTTATTGAACATGTACGTCGAGCATGCAATACGGAGGCTAATACATTAGCTAATTTGGCAGCCATATTAGCAATCCCGGTGAAAAGGAAATAAATGATTATCATCACTAACATAGAGTTATTTTGCATTAAGAATAACTCAAATATTGAGTTTAGCAATTCAACTAAAATTAAAGTCATTAGTGAAGACTGGAGAACTCCTTTCATCGACTTCATGTTACATGACATTTTACCTGAAGATTATAAGGAAGCTACAACAATTCGTAGGCGATCACTCCGGGTTTATTAAAATCATACTTCTAAGACCCTTTATCGATGAATTTTTGATGGTCTACTCTTATCTTGTCTTGCTGGAGATGAAGCAAAACAAATACTACGAGAAGCTCACGATGGTGTCTGTGGTGCACATCAGCCTGGTCCTAAATTATAAGATCGTATCCGACGTATGCGATACTATTGGCCGACTATGGTATCAGATGCAATTGAATATGCAAGGAAATGTCGAGCCTATCAAATCCATACAGACTTCATCCATCAATCGTCGGAGTTCTTTTATCCGACTATCGCATCATGGCCCTTTGAAGCTTGGGGTATGGATGTCATTGGTCCTATAAATCCACCGTCGTCTAGAGGACATCGGTTTGTACTGGCTATAAACGATTACTTTTTGAAATGGGCCGAAGCTATACCATTATCTGAAGTCAAGACTAGCAACGTCATCAACTTCATTAAACATCATGTGATATAAAGATTCGGTATTCCTCGACGAATCATTCATGATAATGGACCATAATTCATCAGTCAAAAGTTTACTCGGTTTTGTGATGATAACAAAATCAGTAATGTTGTTTCCACATCCTACAATCCTGCAGCTAACGATTTGGCTGAAGCATTCAATAAAACTATTATCAAGCTTCTCAAGAAATTCGTTTCTACCAATAAAAGAAACTGGAGCAAAAAGCTTGGAGAATGTCTATGGGCTTATCGTATTACTATACGCACTCCAACCGGTTGCACACCTTTCTCCTTGGTGTATGGATGCGAAGCTGTCCTACCATTAGAAATTCAAGTCCCCTCCTTAAGGATTGCAATCGCCAATGAACTCACAACAGAAAATAATGATCGCCTTCGACTTCAGGAGCTTAAAGCGTTGGATGAGAAACGGTTACTAGCTCAACAACATATTAAGCTATATCAAGCCCGTATCTCCAAAGCTTTCAACCGAAAGGTCAAAGTACGAGCATTCCAAAAAGGCGAACTAGTCCTTACTGTCAGACGTCCTATGACTATGACACACATGAGCAAAGGCAAATTCGAAGCAAAATGGGAAGATCCCTATATTGTAAGCAAAGTTTTCTCAAACGGAGCTTATCAACTAACTGAGATGGATGGCCGAGTTTCTATGATGCCTATCAACAACAAATTCTTAAAAAAGTACTATATCTGAAGGAAATGTAAAATATTCTTTAAATGTTGTACATACTAAATTTTTTTTGAGTTGTTGCCTTTTGTTCACCCTTCTGATAAACTATTAAAATCCCTAGCAGAGTCATCATTTTGTTTGCAAAAACAAAAGTTTGATTTCCACAAACTAAGAAAGAAAGAAAGTACAAGAGTACAATTGATTTTTGGGGAAGTACAACTATAGGAATCTGATCAGAAGACGATCACTTTATCCCTTGGACGATGTGATATCGAAGACACGAGCCTCTGGAAGATGCTACAACACTTTGTTAGTAGATTATGATCATTAGTGATGCTTTGGAACTAATTTGAAACTCTATTTATAGAGTTTTGAAATAACTATATTTCTGAGTTGCACGAACTTCAGGTTGCGCGCCTTCTATCCAGTTGCAGCGAACGGTTACTTGAACTGCTGGGGGACTTGTAGCATCGTTTGAATGAGATGCGTATGGTCATGGGCAGTGTAGTGGACACGTTCTTCGAGATTAGAGTAGTTGGCGCCACCTGTTCAACTTTTATTCAGAAGCAGGATGATGTGGCAGGCATGCCACTAATCTTGAAGAACGTAGTCCACTACACTTCCACGACCACACGCATCTCACTCAAACGATGCCACACGGCCCCAGCAGTTCAAGTAACCATTCATGCAACTGGGTAGATGATGCACAACCTGAAGTACACACAAGCTCAAAAATAGTTATTTCAAAACTCTATAAATAGAGTTTCAAATCAATTCCATAGCATCACTAATGATCATAATCTACTAACAAAGTGATGTTGTATCTTCCAGAGGCTCGTGTCTTCTATATCATATCGTCCAAGGGATAAAGTGATCGTCTTCTGATCAGATTCCTATAGTTGTACTTTCCCAGAAATTAATTGTACTCTTGTACTTTCTTTCTTTCTTAGTTTGTAGAAAGCAAACTTTTGTTTTTGCAAACAGCTACGGCGTAGGCTGGGCTTGGATACGTATTCGTATCCTGAAAAGCGGGTGCAGGTAGTGACAACTTTGCTAAATGACTCGGACCCCTAGATTGAATACTGTAAATGCGAATATGAAAAATCTATGCTCGAAGTTTAGAAATCAGAGTGATGCGAGCTTGGGTAGAAAATCCTAAAATATCAATTTTTGTTTGACCTTAGGATTGGCATCGGTGTTGATATTATTGTTTGGAAATGGTGATTCCAATACTAACGGTTGACTTTAGCCTGGAGAGATGGCCTAGCGATTAGGCAAAACGTCTCTGTTTCGAGAGTTAGCATTGATATGATTGATCTTGAGGATTGATAGGATTCGATATTGGTATTGGTGGATGGAATGATTCAATTATGTGGAAACACCACTCACGAGGCTTGGCTGAAATACATATATTTCAGGAACGCCTAAATATGTGTACGATTCGACTTGAGTGGTAATGGCTGATTCTCTATCATGAGGGTTGGCTGAAATACATATATTTTGGGGATACCTAGAATATGTGCACGATCCAACTAAGTGATACGTTGAATTCAAGTAAGGCTAAAAGAACGGAATGGTATCGAGGATGTTGAAATAGTGTGTTCCAAAGAAAATATTGATGGTAATGTGATCTTTGGATTCGAGATGAGCTTGAATATTGATTGATCGAGTGGTTTGCCTTATAACTAAGTGGTCTATATATGCGACGAGTATAAGTTGCCCCAAAGTTTGAGATATAGGAGTTCGATGTGAAAATAATATTAATATAAGGTGCGAGCGTGGCTTGGATTGAAGAAACACATATGAGTGTATGTGCGAGAATCATTGAATGTTGAATCAAATGATGAGTTGAGGAGTGAGTACTCAGTAAGTTTCGAGGACAAAACTTTTTCTGAATAGTGTATAAAATAATACCCCGTCTTGCTCAGTTCAACCGAAGTAATCAAAATGCCAACGGCGTTTGAACTTAGTCATGCGATGACCTGCTCGGTTGAGGCAACTCCTCGCTCAGGTGGGTGGCTTCGGTGAACTTGCCTCAGCTTGGACTTCACACTAATAAAATGAATGTTTTCAATGCACTGAATAGGCTTAATAATAAAAGAGGAGAATCTACATAGCTAAGGGAATAATTCTAACTTGGGTCAGAATGAGTTAGAATATGGAAAGGTCCTACGATCGGCTTAGAATTGTGTACGACGTGCTTTCAAAATAACACTCGGTCCTTCGTCCTATGGCTTGGGAGAAAAAAGTTGGTCTCTATTGCCACAAGGATATGAACTTAACATAGTCATAGGCGTCGCACTATGTAAATGTTCGGCAAAGCATGTACTATCCCACTGTCGAATGCTTGACATAGCATAATTGTCGCCCAAGTCTCATTGTACGCTTCTACGGTACAAGGCTTGACATAACCTTTGCTCGTCCTACGAGTTAAGTTGTATGTCATGATTTATGGCACGAGTAAGGCACTCAAGAACACGGTTGTTCAAGTTAAGTACGTGTACGATCCCATGATTCCACAGTTAGTCATACAGAGTATGCCATGGTCTATGACATGGATGGAACACGTCCTGTTCAAGTCAAGTAAGAAGGCTATACAGTAGCCGTTTCTTGGGTTTCAAAGATAAGTATTTCATGTGATAGGTAGTCGCCAAGGCAATCCCTGATTTGGGCTCTGCAAAGAAGTATAAGAGTAAAGAAGTGAAGAAAAGGAATTAAGTTATATTATCAGTAGGCCTTGTATTTACGTCGAGTCTAGAAGTCATTATAGGTTTGTTGTTATGGAAAACTTATGCACAAGACGTAGTCTTCCTCGATATGGATCGTCGGGGCCCCGGGATCATTCAGCCCGGAGGAAGCAAGATGGCTAAAACAGGATGCTAGATGTACCATATAGGAGATTCAGGGCTCCCATGGGCTAGCTACCCACGTTGGATGATCGTCAGTCTATCCTAAGCCATTTCCAAGATAGCTTGACATTGCTAGTGACCTTTCATATAGATGAGTTGGTGTGCTGAGCGGTAATCTGCATGCATGATGTCGATTCAGTTACAAAGAGTATAACCACGGCACGAATGTTTCACGAAGTGTGTGCATGGTCTGCACCACAAGTTCTATAGAACCTAAGATTTGGCTATAGCAAAGACACGTGCTTCGATACGAGATAGTGGCATCGTATTTGAGTCGTCAACACAAGTTTCACGAGTTTGGGACTGATTACTTCGAGTTAAGTTAGAAAAGGGCCGTAAGACAGAGTTTGGTTAAGTTATATTGAGTTATAAGGCCTCATTGTTGAAGCACAGACAACGTTTGTGGCACGACCATGTTATTGCGTCTCGAAGTATGGCACGAAAGGTAAGCATGAGTCGGTACATTGATGCTGCAAGCACGAGAATGTTCTAGAAGCACAATAATAAGTTATTGGTACGAGACATGGTGATGGTCTAGAGACACAAAATAGGCCAGTCGTCCATGTCCTAAAATTGATCCTAAGGCAAGATTAGAAAGACAATCGAAAGGATATCTTGCACAAACTAAATTAATGTATTGGTTTTGTATGGGTGGGTAATAAGCTCACTCCACTATTACAGTTGTGCACTGACACCCATACAATTTTCATATGCAGGCATCAACAGAAGATCGTTTGGCACGGAGCTCGCTTGGATGCGTCGAAGCACATAGTTTCGTGGAGTTTCGAGGCATGCGACCGCACGGAGTCGAAACTTATATGGGACATAATGTATGGACATCGCCTTTTGTAGCATCCGCAATTTGCAGCGTTAAACTTTATATTTAGAAATGAGAGGGAGCTGAGCGATTGTATCCTAGGAGAAAGTGAGCTTTAGTGATTCTAATCGTGGCTTCACGCCTTTGTAATTTTATTTCAATATTAATAAAAGACTGGATTTTATTTGTATACTCATGTTTCCTTTATTATTCAACTTCTCTACTTGGGGCTTCTGTGCGATGACCCCGTCGCAAGCTGTTATATTTGGTCGTTATGGAACCCACCTTGCGTGAGCGCAACCTAGGCTCATACGGCATCACGCCTTAGCGAGGACGATCTGTCCTTCGAGACCGGGGTGCAAGACTCGACGATCATGGCAAAGGCCTAACCCAGTGCTGGTACTCTAGGCTGCTGCCACGTATGCTGAAACTGTGCTCTCTATGGTGCAACTCGTGGTCCCTTCTGAAATACTTTTGGTGTATATGATCGTGCTGCTCTAACTACTGCTGGTGGTGCTCAAGGTGGCTGATGTAATGGCCTCGATGTTGGTAAGGCTGGACATGGCACCGTCAGTGCTACAAGTCGTGGTGGCTTTGGACAATCTCGAACTGGGTGCTAATTTGAGCTGCATCCCAAGTATACTCCAAGTCTCCATCGACAATCCCTTGCTAAATGACCCCTCTTGTCGCATTAATGGCAAGAAGGGATCACCTGAACATGTGATGGTGTCGCCTTCAGTTGCTATGAGGCTGCATGTCGCTCCAGTGGTTCTCCAAATGGTGCTCGAATTATCGATATCGTCGGATGTGGACACTTCTGGCTAGCCTCTCTTTTGTTGATTCTCTCATGTCGTTGTACAACGGTCAGGACGGTTGAGTAAGAAGTAGGTGCTACTGATCCTACTAGTCTCTACATCTCGAAATAAGCCCATCGTAGAACTTTTCCGCCTTCTGCTCTTCGGTCGATATCGTGTATGATGTATATCGGCTCAACCGTAAAAATTCTGAGTTATACTCTTTGACTGTCATGCTACCATGAGTGAGGTGGATGTAGAAGCATAAAATAAAATTCATAGACCAAGTCAAAGAAGTAGACAACTTTACGCAAAGTCAGACTCTACGCAAGGCTCATTAAAGGACTCTATTGAATAAGATTCAAATTCTACACGAGCTCTTTTACGCAAGAGCTATCCTCAAACTTTACGCGAGGGCGACAGGCTGTCAGACTGCATTTAATGCACGTGATAATGATCTGAAAGTATTGATTTTCTGATAGAATATTGCACAGAAGCCAAGAAGATTTTTGCACCAAATCCAATGCTTGTCGTTTAATGTACAGATGAGCTACTTTACGCTCAAGAGACTACTTCCTTTACGCATGAAAGCTATTTGAGTCTTTATGCTCAAGGATTTCGTGTGCGTAGAGTTTATTTGAGCTAATTACATGCTCAAGGCTACTTTTCAGCCACCTTACGTAGGAAGTCTATTTTGGGTTATTTTACGCCCAGTCTGCTACTTTACGCAGGAAGTTTGTTTTGGGTTATTTTTACGCCCAATCTTTTCTGGCTATGTGAGAACGTGGTCTACATACGTGGCTTTCATGCCACACTTATCGAAGGACATGTGTACGTGCTCTCCCCATATTATTGAAGTTGTGGGACACGTGTCACCATGCGTATAGATCACAACTCTATATGGGACACGTGTCATCACACGTAAAGGTTTATTTTCAATCGTAGGTGACAGTTACTTGCGTAGAGACCCAATTATGTTGCTTTTTACGCACAGAGGGTCTAGTCTATAAATAGACTTATTTTTAACATAAGAAAGGATCAAGAGATATAGAGGAGGAGATTCTGAGAAAACTCATACTTTCAGAGTGATATTTCCAGAAGCATTTCTTCAACTTTTTCTCAAGAACAGGGTAAAGCAAAGCAGGAAAGCATTCGACTGTTCCACCAGTACCATTGTGTCGATACCTTTCTGGTGACTTAGTTCTTCCGATTGTTCATCTTCTTTAAGTAGTTCTCTTCATCATCATCGTGTGGTCCAAGGAACAAAGTGATCGCTCTCAGATCAGACTTCTATAGCAATACTCTCCAGAATCTATTAGTACTTTTGTACTTTTTCTCGTTTTCTTTCAAAAGCCAATTTTTAGGCATTTTGTTAAGTGAAACAAAATAACGACTCTGCTGGGGATGACTTTCTCCTCCGACGAGAAAGCAATTGCTCAATACGATGATGTGTCGGTCGGATCGATAAAGAAGACTCTGGTTGTTCAATTCGACCAGACTGCTTACGAAGAAATGCTCCGAACTGGGGGTAGTACTCGCTGCTCCATTGTTAAAAAATCACGAAAGATGCGAAAATTTTGGATTTCTAAGTCCAAAGCATCCTCTGATCTCCCTGCTATCTCTGAAGGCAAGGGAATTCTTCCCACTCCTGTTGTTGGGGCTCCCGTCTGTGACGAGGCCGTCCCTACTTCAGTGTTGCACCCCGGGTGTAAAAATCAGTCTCCCGTTTGTGATGTGGTAGACACCCAAGTTTTACGCTCTGTGCGTAAAAATTAGTCTCCCGTTTACGACGTGTTAGACACCCAAGTTTTGCGCTCTGTGCGTAAAATTTAGTCTCCCGTCTGTGACGTGGTTGACACTCAAATCTTGCGCTCTACGCGTAAGGGTAAATCTCCCGTCTGTGACGTGGCAGATGTTCCTGTTTTGCGCTCTACGCGTAAAGGTAAATCTCCTGTCGGTGACATGGTAGATAAAGTTCACAATGATGCTTTTGCATCTAAAGTGAATTTGCCTACACGCATGCAGCGTAAAAACAAGAATTCTATTGTTGGTAAAACTTCAGTTTTTCACCAACAACCTTCTTACACTGCTTTACGCAAAGTACCAAACCTTCAGATTACGCGTAATGCTGATGGAATTCTTTGTGCACAAAAATCTTAGGATTTACGCACACAACTCCAGGCGCGTAAAAATATACAGTTTGGTTCTGCTAATGCAGCCAGAAATCTTCTTTATACGCAAGGGACTAAACGTTTCTCTGTCATAAATTTAATAAAGAAGACGACTCCTTCCGCTCCTTCTGATTTACGCGAGTTACTTCTACAAAAGAGTAAAAACAGAAAATCTCCAGTGATACTCCCCAAGAAAATCATCGTTATGAGTGTCACCAGATTGTAATCAAATATTGCTGTTCGGCTTCTAAACGGTCAGTTTTTGACCGATTAAGCTACAATGTGCCTCAGCAACAAATTGATGACCAAGAACATGAGTTGTCATATGCATCAGTCAATATGGCATCTCATATTAATAGAGGACGACGTCCAAGACGCAATTCGTCCCGGACTCCAAGCCAACAACAGTTCAACCGACTCCTTGACACTTTTGAAAGGGTATATTAGCATACTCAGTCAAGAAGTCAAAGATCGTTACAATCTTCAGATTCAGAAGCTGGGGGTACCCAGTCTTTGGAGTCAAAAACTGATATTGTTGATTCATACCTCTACACCAATCCCTCTGTATGTTCAAGGGAGGTTGAATCTTATATTATCGGAGAAGAACCAGAGACGTCTACTTTTAATACAGAGCAACGTCTCTCAGCAGTGGAAAAATCACTGAAGGACATGCTTGCCATGATGCAAAATATGCATCAAATAATAATGACTCAACAAACTATTCAGCCGGCAGTGGTAACACCAGTACAGGTAGCAGCGCAAACTCATGATAGTCAAGGGGTTGACATACCTTTGAATAATCTTAGTCAAGAGCCTGCTATCAATCAAAACTCCGCATATCCAGATCCTCTCATTCCAGAAGATGTGCCACCTCCGGTGGGGGTTACGGTACATCCAGCCACTATTCAGTCAAATATGCTTCCTCAAACTAGTGAAGCTATTCAAGCAGTACGTGAGTTAAAAGCACAGTTTGAGGTTCTTAAGCACAAAGATCAGCTCCAGAGGTTAGGGATCAAGCAACCTTATCCTCCCCATTAGAATGATGTACCATTTCCTCCAAAATTCAAGCCACAATCTGTGGGGTTATTTGATGGAAAGGCTTCTCCAAGTCAATATATTAATTATTTTGATATTATGACTGTGCATCTGCAAAAGAATGATGCTCTTCTCACCCGAGTTTTCATTGGGTGTTTGACAGGCACTGCATACGACTGGTTTCGCAGTCTGTCCGATAATTGCTTATCGTCTTTTGACGAATTAAAAGCAATGTTTCTCTCTCGTTTCTATGAAGGAGGCATGGACATGAATATGTCCTCCTTAATAGAGGTTAAACAGAAAGAGAGAGAAGATACTCGAACATTTATTGAACGTTTCCGACATGCTACTTTGAAGATGCCTCATGGTATACCAGATTCAGCATTAATTGATACATGCAAAATAAATCTGCGACCAACCATTACTGCCTTTACAGACTCTTAAATCACAAATTGGGCCTCGTTCATTATAGCAGCAGTTTCAGCCGAGACCAATGGTAGATTGGCTCGTGAACATGGGATGATCTTTGCCTCAAAAGACAAAGGAAAGAAAGCCTCTTCAGGCAACAATTTCGGCAATCACAATGGGAAAGGGAAAGAAACCCTAGTGGTGCATCTTTCAAAACCCAAAATGATGCCAAATAATCCGGAGTCTTCCAAACCAAAAGAAGAGTACTCTTTTGATGACAGTGATATCCCAGGAATATTCTAATGTCTTGTAAAAAGTGGTAAACTCCAGATTTTAGAGCCAAAATGACCCAATGAGGTGAATCTAACTGATAATCCCAAGTATTGTATCTATCATAGATACATAAATCATCCTACCAAGACTTGCTATATTCTAAAGAAGAAAATCCAAGAGTTGATAAATGCTAATGCCATCGCTTTAACCAATGATGAGCATACAGTCATAACTAATATGATTTCTCTTCAATTTGAAGGTTTTCCTCCACAACAAGTTCCAGATGGAATTGTCCCAATTCCAAAGGCGACTATAAAGATTGTGAATCTCTCGCCAGCTAGAGAGCAAAGTAAAGGATTATTGCCTCTCACATTAAAAAAATGGTGAAATCATGTGGGTACACACTGACTTAGTACCTGAAATGGAAGATGAAAGTAAAACTTCAAAATCCAAGAAAGGTCGAAAAGTCAAAACCTATAATATGATTTCTCATATTGTTACTCCAGATCATGATGATTTGGATCATCTTTGGGATGGCATTCCTTTGGAAGATAGACTAAGGGGTCTGAATATATGCCCTCCAAGTTTGGCTCCTCCTATCAAACTAAAACTCACTCATCAGCAGTGGTTAGCAATGAATAGTATCCCTTTATACAGGGAACAACAAGTTTTTGCTGCTTATGAGAAATCTTCTGTAGGGATTTTTCCTCCTATCTCGAAAGCCCCTACTCCTGTGGCTACAAAGGTCTCTGTTCCTTCTTCCTCTGTTGGGTCATTTGTTGAGATTCTGCTACCCACTCACATGTACAGTCAACAATCAGTCCATCTCATAAAAAAGATGGACTATTACTTTCAAAAGGCTGAAGGCTTGAACTATGATAAAGGAATGTGAATTCCTTTATAAATTTAAGGTCAAAAATCTACCATTGGATTGGGATTTGAGGTTCCTCATGAAAATCCTCACAAGAAGAAGACTAAGGGAAAGAAGACTAAATCCTGTAATATGGTACATCATTCTCCTGAGTATGAAGAAAAAACTTTTGCTGGTATGAGATCTGGGAAAGAGTACCACAAAGATTATAAGAGAACTCCCAAAGAAGCAGATGATGTCACTGAATCACTACCAACTCAGTCATCTTCTATTCCTGCTGAGACAAGACCTTCTAAACCATCAGCGGTTGAAAAAGGGAAACAGAAAGTAGTACACTTTGACGTCCCATTGAAGTCTGCTTCAAATCAAGGGGTAGTGATGAAACCCTACAAGTTCGATATTCTAGCCCAATTAGCTAATACTCCGGCTAGACTTTCTATCTTTGAGTTGCTTCGTCTTTCTTAAGAAAGTCAAAAAACTTTGAGCGAAGCTTTGCTATAGGCAGATTCATGCTTAGCTCAACTCAAAATTCCTGATAATATACCAGTGTCGTGTCCCCAATGTCATAGTGTGATGGAATCAATTCCTAACATTACCTTCACACAAAAGATATGTTGTTAAAGCATAATAGACACGACAGGCCTCTGTGTTACACAGGGTATATTGACTCTACTGAAATTGACAGGATTTACATTGATCCTGGGTCTTCTATTAGCATTATTCTTCAGAGTATGCTACGACCCTTGAGGATTCCTACTAGTGATTTGACTTACACTAGTACAACAATAGTTAGTTTCAATTCTGGAAAGAGTAAACCATTGGGGAAGATTCGTCTGAAGATTCAAATAGGTGATCTTCGAACTATGGCGACCTTTTATGTTATCAACTCAGATGTATCTTACAACATCCTCCTTGGAAGACCGTGGATACATGAGCATAATATTGTCCCTTCAACTCTCCACCAATGCTTAAAGTATGTGGATTCTCAAGGGGTTGTGAAGACTTAATTCGCAGATATCAATCCTTTTAAGGGTGTTGAAGCCTATTTCTCTGATTCAATACTCTACAAACAGGAGCATGTGAAGGAAATATCGGATATGGCCGAAGATCGATCACCTCCAGAAGATCAATCGCCTTCAGAGGACCAATCGCTTTCGAAAGATCAACCTTTGAAGATTAAAGTCAAAGGTCGAATCCAACCCCAACCTGTCAATGACGAACCTTTGATGATTAAGGTTAAAGGAAGAACTCGAGCTTCGTCTGAGGAATCTATGAGAATTCCAGTCAAGAGCCAAGTTCAACCTCTCATGATCAAGGTTAAAAAAGACTTACTTCTCGTATAATTGATCCAGAACCATTGGTCATCAACCTTGGAAAGTCTACGCCCAGGACGGATGCTAGTCCGTTAATGAGTAATCCAAAGCGTAGTAATAAATTTGTTAATGATATAAATATTGATCATTATGTACTTTCTCATATTAATAAAGATCTTCTTTTGGAGTATATGGCTGTCAAATTTATTGAAAGAATGACTTTATCAGCTGATAATCAAAGTCATCAACATAAAAATGACATAAATGCAGAGGAAACCTTATATCTTAATCATAAGAAAAATTCTTTTCCTCCTCATGTCGATGTTGGACCCTATGCTCAAAAGTTCATAACATCTTCTCCTTATCTTCTACCTGTAGCCTCATCATCACAAGCTTGTGTAACTTATAGACGTTGCAAAGAATCTTATTTTATGATCCCGTCTAATTAAAAAAAGCACCAAATTGTGTTTGGCTTGGCTAGAAATATTCTTGTTATTCAGACAGATAATCTCATAGGGAAAGATAAAGAAAAAATTAGAATTGACAAATATAGTCAATAATCTCTTAAGATTCTCCAGAATATGGGATATGATTTGAAAACTATGTTAGGTCTCAATCAAGGCAGAGGTAGACGGTTACCGTTATGTAGTGATCTGTTTTACCAAAAAACTCGTCATGGGTTGGGATACGATCCATCCTACATGTTTAATGAAGATATACAAGAAGAATTTTCTTCCAATTCTTCACAATCCTCAGATTCTGAAGAAATCCTGTTCATTGAATCTGGTACATCCCAGATATTTAATGAAGATATGGAAGACGGATTTTCTTCCAGTTCTTTACAATCCTTAAATTCTGAAGAAAACTAGTATGTTGAATCTGAGTGCATCTTTTCAGTCAACATGGTTCAAACTGATGGTGAATCGTGCTATTTGAAAATGACCCTTAGGCACAACAAATGGACACTCAATGGGAGCTTCTTTTTGAATAGCGACAGCCACCTACAGAAGATGAAATTATCCAATTGACGTTGGAGATGAAACTACGTCTAAGCCGATATTCATCAGTAAAACCTTTCTGAAGATAAAAAGTAGAATTGATAAATCTGATTAAAGAATATATTAATATCTTTGTTTGGAGTTATAAGGATATGCCGGGTCTGGATCCTAAAATAGCTACTCATAAACTCAATATTCTTCCTAATGCCAAACCTATAAAACAACAGCAGCGGTATTTTCGACCAGATATGATGGATGCAATTGAAGCAGAAGTCAAAAAGCTAATCACATGCGGCTTTGTTCGTGAAGAACAACACCCAGACTGGGTTGCCAACATTGTACCTGTCTTGAAGAAGAATGGAAAAGTTCGAGTTTGCATAGATTTTCGAGATCTTAATGCAGCTTATCCAAAAGATGAATTTCCACTTCCGATTACCGATGTCATGATAGACAATACATGTGGTTTTGAACGCATGTCTTTCATGGATGGATTCTCAGGATACAACCAGATTAAAATGCATCCAGGAGATGAAAAGCACACCGCTTTTCGTACACCCCTTGGAGTTTACTGCTATACGGTTATGCCGTTTGGTCTAAAAAATGCCGATGCTATATATCAACGGGCCATGAGCAATATCTTTCAAGAACATCTACGAAAATAGTTGAATGTTATGTGGATTATATTGCTGTCAAAATTCGATTAAAAGATGATCACATTCAAGACTTGAAGACAGTATTTGAGTTGATGCGTCAACATCAATTGAAGATGAATCCTACTAAGTCTTTCTTAGGGGTTTCCAGTGGCAAATATTTTAGGATTTGTCATCACTTCTCAAGGAATCCATGTTGATCCTGATAAAATCAAAGCAATTCTTGAAATGCATCCTCCACGCAATCTAAAAAAACTACGCGGCTTCCAACGTCACATTGCTTATATCAGGAGATTTATATCAAATCTTTCTGGGAGATTGTCAACCTTTCTCTCATCTATTGAAGAAGGGTGTATCATTTGTTTGGGATAAAGCATGTCAAAAAGCCTTCAATGACATCAAGCAATACCTTACAAATCTACCTGTTCTGGTACCTCCAGTAGTAGGAAGACCATTTTTTGCTGTATGTTCGAGCCTGAGATCATTCTCTTGGTGCTCTTCTTGCACAGAAAAGTGATAAGGGTCATGAACAGGCAATTTATTATCTTAGTCGAATGATGGTTGGAGCTAAACACAGGTATACTTCCTGTAGAAAAAGAATGTCTAGTCCTTGGTTTTTGCCGTTCAAAAGATGCGACATTATGTAACGGGACAAACTATTCATGTCATATCCAGAATAAATCCTATTCGGGTATTGATAAGAAAAACAAGTGTTCTTAACTCTCGGTTAGCCACCTGGGCAATGTTGCTTACTCCTTATGATATGGTTTTTGTACCTCAAAAATTAGTGAAGGGTCAAGCATTAGCTGATTTCTTAGCAGCTCACCCTATACCTGAAACCTCTAAGCTATATGAGGACATTCTAGATGAAGTCGTGGATTGCAACATGACTTTGAGGGATGACATTTGGCAGCTATACTTTGATGGAGCATCACGAGTTAGGCCTAAAGGCAATATTGTCTCCGGAGTAGGCATCGTCTTGGTCTCTCCTGATAAAATGGTCATATACCATGCTTATTCTCTTAATGAACCATGTTCCAATAATGTGGTAGAATATAATGCTCTGCTAATTGGTCTTCAAGTAGCAAAACAATTGGACATTGAGTTCCTAGAAGCTTATGGAGACTCTCAACTGATTGTTAATCAGGTCAGAGGAACATATAAAGTCATAAATCTTGACCTTGTTCCCTATCATCAAGTGGTAATCGAATTGGTTCTTTCATTCAAAGGATTTTTCATTGAATTCATACCATGTTCTAAAAATTTGGAAGCTGACGCTCTTGCTAGTTTAGCTGCAGATTTAGCAGTTCCAATTAGAAGACAAAACACAATTACTATGTTGGATAGAAATTTAATCTGTGTCAAGAATAATTTGAATATCGAACAGAGTTATACTACAGAATCAAATTCTCATCAAAGGGATTGGAGAAGTCCATTTATTGATTATGCGGTCCATGGGATTTTACCTGAAGATCCAAAAGAAGCTGCATTAATCAAAATACGATCATTTTGATTCTACTACGATTCTTCTTTGTATATGTTATATCGTCGTTCTTATGACAAAATTTTATTGCGTTATATTTTGGAAAGTGAAGCCAAACAAACATTTCGTGAAGCTCATGATAGAGTTTGTGGGGCGCATCAACCAGGTCCGATACTACAGGACCGTCTTCGAAGAATGGGTTATTATTGGCCTTCTATGATAGCAGACACTGTAGATTATGCCAGACGGTGTAAAGCATGCCAGATTTATGCTGACATTATTCACCAACCTTCTGAATTCTTACATCCTACAGCATCTTCTTGTCCTTTCGAAGCTTGGGACATGGATATTATTGGTCCAATTAATCCTTCTTCTGTCAAAGGGCATCGGTTTTTTCTAGCTATAACCGATTACTTTTTGGGCAGAAGTAGTTCCTCTTGTGGAAGTGAAAATGTCTAATGTGGTTAGCTTCATCAAACATCATGTCATTTATCGTTTCAGAGTTTTCGAAGGATAATCCATGATAATGGACCATAATTTTCCAGTCAGACATTTTATCGATTTTGTGATAAGAATCGGATCCAGAACATAGCTTCTACGGCTTATAGTCCAGCTGCTAATGGTTTAGCGGAAGCTTTCAACAAAACTATTATTAAACTTCTCAAAAATTTTGTCTCTTCTAATAAACATGATTGCAATGAGAAACTTGGAGAATGTTTATGGGCTTATCGAACAACAGTCCGAACTCCCACTGGTTTTACACCATTCAAACTAGTTTACGGATGCGAGGCTGTTCTTCCATTGGAAATTTAGATCCCGTCTATTAGAATAGCCATTGCTAATGAGCTAACCTCTGAAAATAATGATTGCTTACGACTCCAAGAGCTTGAGGGTCTGGACGAGAAGCGTCTTCAACCACAACAGTATATCGAGCTATATCAAGCCCGTATATCTCGAGCTTTCAACCGTAAAGTTAAAGAGAGGGTATTCAAAGTCGATGAGCTAGTCTTAGCTGTCCGAAGACCTATGGTTATGACTCATAAGAGCAAAGGCAAGTTCCAAGCTAAATAGGAAGGTCCTTTTGTAGTCGAGACAATATTCTCTAATGGTGCCTATAGGTTATCGAAACCTAATGGAGATTTGATAATGATGCCAATTAATGGCAAATTCTTAAAGAAATACTATATTTGAATTTCTTCTTTATTCTCCAGCTACCAAGGTTTGGTTAAGCTGGTTATTTATTCTCCTAAAAGAGAATTTTTATTTTCTGTCTTACCATCTGTTTTCAGAAAGAAAAAGATTTATTATTTATCATGTCCACATTACCTCTGAATAAATATTAAGTCTATTTCTTTTCTTGTTCCATCTATCATGTCCGTATCACCTCTGAATAATATTAATCTATTTTTCTTTGAGTCATTATGATTATTATGTTCATATTACCTCTGATAGTATTGTGTGCTCTAAAAAGAAAACAAGATTTATTATCTATCATGTCCACATTACCTCTTGATAGATATAATCTAATTTGTTGAGTTTGGAAGACTTATCATGTCCATATTACCTCTGATAACTGTTCTCTATCTCACAACAATTTTATAAAAAAATGTTTCATTCATTGCCTGATTTGAAATATTACAGCAAAAAGAAAGACAGAATACAAAATTCTTTATTGATGATATGAAAAGAAGAATACAAAATTCTTTATATCCTAAGGTGGAGCAGATACATCTTCAAGCATTTTCTGCAACTCGGCCAAGCGCCTTTCATGAGAACACAATACATTCGTGGTATCTATGGTGCGACGAGCTTCTGGAGTACAGAGATGGTAGAGTTCGGCGAAAGTAGCTATCATTTTATCCTTGGCTTCATCAAGGGTTTTAATTGTAGCTTCAGCACCAAAAACCTTCTCCTCCAATATTGAGCTCTGCGTCAAATGTTGGTCTCGAGCTGCAATCATCTGCTCTCTTTCTGCTTTCAAACGAGCCAACTTTGCCTCAACTTCACGAATTCTATCATTTTGTTGATAGATTCTCATATTTGAAGTTTCATAGGCTTCTCTATGTGTCTCCAACAGGGGTTTATTTTCATTCAGGAAAGCTCGCTCCTTGGCAACTTTACTGCTGTATTCCTAGAGAGATTCCTTAAAAATAGTCTCCCGAGTGATGTATTCTGCAGATAAAGCATCATACTCGGTTTGGATGAGACTTTCAAGGGTTTCACTTGATAGCCTTAGATATTCTTTAACAGGCTGTTCAAGTCCTTCTACTACCTTCTCCAACGTTGCTGCTCTCTCGGCATCATTGAAAATAGCAACGTTCCTAATGGTGGGAGCGATTGCAGCCTTCAAGCTTTCGCAATTTAGGCCCTTCTTCAGGACCATCTTGATCAAAGTCGCCAGAGTTTTATAAAAAGCTTCTGTATGAATCTCAACTAAAAGATTCATTTCTATATTTGAGCTTGGTGTGGCAGCGAGCTCTACCAAGTTCCTCCTATGAAGACTGGGAGCAGATGTTGTTGCTGCCTTGGTTACAGGCTGAGAAGAAGTCATAGTTGTCGTTGCTACCAAGGCTAACTGATCCTCAGGAGGTCCAGAAATAATATTTTCAGCATTTGTACGGATTATATCTTCAGCCGTTTCTGGAGCTGAAACTAATTGTGTTTCGGTGGCAGTAATTGTTGCGGGAGGAATGGTGATTGTTGTGATTGTTTCGGGTTCAGACACTGTCTTCTCAAGAACTTGTGCTGGATCAGTAGCAACAACTGAGGATGTTATTACTACATCTCCGATTTTGGTTGATGGGTTGACAATATCTTCATCACCTTTGTTGGCTGCAGGCCCTTCAAGTTCTGGGAGTATTTCAGTTGCAGTTGGTTCTTCTACAACTGTTTCTTCATCTACAGCTGGTTCTTCTGCAGCTAATTCTTCTTCTCTGTCTTCAGCAAGAGAAGGCAATTCTTGCTGAGCCTCTATTGTAGGCTCTTGTTGTACCTCTGTGGATGGGGAACATTCTTCTTGAGCAGTATCTTCTTTTAAAGAAGAACTCTCTCCTTCAGACTCTGTTTCTTCTTCATGGATAGTCTCTTAAGAAGGAGGAGGGGCAACAGGCTTTACTGCAGCGATGACACTTACAAAGATTAAGTAAAATAAGTTAATATACAAAATCATAATACATAATTTTGTATAGATTTTGTAATTTATATTTACCTGGAGTATGTACAGGACGTGCCAATAGTGAGTCATAATCGTCTAAATCAAGAGCCGGTTCATCCGAGGGGATGGGTTCAGGATCATTAACATGAGTCGTGGCGGTGTCTTCAACGGCTTTTGCCTTTTATGGCGAAGTCAGATGTAGTGAAGCGCTGAGGCGTCCGGGAGACAAGACTCCTACCATTTATATTGATGCTACGGGCTGGGATGCTGAAGACCCTTCTCCAGGTTGAGTTGAAGAAGATGTCATATTTTGAGGCTCCTCGACAAGAGTTTCACTCTCTAGAGTAGCGGCTCTCTGTCTGGAAGGCCCTTTAACAGTGACTTTCTTCTTCTTCTCCTGGAGGGTAACAGCTGCACTTGGTTTCCGCTTTCAGGTTTTGGTGATGATAATTGGTCCTGCAGCTTTTTTCCCAATTCCCGTAGGGATCACTTCCAAATACTCATCTGGAACAGCAACATCATCGGGTATGTCCGAAGGTACCCTAACTGGTTCTTCGACGTTTCCTTCCTTAGCCCATCGAAGACTCCCCTTCATGTTGTAGTCATTCGCGAAGGAACGATGGATGCATAAAAATAAGCATACGAATGAAGCATTCTTAGCTCAGTTGTACTTGTAGCAGTTGATACCCAGAATCTAGCACCGGTACATGCAGTACTAAAGTGCCTCCATGCCCTTGCACCATCAACTAATTTTCCATAATGGTGGAAGCTGGTGGAGGGATTACCAACGTGAAGTTGGTCATATCCAAACTGATGAGCGAACCGACTGGGTAGATACGGTTCGAACGCACAGTTATCTTCATTCCTATACATCAGATGTGAGGGTCTGATGCACATTAGCCATTTAAAAACTGGCGCAGGTAATGAAGTCATCCCTTCACTTGTATCTTCAAATTGCATGCCGAAACAGTCAGCTGGAACTGGTGGTCTTGCACAGAAAAAGTTCCACCCATAGGAATAGTTGAGTGTTGCCCGGGTGTCCGCCACTGAAGTTGCAGTCCATGTGGATTTATTAAACTTCTGGAGGAATACCTCCGTATCATTTCCAGGGCCTGGTGGCAACAAACTGCAGTTGTGATGCAACAACCAGCCCGTCAAATATGTGTAGGGCATCTCCACCCTAGGGAAATCTTTTTGGTAAGGAGCATTATTGATCAATTCATCACCAAATGCTCACAAACCTACATTTATCCGACATACCATTGCCGATAACACGTTGATTCCGACTTTGAATACCAAACGTACTGCTGGCCATAATACGTTTTGATGAATCCTGTCGGCTGTGCCAATCCCTGGTACGACCCATCTTTGCAGCCACAGGAAAAGGAAGCCCGCTAGCAAGGCTTCTTTTGAGAGCTTTCGACTGCCATGTCTCAGAAAGCTCAATGCTTCGATCCCGGCAGGGAATTCTCCAGCCTTGATGGCCAAATATTTATTCGGAGACTTATAGGTGACCATCCAAGTGTTTATTGAATCAGCAGGGATGATAGAACAAGGGTTGATAGGTTGAGCCTTGTTATCTTGAAATTTCTCTTTGTCATCTTTGGATATCCTATTCTTATGGTAGAATAGATATGTTGTCCATTTATTGATGTATGCCAAATGCGATCCACTTTCATATATAGTGGTGCAAGTCAGGTAATGGCACACTAATTCTTGGTATACCTCAACTAACTGAGGATTTTTCTCCCTGATCTCTGCTAGTTCCCGGTTGGAGGGAACGTACTCTTCATATGGAGCTTCACCCATTGGTAGCCTGGAGATGACTCATGCATTGCAAAATCCATTTCACCTATTGGGGTTGCAAAAGTCCCTGTTGAACTGATATATAACTCTATTAAAGCCAAGAACTGGTTATTGTTCATTGGTATGCCCTGACTTGTGGAGGCTACTGCTTCATATAGTCCAATGGCTTGCAGTTCTATTTTGATGTTCTTCATGATCCAAGCAGTAAGTTGAATCCAGTTCCGATTATGAGGGATTATCCACCCTGGCAGCCTAGGGTTGGCCTGGGAATATAATACTGAGGCCTTCATAAGCTTGTTTATGAACATTGGGATCTTTATTGGTTGAATTAAAGCTGAATCTTCGCTTGGTGTGAATCCAGGCAGTAGACCGGCAAAAGGAATGATACCACCACTAGGAGTACTGGTATGGTAGCCCATTTGGTTAGCCCCGTCCCTCTTGAAAATAATTCTGCCTGGTCTACCATGACTGCTGGGAGTCAGGTTCCATAGCATCTATCTTGGATGGGTGGCGTGAACAAATAAAGATAGGGGATAATCCCTTGCCATGCCTGGGAGATACATCGCCCTCTCTTCAAACTTAAACACCCAAGCCTCCTTCTTGGGGTTCGTTTGTGATTGAAAATCAATAGCATTCCAAAACATGAAGGCAGGCTTCAAAAATTGTTGGCCATCTAGCGATACCAGCAATTCTCCATTCATCAATGACAGCAGCATTCTGTCTCCCTCAGCAGCTATCATTTGTTGTCTCTCTTCAGGGTATTGCTTGTCACTTTGTGGGAATTCAA
The DNA here is from genome assembly GCA_029216955.1 of Iris pallida. NCBI lineage: Eukaryota > Viridiplantae > Streptophyta > Magnoliopsida > Asparagales > Iridaceae > Iris > Iris pallida. The sequence continues at coordinate 3,918,701 of JANAVB010031815.1, forward strand.
CATGAGACAGATTTTCCAAATAGTTTGAGCCCACAATACCAGCTGGTGAGCCGAATACCTCTGCGAGAGGATGAATTTGCAAGTCCACTGCCAAAAAAAAGAAGAATCAAGTTAGTAAAAATCTAATTTGAATTTTACGTAGATGACTTATTCACACAGATCTTTACACAAGTGAATTTTGTGCATAAGAAGAGTCGGTATTAGAGGGCTTGACTATGCAAACTTTACGCTTACGCGTAGAAGTTAAGTTGATTAAATTTTTTAAGTGCAAAAGTTCTCACTTTTCCGAGTGGACTTTTACACAAAGTCTTATCACTTGTGTATTTACACTGGCACATATGAATGTGGGCGTATTTTTCATATTTTTACGCTGACATGTATGAACGTGGGTGACTTGCATATTTTATGCTAGCACGTACAGACGTGAGCGTATTTTAATGCTTAACATTTTACGTTGGCACGTATAGACGTGGGTGTATTTTGTTTTTTTACTATTTTTACGCTGACACGTATAGACGTGGGCGTATTTTATTTTTTCTATTTTTACGCTGGCACGTATAGACGTGGGCGTATTTGATGAGTTTTATTTTACGCTAACACGTATAAACGTGGGTGTGAAATCTAGGGTTTTGTTCGGTTCCTCTTCTTCTTTTTCGACGAACCAACTGCCGAACTAGATTGGATTTTACCTATCATGGCCGGAGCCACAGCGGGATTAGGCCTCGGGGTCGCCACTGATATTGGAATGGTGGTCTCTGCTCGTTCAGCCACCGACGAAGCAGCAACGGCGGGCTTATTTCCCTGACGAAGGTCTTTCTCTTTGGTGCCATCGGTTTAAAATGGGGATTTCGAAGACGAGAGCAAAGGAGATTGAGAGAGGAGTAAAAGTTCTTTCTCTACTAGAGGAGCTCTATTTATAGGAAATTTTGAAATTGGTTCAAATTCCCAAAATCTACGCGGACGACTGTTGGGTATCCCGAACTCTACGCGGATGACTGTTGGGTATCCCGAATTCTACGCGGATGACTGTTGGATATCCCGAATTTTACGCTTCTGTTCAAAGTATTTTAAATTTTAGAAAAAATTTAAAAACTTTGAAGGGGGTCTTGTAGAAGCATAAAATAAACTTCATAGACAAAGTCAAAGAAGTTGAGAACTTTACGCAAAGTCAGACTCTACGCAAGGCTCATTAAAGGACTCTATTGAATCAGATTCAAATTCTACGCGAGCTCTTTTACGCAAGATCTATCCTCAAACTTTACGCGAGGGTGACAGACTGTGATATTAATCTGACAGTATGATTTTCTGACAAAATATTGCACAGAAGCCAAGAAGATTTTTGCACCAAATCCAACGCTTGTCGTTTAATGTACAGATGAGCTACTTTACGCTCAAGAGACCACTTCCTTTTCGCATGAAAGCTATTTGAGTCTTTACGCTCCAGGCTTTCGTGTGCGTAGAGTTTATTTGAGCTAATTATACGCTCAAGGCTACTTTTCAGCCACCTTACGCAGGAAGTCTATTTTGGGTTATTTTACCCCCAGTCTACTACTTTGCGCAGGAAGTTTCTTTTGGGTTATTTTTATGCCCAATCTTTTCTGGCTATGTGAGAACATGGTCTGCATACGTGGCTTTCATGCCACACTTATCGAGGGACGTGTGTACATGCTCTCCCCATATTATTGAAGTTGTGGGACACGTGTCACCATGCGTAGAGATCACAACTCTATATGGGACACGTGTCATCACACGTAAAGGTTGATTTTCAATCGTGGGTGACAGTTACTTGCGTAGAGATCCAATTATGTTACTTTTTACGCACAGAGGGTCTAGTATATAAATAGACTTATTTTTAACACAAGAAAGAATCAAGAGATATAGTGGAGGAGATTCTGGGAAAACTCATACTTTCAGAGTGATATTTCCAGAATCATTTCTTCAATTTTTTCTCAAGAACAGGATGAAGCAAAGCAGGAAAGCATTCGACTTTGCCATCAGTGCCATTGTGTCGATACCTTTCTGGTGACTTAGTTCTTCCGATTGTTCATGTTCTTCAAGCAGTTCTCTTCATCATCATCGTGTGGTCCAAGGAACAAAGTGATCGCTCTCAGATCAGACTTCTATAGCAATACTCTCAAGAATCTATTTGTACTTTTGAACTTTTGTACTTTTTTTCGTTTTCTTTCAAAAGCCAATTTTAGGCATTTTGTTAAGTGAAACAGTGGATGAATCGGTCTCGAAGCTCTGCTCGTGCTGCAGCAGGAATGTACATCTCCTTGAAGAGTTTAGAGAACGCTTCCTAGGTAACTGCATCAGGACCCAATCTCTCATCTTCGGTTTCCCACCAATGATGGGCATTGCTAGTCAGCTGCATTCTGAAGACTGGCATCTGTTCTACTTGGGAAGTTCAGCGGCTACGAGCAGATACGCGATGTTGCTAAGCCAAGCATGAACTTCAATAGGGTCTTCATTTCCAGAAAATGGCTTGGGTATCATCTTTCTAAACTCTGCAATAGATCCAATCTTTGGCTGAGGGACTGGTGGTACAGTATGTGCCAAGGCTGACACAATGCTATCTCTCAAGGCTTCGACCTGCTGCTGCTGATTCTGCTGCTATACCGCCTGCTGGGCCTACATCATTGCGAAGAACATCTGGAATATCTATTGTCCCTCCATCGTTGTCTTTGAGGTTGGAAAGGCATGAACAACATCGATGGAGGTGGAGGTAAGGAAGTCCCAGGTTGTGGCGTTGATGCCGACTATGGTGTCGATGGTGAAAACTGTGGTGGTGGTGGAAGATCATCCCTTCGAAACCTCTAAGGATAAAGTTGCGTCATTTGGCTATGCTGGATGTGTTGGCCTCCCGATGGTGGTGGAGTACCATCGCCCTGAGCGATAATAGCGTAATACTGTAGAAGCATGAAATTTCAGGCCAGAGTCCCTATGCGCCATAAATTCTCATACGCCCCACACTGATATACGCCAGAACAGACAAGAGTACTCGGTGCAGCAAAACACAAACAAAGAGTATAAGACATCAAGAAAATAGGCTTTTATTTTATATGAAAGTCTATTACATGCCTAACCTCTTTATAAAGGAGAATTCTTTAACAAAAGAGAAAGAAAATCCAAAAAGCTACAGCCAGGCGTATCGCTTGTCAGGCGCATCACTCAAGTGCTACAACTAGGCGCATCATTCTAGCATCTCAGCATAGGTGCATCCCTGTGCATAGTCAGAGTGATCACTTCCTCGTCAGCATGCGGGCACTCTAGCAGGAGGAGTGGCTCTTCTAGCTTAAACAAAATCGGGGCACGATAGCTCTGACCTGTGGCTCTTCAAACATAACAAAATGGGGGCACGACAGTCCTGATATTTGGATGCAACATGCACCTTCAGCCTGTGTCGGGACACGAAGATCCTGATATTTGGATGCAACGGGCTCTTTCACAGGCTTGTACGAAAATAGGGCCGATGGCGAATGAACTAACTCGGTGCATCTTCACCTTCGGAAGGAGCTCGTCGTCAAAGCTTCTTCGAATGAGGAGTTCGACGGTTTGCCAAAGTAGGGGGCCAGCCGAGTTTATCTCCATTTTGGGAAAGACAAATGAAGAATAAAAATAAGCTTCCCTTCATGCGGCTATTTATAGACTCGGGCAATCCACAATCGTGTGCCAAGTGGAAGCCTGTCCGATTTTCGTGCAATAAATTTGTATTTATGGCAATGAACCTATCTCTTCGTATTCTGTTAAAATCAAGGCAGCCATTAACGCCTAGAAGAACCCAACAGATGGGCCAAAGAGGATGCGCCATGCGGCAGATGCGCCGTCAGCACCATGCGCTCTGTATTGATGCGCCCAGTGGGATGTAAACCCATGCGCCCAGATTGGAATTAACCGATACGTCCCTTTCAAACTTGTCATCATCAAGCATTTAATGTTGAGTGACAATGTCGGAAACACATCTTCCAAAGAGCCGTCCAATCAGTCGCCATTTGCAAAAAACGAAGAGCCGCTGACATCAGCACCATCATTACACTTTTGGTTGGCTATAACTGTCCTTGCCACACGGTCGATCGTTCATTCACATGTGCCTTGTAGCCATGCGCCCAGAAGACCACAAGCGCCTCAAAAGTCATGCGCCCTCCAGACTTACTCCTGATCTCAAGACAAAAGCCAAGTCTCTGCATGCTCTTTCACAGCCTGCGCCCAAAAGTTCTGTATGCGCCTCAAAAGCTATGCGCCTGGAATTACCTACGTTTTCTCGAAGTCATAGACCAAGTCACCCCATGCGCCTGATCCTAGGCGCATCATGATGTGAAGCCCTGCATGCGCCTCAAAAGCCATACGCCCGGACTCGTTCATGATCCCTAAAGACAGCAGCTCAGTCCTCTCCATATGCCCAATCCTAGACGTATCAAGACAGATCACTCTCCCCCAAATCTAAGATCTTTGAGCCATGAACACGTGCCACATGTCATTTAACTCAGTTCTGCCTACGAATGGGTGATAACCACCCAAGATCTCAGCAACAATCGAATCTTCGCAACTGTCACGTGTCAGCTCCATCGCAGCCCAACGTAGCAGTTCAAAACATATTCGAGATACATCATCCATGCACCTCCGCCAAAATTAGCCACGTGGCATTCCTACATCCAAGCGTATCCTACATAAGCGCACAGAGGTAGCTTAGTCTACTGCCTATAAATAGAAGGACCATTCTTTCAACATAGAGAGATCCACGCATATAGATCCACACAGAGGGATCTACATAGTTATATCCATAGATCATATCCAGAGATCAGGAGAGACACTTCACATCTTCTTCCCCTCTAAACGCTCTGACATCCAGAGCAACTCAGACCTTCAGAGAATTCCAGTTCGTCGTCAGATCGTCAACAGAGTCAACGCATTACCACCCGCTCCACCGACGTAGTTCCCAGATAAAACCAAAAGTGTACTCAAAGGACTACATCTAAGTCCTACATTGTATATTGTTCTGTTTGTAATCAAAATACAAAAGTTTCAATCAAAAACCTTTTGTCTCCCCTTTTTTGATGGCGAACAAGCTTGCGACTCTGCTGGGGACTACCTTCTCCTCCAACAAGAAGGTTGTGTTGCAATATGACGACATCAAGCTGGGCTCCCCCCACAAAACACTTATGGTGCTCCTCGATCAACAGGCATATGAGGAGTTTATCTCTGAAGGCAGTGCAAGTCCTTCGAAGCGACTGCCAAAGTCGAAGAAGACTCGTCGAGTTTGGGTGCGCAATGGCGATGCGCCCGGCACCATCGCTAAAAGGAATATGCCACCACAGCTGACCCTTCCTGCTGACATTTTCAGCAACCAAGATGCACCTACTGGTGTAGCACGTCTGTCAGAGAAATGCGGTATTGACTGCATTCTCCAACTATCTTCTTTCCAGTCGAAGAAGATGCGCCAACGTAGCAGAGGCGCAACTAATCTCTCGCGCATGAACTCTAGTGTGCAGAAGAAAACATCTGTCTTTGACAGACTCACTCACTGTTATAGCAAGGCAGAATTGGATTCTGAGTACTATGCGCCTTTATGGGCTAATACAAAGAAATCCAAGGCAGTACAGGCCATGCACCCCAAACTTGCTACGCCAACAGCGAACTAGAAGCATGCGCTCAAAATCATGCGCGCTGCTGATGGAAGCTGTACAGGGTTGACTCGGGCACATTTGTTAGCCGACCTTCAAAGTCCATGTCCCACTTGAGCGCATCTACTGTGTTTTGAACCAAGTCAGGCAGGGCAAAATCTACGACGTTGAACCTATGCGCCCACTTGGGTGGTGCACATGAAGTGGGTTTAAGTTGCAACAACTGTTGTTCCCCACCAATGATCTGGGCGTATCTCATGCACATGAACTAGATGAGGGGACGCAACATTCACATGACCACCCCAGCGCTTGGCCTTGCCAAGCACATGAAAGGGGTGTGAAAGTGGAAATCTTCCATCATGATTTGCGTAATGTGATCACTCACAAACGTAGATCAGAAGAGCTGACCAATAAGCATGGTGCGCCCCTCACAGGGCACACTTATGCCATGGTCACCATCAACTGCCATGTTGTCACCAACTCTCACTCAACTGGGAGAAAGATAATTGTCAACTCCTCGACCTCTACAACGTCATCCAAGAGTCAGCCGAGGAAGAACAAAACGTTAATCCCGTCCTCAGGGGTGTTCGAAAGCACTCGGACAAGAAAGAAGTCTCTGGCTGAAGCAGTAGCTGGGGGTAGTCAAATTCCTGACAATCCTTCTCTTGAAGATGAGGAAGTCCCCCAAGGAACCATCCTTGACGTAGCTGGGGGTAGCCAGTACGAGGCTTCGAAAGAAGAGGCCCTTCCACAGGAAAGTGAGGTCGAGAGTGAGGCTTCAACCGATCCATCCACTCCCCTGCCATGTCATGACAGCTTACATGGCGGGGGGTGGTGGTGAAGTAGAATTAGACACTCCAGCTCTGGACATCGTACAATGCATAGACACTTTGGAAGGGGGCCTCAAAACCCTCTCTGTCTCTATGCAGACCTTGACTCAAGCAGTGTACGAGATTCAGACCACTCTATCAAGGGCACCTGTCTTCACCAGTCCCGATGCAGGGGCCAATGGGGAATCAAGTATACCCCCTCAACGAATATCTTTGGGTGCAGATCATCACACCGCACCCCGGACATCGGCTCCTTCCAATATCCAACTTTAGGCTCTACTACCTTCACCTGCTCCCAGCTCTACAAAAGATCTGGTCGAGATGATTAGAGACCTGCATGAGCGCTTCGAGGGTGTCAGAAGATGGGAACCCCGCAACCATCCCCCCTCGAATGGAACAAGGTGGTCTATTCTCTCAAGTATAAACCACAAACACTGACGCCATACAACGGAAAGGGTTCTCCTCACTGGTACCTGACATACTTTCAGTCTCAGACGGGGCATCTCCTGAAGGAAGACGACCTACTCACAAGCATGTTTGTTGGAGCATTAAAAGGAGTCGTCTACGACTGGTACTGCAGTCTCCCTGACAACTCTATATCATCCTTCAATGACTTGACACGCCTCTTCCTTGATCTGTTCTACGACGGTGGAAAAGATATGACCATGTCGTCTCTCATAGAAGTCTGTCAGTCGGAGAAGAAAACTATTTGAACCTTCATCGAGCATTTTTGATAAGCATGCCTAAGGTTACCTCCGGGTATTGGGGAGTTAAGTTGGGATTTCCAAACCCTAATTCATTATCGCAACGTAACATAAGAAAGAGAGAGGAAGGAGGCAAGAGTGCCATTACAACTTCGGGAGAGAAGACGGAGGATTGAAGGTCATTTTCGAAGGAGATCGTGTTTCGGGTAATCTCTACTCGTCGTTCTCGCTCTTCGTAGCCTTGTAATCATTGTTCTTACTTCTGAGTGTTGTGGGGATCCGATTTGGATCGGGAGGAGTTTGTAGAGGGTGTAATTCTTCTATTCCATTAGTGGAGGCTTCTCAGGGTTGGACTCCGATCGTCCCGTAGTTTTTTCCCGCAAGGGTTTTCTACGTCAAAAATTCTCTGTGTCTGCGTGGATTGTTTTGTGTGGTTATTTTTGGGTTCGTGCGTTGTAATGCTCGGTCCTCTCGCAGGTACTCTCCGGTTTGGGGAAAGGTTTCCGCGTTTCTTTCCCAACAGAGTGGTTTCAGAGCCAGGTTCTGAAATTCAGAAGGAGTGTCAGTAGTTGACAGAGAAACCAGAGAGGAGAGATAGACGCGAAGCCGGTGCGCATGGTGAATCTGAACGGCACAAACTATCACTATTGGCGGAGCAAGTTGAAAGATTTGCTGTTCGTCAAGAAGCTGCATCTACCCGTATTTGTATTCGAGAAGCCCAGTGATAAATCCGAGGAGGACTGGACATTCGAGCATATACAGGTGTATGGGTACATACGGCAGTTTGTGGACGAGAATATGTACAACCACGTTGCCAATATTGAGCACGCGAAGACGTTGTAGGATAAGCTGGAATCCTTGTATGCGAAGAAGACCGGGGTAAACAAATTGTTCCTGATCTGAACGATGATGGGTCTGCGATACAAGGATGGGGCGTCTATTTCGGATCACTTGAGTGAGTTCCAGGGCGTGGTTGACCAACTATCTTCTATGGGAGTCAAGTTCGACGACGAAGTTCAGGGACTATGGCTGCTGTGTACTTTGCCAGACTCGTGGGAGACCGTACGAGTATCTATGATCGCTTCTTCTCCAGAGGGCGTGGTCAGTCTGGAGTTTGCCAAGAGCGGGGTGTTGAATGAAGAGATGCGGAGATGTTCTCAGGGCACTTCATCCATATTCCACCACTCAGAGGCACTTGTTTCAGAGAGCCGCGAAAGGGGCAAAAGCAGGGATCCAGGTGGTGGCAGAGACAAGAGCAGGGGGAAGTCCAAGGGTCGTTACGAGGACTCAGAGTGTTACCATTGTGGTAAGAAGGGCCATATCAAGCGAAATTGTTTCGCTTGGAAGAGAGAGAAGAAGGGCGACAAGGGGAAGCAAGAAGAGAACACTACAGCGGCGGCCTCGGTACATGGAGGCGATGTGATCGTCGTAGGTGATGAGGTCATTACTAACCTCGCCTGCGATGACAATTCTTGGCTGGTGGACTCAGGGGCTCCAGCACATGTATCTCACAACAGGGCACTATTTGTCACTTACACGACAGGCGACTGTGGCGTATTGAAGATGGGCAACGGAGATGTGTCGAAGGCGGTTGTCGTTGGAGATGTGCATTTGAGAACGAATACGGGTGCGGTTCTTGTTCTCAAGGATATTCGTCATGTCCCTGATATCCGTTTCAACCTGGTGTCGGTTGAAAGGTTGGATGACGAGGGATTCTTCAGTCTCTTCGGGAACAGTCAGTGGAAGCTTTCCAGGGGTTCGATGGTGATTGCCAGAGGAATCAAGAAATCCGGTCTCTACTATATGGAGGGGAGCGCAGAGGGGGCACATGAGGTAAATGCAGTCAGTGATGCGTCTACCGAGTTGTGGCACAGGCGGCTCGGCCATATCAGCGAGAAGGGGATGAGCTACTTGGTGAACAGGAAGGTGATTCCGGGGCTCAAGTCTACAAAGTTAGAGAAGTGCACGCACTGTTTAGCTGGGAAGCAAAATAGGGTGTCTTTCCAAAGTCACCCAAGTTCAAGGAAGCCGACGTTGCTCGAGTTGATTCACTCGGATGTCTGCGGTCCTATGAAGGTAAAATCTCTTGGTGGTGCTTCTTACTTTGTAACCTTTATTGATGACTGTTCCAGGAAGGTTTGGGTCTATGCCTTAAAGACCAGGGATCAGGTGCTGCCTACTTTCAAAGAGTTTCAGGCCTCTGTTGAAAGGGAGACGGGCAAGAAGTTGTTGTGTGTTCGGTCCAACAATGGCGGCGAATACATCGGTCCCTTTGATGCGTATTGCAGAGAGCAAGGGATACGACACCAGAAGACTCCGCCAAAGATACCTCAGCTCAATGGTGTAGCAGAGCGCATGAACAGGACACTGATGGAGAGGGTACGGTGTTTGCTGTCAGAAGCAAACTTGCCGGGCAGTTACTGGGGTGAGGCCCTTCTCACAGCTACTTATGTTATTAATTTGTGTCCTAGTGCTCTTTTGCAGGGCGATGTGCCTGACAAAGTATGGTACGGTAAAGAGCCGTCATACAATCACCTATGGGCATTTGGTTGTAAAATCTTCGTGCATGTACCGCAGGACGAGAGGACCAAACTTGAGCCGAAGACGAGGCGATGCGTCTTTGTCGGCTACGGTCGGGATGAGTTTGGCTATAGACTCTACGACCCAGTGGAAAGAAAGCTCTACAGAAGCCGGGATGTGGTATTCGTCGAGGATCAGACCATGACCAACACTCAGGATTCTGAGACGCCTTCTGAGGCTGAGGAATTGCCTGAGTTAGAGTCATTTTGCTTCGAGCAGTTTCCAGAGGACATCGCAGAGGATCCAGTTATGAGGAAGCCGGTACATGGAGTTGCTCCCAACCTTGATCATCAGCCTGCTGATGGTGGTCAGGGTGTCCCTCAGGAGGATGAGCATGCCGGAGAGGTAGTTCCTGAAGGGGAGGAGGCTGTCGGTATACAGCCAGCACTAGTGGTTCCTTTGAGAAGGAGTGACTGGGATCGTCGACCATCTACGAGATACTCACCAGATGAGTATGTGCTATTGACTGACGGGGGAGAGCCCGAAAGTTTTACAGAGGCTATGGAAGACAAACACAGGCAGGAGTGGATGGAGGCTATACAAGAGGAGATGAGTTCCTTGCACACCAATTCCACTTATGATCTGGTGCGGTTGCCAAAGGGCAAGAAGGCTTTGAAGAATCGATGGGTGTTTAGAGTGAAGCAGACGGATGATGCTACTTGCCCTCGATACAAAGCGAGGCTGGTAGTCAAAGGCTACGGTCAGCGGAAAGGCGTGGATTATGATGAGATCTTTTCGCCTGTCGTCAAGCATTCGTCTATTCGGGTGGTGCTAGCATTAGTAGCCAGTCTCGACTTGGAGGTCGAGCAGATGGACGTGAAGACGGCATTCCTCTATGGTGATCTTGATGAGGAGTTGTACATGGAGCAGCCAGAGGGATTCTGTGAGAAGGACAAGTCACATTTGGTCTGCCGGTTGAGGAAGAGCTTGTATGGTCTGAAGCAGGCTCCGAGGCAGTAGTACAGGAAGTTCGAGTCGTTTATGGGGGAGCATGATTATGCACAGACGACGTCGGACCACTGTGTATTTGTGAGGTATTTTGCCGAGGATAATTTCATCATTTTGTTGCTCTATGTAGATGACATGCTATTAGTGGGTCGAAATGCCACTAGGATAGCGAAGTTGAAGCGCCAGCTGGGCGCGGCCTTCTCTATGAAGGATTTGAGCGCAGCGAAGACTATTCTTGGGATGGAGATCAGCCGAGAGAGAGAGTCCAAGCTGCTACACTTGTCCCAAATGAAGTACATTCACCGGGTACTTCAGCGTTTCGGAATAGACGGGTCGAAGAAAGTGAGTTCTCCCCTCGCGGCTCACTTTAAGCTCACTGAGGAACAGTGTCCATCTACCGAGGACGAAAAGGAAGATATGGAGCGGGTTCCATATGCCTCAGCTGTGGGGAGCCTTATGTATGCCATGGTGTGTACGAGGCCAGATATTGTTCATGCAGTTGGTACGGTTAGCAGGTATCTTTCAAATCCTGGAAGGGTACATTGGAGTGCGGTCAAGTGGATTCTACGATATCTTCAGGGCACTGCTGGTTGGAGACTTTCCTTTGGTGGTGACGAGCCGAAGCTGGTTGGGTATACCGACGCTGATATGGCTGGAGATGTAGACACGAGGCGATCGACTTCGGGCTACATGATGATGTTTGCGGGAGGAACGGTGTCGTTGCAGTCGCGGTTGCAGAAGTGTGTTGCCTTATCGACGACAGAGGCAGAGTACATTACGGTGACGGAGGCTTGCAAGGAGCTATTATGGATGAAGAAGCTGTTGCAGGAAATAGGACTGAAACAAGAGCAGTATACTTTACTTTGCGACAGTCAGAGTGCTATCCACCTTGTGAAGAATCAGACGTTTCATAGCCGGTCCAAACATATCGAGACTCGGTATCATTGGATACGAGATGTGGTTGAGAAGAAGGACGCGAAGCTTGAGAAGGTTCATACAGATGACAAAGGAGCTGATATGTTCACGAAGATTCTACCAAGGGAAAAGTTTGAGTACTGCAGGCAGATCGTCGGGATGACGATATCCTCCCCATAGTTATGAAGGGAGAGATTTGTTGGAGTGGGTAGGGTTCCCAACCTATGTGGAGAAGACCCCGGAGTGCGACGAGCGCCGTTCGTGTGTCGAAGAAGCTCGGGAAGGAAGCGGGGGCTGCTGATGGAGCTTCAGAGAGCTGCTGGAAGCAGGGGGGCCGAGTTCGGGCCGAACTCTGCCCCAGGCAGAGTTTTGGCCGAACTCTGCCTCCCCATTCCAGAATTGGGTCGACCAGTGCTGGTTGCCCGATACAGAGTTCTGGCCGAACTCTGTGTCGTCGGGGGCTGAAGCAGATTTTGGGGTGACTTTTCACCACTGGATCTAATCCAGCGGTCCAGGTTGGTTGCGGGATTGGGGAGTTAAGTTGGGATTTCCAAACCCTAATTCATTATCGCAACGTAACACAAGAAAGAGAGAGGAAGGAGGCAAGAGTGCCATTACAACTTCGGGAGAGAAGACGGAGGATTGAAGGTCATTTTTGAAGGAGATCGTGTTTCGGGTAATCTCTACTCGTCGTTCTCGCTCTTCGTAGCCTTGTAATCATTGTTCTTACTTCTGAGTGTTGTGGAGATCCGATTTGGATCGGGAGGAGTTTGTAGAGGGTGTAATTCTTCTATTCCATTAGTGGAGGCTTCTCAGGGTTGGACTCCGATCGTCCCGTGGTTTTTTCCCGCAAGGGTTTTCCACGTCAAAAATTCTCTGTGTCTGCGTGGATTGTTTTGTGTGGTTGTTTTTGGGTTCGTGCGTTGTATTGCTCGGTCCTCTCGCAGGTACTCTCCGGTTTGGGGAAAGGTTTCCGTGTTTCTTTCCCAACAGAAATTTTTCTAAGGTGAGTAGATTTGTAACTCCTCATCTCGAATTTTTTTGTGTGTGTTAGAAGTATTTTATCATCAAAACCTTGTAAAAGAGATTTTTTGATTATTTATGTCATCAAAGAATTAGTTAAAATTTAATGTTTTAAAATACTATTTGTGTTTACTAAAACCATTATATTTTATTATCAGAGTTATAAGAGATGTTGGATTTTCAAAATATTTTCAGTAATAAATATTTTGAACGACAAACAGGATTTGTCTGTTTATCTTTAAAATAAAAGTTTAGGTACATCTTACGTTATAAATTATCATTTATGGTAATCAAACTATTGAATTCGGATTTGAATTTATATGTGATTTAAAATATGGTATCGTTGTGCCTAAATTCTTATGATAACTATTTATTTGAATTTAAGATTTGATTCATAGTAATATGTTTTTAGTTGTTTTATAGAAAGTAAATATTATTTTGAAATATTATTATAATTGATGCTTAAGATTTAATTTATATGATTTAACTTATTAGATTATTTATTTAAATGAGTATCGTTATCTACTAATGGATTTTGATTGAAATAGATTGTTTTAAATAATTATATTGATTTGAATTAAATATTTAGCCATTAGAATTTAAAGTTAATGATAAGTACTAAATATCGATTTTAAACTAATTACCTACTGATGGTTTATGATTAAACAAATTCTTATTTAAAGTTTATTTGATTTATATTAGAGGAAATATTTATCAATTATTAACTCTAGTCCTTATCTATTTATCATCACCAATGTGAGGAGGTGGTTTTCCCAAAATCAAATCATTCCAAATAAATGCAAGCCACCACAAATATTCCACCCACATATATATTTGATCCGTTCCTATCTAGTAAACTATTTAATCTGACTAGCTAGCGGGCTATACATGGGAAACTATATGTTGTGCATACAACTTATCTATATCAACAAAGTCTCAATAAGGATTAAACTAAATAAGTTATATTCCTATTTCTATTTCCGTCTTGTCTCTATCCTCTCCTAAACTGACTACACCTCAGGAACTTCCTTCTTCTATTTGACGCATGAATATTTGAAACCCATGGTTAGCCAACTTCTTCCGGCCCTGTCGTACTCGTCCCCTTTCCACCATCAACATCTCCATCTTCATCATCATTTCCAACCCTACCGATCACAAAACACACCGCCACCATCATCATCATCATGATGTCGTGTCTGTGCCTCTGTCCGTGTCTACCACATATGTTCCATCCCGCTTACAAAATTATTACTCGTGTCTGATATCGGAACACGATCAACAAAACCATCAATTACACAAATCAAACCAAAATATAACCGCTAGACAAATCGCCACCGCCGGAGTCAAGGCTCCCTCCGCTGAGCAGGTCCTCCTCACACAGCATTCAGCTCTGTCGTCATCATCCTCGTCGTCGACCTCCTCGTGTCGACTCGGCCAGAATCCCATAGGCCACAGCAACCGCCCGCACAACCATCAAACACCGCCGAAGCTCGAGATTTCAAGCCACCTCGTCATGCCCTAGCCGTCAGATCTGGAACCTGGAACTCCCCGTGCTCGCCTCGTCGCGGATCTGCCGCGAGGGACAGAGCCGACGATGCCGCCTCGACATCCTCGAAGCTGCGCCATCCTACTACGAGACTCCGACAGAACCCCATCCTCGCCGGCGAGTCGAGTCGGTGATTCTGTTACACATGGCTGGCAAGCCAGTGGAACACAGCTGACTTAAGCCTCCGACCGTTGCCACAGCGAGTCGTCTCCCTCGCCACCTCTCCCGCGGCCGTTGAACCCAACCGGCGAAGCCATCCTTCAGCCTCCTCGAGTGCGACCGGCCGCAGCCAGGGCCGAACTCGAACCTCTCCGGGAGCGGCACCCGTGCACCGCAAGACCGGGCTGGCCAGCGCCTGGGTCTGCCACCAGACCGTACCCCCTTCGCTCCCGTTCCGGAGCAGCGCTCTTCCGAGTCGTCGAAGCTCGGGTGAGTCTCACTCCCAAACTCCTCCTCTCCTTTCCTAATGGCTCTTTACCCACACACTGTCTCTATTACATTAGTTAAGTAATTATTTATTTTTATTTTAGTTATTTTATTATTTTTTCTCTTTTGCTTTTATTTGGTGAGGGTTGAGCCCAATTAAAATAGTAGGTTTAAAGCCCATGAATACGTTTGGGCCCCAAAAGTTGGATTAGTCCAGAGGAGTAGTGACTCATAATTTTTCAGTGACTCATAATTTTTCAGTATATATATATATATATATATATATATATATATATATATATATATATATATATATATAGTAAAATACAATAGTTTGTTACTACTACTATTATTATAATTGTTATTGTTATTATTATTTTGGTTATTATTATTATTATTATTATTATTATTGAATATGTTATTTGTATCATGGTTATTAATGTTATTATTAGTTATTTTTAGAAATATAAATAGTTTTTCTAAATATTAATTTGGACTTACACGTATAAATTTATCATTTTCATCATAATATATTGGTTTTTATAATATTTATATATAAGTATATTTTAGATGGACATGGTATATCAACTCCGAAAATTGTTTTGTAATAAATATGTTTTAATTGGACATTTATATTATTTTAAAAATATATATATTGGTTTATATATAATTTTCTAAATAAAGATATAGTTTTCTAATTAAGAATTTCCCCCTTCTACATCAATTTCCCTCTCTGATTTAGACTATTCTCGATCGTGATGATTTTGGATTTCTTCGTATCGATCTTAGGTAATTGGACGATTCTGAACTCAATGGAATTGTCGGTTTCACCAGCGAAGGACCACAGGCAAGTGCACTTTCTGATTGCTTTCGATTCATAGTAGTCTTTCCATTTCATGTTTAGCCATATGTTATCTTGCTTGTTGACACCTTGTTACAAGGATTAGTGTCATGGATATCTATATACATTATTTTTTTATTGTCATGTTTTCGTGTTTCGTGTCTTGTTCGAGTCCATGAGTAGTAGTCGGGAGGGAAAATATCTTAGTAGACATGTGGACTACCCAGAACTATCCCTCGTGTCTTTCGTGGATGAGCAATAAATATAAATCTTGTAATAATTTGTAGATTTGATTTAATAATGTGAATGAGCAATAAATGTATATTTTGTGATTTTGTGCATCTTGGCCGTGACAGCGTTCTATCGCCGACTCTGCGACGTAGGCTGGCTTGGACACGTCTCCTATCCAAAAAGCGGGTACGGGTCGTGACAGTTACTACCCAAGCGGGCCATCCTGTCCGTGGTCCATGGCAGCTGTGACATCACGGAGCGCAAACTCCTTTGGAACAACCTCCTAGACATCCACCTCCACCACAACAATCTCCTTTGGCTATGCATTGGGGACTTTAACGCCATCACGTGCAGAAAGGAGAAGATCGGGGGTCGGCCACCCCCTCTCCCAGCCATGCAAGATTTCAACAATTTCATTTTTAACTCCAACCTTGTCCCCCTTCCGTTCACCGGCAGTGCCTTTACCTGGTGTAACATGCAGGAGGGAGATCGCCGCCAATATTCTCGCCTGGACAGGGCCCTTACGAACGCTCATTGGCACGGTATGGGGACCACCTCTAAGCTTTTCCACCTCAATGCCACCGAGTCCGATCACGCCCCTCTGTTAGTGAGTATCTCCAATAACTCGGGGTCGAACAAAAGTGCTTCCGATTCCTAGATTTCTGGATCGACCACCCCAGTTCTTGGGGGTCGTCACAGAAGCGTGGAACAGCGCAGACAATACAGAGCCTCTCACCAGGGTGGCCATCAAGCTCAGGGCCACGAGGAAAGCCCTGGCGGTTTGGAGCAAACAGGCCTACGTAGATATTTTTCAGGCTATCCGCGAGGCCGAGGATGACGTTAATCGTACTGAGATCAGATTTATGAATGATTGATTTCCCGAGGCCAGGACTGCCCTCAACCTCACCAAAGCCATCCTTAAATTCCGTCTGAAAGTAGAGACAAATTTTTGGAAGCAGAAGGCCAGGCTTAAATGGGACAACAAGGGTGACAAAAACTCGAGTTTCTTTCATGTATGCATCAATGGTCGCAGGCAGAAACTTACCCTCCATCAAATTATGGGCAGTAACGGAAACATCATCAAAGACCAAAAAGGTATTCAGGAAGTAGCGGCCGAGTACTACTCTAAACTGTTCTCCAAAGAGAGTCACCAGGGACCCTTCCTTCCTGGAGAAAATCCTGTACCTCATCAACGACGGCGATAACATCCGGCTTGAGATCCCTCCATCCGAGCTAGAGGTGAAAGACGCCGTCTGGGCTCTAGACGAGCATAGTGCCCCGAGTCCAGACGGGTTTTCGGGTGGGTTTTTTGTTCCTGCTGGGACATCATTAAGGCAGATATCCACGACGCAGTCATCGCCTTCTTTCAAGGTACAATGTATCCCAGAGCCATCTCGAGCACCAATCTGATCCTTATATCGAAAAAAGATAACCCGGAGTCCTTTCTCGACTTTCGTCTAATCAGTCTTTGCAATTTCACCAACAAAATCATATCCAAGACCTTCGCAGCCCGTATGTCTGATCTTCTTCCCAAGATCATCTCTGAGGAGCAGAGTGGCTTTGTTTGCGGCAGAAATATCCAAGATAATATCATGTTAGCCTAAGAATTAATCACCTGTATGAAGTTTCTGGCAAGAGGGGGAAACATAGCTATCAAATTAGACATGGAGAAAGCTTATGACAGGCTGGATTGGCAATTCATGATCTGGGTATTCAGAGCTTTCGAATTTTCAGAAACCTGGACCAACATCGTGTGGAGATCGATCAGCAACTCCTGGTTTTTTATGGTCATCAATGGTCAGGCCAATGGCTACTTCAAATCGACCCGCAGGGTTAGAAAAGGTGATCCACTATCGTCCACCATCTTCATCATCACAACGGACGCCCTGAGCAAGAAACTTAATAGGATGACTTGCATCACCAACTTCTACCACAATCTTACCGCCAGCAGCTGCCCTATTATTACTCACATAGAATTTGCTGACGACATCCTCATTTTCTCATCTAGGGACGTCGGATCGGTAGAGGTGGTCCACAACACCCTCAAGAAATATGCTACCTGTTCGGGCCAGAAGGTCAACCCGGATAAAAGTGTCATCTACACCCACCACAAGATCACAAGAAAGCACGTCATCACCCTCTCCACTACTACCTCCTTCCCTATCAAGCACCTACCATTCCAATACCTGGGCTGTCCTCTTGTGTACGACAAATCTAACGTCGGTATTTTCGAAGATCTGATCAGCCGCATCAGAAAAAAGCTTGAAGGATGGCACAACGCGACGCTATCTCCGGGAGGCAAGATGATCCTTATTAACCACGTTCTCACATTTATCCCTATCTACACTCTTATGGCATGCTCTCCCCCCAAGATAGTCCTTAACGCTATCGAGAGCACCTTCAGCAACTTCTTCTAGGGACACAGCGACGGCAATGACAAACATCATTGGGCTAGTTGGGACTCCATGGACAGGCCGACCGAGGAGGGGGACTGGGATTCACCAAACTCTCCCACATTGTTAAAGCATTTTCGATGAAAATATGGTAGAAGCTGCACACCACTCAGAACTAATGGACCAGATTCATGAAGGCCAGATACTTCAAGAACATCCACCCATCTACGGCTATATCCAACAGCAGATCCTCCGCAGCGTGGCATCGTATGCTCATCGGGCACGCTCTTGCCGAACCGGTGATGCGCCTCAAGGTGGGCGACGGAGAATCTCAGGCCTTCCTGGAACGATGGGTTGGAGATATTTTACTACCAATTCGCTCAGAATGCCACAGGTTCTTCAAGGTCAAGGACATGTGGGACCCCATTGGAAAGGCTTGGATCTAGAACAAAGTACGGGATTGGGCTGGTCCCGAGGTGGTGGAGCTCATCCGTCGTAAGGGATTGGAGAGTGGGACTGACGCTGACGAGCTCCGGTGGCAGGATGCCGCGTCGGGCTGCTTTTCGATTAAATCTGCTAGAAAATTGATCCGAGGCACGGGGGCGCATATCCCTAGCATTGCCACGTTCCGACAGACATGCATACCCAAGAAGTGGTCCTTCATCATTTGGAGAGCCCTTCACAAGATCCTTCCCACCGATGACACCCTCAGCACTATCGGCTTCAGCCTAGCGTCCGCATGCACATGCTGCACTGATCGCTCATCGGAGATGGTGGACCACATCTTTTGTCAGGAGATCTCCCTGCCATGGTTTGGAGTTCTCTCTCCCAACGTTACCGGATGGATACAGGGGGCAGGTGCTACGAAGACTTTATCACAGCATGGAGCTTCCAGTCCCACGGCCATCGGGTCGTTGCATCAGCTGCGACGTGGGTTATTTGGAAGAATCGCAATAAGGAGAGATATAAAGGCCATCAGTTCTCCGTCGATCAACTGATTAAGGAGACCATCAGGCAGTGTAGCAAGCGGCTAGTCCACTGCAATCACGGCCAGATGACCTTATGGAATTCCCTCCTATCCAGGGTCTAGTTGTTTTGGGTCTCCCTCCTCCCCTCCTTTTGTTAGTATATATGTATAAGCTTCGGTATTTTGCGCCTCCTGGTATACTTGTATAGCTTCGGCTTTTCTTGGTTATGGAATAATATGGGGTGTGTTTTGTGTTAAAATAAAAATAAAAAATAAAATAAAATAATATTTTTTTTAAATAAAATAATATATATATATATATATATATATATATATATATATATATATATATATATATATATATATATATATATATATATACACTAATCCCTAGGCTAAAATATATATATATATATATATATATATATATATATATATATATATATATATATAATATATATATATAATATATATATATATATATATATATATATATATATATATATATATATATATATATATATATATATAGAGAGAGAGAGAGAGAGAGAGAGAGAGAGAGAGAGAGAGAAAGAGAGAGAGAGAAAGAGAGGATATTAGCCTAGGGATTAGTGAGTTAGTTTAGAAATGATCCAATAAGCCTAACTTGGCAAAGTTGACTAGCAAATTGACCAAGTTGACAAAAGTCAACTTTGGGTCAAACTTGATCTAAACTTGACTCAAATGGACTTAAAATGACGAGATAACTTAAGTTTGACCTAAACTTAGACTAATTGACTAGTTGACATAGGTTTGACCTAGTTTTACTAGAATTGTTGACCAGAGTTGACCAAGAGTTGACTTTTACCTAGTTTGACTAGAATAGTTGACCATAGTTGAACAAGAGTTGACTTTGACCTAGAATGACCTAAAATCATATAGAATGCATTGTAGATTAGTCTTATTTTATATTAGACACTTTGTAACCTGTGGTTGCTCTAAATAAGACTCAGATACTCCGGTTCGGATTCATATTCTCATCAGACATTCGGAATATCATGCGAGTATATTCTCTGATCGTTTCATACTTGATAGAAATTATATTTTTTTACAGACTAATTTACTTGATGTTGACACGATGTTATCATGGATTAGTACTATATTGATCTTTACATGAGATGTTATCCCCCCGTCGGGTGCATTGAATACGTCATGTCATGTGCTTTTCACGAACATCATGTATTTCATGGACTCTTATTATTCATGTACACTCATGTGCTCTTATGTACTCTCATGATCTCATGAACTTCATTTATAAACTTTTATGTACAATAACATAACCTGTCTAGATCCTTGTGTATTGATTGGGGTACGGGAGAGTAGAAATAGTCATGTGAACAATTCTAAAGTAGTGCAATCATGTATAAACTCTGTAGTGTAATCATGTACAACTCAAGTCGTTCACATAACTATCTTATACTCTAAATCACATAGTCACTTACAGTTCTCTATTACCATATATAGATATCTTTTGTTTATCAGATTCTCTCTTTCTCTTCATGTTTATTTCTTACAGCGTTTATGTATCTTATTCTATAGCATGCTTTACATTTCTTGTCATGATATGAACTCTGTGAGATGTATTATGCTTGTTCCTGTCCTGATTGGACCTGTTAAAAATATTACAGAGAATGAGGAGGAGTTCTGCTCTACTTACTATGGAGCTGGCTTAGATGACACCGGTGACTTGGACCCTCAGGAGGATCCAGCAGTTGCTAAGGACTTGTCCATTGTCTAGTTTAGACTTCTAGACTGGTTATCTTTTTATAGATTTTTGTCGTTAAGATGTACTTCAGTTATTTGGATTTTGATGTTGTTTAAACATCCAAGCTTATTTCTTTCAGTTGAAGTTCTCTGTTGAGATTATTATCCATCTTTTATCTCTTCATTCCATCTTAGATTCTGTGATTGAGTTGTACTTTACATGTGGTCCTCCTTTTGGAGAGTATATCATTGTACAGGTACAATTATGTTGTTAGATGTTGTGACCTAGGACAGCGTTCTACCGCCGACACTACGGCGTAGGGTGGACGTACCCACTTCTCGTGCCCTTACACTGGGTGCGGGTCATGACACGTTTTTAATGGTGGCCCATGCAGGTCGAGAGAGTCGCAACTAGTACGATTTTGTAGTGGTGCTCGAACTAGAGTGTCACTACAGCCTGCAGTAGGATATAGGATATAAGTTTAAGATACTCAGTCACATTAGGAAAAACTCTTATCTAATTCTAACTGCAAATTGCCTTTCCTCCTTTGAATATATCACTTCCTTCTCAGTAATTGATTCTTTGTTTGATCTGTCTTCAGGATGATGGAGACACGATCGCATCGCTCTGGCCCAAGGGATACCACTGAGAGGTCTGCCAATTCTTGCCCGACTCAGCAGGACCATGGGACCGCAGCACCTCTCGTTCCTGCTCAGGTGGGAGCGTCTGCAGCTTTTGGGGGTTCTCCTCCACCTGTTCTGAGGACTACCCCAGGGATTCAGGGGATGCTACCGCCACCGCCTCAGGGGACAGTTGATATGGCACAGTTCCTTTCCTTCTTCCAACAGATGATGGAGGCTTAGCAATGCCAGTCGGAGGATATGAGGTAGGGCATTGACAATGCCCATCAGCTAGCCATGGTAACAGTAGAGAAGGTGACTGCCCAATAGTAGGAAGGGCAAATACAGCCATACCAGTCGAGGACCCCGGGCATTCAGGACTTTCAAAAGATGCGGCCGTGAGACTTCAAGGGTGCTGAGGGCATCCTATATGCCGACGACTGGATCGAGCATATAGAGGAGATCTTTCTCCTCATACAGATACTAGCTGGGATTCAAATAGAGGCAGCGGAAAGCCAGATGTAGGACCTTGCCTGCACATGGTACCTGACCGACCCCAGAGTTGGTACAGAGGGGCGGACATGGGAGGCTTTCAAGAAGCTCTTTAAGGAGAAGTTCTTCCCTGACACATCACTTGGAGCCTTAGAGGCGTAGTTCGAGAACCTGGTTCAAGGGAACCAGACAGTAGAGGAGTATACCCGAGAGTTCTGCCACCTGGGCAGATTCGTTAAAGGCCTTAGCAAGACGGCAAAGGCTAGGAGGTTCAGGAAGGGCTTGGTCAAGGAAGTCGTCCTTGACCAAGATTGACAGAAATGCTACCTTTAAGGAGATTCTGTCGGGAGCTACAACAGCGGAGGACGACATAAAACTGAAGCTGAAGAGAGGTCGTGATTCACATAGAGCAGACGACAATAGAGGCACGGCAAAGAGGCCCCATTTTCAGCAGCAGTATCAACAGAAGCTATTCCAGCAGTAGCAGTTCCAGAGTCATGGTCGTACGCCTTTTCAACAGAGGTAGATACAGTAGGCACCTAGACAGCAGCAAGTTATCAGTTGCACCTTCCGCAAGAAGCCAGGGCATGGGTGGAATGACTGTAGGAAGAGGCTAGGCAAGTACCTACTTTATGGTTCAGCGGAGCACCAGCTGAGGGACTGTCCCATGTCTTCGGGACGTATTGTCACGACCCGTTACCCAAATTATTGGGCCGGGCCGAGCCATGTCCAGCCTACGCTTGGTTAAAGCGAAGTAAGCTGTTCTAAGAATAGACAATAAAGGATCTAAGCTGCTTACAGTTCTAATATCACATTTAAAGGGTTCATCACAACACGGCATCTATAAGCGAAAGTAAACAAGTACAGACTTAATAAAACACTTCCAAAGTATCTAACTGGAGACAAAGTCCAGTATCCAAATATAAGTTCAAAACAAAGTCTAAGTCTCAAAATACATGAAAATATCTAAGCAAGGTTCCCCACTGGGGTCTCTTTTAGAGCTAAAGCCAGGTCCTCAAATGCAGTACCATAATATGAATCACATAGCATTTCCTCCTCAAAAAGTGAACCTACAACGTTATCCTGTCAGGACGGGAGCAAGTACAACCTCTACAACTAAGGTACTGAATATATAATAAAAGAGATGTACAACAAGAAACATGGTGTGATAAGTCTATAAAACAGGAAATACTGGAAACATGGCCTCATGGTACAACTGGGATCACAGTATCATAGTAACATAGGGAACATGACATATCTGGAATCATGGTATGACTGGAATCACAGTAAAATATATTTGTCAAAGTGACACATGTATATCTAATGTTTAAAACTGGAGCAGGTATATGATCGGTCAATAGGATGCTGTAGGTGCTGAGACACCCGATAAGAACAATATGTACTTTCGTACATGCCTAAATGTACACACGTACAAGTACCGCAGGATATTGGCCTATGGCAAGGGCTACATGCATAATGTCATCCTTACACGGCTCAAGGTCGCTGCATGGGGGCATGATCAAGTACTCAACTATCAGTTTTTTCATAACCCAGGTTCTAACATGTAAGAGCTACTGAGATCGGTATAAAGCACGGTAGGTACTGAGAGCAGTATAAAACATGTGAATACTAAGAGCAGTATAAAGCATAGTAAAACATGTACTGAGATCCAGTAAGAAGAATGTGAAGATATAAGAACTTTCCTAAGCGTGGCAGGTACAGAAAGTAATACAAGATGTGAAGATTTAACTTGCTACCTCAAGGATCAGTATTTTAACATGGTTAATACATGTTCTGGCATTAAAAGACAGTAAATGAGTTAGTAGATGTACTTGCCTCGAGCAAAGCAAGAATACTAGTACGAAGATATAGATGTCCGGTGTCCTGTCAATAATGATATATAAACTCAGCCTCTAAGTTATGATTAAGATTTTACATTAGTCGTGTGACACGACTCCTAACTGGATACTAGCCAAGTGGGGACCTAGCATAAAAGTCCAATGTGGGATGACACTATATCCAAAATAACTTTCTAGAGTCTTTCCACTAGAGTAGGGTGAGGTCCAATACGACTATAACTCAAAACAACACAAAACATTGCAAGTCGTAACTATTCAATAAAAAAATCAAACTGTACACTGAGTTCCAACAATTTTTGAGATAGACAAAAAGCTCAATTATATATAAAATAAAGTACTATAATGATCCTTGTTAATTATAGAAATTTATACTAATTTTTCTGGAATTTATAAACCCTCATAGATATTTATTAAAAATCAGCAAACACATGTATCCTGAAAATGAGTTCTGTTTTCCTACTTTTATAAAATACCAAATTACTTATTAAATAATGGAAAAATTATAATAAATTAGCTAAGTTAACATAGTATTTAAATACATATTTTCCCAGATTTTTACATCAATTAAAATATATATAAAAATTCAAAAACAGAAAGTAACAATTTTTGGAAAAATAATTAATTACAAATTAAGGATGATACATAAGCAAAATCTACAGATGTTGTCGGATGATAAAATAAATATCACCAACGTGTCCAGAACGGTTAAATTAGCTAGGATAGCCTACCCATAAGTCCGATTTAGATACATGAGCAAAACGGTAATTTCGGGTCAAAATGACGTCCGTCGTTGGACACACTTTGCACCAAAAAACGTGTCAAGATAGAAGTCTAGTCTACAAAACCTAGCAAATTATATGTCCACGAATCCAAAATGATGATACGAACCCAACGGTATGTCCGAAATAGGATTTCGATGTGCTGATCTCAAAATGACACGTTGACGCAGACATTTGGAATCCAGTTTGCACCGAAATACGTGCCAGAGCAAATGTCTTCAAAACTCAGCAAATTATATGTCAACGAGTCCAGAATGACGACACGAACTCAACGATATATCCAGAATTGGATTCCGATGAGCCGATCTCAAAGTGACCCGTTGACTCAGAATGTGGTACCCGCTTTGTACCGAAATACGTGCCAGGGCCTACGTTCTCCAAATCAAGCAAACTTTATATGAAAACAAGCCAGAACGACGCCATGAGTCTACTGGTGGTGTCAAAAATTGAATCCGAAGTCTCGGTTTCAAAAATGGAATTTTACAAGTGCAGATTAAAAAATTCGGACGGCCAACTTTGACGTCGAATTCGACCAACCAAACGTGCTTATAATGAAACAAAACTTAAGGGGCAGGAAGAGGGTTATACCAGCTGCACACAAGAATTGGTAGCGCGCCAACCGGAGCTACGACGGCAGAGTTACGGGCTGACGAAGTCGGCTTCACAAAACTGTCCAAAAATAGTTCAATTTAAAGTGTCAACTTGGTGGCCAGTTTTGATGTACCAAACGACAAAATTAATGGACAAAAATTGAGGGGAGTGAAGATGGATATACCGAGATTGTGACGGAGCAAATAGTTCACCGATCCAACAGTCGAATATCTCAGAAAACGCACACAAAGTTGCTGTGACGGGACGCCATTTTCGAGTTCAAAACTCGCGCGTCACGACGGAATTTCGACGTAAATGCACGAATCGTGTGTTTCATACGTCGGGGAGGCCGGAGACTCACCCAGGGTGGTCGCCCAGGTTCGTCGGAGGCGTGGGGAGCTCACGGTGGCGGGCCAACCATGCGACGGCGCGCGGCGGCCGCGGCAGCGCGCGTGCGCGCATGGCTACTGCGCACACAGCTGCTGCTACTGCTTGTTGTTGCAGCTGTCGCTGCATGCTGCCAAGGCGACACGGGGGGGAGCCAGGCCGAGGCACAGCGGTGGCATGCCAACGGCGGTGGTGGTGGCAGAGGGTGTGCGGTGGTGGTGATGAAGTTGGTGATGGTGGTGAAGAGAATGGTGGTGGTGATGGTTTTAATGGTAGTGGTGGTGATGATAATAATGGTGATGGTGTTGTTTAAAAAAGAAGAAGAAGTGAAGAAGAAGAAGAGAATGGAGGTGGTGTCGGCTGTAGGTGGGGGGGCTGTTCTTGCTGGTGAGAGGGAGATGTTTGTGTGTGTGTGTGTATAATGAAGGGAGAGAGAGAGAGAGTGGTGTATATATTATTGTGTATGTGTATAATAATATAAAAAGAGAGAGTGATAATAGAGAGAGATATTTGAGAGGGAGGAAAAGGAGGTCGGTTGGGGGGAAAAGTGTGTGCTGGTAGAGAGAGAGGGAAGGGGGTGAGGTGGTGAAGAGAGAGAAAGATATATATATATATATATATATATATATATATATATATATGTATGTATATATATATATATATTTTTTTTTATATATATATGTATATATATATATATATATATATATAAATATATATATATATATATATATATATATATATATATATATATATATATATATATATATAAAAGAGATTTTATTAAAATATATATATATATAAGAGATTTTTAAGATATTTAATAAAGTAGAGGGAGGAAGAGATATTTTTAAAATAGGAAAAATAGAAATATTATGTGGGGTGTTTGGGCAGTCATGAGGGAACAATATGGAGCTTGGGTTCGAGTTCGGTCGAGCTGGGTCGGGTCGAAATCGGATAGGGTGCAATAATTGAATTTAAATGGGTATTTATAATCAGGGATAAATAAGTAACATGCGGGGGCTCAAATAAATGGGACACAAGTTTCAAGTGGGTAGTAGGCTTCATGTGGGCCACGTCCATACTTTGGGTCGACTAGGTTGGATCGATGTCGGGTCCCGAAATTAAGTTGGAAATTAAATCCGATTTTACGGTAGAAAATAAATCGGCCCAAATTGACCCGAAAGTTGTGCGAAGGAAATGAAGAACAAAATGGAGTGTCTAAGTGGGACACGAAGGTCATGGGTGTAGAGCGTCTCGAGTAGATCATTTATGAGAAGTTGGTTATAAGAGAATGATTGGTCTGGTGCTCCTAAATTAAAAGTCACGGTAACGTGCAAATGATGAACAAAGATAAAAGTTGGAATAATTATTCAACGATTAATTAGTCTAAGTTGACCCGAAGTTGCACGATACAAAAAGAGCACAAGGGAACGAGTTCAAGTGGGACAGGATATATCAAAACGAAGATAATCTTGTCTACTTCAAAACCCATAAAGAGAGTTTACAGAGATTGGCATCCCTGACGCTCCAGAAGTCAAAGTCACGAAAAGGTACATTAATGATCAAAATAATTAAATAATAATATATTTATCGAAAATAATTCATTTAAAAAAATTTAAAATAGCCCTGAAATTCAGGGGGCTTATACGTATAGCTCAGGGAGCAGGAGGTAAGGCTCCGGCAGGTCAGCAAAAGGGACCACTGCAGATATAGCAGCAGAAGTTCATTCAGCACCAACAGCAGGCCATAGGAGGTGAGCAGGGACGAGCTTTCTCCATGTCAGCCAAGGATACAGAGGCAGTAGGAGATCTGATAGCAGGTTTTGTTCTTCTTGACTCTTTTCCTGCATTCACTTTGTTTGATTCAGGGGCTTCCCATAGTTTCATGTCTGCATCTTTTGCTATTAGACATCATCTATCTTCTGAATTGATGCCTAGGACTTGCAAGATCACGACTGGGGGTGGTATCATCCTCGTTAGTGATATTTGCAAGAATCGAAGAGTAGTGTTGGAAGGCCGAGAATTGGATGTGAGTCTGCTCGTAATGCCATTATCGAACTACGATATTGTACTCGGGATAGATTGGTTGAGCAGGCACCATGCCAGTATAGATTGTCGTGGGGGTAGAGTTCTTTTTAGAGTGGCAGGAGAGCCAGAGTTTGAGGTCACCAGACGGGAGGCAGAGCCGAGCAGCAGAGTTTTTTGTGGAGTTTCAGTAGAGGAGTAGAGCGCGCCACATCTATTGGTAGTTGAGTTCATGAATGTATTTTTGGAGGAGTTGCCAGGGTTAGCTCCGGACAGAGATGTGGAGTTCTCTATAGACTTGGTCCCCGGTGCAGAGCCGATATCTCAGTACGTCTGTAGAGTGAACAATAGAGAGCTGGTGGAGTTGAAGAAGCAGGTGGATGAGTTGCAGGACAAAGGTTTCATCCGATCGAGTTCTTCACCATAGGGTGCACCGGTACTCTTTGTACCAAAGAAGGATGGGTCGGTATGGATGTGTATCGACTACAAGGCTCTTAACAGCCTTACAATCAAGAACAAGTACCCGCTGTCGAGGATCAATGATCTGTTCGATCAGTTGAGCAGAGCGAAAGTATTTTCCAAAATTGATCTGAGTTCAGCTTACCATCAAGTGAAGGTGAAAAATGAGAACATTTCGAAGACAGCATTCAGGACATGGTATGGCCAGTTTGAGTTCATGGTGATGTCGTTTGGGTTATCTAACGCCCCGACGGTGTTCATGAATCTGATGAACAATGTGTTCCCCCAGTACCTGGACAAGTTTGTGGTAGTGTTTATCGACGACATCTTGGTGTACTCGAAGACCCCAGAGGAGCATGAGGAGCATTTGAGAGTGGTTCTGAAGACTCTTAGGAAGGAGGAGCTTTATGGCAAGATCTCGAACTGTGAGTTCTTTCTGAATTGAGTTAATTTCCTAGGTCATGTTATGACTGGAGATGGGATATCAGTTGACCCGAAGAAGACCAGAGCAGTTGAGGCGTGGACATCACCGAGTCCAGTTGCGGAGATCAGAAGCTTTTACGGATTGGTAGGCTACTACAGGAGGTTCATTCAGGATTATCCCGGGTTGCAGAGCCATTGACTTGGCTGACCCGGAAGGACACAGAGTTTATCTGGTCAGAGTAGTGTCAGGTCGCTTTTGATGTGTTGAATAAGCGATTGAAGATAGCCCCAATTATGACATTGCCATCAGGATAAGGCAGGTTTACTATCTACAGTGATGCCTCAGGGTAGGGTCTGGGTTGTGTCTTGCTGCAGCATGGAAAGGTGATTGCCTATATATCCAGACAATTACGTTCGTATGAGAAGAACTACCCTACTCATGACTTGGAGTTGGCGACAGTTATCTTTGCACTTAAGTTGTGGAAGAACTATCTATACGGAGAGCGTGTGGAGATCTTCACAGACCATAAGAGCTTGAAGTATATCTTTACACAGAAGGAGCTCAAAATGAGGCAGAGGAGATGGTTGGAGTTGATGAAGGACTTCAACATTTTGTTACAGTATCATCCAGGAAAGGCCAACGTGGTTGTCGATGCCTTGAGTAGGTATCCAGTGGCCATGTGTTTGACGGTAGATCGTGTCTTGTTAGCAGATCTGGAGACCTTGGGGATCGAGGTGATAGTGCCGGGAGTTGAGGTACAGATGTGGGGACTGCAGATTTAGTCAGACTTGATGGAGTGGATTAAGTCGACTCAGTTCGACGATGTTGTTCTATGGTGTATTCGAGAGCAGGTTCGAGCAGGACTTGTGGATGAGTTTGTCATTACAGAGGATAGCGCATTGAGGCACGGTTCCAGACTGTATGTGCCTAGTGGAGACCATCGAGAGCAGGTTATGTAGGAGGCCCACCGCTCTCAGTACTCTATTCATTCAGGTGCTAACAAGATGTATAGGGATCTGAAGGAGCATGTATGGTGGAATGGGATGAAGCGGGAGGTAGCACACTTCGTAGCCAGATGTTTAGTCTGTCAGCAGGTTAAGGCAGAAAGGCAAAGGCCAGGAGGACTGTTACAGCCATTGCCTATTCCGAAGTGGAAGTGGGAGCACATTATGATGGACTTTGTTTCAGGATTGCCACGTACACTAGGAGAAAAAGACGTAATTTGGGTCATCGTAGACATGTTGACCAAATTAGCCCATTTCTTGCCATTTAAAGTGGGTTTGTCTACAGAGAAGCTAGCAGAGATGTACGTGCATCAAATTGTCAGACTTCATAGAGTTTCGATGAGCATTGTCTCGGATCGAGATAGTCGCTTTACTTCCTATTTTTGGCGGAGTCTGCATACTAGTTTGGGTACTCAGCTCAAGTTTAGTATTGCATACCACCCTCAGATAGACGGACCGTCATAGAGGACAATTAAGACACTCGGAGACATGTTGCAGACTTGTGTCCTGGATTTTAGAGGTTCCTGGGAGGATTATTTGCACTTAGTGGAGTTTTCATACAACAACAATTTCCAGGCCAGCATTGAGATGTCACCATTCGAGGCATTGTACGGACGTAGATGTCATACTCCCTTGTCTTGGGATGATGTTGGAGAGCGAGCTTTATTTGGACCTGAGATGGTTGTTGACGCAGCCGAGAAGGTAAAGCTCATCAGAGATCGACTTCGCGTGGCGTAGGACAGACAACGTCATTGGACCGATAGCCATCGAAGACCTTTGGAGTTTGAGGTACAGCTTAGACTTAGGATTAGAATTTTGTTTGTTTTGTGATTTTGTTTGATCATGTGAGTGTTATAGTTAAGTTTGAGACCATGTTTGTGCTAGGTTGGAGATTCGGTGTTCCTAAGGATATCTCCGACGTGTGGTACTATTCGCTTTCGTAGAGGTGAAAAGCTTAGCCCGCGTTTTATCGGACCTTTCGTTATCAGCGAAAGAGTCGGTGATGTGTCATACATACTAGACTTGCTACCTACATTAGAGGGAGTCTACAACGTATTTCACATGTCGTAATTGAGACAGTACATGACAGATCCCAGCCATATACTGGATCATTCTGAGATCGAGGTGGGCCCTACTCTTAGTTATCCAGAACAGCCTGTGGAGATTCTGGGTCGACGGAAGAAAGTATTGAGGAACCAGACGATACCTTTGGTTCACATCGCATGGAGGCATCACTCTCTAGATGAGTCTACCTGGGAGAGGGAGGATGAGATGCGCGAGTAATACCCTTATCTCTTTTCAGTCTTGAGGTATAATTTTTCTATCCTTCTCATCTGTTCAGTTTTGTCTCTAATTTTGAGGAAAAAATTATTTTAAGGAGGGTAGATTTATCACTCCCACTTTTCTAGATTAGGGATATTTTACTCATTGTGTGATATTTTAAATTTTGATTATTTTAGTATTAGATTGATTAGTGTTTAGTTTTTGTTTAGTGCTCTTGGAGGTAGCAGATGATTTAACCTTATTCAACCTTGATTAGAAGACTAACCATGTGATTAGAATCCTATTTAGCTAACTAGATGTTAATTTAGAGCATTAGTCCTAATTAGGAAACAATTTAATTCATTTTTAGGCTATTTTAGTATGTAGCTTTTTGGCCTTTTTGCTAATAGGCTTCTTGTTTAACTTTAGATAAGTTATGGCCCATCACCAACCCTAACCTAACCCTAGCAGCCCCTATGGCCGGCCACAACAGCAGCCCCCTTTATGTGTATAGCATTGTAGCTGTCAAGCTTCTAAAAACCTTAGAAATTCCCCTTCTCTTCCAATAGCCTATTTACCTCAATTCTCATCCAAATCCATCCAAACGAAGTGCATTGCGATCCCTGGGAGGAGAGGAACTTGCTAGAGACTTGCTAGCAAGGAATCGGAGGCGTTGGACCGGAGAAAATCGACGTCAACGCGTTTGGATGCTCATTTTATTGAGATATTGACTCTCAAAACACCTATAAATTCTGATTTTTCTTCGTAGATGCATCCATCTAGGTACCCCGGACCTGTACATATAGTTTGGTAGGATTTTGTATCCGTTTGATAGGTGTATCAGACACGTATCGGTGTATTAGAACACGTGTTCGACGAAATGCCTCTTAGAATCGAAAGTTCGTATTTTTCGATTCCGTTTTCACGAATTTGTTGTTGTGTCTATTTGAAACAACTTTCGTGAAGAGGGATCACATTTTGGCACATTTTTGGTGTCCAAATCGGACACAAAAACGAGTGCACGGGATCCTCGTACGTGTCCTGCTGCTCGAGTGTCATAACTCGACGTACAGGACACGGTTTCACGTGAAATTTGATGGACACGTGGGGGCAACCTCTGCCCACGTGCACCTAAAATTTATAGGGTTTTGTGGAGTGTGCACAGAGAAATCAAACCCGCACGGGTTCAGCTAAACTGTGCACGTGAGTGGAAAATTTCGTTGACACGACCTTCGTTCGCGGACACGACGCGACGAGGAAATATATATATATATATAACTGCCGCCTGCCGCCTCTGAACAAACCCTAGGATCTATCTTCTCCACCAACGCCGGCGTGGCCTTTGGCCGGGCCGGGGTTCCCCCCCAAGCCACCTAAACCACTTGGTGGGTGGCTTTCTCTGTGATTGTTTCTTCTAGGGTTATGGCGGCCAAGTCCTTCGCGGAGGCAGTGAAGGGACCAACCAGACGGTCCCTGTCATTGCGCCGCGAACGATTACTTCTTTTAAAGGATCTCCTTCGATCTCTTTTTTGGAGGAGGAGGAGGAGTCCATCCTGACTGATCCATTTTGTTTTGCTCTAATTGGAAAGTTTTCGCATGCTCGGCCCCCGATCGATTTGATTAGGAAGGCTTTCACTAGTGTAGGTCCTAAAAAATCAAGTTGCACCCATCAACAAAGTTATGAAAAATCAAGAAATACATCTTTTAAATGAATTATGCAGAAGTCAGATTGCGCATCATCCAGATTGTGCAGAGTGGACTGCGCACACTTTCAAGTGCGCAAGCTGACATGGTACCAGACACAATCAAATCTTCTGACAACTGACAGCACAAAGAACGAGGAGACTGTTCATTTATTGTGCCGCACAGCGCTCGAGGACAGCTGTACATGAAGCGTAATCTATTAGCAGCGCAATCCAGTCCAGCGCGGTCCATCCTAGCGCATCTAAAGTCAGCGCAATTCATGTGGCACACTTCATCATGATAACTGACAAATGTACACGTGGCATTCATGCCATCAATTGCTCACTACGTGGCAACCGTCTGTACACGATCATGCGTATTTTAATCAAATGATGCCATGTGTCCAAGACATTTGGCCCACGATTAGACAACTGCCTGCGCAGTCTAATGCTGCACAATCCAGTGCATGCACAATCTAACTTGCGCCATTCAGAATAACTAAAAGTTAGTTATTTCCAGAACTCTATAGATAGAGTTTCAAGTCTTCATTCCAGGGGATCGGACAAAAAAAATCAAAAATATCAGAGAGTTCAGGAGTTCTCGCCCAAGTGCTACTGCATTCTTCCGAGGCTATCGCCTTCAAATTCAGAGGCTACCGTCTTCAAAGTTCACATCGTCCAAGGGATAAAGCAATCGTCTTCTAGATTGGATTCCTATAGTTGTACTTTTCCAGAATTCTTGTAATCTTTTTACAAAGTTTGTTGAAATAAGGTTCATACTTTTATTTTTGCAAACAAAATGGTGACTCTGCTGGGGAGGACTTTCTCCTCCGACGAGGAAGTGACAACTCAATGTGATGTTGCGTCTATCGGAAAGACGCAGAAGACGCTGATTGTGAAGGTCAACCAGACAGCCTATGAAGCCATAATCAACTCCAGGACCACTTCTCGTACTACAACAACTTCTGCCACGAACGAAGTGCGCCCAGTGTGGATCCCAAAGAATGATACGTAGTCTATTGATTCTGCCAGCAAGACTGCTGCGCAGTCTGTTCGTTCTGCCACCAAGACTGTTGCACAGTCTAAAGTCTCTGCTGTTGCACAATCTGCCTCTGCCACTCATGCACAGTCTGCTGTTGCCAGTGCACAAACTACATCATATGCTGCTCTGTCAAAGTACAAGTCTTCTGTTCCACTGGCGTAGTTGGCTGCAACTCTGCCTGTGCAATCCACTACTCCAGCAAACAGAGTGCAACTCAAACACTCTGGCAACAAGGCTCTTGCTGCGCAAACCACTCTGGTTGAGGCCAGAAGAACTTTTGCCAGAACCCCTCATGCACAATCTGCCAGTATGCCATCAACTCATGCACAAACTGTGTCTGCGCCATCCAGGAGGGACAGCCCTTTGACTAATCTCTCCTCTACTCACAGCAAAGGGAAAAGCTCTACTCCTCTCCAACACCCTGTTGCTCCTGCGCAATCTACTGGGGGTAGTCTTTTGGCTATTCCTCCTCCTCTCCAAAACAAAGAAAAAGGCCCTTTGGTCTTTTCTCAAACTTCCTCGTCCCATGTCACCCCCATTTTCTGTATTTCGTATTTGTACTCGTAATTTGATTTTGGCACGTATTTTATTTTCTCGACTTGCGGATTTTGGTTTCTCGTAAATGGGTTTGGACCATGGCTTGGTTTTATTTTGTGGAATTGGGTTAGTTTGATTAGGTTTGGTTTAATATGAATTGGTACACTTTAACCTACACTCTACCCTCAACACAACACACCCACCCTTATTATATCTCCACCAACCTTTCTCTCTCCTCTTTATTCTCCATTAACTTCTCCATCTTCTTCCTTCTTCCACACAACTCCCCAATCCATAGGCAAGTGCACCTTGCCATCAAATAAGCACCACTTTTTATTTGTCCATTAACTAGATTAGGCCATGGAGAACAACTTTAGAACTCGACATTTTGTGATTTGGAGCTTTCATTCTTCTAGATCTAGGTTTTAACCATTTTCGAAAATCCTTGGTTTTGATCTATTAAACTTCGATTTTTGCATGTTTTGATGCTTCCATGTGGAAGAGAATTCGATTTTACTCAAGTTAGAACTTTGAAAATCTAGATTTGGTTTTGATTTGACAAAGTTGTGAAGAATTGAAGTTCTTGGTGTTCTTGGACCTGCTCTCGGCCAGGAAGAACATCCCTCTGCCTTGCGCTCTTTAGCGCATGGACAATTGCGCACCCCCGTCCTGTGCTCTTTAGCGCAGGGCCGATTGCGCATGACCTCAGCCAGTGCTTTGCGCTGCGCTGGATTACGCTGGCGTAAGCCATCCATGCGCAAGCCAGCCATGCACAAAGTAACCCCTGCGCAATCCACCCATGCGCAGTTGACTTCTGTGCAGTCTGTTCCTGCGCAATCCACCCATGCGCAGTTCACTTCTGCGCAGTCTGTTCATGCGCAATCTGCCCCTGAGCCCTGTGCCCCTGCGCACTTGGCACCCTGCGCAACTGACACCTGCGCAATCGAACTCCCTGACCCCTTGCGCAATCCATTGGCTTTTGGAGTTTTGGTTATTTCTTTAAGCTTGGCTCTTCTATAGTCCTATATATATTGGTATTTTATTAGATATTTTACGTCCATTTTATATCCTTACGTCTTTTGTCATGAACTTGATTTTACTTAATATGTTTGGAATGACTATTGTACATGGCATGGCATGACAAGGAACTAGCATAACACGACAGTGACCCGTAGTGGTGCACTCCTGACATGACCAACCTGACTTGATAGTGGCCCGTAGTGGCGCACTCCTGACAGTACCCTGACATGATTTATCTTGATAACTTGATAGTGGCCCGTGGCGGCGCACTCCTGACTTGACTTGACTTGTAACTTGTAACTTGACTCGTATAATCAACTTGACACCGTGGGTGTTCCTGTTTGCTTGCTTGTACAATTCACTTGCCTTGTCTTGCATCATGTCTAGGATGTGACTTTCTGGGTACCACGGCCAGGGACTCGCGCTAAATTGGATTAGGCTAATGATTAGATCAAACTAGAACATGGAGAATTCCCAGTCACAGGCAATCTCGTTATCTGGGTGCTTTAATGGACTTGTAGCTTGCCGACGGGTAGTGCATATTTCCAGCACACTGTCATGTGTTGCACCCTCTAAGTCACCTAAGGGTACATTTGTCTCCCGGGCAATGTACCCACCTATAACTCTCAACCCGCGGAAGGATAGCTGGATGGTCTGCAGGGCTTGGGACTGGAATTCTCACTTGCATCTTGTTAGTAATTAGGTTTGTGATAACCCTAGTTAGTTAAAGTAGTAAGCCGTAGTATTTGTTTGGCCGATTGCGAATGGATGGTGTCCAGCCTTGTCTAAGTCTTGTCTAGCCCCTGTACCTGGAACTCTTGATCATGATTGTTTTACTTATCTCTAACGATAAATGGGTAGAGACAGTGAGCTATTCAGGCGAAGGGGTATAATCCCGGTCCTTGTTTGGTTTAAGGATTGTAACCTGGCTCCCGGAATGGTTCCACGTCCCTAGTCGTTTATCGCCCTGTGTACTTTACTACTTGTACCTTCCTTTTATTCTTTATGTTCTGATATGCTGGCTTTTGTTCTTATTTGTGGCCTCCTTGTGGCACTTGCTCTTTCTGGGGTTTGACCCAGCTGGTTTTGTGTGGCCAGATTTCGGAGCAGCTCCCGAGGATCTACCAAGCTTCCAGCCCAATGGTGACAACTAGACGAAACTCGGGCCAAGAGTGGGTTTTCCTTTTTGTTTCACCCACTTATATGTAAATTTATTCTTTTGAGGCGTTTAGCCGACGAGCACCTGTTAGCTCGATGCACATTTACTTACTGTCTGCTTACGGGCTGTAAACATGATTAACAAATCCTAGGGTTGATCATGTATGACTGAACTCTTGCTAGTCCCATCATTTTGTACGACTAGCTTCATGATCATCCAATATGTTATATTTGGGACGCCTTATATATATATATTTGATGCTCTAATATCTTGTAACTCTGTTAATTGCTTGAGATTGAGACAATAGGCTTGACCTTAAGAGACTGCTGGCTTGTAGTAAACCCTCATATCTAGACAGCCGTGACCGTATAGTTGAGATGTATTCTATTTCAATATACGTAGCTGGCTATGTCTGCCCCCGCTCTCCAGTATTCTGGTTCTGGGGCGTGACATCCCAGGACTTGGAAGACAACAGAGGGAAACGCTCTTTAGCTAACCCTTCTTTCCAAAACAAAGGAAAAGGCCCTTTGGTCTTTTCTCAATCTTTCTCGGTTTTTACCGTTGAAGATCAATCTGAATGTGCTCCGGCACCAGTCAGTACAAAAACCCTTTCTCACAAGGATTCTTCTTCGTTCCTTGCCAAAGGGAAGTGTACTGATCAGAGAGGTATTCTGTCTACTCCGGTAGCAGAGTTCCAAGATCTTCCAACCCTCAAGATCTCCCGTTCAAGACAGGGAAAATTACTGGTGTCTCAGACTGAAAGCCCTGGGGTGAGTTTGCTGATCTAAGAACTTATCTCAATCGACCAGCTTCGGTGAAACGCAAACAACCAATGCCGAAGACCAATCAGCATCAGAAGCAAACTTCCAGGATCAAGAATTCGGACACCTATGCCAATGAAGTGAGCACTTTCCTATACACTCAGGGAACAAAACATTTGAAGAACCGGAACCATGTTCCGAATGTTATCAAAGAACACATCCCTCGAACTTTTTTTTGTCCCATTGCTGTTCCCGATCTCCGAGAACACCTCAAGCAAAAATGGGACAACATCTCAACATCCCCAGTGCAACTACTTGGACAACATTGCAATCACAAAGTGGTCATCAAGTATTGTTGCCAGACAACAAGACGATCTATCTTCGATCGTCTGAACTTGCTTAACTCTGAACCTATGTCGGAAGATGAAGACGAGGTTTTGTACGCTTCCGTCAACATGACTTCCAGAGACACTGGGGGTAGGAAGTGCTCCAAGCACGGGAAGCCTCGTAAGCCAAGCCAACGGTATTTGGATTTACTCCAAGAATCCTCTGAAGGAGTATTCCAACATACCAGATCCCGAAGCCGAGACACAATTGGTCAAAGAAATCTTCAAGATTCTTCCGAACGCCTCCTTCCTTCTCACTCAGGAGATGATTCTTTCTCCGACTATGATGCATACGGTAAAAGCTCAGAACGAACAGTGTCCTCCACTGTACCCAGAGAAGTGACAGCTTATTTTGTTAATGAAGATCACGATGCTTCTAGTTCAGCTAGTCAAGAACAACGGATAGCTGCACTAGAAGATAAGCTGAAGACAATGGCTGAAATGGTCGCAAGTATGCATTCCATCATTGTGGCCCAGCATACAGTCCCACCGATCGTACCTCCTGCAAATCCTGAAATCATAGCATCGTCGGTGCCTGTCAATGCAGAACTGGGGGTAGCATCTCTTCCAGTTCCTCCTGTACAGATCCAACCTACACCCAGTCAATCAGGTGCTGGGGGTAGTGCTTATCATGCTGTTCCTCCACCGAACACCGTGGTTCAGCCTGCTCCTTCTACATCAGTGGAAGATGCCAATAAAGCTATTAAGCTCCTGCAAACTCAGTTCGAAGCTTTCAAGGAGAAGGACAACTTACAGAGGTTGGGGATCAAACAACCTTACCCAGTTGAATGGAAGGAAGTCCCATTTCCTTCGAAGTACAAAATCCCAGCAATCTCGTTGTTTGATGGCAGCACTTCTTCCAGTCAGTTCATTAACCACTTTGAGGTTATGACTGTCCAACTTCAACCAAATGACGCTCTTCTTACTAGAGTATTCGTCGGCTGTTTAGCCGGCGTAGCATACGATTG
This sequence comes from Iris pallida, assembly GCA_029216955.1. NCBI lineage: Eukaryota > Viridiplantae > Streptophyta > Magnoliopsida > Asparagales > Iridaceae > Iris > Iris pallida. The sequence continues at coordinate 3,956,927 of JANAVB010031815.1, forward strand.
GTATAGAAGCTTGCCCGATGGTTGTATCACCTCCTTCTCTGGCTTAAAGCAAATCTTCTTGGAACAATTTTACGAAGAGATCAAGGACATGACTATGTCAGCCCTCAATAAAATCAAACAAAGACACAATGAAACTGTTGAAAGTTTTATTGAAAGATTCTGTCGGAAAGCTTTGAAAATTCCTCCTGGAACTCCGGCTGCTGTTACCATAGACACCTGCAAGGCAAATCTTTTGCCTATCATCAGCATATGGACAGGGTCTACTCAGTTCCAAGATTGGCTATCCTTCATTGTCAATGCTAAAGCAGCTGAAGTTAGCGCTGACAAATTCAAGCAGCTAGGGGTACAAATGTCTAACCCCGACTGGGATGAACACCAAACATCGGGTGGCGGCAATCGTCAGAACAACCGCAAAGGAAAAGAAACTTTGAACATCAATTTGAACAAGAACAAAGAATCTCTAGCGGTTAATGTAGCTCCCCCTACGTCTACTTCCACTCCTTCTACACCTCCACCAAGGGAACCTCGTCCTAAAGTAGAATATTTCTTTGACGAGAATGACACTGCTAGCATCTTTGATTGCTTGATCAAAAGCAATAAAATCCAACTTCCAGATCCAAAGAAACCTGATAAAGTCGGTAAGACTGATCATCCCAAGTATTGTTTCTATCACAGATTCATTGGACATCCTACTCGAGCATGTTATGTGCTCAAAGGCAAAATCCAAGAGTTGGTCAACGCTGGTGTTGTCACTTTGCAGCAAGACGAAAAGACTGTTACTGTAAACATGGTCTCAGTCTAATTTGGTGACTTTTCGTCGCAGATGGTGCAGCACGGTGTCATTTCTATCCCCAAAGATACTTTTGAGATTGAGAATCTTCCTCCTCCACGAAGTGAAGGTCTTATCCCTTTGTCTCTTGGCAATGGCGAGATTATGTGGATTCATCCGGATCTTGCTTCAGAGTTCGAGCTTCCCTCTGCCTCCAAGAAGAAAGACCGCTCCAAGGGCAAGACAAAGATTTGCAATATGGTGTCTTTTGATCCTATAGTTGATGAAGAAATTCTGCTGGGCACCAGATCAGGGAAAGCCTATTTAAAGGATTACCATGATGCTCAAGAGAATCCTGTTTCTTCATCTGAGCATGCTCTAGTGCAGCCTGCTTCTACTGAGGATATTCCTACTGCATCCCCACCGGTTGTAGAGTCTACTCCTGCAAAGCCGACGGTCGCTGACAAAGGCAAACAACAAGTCCGCTTCGACAAACCTTTGAAGAAGACATCTCCTTCTGGAGTTGAAAAGCCTTACAACTTTGATATCTTGGCTCAACTAGCCAATACACCAGCCCGGTTATCCATCTTCGAGCTCTTGCACCTCTCCAAAGAGACTCGGAAAACTCTAAGCGAAGCTCTCATGCAAGCTGAAACTTGTCTAGCTCTTCTGAAGAAGCCAAATACAGAACCAGTCTCTTGCCTTTATTGTCATAGTGTTCTGGAGTTAATTCCAAACATAACTTTCACACAGGATGACATGCTGATGGAAGACAACATGCATGACAGTCCTTTGTACTATACAGGATATGTCGACTCGATGAAAGTCGATCGTATTCTAATAGACCCAGGGTCTGCTCTCAGCATTATACCGAAGACAATGTTAGATGCATTGAAAATCCCAGTGCATAGTCTCTCTAGTACAATCACCACCATCCTTGGGTTCAATCAGGGAAGGAGTGAGCCTCTGGACAAGATTCGCCTAAAACTCCAAATAGGCAATCTTCGCCAAAAGGTTACCTTCTACATCATTGACAATCATGGTTGTTCTTACAATGCTTTGTTGGGGAGACCATTTCTGTACGAGCATAACATTGTCCCTTCAACTCTCCATCAATATTTTAAATATGTTGATGACAATAGAGAAGTATAAAAGGAGGTTGCTGATCTCTATCCTTTCAAAGGCGTCGAAGCATACTGCAACGATGCTCGTATGTACAAGGATGAATTCATGAAGGTTGTTCTGTCCTTGGACACTGAAGAAGAACAAGAAACAGTGCCTAATGATACCCTTATTATACCTGTCAAAGGGCGTATTTCTTGTCCTCAATCTTCCAAGATACTGGCTATTCACTTGCTAGTCCAGAAGCAATCAAATGATGATCATGAGCAAAGGAAGCTCACCTCTTCTGAGCCGCTTGTTATTGACCTCCGTCGTAACAAGAAAAAAAGACAGCTCACCTCTTCTGAGCCCCTTGTTATTGATTTAACTCATAACAAGGAGAAAAGGAAACTCACCTCCTCTGAGCCGCTTGTTATCGACCTCCGTCGTAACAAAGCCAATCCTCCTCCACGTTCTTCTTCTCCCCCTCTTGTAATCAATCTGACCAAGCCTGCTAAGGCTAAAGGTCCTGCTGTAAATATAAATATACAAATCAATAAAAAAGCATCTACTTTCCAGTATACTGATGTCATTTATCATGCTAAATACTATTTGGACATGTTAGATAGCTTTCAGTCATTTACAATAGGAGTTGTGCAATCTCTTCAAACAGAAGTCTCATTTGAACACCCAAAAGATTTATATCGTATTGTTCCCGCTCGTAAGAAAGGCGAGAGTCCAATACTTTTTAGTAAAGGACCGGAACAACAATTCAGCTATACGGATGATACCAAAAGTAACGACACGGGGCATCATCAACTCCGTCGTTACAGTCAACAATCGAAAGACATCATCCGAAAGATGGGTTATGACTTCAAGAGCGGCCTCAACTACGGTAAAGGTAGAAGAACTCCTATCCGTACGGCTGTTTCGAAAGGAAAGTCAGAGATGTACTACAGCAGGACCAAAAGAGGTCTCGGATATGCTTCACCCCCAGTATTATCCCCAGCAGGCTCTGAATCCGATAGCGAGGAGCGTTCTAACTCTTCCGATTCCAGATCATGGGATTCTGACACCAGCATCGGTCAAGTCCATCGGCTGACTGTATCTTATAACATAGTCTCCCTCGAACTTCCAGAAGGCTATGACGAGGATATTGAAGAAAATTCTGAAACAGATCCTTGGGCTCAATGAATGGATACCCAATGGGAACTCCGATTCGAACAAAGGAAACCTCCTACCGAAGATCAATTAGTTCAAGTTGATGTAGGAGAAAGCGGGTCACCTCGTCCAATATTCATCAGTAAGAACCTTCCAGAGGTGGATAAACAAGAATTAATTCTTCCGATTAAAGAATACATTGATGTCTTTGCTTGGAGTTATGAAGATATGCCAGGTTTAGATCCCAAAGTTGCTACTCACAAATTAAACATCTTGTCGAATACAAAATCGGTCAAACAGCAACAACGGCGCTTCAAGCCAGAAATGATGGACGCAATCGACGATGAAGTCAAGAAGCTCATCGCTTGTGGTTTTATCCGAGAAGAACAGCATCCTGATTAAGTAGCTAATGTTGTCCCAGTTCTAAAGAAAACTGGCAAAGTTAGTCTGCATCGACTTTCGGATCTTAATGAAGCATGTCCAAAAGATGAATTTTCTCTTCCTATCACGGATGCCATGATTGACAACACCTGTGGGTTCGAGTGAATATCTTTCATGGACGGGTTCTCCGGGTACAATCAGATTCGGATGAATCCTGAAGATGAAAAACATACTTCTTTCCGCACTCCTTGCGGAGTCTACTGCCATACTGTGATGCCATTTGGTCTCAAAAACGCTGGTGCAACATACCAACGAGCCATGAGTGCTATTTTTTGAGATTATCTGCGCAAAACTGTCGAATGCTATGTCGACGATATCGCCGTCAAAAGTCATCTGAAGGAAGATCACATCCAAGACTTGAGAACTATCTTTAACCTCATGCGCCAACATCAACTCAAAATGAATCCCACCAAGTCATTCATGGGTGTCTCTAGTGGCAAATTTCTCGGCTTCGTCATTACCTCTAAGGGTATACACGTGGATCCCGAAAAGATCAAAGCCATTCAAGAGATGCGTCCTCCACGCAACCTAAAAGAGCTACAAGGATTCCAAGGTCGACTTGCGTACATCAGGAGATTCATTTCGAATTTGTCTGGACGCTGCAGACCATTCACTCAACTCATGAAGAAGGGTATATCTTTCGTTTGGACCGAAGAATGTCAACGAGCATTTGACGACATCAAGCGGTATCTCATGAATCCACCAGTCTTGGTACCACCAATCTCTGGCATACCATTCTTAATGTATGTCCGTGCTATGGATCATTCATTGGGTGTCACGACCTGCACCCACTGTGAGGGTACGAGCACGTAACAACGCCCAGCCTACGCCGCAGTGTCGGCGGTAGAACGCTGTTCTAAGTCTCTAACTAACCATCAACTCATGCAGTATATAATGTACTCATCATGATCAACTCCGAACGGAGGAGAAGTATAAGATATGGTGTAACTCAATCACAGTCTAAGCACGATAAGATAACACAGAAATAAACTAAGAATTTAAGACAACAAAACTACTAATAAAATAACAACAAACTCAAACAATCTCAATACATCTCAAGTCTCAAATCTCTATATACAACTCCAGTTCTAAACAGGAAAACTAAAACAAAACGAACTAGCTAAACTCCCGATCACTCCTGAGTGTCGGGGCCATAGGTAGCTAAACCATCTCCACAGTAATATGTAGGGTATGAGTCCTCAGGGCAGTCATATGTAAAATTTTCAACAGGTCCAGTCAGGACAGGAACGAGTACAACTCATCAAGAAAACCCAAGTAATGACAGGGAACTATAAAGCAGTTATAAACAGTTTTATTGATGAATATGGCAGTTTATATACAGGTGGTGGTATAGAGAAACAGTAAGATACAAGGAAAGTAAAGTAACTAAACAAGAGAAGAATGATGGCAATGACGACTGTAAATAAATCTAGCTGAACTGAAGTAACATAATGAGTCCAGGCAGTAAATGTAAAACAAGTGTAAACTGCTATAATCCAGTACGAGATGAATCTAATACAAGATGAATCCAGTACCAGATAATTCTAGGTAGTGATCAAGAATCTAGGTGAGTCCAGCTAATCTAATAGTGTGTTTTAAAATATCGAGATCGACATGTAAACGGCTGTGGGTAATCAGGAACACCTCTCACTGATCATGCGAGAGATGGCTATGCTTCCAGTAGATTCCAGTTGGAGATTCCAGATTTGGGGTATGTCTACATGTCTTACTCAATATTTTCCCGTCCCGTAAACAAATGAATCCAGAATTCGACACGAGAATCGAGATGAGTCCAGCCAAAATATAATGATTCCAGAAATAGATTCCAAAATGATTCCAGTGATTCCAGTAATAGAGGCCAGATAATATGGTGAGTGTGTCGCATACATGAATCCAGAAATATCCATACGTATGGTATCAGAGAATCACATAAAACTGAATAGAACTAAAATACAGTAACTAGCAAATAAATGAGAGAACTATCAGAGAATGTACTCGCCTGATACTCTGAAAAGAGTAGTGTAATGTCAGATGTCTGCACCGGAGTCACAGTGTCCTAAATAGAATAGTACAGGTTATAATATGTTTAAAATAAGACAAATGAAATCTATGATGCAATCTACATGAATTCTAGGTCAATCTGGGTCAAAGTCAACTCTAAGTCAACCTGGTCAACTGTCTAGGTCAAACTAGGTCAATTGGTCACTTTTAGGCTCAATGTTGACCTTTGGTCAATTCTAGTCAACCTGAACGATTGGGTCAACCTTAGGTCAATTCTAGTCAACAAGGTCACTTGGGCCTAGTGGGTCAATTCTATGTCAATCCTTAGGCTAATACCCTAGGATACCTTAGTACTATATCACATATGCATAAATCCTACTCAAGGCTAACTTATATAACATATATATATATATATATATATATATATATATATATATATATATATATATATATATATATATATATATATATATATATATTTTTTTTTTTTTTTTTTTTTTTTTTTTTTTTTTTTTTTTAATATTCCAGTCCAACTACACTAATACATAGGATACCAACCCACTATCATAGCCCTCAACTTCAATTACCCCTAACACACACTACCCTAATTCATCATGTATGATACTAACATAATTTTATATTGTCTATCCCTCAAATATATGTCCACATATACCTATATTGCATATATATATATACAAGGTATGGCTCATACATAATGCATGATATATATATGAACCCTTGCCTAAACAAACTTTATGACACATAAACACTCTCACATACAAGCACCCTCTCCATATTGGTATGACTGATCTATATAACATAATATTGGAGACTATCCCCACTTCCAAGGTCCCATGTCCCTCTCATGGTTGCTACAGGACCACAACATCTACACTCCAGTCTATTTCACTGACACACACAACCTTACCAGACATTTGCCACACTTGAATTGCTAGGCTAAACACTTACTGTCCTGCCTATTTCAGGACAGCCTCCAAAGGCTCTGACATCAACTTGAAGGTTACAACACCATAAAACAGTGAAGACTTCACTTAACCCTCTCTCCAAACAGTGAAGCCTTCACTTAACCCCCCTCTTGGCCAAATCCTGATGGCCAATTTGCCAAGACAACCACAACAGTGACAACCATACTACCCAACACCTACCATTACCCAAGTGTCTAACCCTTATAACCCTCTAATACATATATAAAGCTAATCAATATGTGAATGCAGTGAATGAATTCAGTATGTGTGTAGAGTGTAGGCAAGTGACAGGAATAAATGTGGGTGTGTGTAGGGAACAAATGTGTGGGTGTCACATGAACCAAGCTATGCAGGAATTGAATGCAGGGATGCTCTGCAGTGTGCAGGACAGTTCAGATAGTGTGGTATCAGAACATTGGGGGGGGAAACTGATTTCGAATTCGAAACATTGTGTGTTCAGGAATTCTGAAAGTTAGGTGACAGTTCAATGTGATAAAAAAATAGTAGGGTGTCAAGGCATGAGTGTCATGTAGATGGTAGTGTCAAGTGGTGTCCAAGTGTCCAGAGATGTGTGTGTGGGTAGAGTGGTATCAGATGACAGTTATGATATCAAATCAGTTTTTAAAAAAAAAAGGAAAAAAATAAAGGACAGTTAGGTTAGTGTTTGCATATCAAACCAAATTCGAACCATATCCTTTCCAACACTAATGAATCTAAAATAGGGTGTCAAATCAAAGCATACCATCAGTTTGAACAAGGTTTAATTTCAGGAAATAAGAAAATAAACTGTAACAGTCCACTTGACAGTTCAAATAACAACCAAAACCTAATTTAAACTCCAAAAACCCATACAAATCTGTAAACAATCCTTGGATAGGTCTAATACACATGTGGGAAAACAATTTGGCAATTAAATATTACAAATCAGTTGAAAAAAATGCAACCCAACTTAGAAAACTGAACATTGTACTGTTATCAGAAATAGGACAGTACATGACCTATCGAAATCTCATTCAAAGAGCAAAACTCGAATCCAACATGAAATACCCAACTAGCAGCATCAATTACACATGTAGGAATCAACTTAGTGATTCAAAACAACCTCTATAATAGATTAAACAGTAAATCAATTCAGAAATTTCTAAACAAGAACATGGTATCAGTAATATGGGAAGAACTAATTTCGAGTACCAAAATCATGTTAAATTTATGAATTAAGGGTTGGTAAACTAAGAGTCGAGTGTGTATGTGTCAACCAAAGCCTTCGTGTCCAACCCAGTGGACACAGGCGTGTCCAAGACACTCGAATACCCTACGAGTGCACTGTGCACTGGCTGTGTCGTCGAGCGGTGTCGAGCCCTTGTGCTCTCGACACAAAGCGACACGTGTCTCGTGCTCATGCACGTGGGTTCGCCCAGGGTAGGGGAACGTGTCCCACAGCCTGCAACGAGTCCACATTGTGTCGTGTCCAAGAAAACAGTGCGTATCAGACGAGTGTCTATGCATGTGTGCAACAGTGAGGAAAATAGTGCGGGTCGCTTTTCTCCGTGCACACAAAACAAGGACCCACAAAATTTTGTAGGTGTCGTATCAGACACCTGAGGAACGTGTCCACAAAATTTGGTGTCAAACCCTTGCGTGTCGTGTCCGCAATCAAGGTCGAGCAGCAGGACACAGCACAGGACCAGTGCGCAGTGTCGTGCACGACTTGCATGTCCATTTTGGACACGAAAACCAACCCGATTTGTGCTCAGACACAAAAACATATAATCTACATATAAAGAGCTATCCAAATATATAATTTGTTTCGAAAAATAATAACATTTAATCCATAGAGGCATTTCACCGAATACCTAACATACAATACGACACGTGTCCGATACGGACACCAAACGGGCACGAAATTCACCCAAATTTCAGGGACACCTAGGGGACTCCTAGATCTAGCCCTACATGCAAAGAAAACTGAAATTTAAATCAATTTAAAGGGTTTTACCTATAGGTGCAAATTGCATGGAAAAGCTCCAAATGGGGGGTATTCCTCTTGATGGCCAATTGCTCCAAATGGATCCAAAACTGAAATGTCTCTCCACCAACAGTCCATAAACTCAATTTAGAATCCAATGCAAAAGACTAGGATGAAAAAGGAGATCAAATGAATAAAATGGGATTTTTTGGAAGGGGAAACTTACCTTTCTTTTCTCCAAGTGTAGGAATGATAAAAAGAGGCAAGCCCTAATGAACAAGTATTTAAATAGGGTGGGGATCCCTATGTGGCTGCTCATAGGTTCATTAATTAGGGTTAGGGTTCACTAAATGGCCCATGGGCTTAAGTCATGATCAATTAAACCATTGAGCCATAAGTCATTTCATGAAACCATAAACCATGACTTAAATGCACTACACCAAATCCCCTCATTCTAAAATTAGTTTCTAATGACTAAATGTAGGTTAACCTAAGTTAGACTAGGGTTACCATAGCTAGGGTTAGCTTCTAGGCTAGTTCACTAGGTCTCAACAAGTCAAGTCAACCTAGAATTCACCAATTCAATAAATCATCAAATAATTCAATTAAGTCAAAATGACTAAAATACCCCTAGGCTAAAAATGATAATTAAGTCATCCTAATGATATGGTTAGGCTCTAGGTCATGCAGTCTCTCAGGTTTCTCTAGCAGCACATCAAAATCACAAGTCATGACTTAAACCAATTCTTAAATAGTTTAAAAAAATTATTAAAAATCACTAAAAATCATAATATGAATCAAACATCAATAATTAATAATTAAAATCACAAAAATTTTAAAATTACCCTCATCTGGAAAACTGGGTGTTACAATCCTACCCACCATAGAAAAATTTCGTCCTCGAAATTAAGATGATCGCACCCGTCCTAGGTCAAACCCCCAGCAATCAAGGTCGAAGCAACACAATCCTACTGGTCGTGATTTCACAGTCTCGAACGGGGTAGCTACACTATCTAGCAATCAAAACAATATCCTGGCAGGTACTAATAGAATCACACAAGAAAGTGGGGAAGAATAATGAGAAGGACAAACCTGCTAACCCATCACCTGCAGCGTCGGTCTCCTCGACCGCCATCGTAAAAGCTCCACCCCTCTGGTGCTGAGCTACAGGTGGCCTAGCTCCCTCAAGGGGAGGTACAAAGGGACAGTCTATCTTCTGGTGGGCTTCAGACCCACAGGAATAGCAAACCTTCAGCCTCTTCCTGTACTGCTCCCTGGTGTGTCCCAACTTCCTGCAGTAGGAACAACTGATCGTCTTCGGGTCCTGACCCGGATGCTGATGCTGCACCTGCTGAACCATCACTGGTGCCCAGGTCTGCTGAATCTGAACATGAGGCCTCTTGGCCTGGCCTCCGCTGCTGCTACCACTCTGGAAGTTACGACCCTTCTTCAACTTCAACCCTAGGTCGTCCTTCGCTGCCATAGCCCCAGAAAATATCTCCGTAAAGGTAGCGTTCCGGTCGCTCTTGGTCAGCGACCGAACCTCTCAAATCAAGCCTCGGCGGAACTTCCTCGCCTTCGTCTTCTCAGTCAAGTCATCTATGAACCAGGCCAATCGACAAAACTCCCCGGCGTACTCAGCTACCATCTGGTTTCCCAGAACCAGACCCTCAAACTGTGCCTCTATGCCTCCCAAGGCCACATCAGGAAAGAACTGTTCCTTGAACAGTTCCTTGAACTGGGCCCAAGTCTGGCCCTCAACTCCCACTCTGGGATCTGTCTGGTACCACGCACGGGCTAAGTCCTGCATCTGACTGCCCGTCGCCTCGATATAGGGTCGATCTGGTATCTCTGCCAGCCTGAATATCTTCTCGATATGCTCTATCCAGTCGTCTGCATAATGAATGCCCTCCGTGCCCAGGAACTCTCTGGGGTGCATCTTCTGGAAGTCCTGTATATCCTTCTTCTTCCGACGAGGCTGCTGCTGCTCCCCCTGAGCAGTCACCATCTCTACTGTAGCACGAACCAGCTGGTGGGCCTCGTCAATCCTCTAACGATAATCGACAGTCTGCTGCTGCTGCTGCTGGTGAGATGCCAGAATCCTCTCCACGAAAGAAAATAGATGAGCAGCATCTACCATCCCCGCAGGTGGACGCTGCTGCGGTGGAAGGATCTCGAGAAGCTCCGAACTCTGCCTCCCAGTTGATGGAACACCCACCCCAGCTGATGCATCTCCGAAAGCTGCTGAAACATACACCCCGGCTGGCATGACTGGGGCTGCGGTACCAGAGGCTGGCTGCTGAAGGTGAGAGGTGGCAGACCCCTTTGCAGCGGCTACTGTACCAGAGCGATGTGATCATGTCTCCACCATCCTGAAGACAGATCGAAAAGGAAGTCAATACTGAGCAGGAATCGATAAAGTCAAAGGAGGACAGTTTATTTCAAAGAAGACAATCAGTAAGATATGTAGATGGCATGAATTGAAATAGAATTTTTCCTAACTGTGATTGAGTACCTCCAGTTATAGCCCATCCCTCAATCCTATCGCAGGTTCGTGGTAGTACAACTAAGTCGCCGTACTACCACGATATCGCACTAATACGACTCTCGACCTGCATGGGCCACCACTAAAAATGTGTCACGACCCGCACCCACTATGAGGGTACGAGCACGTAACAATGCCCAGCCTACGCCGCAGTGTCGGCGGTAGAATGCTGTTCTAAGTCTCTAACTAACCATCAACTCATGCAGTATATAATGTACTCATCATGATCAACTCCGAACGGAGGATAAGTATAAGATATGGTGTAACACAATCACAGTCTAAGCACGATAAGATAACACAGAAATAAACTAAGAATTTAAGACAACAAAACTACTAATAAAATAACAACAAACTCAAACAATCTCAATACATCTCAAGTCTTAAATCTCTATATACAACTCCAGTTCTAAACAGGAAAACTAAAACAAAACGGACTAGCTAAACTCCCGATCACTCCTGAGTGTCGGGGCCATAGGTAGCTAAACCATCTCCACAGTAATATGTAGGGTATGAGTCCTCAGGGCAGTCATCTGTAAAATTTTCAACAGGTCCAGTCAGGACAGGAACGAGTATAACTCATCAAGAAAACCCAAGTAATGACAGGGAACTATAAAGCAGTTATAAACAGTTTTATTGATGAATATGGCAGTTTATATACAAGTGGTGGTATAGAGAAATAGAAAGATACAAGGAAAGTAAAGTAACTAAACAAGAGAAGAATGATGGCAATGACGACTGTAAATAAATCTAGCTGAACTAAAGTAATATAATGAGTCCAGGCAGTAAATGTAAAACAAGTATAAACTGCTATAATCCAGTACGAGATAAATCTAATACAAGATGAATCCAGTACCAGATGATTCTAGGTAGTGATCAAGAATCCAGGTGAGTCCAGCTAATCTAATAGTATGTTTTAAAATACCGAGATCGACATGTAAACGGCTGTGGGTAATCAGGCACTCCTCTCACTGATCAGGCGAGAGATGGCTATGCTTCCAGTAGATTCCAGTTGGAGATTCTAGATTTGGGGTATGTCTACATGTCTTACTCAATATTTTTCCGCCCCGTAAACAAATGAATCCAGAATTCGACACGAGAATCGAGATGAGTCCAGCCAAAATATAATGATTCCAGAATAATTCCAGTAATTCCAGTAATAGAGGCCAGATAATATGGTGAGTGTGTCGCATACATGAATCCAGAAATATCCATACGTGTGGTATCAAAGAATCACATAAAACTGAATAGAACTGAAATACAGTAACTGGTAAATAAATGAGAGAACTATCAGAGAATGTACTCGCCTGATACTCTGAAAAGAGTAGTATAATGTCAGATGTCTGCACCGGAGTCACAATGTCCTAAATAGAACAGTACAGGTTATAATATGTTTAAAATAAGACAAATGAAATCTATGATGCAATCTACATGAATTCTAGGTCAATCTGGGTCAAAGTCAACTCAAAGTCAACCAGGTCAACTGTCTAGGTCAAACTAGGTCAATTAGTCACTTTTAGGCTCAATGTTGACCTTTGGTCAATTCTAGTCAACCTGAACGATTGGGTCAACCTTAGGTCAATTCTAGTCAACAAGGTCACTTGGGCCTAGTGGGTCAATTCTATGTCAATCCTTAGGCTAATACCCTAGGATACCTTAGTACTATATCACATATGCATAAATCCTACTCAAGGCTAGCTTGTATAACATATATATATACATATATAATATTCCAGTCCAACTACACTAATACATAGGATACCAACCCACTATCTTAGCCCTCAACTTCAATTACCCCTAACACACACTACCCTAATTCATCATGTATGATACTAACATAATTTCATATTGTCTATCCCTCAAATACATATCCACATATACCTATATTGCATATATATATATATATATACAAGGTTTGGCTCATACATAATGCATGATATATATATGAACCCTAGCCTAAACAAACTTTATGACACATAAACACTCTCACATACAAGCACCCTCTCCATATTGGTATGACTGATCTATGTAACATACTATTGGACACTAACCCTACTTCCAAGGTCCCATGTCCCTCTCATGGTTGCTACAGGACCACAACATCTACACTCCAGTCTATTTTACTGACACACACACAACCTTACCAGACATTTGCCACCCTTGAATTGCTAGGCTAAACACTTACTGTCCTGCCTATTTCAGGACAGCCTCCAAAGGCTCTAACATCAACTTGAAGGTTACAACACCATAAAACAGTGAAGACTTCACTTAACCCTCTCTCAAAACAGTGAAGACTTCACTTAACCCCCCTCTTGGCCAAATCCTGATGGCCAATTTGCCAAGGCAACCACAACAGTGACAACCATACTACCCAACACCTACCATTACCCAAGTATCTAACCCTCACAACCCTCTAATACATATATAAAGCTAATCAATATGTGAATGCAGTGTATGAATTCAGTGTGTGTGTAGAGTGTAGGCAAGTGACAGGAACAAATGTGGGTGTGTGTAGGGAACAAATGTGTGGGTGTCACATGAACCAAGCTATGCAGGAATTGAATGCAGGGATGCTCTGCAGTGTGCAGGACAGTTCAGATAGTGTGGTATCAGAACATTGGTTGGGGGAAACTGATTTCGAATTCGAAACATTGTGTGTTCAGGAATTCTGAAAGTTAGGTGACAGTTCAATGTGATAGAAAAAATAGTAAGGTGTCAAGGCATGAGTGTCATATAGATGGTAGTGTCAAGTGGTGTCCAAGTGTCCAGAGATGTGTGTGTGGGTAGAGTGGTATCAGATGACAGTTATGATATGAAATCAGTTTTTAAAAAAAAGGAAAAAAATAAAGGACAGTTAGGTTAGTGTTTGCGTATCAAACCAAATTCGAACCATATCCTTTCCAATACTAATGAATATAAAATAGGGTGTGAAATCAAAGCATACCATCAGTTTGAACAAGGTTTAATTCCAGGAAATAAGAAAATGAACTGTAACAGTCCACTTGACAGTTCAAATAATAACCAAAACCTAATTTGAACTCCAAAAACCCATACAAATTAGTAAACAATCCTTGGATAGGTCTAATACACATGTGGGAAAACAATTTCATAATTAAATATTACAAATCAGTTGAAAAAAATGCAACCCAACTTAGAAAACTGAACATTGTACTGTTATCAGAAATAGGACAGTACATGACCTATCGAAATCTCATTCAAAGAGCAAAACTCGAATCCAACATGAAATACCCAACTAGCAGCATCAATTACACATGTAGGAATCAACTTAGTGATTCAAAACAACCTCTAAAATAGATTAAACAGGAAATCAATTCAGAAATTTCTAAACAAGAACATGGTATCAGTAATATGGGAAGAACAAATTTCGAGTACCAAAATTATGTTAAATTTATGAATTAAGGGTTGGTAAACTAAGAGTCGAGTGTGTATGTGTCAACCCAAGCCTTCGTGTCTAACCCAGTGGACACAGGCGTGTCCAAGACACTCGAATACCCCACGAGTGCACTGTGCACTGGCTGCGTCGTCGAGCGGTGTCGAGCCCTTGTGCTCTCGACACAAAGCGACACGTGTCTCGTGCTCGTGCACGTGGGTTCGCCCAGGGTAGGGGAACGTGTCCCACAGCCTGCAACGAGTCCACATTGTGTCGTATCCAAGAAAATAGTGCATATCAGACGAGTGTCTGTGCGTGTGTGCAACAGTGAGGAAAACAGTACGGGTCACTTTTCTCCGTGCACACAAAACAAGGACCCACATAATTTTATAGGTGTCGTGTCAGACACCTGAGGAACGTGTCCACAAAATTTGGTGTCAAACCCTTGCGTGTCGTGTCCGCAATCAAGGTCGAGTAGTAGGACACAACACAGGACCAGTGCGCAGTGTCGTGCACGACTTGCGTGTCCATTTTGGATACGAAAACCAACCCGATTCGTGCTCAGACACAAAAAAATATAATCTACATATAAAGAGCTATCCAAATATATAATTTGTTTCGAAAAATAATAACATTTAATCCATAGAGGCATTTCACCGAACACCTAACATACAATACGACACTTGTCTGATACGGACACCAAACGGACACAAAATTCACCCAAATTTCAGGGACACCTAGGGGACTCCTAGATCTAGCCCTACATGCAAAGAAAACTGAAATTTAAATCAATTTAAAGGGTTTTACCTATAGGTGCAAATTGCATAGAAAAGCTCCAAATGGGGGGTATTCCTCTTGATGGCCAATTGCTCCAAATGGATCCAAAACTGAAATGGCTCTCCACCAACAGTCCATAAACTCAATTTAGAATCCAATGCAAAAGACTAGGATGAAAAAGGAGATCAAATGAATAAAATGGGATTTTTTTGGAAGGGGGAAACTTACCTTTCTTTTCTCCAAGTGTAGGAATGATAAAAAGAGGCAAGCCCTAATGAACAAGTGTTTAAATAGGGTGGGGATCCCTATGTGGCTGATCATAGGTTCATTAATTAGGGTTAGGGTTCACTAAATGTCCCATGGGCTTAAGTCATGATCAATTAAACCATTGAGCCATAAGTCATTTCATGAAACCATAAACCATGACTTAAATGCACTACACCAAATCCCCTCATTCTAAAATTAGTTTCTAATGACTAAATGTAGGTTAACCTAAGTTAGACTAGGGTTACCATAGCTAGGGTTAGCTTCTAGGCTAGTTCACTAGGTCTCAACAAGTCAAGTCAACCTAGAATTCACCAATTCAATAAATCATCAAATAATTCAATTAAGTCAAAATGACCAAAATACCCCTAGGCTAAAAATGATAATTAAGTCATCCTAATGACATGGTTAGGCTCTAGGTCATGCAGTCTCTCAGGTTTCTCTAGCAGCACATCAAAATCATAAGTCATGACTTAAATCAATTCTTAAATAGTTTAAAAAAAATTATTAAAAATCATTAAAAATCATAATGTGAATCAAACATCAATAATTAATAATTAAAATTACAAAAATTTTAAAATTACCCTCATCTGGAAAACTGGGTGTTACATTGGGTGCTTTACTTGCCCAAAAGAACAAAGAAGGCCACGAAGAAGCTATCTACTATCTCCGTCGTACTATGATTGATGCTGAACACCGTTATAGTCCGGTTGAAAAAGAGTGCCTAGCTCTTATGTTCGCTGTTCAAAAGACGAGGCATTACATCATTGGCCAAACTATTCATGTCATATCCTGAGTTAACCCTCTTCGGGTACTGATAAAAAAGCCTAGTACTCTCAATTCTCGGCTGGCCACATGGGCCATTCTGCTAGCCCAATATGACATGGTATATGTCCCTAAAAAATCTGTCAAGGGTCAAGCCCTGGCGAATTTCTTAGCAGCTCATCCTGTTCCAGAGATATCTAAACTCTATGATAAAATTCCAGATGAGATATTGGAATCTAATACAATCTCCAAAGAATTTCCTACTTGGCGTCTATTCTTTGATGGTACATCCAGGATTGGACCCAATGGTGCCATTATCGCAGGTGTTGGAGTTGTCCTTATTTCTCCAGACAGGTCAGCTATTCAAAGAGCATACTACCTAGATGAACCTTATTCCAACAACGTGGCAGAATACAATGCTCTACTCATCGGCCTTCAGTTAGCCAAACAACTTGACGTCGAGTATCTTGAAGTCTATGGTGACTCCAAGCTGGTTGTTAACCAGGTTAGAGGGACTTATGAAGTTCGCCATCAAGATCTAGTGCCTTACTTTGAAGCTGTAATCAACATGGCTACATCATTCAAAGCCTTCTTTATCGAATATGTACGCCGAGCTTGCAATACTGAAGCTGACGCTTTGGCTAATCTTGCAGCAGTCTTAGCCATCCCTATCAAAAGACAACAAGTGGTGGTCGTCTCTAATCGGGAATTGTTCTGCATAAAAAACAATCATAATATTGAGTTCAGTAATCTTACTGAAGTCAATATTATCAGTGAAGATTGGAGAACTCCTTTCATCGACTTCATAGTCCATGATATACTACCTAAAAATTGCAAGGAGGCTACGAGTATTCTTCGGCGGTCTCTTTGATTTTATTACAATCAGACCACCAAGACACTCTATCGGCGAACTTATGACGGCCTACTCTTACGCTGTCTTGCTGGAGTTAAGGCGAAGCAAGTACTACGTGAAGCTCACGACGGTGTTTGTGGAGCACATCAACCCGATCCTAAGCTACAGGATCGCATCCGACGCATGGGTTATTACTGGCCCTCTTTGGTATCTGATGCCATCGAATATGCAAAGAAATGTCGAGCTTGTCAAATCTACGCAGATTTTATTCATCAACCATCAGAATTCCTTCATCCGACTGCTGTCTCCTGGCCTTTCCAAGCTTGGGGCATGGACATCATTGGTCCCATCAATCCTCCTTCTTCTAAAGGACATCGGTTCATATTGGCAATAATCGACTACTTCTCCAAATGGGCCGAAGCTATACCATTGGAAGAAGTTAAGACCAGCAACATCATCAATTTTGTCAAACACCATGTCATCTATAGATTTGGTGTACCTCGAAGAATCATCCATGATAATGGACCTCAATTCATCAGTCAAAAGTTTATGAGGTTCTGTGACGATCATCGAATTGACAATGTCGCCTCTACAGCTTACAATCCTGCTGCTAATGGCTTAGCTGAAGCCTTCAACAAGACTATCATCAAACTTCTTAAGAAGTTTGTATCTACTAACAAACAAAACTGGAGTGACAAGCTTAGGGAATGTCTTTGGGCCTACTGAACTACGGTCTGCAACCCTACAGGCTGTACACCTTTCTCTTTGGTATACGGCTGTGAAGCAGTTCTACCTCTGGAACTCCAAATTTCGTCTTTGAGGTTTGCCATCGCCAATGAACTCACGACAGAGAATAATGATCTTCTTCGACTTCAAGAACTAGAAGCACTTGATGAGAAGCGACTATTGGCTCAACAGCATTTTGAGTTATACCAAGCTCGTATCTCGAAGACTTTCAACCGCAAAGTTAAAGTCAGAGTCTTTCAACAATGAGAGCTTGTTCTAACAGTCAGACGTCCTATGACTATGACTCACTCAAGCAAAGACAAGTTCGATGCGAAGTGGGAAGGTCCATATATTGTAAGCAAAGTCTTCTCAAATGGAGCCTATCAACTCACAGAGCTAGATGGTCGAGTTGCCATGATGCCTATCAATGGAAAATTCCTCAAGAAATACTATGTATAATTGTAACAAGAATTTTATGTAAATATGATCAGACAGTTCATAAATAAAGTTTGATTTTATTTTTATCATAAAATCATATTACATGATATCAAGGAAGATCACTATTATCCTTCTCAACATTGGGACGCGGACCACTGCCGTCCTTATCAAAGACATAATCAGCAAAAAGAGCCAAGAACATCCTTGCTGGAACTCACCAAGAACTTGCAAGCAGCCATCCTCATGGCTTCTTCTTCTTCAGTCTTTCCTGGTTCGAGAAGGAAGTCCAAGATGTCCTTTGGCGGCTTGGGGGCAGATGAACCTTCACCCGCTGTCATCTGCTGATTCGGCTCGACTGAATGTTCTTCAGTCCCTGCTTCCACCTTCGGGACGATCTCAGCCTTCCTGGATGCATCTCCAGACGATATCTTTATGTTGAAAAGTGAACGTGACCATTTCATCTGATTTTCTGTTCTATTTATAGACAGAGCGTCGTAAGACTATGAAGCGACATATTCATCCGACGGTTCGCCCGTTCATTATATTCATTTGACGGTTCATCCATTCGTTACATTCATCTGATGGTTCGCTCGTTCATTCCATTTAACGGTTCGTCCGTTCGTTACATTCATCCGACGGTTTACTCGTTCATTCCATCCACAATTATTCGACGGTTTACCCGTTCATTCATCATATTCATCCGACGGTTTGCCTGTTCATCATCCGATGGTTTGTCCGTTCACACATCTATTTGACGGTTCGTACGTTCATTTCACCACCATTTTATCTGACGGTTCACCCGTTCATCCCGACGATTCATTTTGTTCACACATTTTGACGAATCATCCAGTTCGTTCTTATCAGCAACTTGTCATCTTTGATTAAGTTGTCTATTAAAATAATGATATTTAATAAATTATATTTGCCACGTCCATATTACCTCTGAGCAGATATAATTGAATATGATTATTTTCTGGAATCAAGAAATATATCATGTCCTGTACCTCTGAATATATTTTCTATCTCTATTATTTATATCTGAATAAGATATGCAATAAATAATAGAACCCCAAAAAGTTGTCTTTTATTGATCAAAATTTAAGACATTACAAAGATTCATATTGCAAAACAAGAAGATACAAGATATTTTTATACGAAGCCGGAGGTGTCATCAAATTGGCAATCTGTTGCTTCAGAATTTACAAACGCTCTTCACGAGATTTTATTACTCTCTTCCTGGCTTCTTCCATCCCAGATGTTTCATTGAAGGTTGGCAGAGTTACCATTCTGCGAGTGATTTCAGGTTGATGAGCTGCAGCATATTCATCTCTTTCTTGGGTTAGAACATCAAGTTGTTGAATTATAGTTTGATGTTGGATGACCTCATCTTCCAGTTCTTCCTGAAGACGGGCAATCTCCGCTTTCAATTCAGCAATTCTTCTTTCTTTTCTTTCAGCAACGGATGTCACCGTTTCTACCTTAGAATTGTACTCAACAGACTTGGCAGTGAAAGCATCCAACAGAATTTGGAAGTTGACTCTCTCAACTGCAGCTTCTTGATACATTCGTTCAAATTCGGCTTGCACTAAAAGTTCTACCTCTTCTTTACTCAGTTCTTTGTAACTCTTGACTGAGGTTTCCAGCTCATCTAATATGTGATCAAGAAAAGTAGCCTGAGCCTCGTCTCCTTGATTACGGATGGCATTTACCAAGTAAGAGGTTGGACCTCTAACATTGGAGAAACCGGCCTCTTCCTTCTCTATCACTCTATCTATTAAAGGCCCCAATAAATCAAAGAAGAACTTGGTAAATGATTTAATGACAAACTGATTGGTAGCCAAAGCACCATGAGTAGCAGCTACTCCTGTTGACGATGAAGCGGCGGGACGTTCAGTCTCTTGCACTTGGACGGAGGGCTCTTTAAATAAAGGAGCTAAAGTCGAGCTGGTTGCTCCTCCCGGTTGTTCCTCTGTAAAATTAAAATCTTGTCATTTTGTCTGTCATTTGCTATTGTCAAAGAAGATTAAAGATGAAAGCAATCTTACCGTGGCTTGGTCCAATATCAGGCATGTCATCTGTTGGAACAGATTCCAGCCTAGCAGATGTAGCCTCAGACATCACTGCCTGGCTACTGCCTGCCTCAGAGCCACATGATAAATGACGACTACTACTAGCTATAGTCATTGCAAGCACTATATCTGTGTACGCTGGAGGAGCTGGAGAAGATCCGAGTTCTGTATGGATAAGAATAAAAATGTCAGCTGTCAATCTATCTATTAAAAGAAGATTGCTAATTTCATTCTATACCTTTGGGAGCAATAGTTTCGTCCAAAGCTACTTCTTCATCTGCAATCTTCTCTGGAGATACCTGCACCTCAGCATCCTTTTCAGGATTCAGGGTGTCATCAACAGCTCTGGGAGATGTCTGGACCTCAATGTCCTCTTCAGGATTTTGTGTCTCATCAATAGCCTCTGATGATGTGCTTTCCTCGCTTTCACTATCCTCAGGAGCTTCTTCGCTAGCATTTGTAGTGGCATGATCAGCATCTTCTTGATAACCAAAGTCACAATCATTTAATGCCTCGATCATTAGACGATCTTCCTCCTCGTGGGCTGTTCCCGGTGTAACAGGAAGATGAGTCATTACTGCCACTGGTGAAGGAGATCGTACAGCTTCCCCTTCTCTGGGCTCTACAGCCTCTTCTCTCTGCTCAATTTCTTCTCTGGGCTCTGATGCATCCTCTCTCAGTTCAGTTTCCTCTCTCTGCTCTGGACTAAGCTCAGAGGCGGGAGTAGGAGATGACATAGTAATTCCCGCTGCAGTATTCACCACTACAGAAGACAAGATTTGCCTTGGAGGAGAGACCGTTCTTTTTCTTCATCTGTAGGCCAACTTATTTCTATGCAGAGGCCTCTCAGGACTCTCTACATTTACTACCTCGACCTGTTTCTGAATAGAGGTCGGCGTAGCTGCTTCTTCTCGAGTTGATTCAGCCAATTGTCGGGATTGTGATCTAGTAGTGACCTTCTTTGATGATGGTTCCAAGATCAACTTCTTCTTCGCGAAAGAAGGTTCTTTTCTCCTTCTCTTCTTCTCCTTGGCCGGAGATTTAACCACTTTCAGAGAAATTCTCAATGGTTGATTTACTTCCTCAGGGAAGTTTACTTCTCTGGAAGCTTCCAATGGATCATCCACTGGTTCATGTTGTCCGTCATTTGTTGGAGCTAATGTAGCAATGGCCCCTTTCTTCAGACGTGTTGCTGTTGCGAAGCTATCAATCAGACTAAAATTCTCAGCAATTGTATTGGCAGCTGTGTAGAACAGTAAATATGTGTATAGCATTCTTGGGCCATTATCATTTTTGTTGGGCATCGAAAACACTGTCCTAGTGTCTCGAGCAATGTAGTATACCTATGCTCTCGCACCATCAATTAGGTACCCCGTTCCTTGCAGGCAAGTTATGGCGTTGCCCACATGGAATTGGTCATAACCAAATTGACGAGCGAAGCGACTCGGCAGATATGGTTCAAGGAAGAATTCTACTTCAAATCTGTATACTAGATGTGATGGTCTAATTGCCTTCAGCCAGTCAAAAGCTGCTCGGCCCAGTGGCTGCCTCCCAGATTAACCATATTTGTCGCCATGAACTCGTAACCAACTGGAGGAGCGAAGCTATAAAAGTTCCATCCCTTGCCAAGGTTGAGGGCACGTCTGCAGTCCTTCAGACTAACGTACACCCACTTGCTTCGGGAGAATCTATGCAGAAAGCTGCCGCTAACTGCCCCCATGTCGGGGTTCATCAGAGATGGATGATGCAGAAGCAACCACCCGAATAGATAGGTATAGGGCAACTCCAGTCTTGGGAAGTTCCCTTTATCACCCTTCCACTTGATCATTAAGTCGACATACAGACGAAGACCTGCATTTATTCGACTGGTCATCACTGATAACAAATCCACCCGGTAGCTGAAAACTAACCAGACGGCAGCGAAGAGTACACCGTGGTGGAAGCGGTCCATGGCGCTTGCCCCAGGTACAATAAATCGGCGGAGCCAGTATGTCAAAAATCCTGCCAGCTAAGCTTCTTTAGACATGGACCTGTAGCCCATTCTTATAAAGCTTTCAACAAAATCTCCGGGCATGAGCAGAGGATATTGGTGTTCATCAGTAACTTTAATATCCATCCTCTTATTCTCTTCCATCAGCTTTATCACTTCACTGTTGCTGAGAGGTTAAAAGAAGGTTGGATTGCAAGAGTCATGATCTTTGGTCTTCTTCTCCACGATATGGTTAAAAAAAGATAAGGTAACCATTTGGAGGAATAACATGTGCTGGAAGAGCCGCTCTGGTAATACAAGGAGCATATATTATAATGGCACAGTAGTTCATCAAAAACTGCTACCATTTCTAGATTTTCCCGACGCAGTCTCTCTAACTCATCGTTGGTGGGAACATACTCTTCATAAGGGGAGTCTCCATTTGGTAGGCATGAGATAAACTTCATCTCATGGAGCGCCAATCCTATCTCCCCGCAGGGCGTCATGAACGTCCCTGTCCTATAGTTATACCTCTCTGCCAGGGCTAGATACAGATGAGGGTTTGGGTGGAAGCCATATACGGTAGCATATACCACATTATAAAGATCGATCTCTTTAAGTTGATCTTCAAATAGAGCCAATGCCCAGTTGGCTATACAGTTCCATCTCCTGTTCTCCGGGTTCACCAAACCGGTCAGCCGGATGTCTTGATCCGGATATCTACCCTCCGTCTTTGCATATTCGTTAGCAAAAATCGGTGTCCTTACCGGCAGCAACAAAGACGAGTTCTCAGGGGGGATACAACCTGGCTTCAACCCTCTTAGTAAAGTGCTGTGTCGTTCAGAAGAACTATAGAACATGTCCCTATTATTCGGGCCTTTCTTGACACATATTTTTTCTGTCCGTGCATGTTGAAGGGGAGTAATGTCCCAGTCCATCCTCCTAGGATGGCTTGCATGAGCATATCGTGCTAGAGGAAGGCATCTAGCTATGTCTGGTAACTGGATCAGTTTCTCCTTCCTTTGGAAAGTTCTCGACTCAACTCGGGGTCTTGGTTGAGAACTTTTATCAATGGCGTCGCCGAAGAGGAACATAGGCTTCTTATGGGTGACAGCGTCAGCAGATTGCAAGGGCTGTCCAATTATCAGACTTAGCAAAGTTTTATTATCCTGAGTTATCAGGATAGCTTGGCTAGAGGATGGAAGGGCATATTGTGGGAAGAGTACATGGGATAAGTCTTCTTTGTATTCTGGCTCAGCTAAAGTTCCTGTGAAGATTTCATAATTCGGGTCCTCTTTGGTATCAACTACATCAAACAGAAAAATCACAATTTAGTACAAGTCAAGTCAGAGATTCTGTCATCAGATTGCGCAAACATCAGATTGCGCAAACATCAGATAGCACAAACATCAGATTGCAGAAGCATCAGATTGTGCTGATAAAGCTTGCGCAAGCATCAGATTGCGCTGACAATCTTGCGCAAATCAGCCGATTGCGCTGACTTTTGCCAGCGCAATTCAACCGATTGTGCGAGAAGATATTCTTCATAAAAATGAAGAATAATGGGTTCGTGCAACCAAAACCCTAAACAGGGTGGCGCAGTATGATCACATCTCTAAAAAGAGAGCGATTTTAAGATTCAGTAAATTCGAAAAACCCTAAAAAGGGGTTTTTGATCAGGTTATCTACCTCACAAAGCAGGGTGCGTAGCTT
Organism: Iris pallida; assembly: GCA_029216955.1. Lineage (NCBI taxonomy): Eukaryota > Viridiplantae > Streptophyta > Magnoliopsida > Asparagales > Iridaceae > Iris > Iris pallida. Next base: position 3,980,859 of record JANAVB010031815.1, read on the forward strand.
CGTGTCGGAAAGGGCACGGCGCAACCCGAGCCGAAGACTCGGCGGGGGCCTTGCCCTTGGCGGCGGCGGAGGAGCGCTTGGGAGCCCTGAAGTCGACGGAGAAGAAAGAGTAAATTCGGAGTAGGCTCGGGGATTTCTCTCTCTCTCAAGCACAATGAAAACAAGTAAAGAATAATATGAAGGATGAAGGGAACTATTTATAGTTTTTCAAAGAGCAACGGCCGCCTCAGATTGCACCGAATAAATAGGGGTAATCCCTCCGATTGTGCAGACAACATCATCACGTGCGCAACTTGATTAAAAATTAAAAATTCAAAGTATTTCAAAATTTTGAATAAATTCAACTTTCGAAAACTTTGAAGGAGGTCTTGTAGGTCCTAAAAAATTAAGTTGCACCCATCAACAAAGTCATAAAAATCAAGAAATACATCTTTCAAATGAATTGCGCAGAAGTCAGATTGTGCATCCACCAGATTGCGCAGAGTGGACTGCGCACACTTTCAAGTGCGCAAGCTGACATGGCCATGTCATCATTACCTGACACAATCAAATCTTCTGACAACTAACAGCACAAAGAACGAGGAGACTGTTTGTTTATTACGCCATACAGCGCTCGAGGACAGCTGTACATGCAGCACAATCCAGCCCAGCGCGGTCCATCCTAGCGCAATCCAAAGTCAGCACAATTCATGTGGCGCACTTCATCATGACAACTGACAAATGTACACGTGGCATTCATGCCATAAATTGCTCACTACGTGGCAACCGTCTGTACACGATCATGCGCATTTCAATCAAATAATGCCATTTGTCCAAGACAGTTGGCCCACGATCAGACAACTGCCTGCGTAGTCTAATGCTGTGCAATCCAGTGCATGCGCAATCTAACTTGTGCCATTCAGAATAACTAAAAGTTAGTTATTTCCAGAACTCTATAAATAGAGTTTCAAGTCTTCATTCCAGGGGATCGGACAAAAAAAATCAGAAATATCAGAGAGTTCAGGAGTTCTCGCCCAAGTGTTGCTGCATTCTTCCAAGGCTATCGCCTTCAAATTCAGAGGCTACCGTCTTCAAAGTTCACATCGTCCAAGGAATAAAGCAATCGTCTTCTAGATTGGATTCCTATAGTTGTACTTTCCCAGAATTCTTGTAATCTTTTTACAAAGTTTATTGAAATAAAGTTCATACTTTTGTTTTTGCAAACAACTGGCTTTGAGTTCGTCGGTCCCATCAAGGCAGAAGTTATTGATAAGAAACACATCCTCATCCAACCGTCTAGTGAAGTTGATTTTCTGCGACTTAGGTCTAAAGATCTATGGTATATTTCTAGGGCTTCTATGAGAATTTTTAAATGGGATCCGGATTTTTCCCCGTCTCAGGAGTCTTCGAAGATTCCTGTTTGGGTTACGCTACCAAACCTTTCTCATCATCTTTATGCGAAGGATGCATTATTTGCTATTGCAACTGCCTTTGGCAATCCACTGAAGATAGATAAGGCTACGTCGGATTTATCACGTCCGAGCATGGCACGTATATTCATGGAGATTGATGCATCAAAACTACTGCAACACCGTCTTTGCATCAATAAGCCTAGTGGAGGGTTTTGGCAGCCAATAGAGTATGAAACTATTCCTCTCTACTGCTCTCATTGCCGCCATCAGGGGCATTTAATAAGCTGATGCAAAGTTAAACACAAAAATCGAGGGAAAGAACCAATACAGCAGGAAGCCGCAGCCATTACAAGTCGTCAACCAGCACCTGACGTTACACACATTCTTCAAAGAGAAGATGCGGCACGTCCACCCATGAACGACAACTCAGAGCAGCCCCCAAACCAATCCCGGGCCATTAGCATTCACACAAAAGACAAAACCCTTCCACCTGATATGACAAATACTTCACAACCCAACGACGAGACTAATGTCAATCAAGATGAAGAAAGTGGAGAGACAGCCACTCTTGATCCGGTCATAACTCACCTGGAGACACCACTGCAAGACAATGAATAACAGGAAGCAGGCAAAATTCCTCTGGGAGAGCCAGACGGAGAGCAAGAAGCCGAGCCAGATGGAGATACAGTCGCCGAGGAAAGGAGTGAAGAGGAGGGCAAAATTAGTAACTGGGCTGACGCAGTGGAAGCGGAAGAAGGTGGCATAACTGCAGTCAAGTCCAAGCGTAAGAAAAAAGACGTCCCGCCGACTGATAGGGTCCTCCGATCAGTCTCTGCGGCCACAAAATCGGGTAACCATCACCTCCCCATTAATGTTTAACATACTTTGTTGGAACATTCGTGGGGTTGCAAATAAAATGGCTCTTAAGAGATTACTTAACATTTGTCGGGTGAACAAAGTTCAAATGCTGGCAATTTTAGAGCCTAAGGTGGACAGTAATAAATTGTTACACTATCAACTAAAGCTTGGTTTTGATAAGCGTTTCTCGAATGACAAGGGAAACATTTGGGTACTGGCCAAGGCGGGTTGCACGATCTCAGTGTTGGACTCTTTTGATCAAGCTGTCACAGTAGCTTTCCAAAATGAGTTTCTTTTATCCAAAGTAATGTTCTCATTTGTACATAGCCATAACAAGGAGGGTCGAAGGGATATGTGGGAAAGGCTTCTCAGTTTGCAGTTTTATTACAACATGCCGTGGGCAGTAGGTAGGGACTTTAATGTTATTGCAAATGTGCATGAAAAGGTTGGGGGAAGACATCCTTGTCCGATCTCGATACAGGAGTTTCTTAATTTTGAATTATCAGCAGACCTTACTGAACTTCCGATCTCTGGTAACCGCTTTACTTGGTTTAAATCCAAATCAGGGTAGCGGAGGGGGTCGAGATTGGATCGAATGTTGGTTACTCAAGAATGGCTTCATCTTGCACCGCTGTCAAAGGTGGATCACTTGAATAGGGCAGAATCGGACCATGCGCCTTTACTAGTCAAGCTACAAGCTAAACATGAAGGAGGCAAGAGGCCATTTAGATTTCTTAATTTCTGGACAAGGCAGGAGGGCTTCAAGGAGCTTGTGGAGGAGGCATGGCACTCTATTTCACATCCGAATGGCCTGGTTTGGGTTAGTTTGCGATTGGCCGCCTGTCGCAAGGCTCTTTCTAAATGGAGTCATAGCACCTTTGGCGATATTTTTTAAGAGGTAAAGGTGGCGAAGGATCAGGTTCTTGCAGCTGAACTGGCATTTGAAGCGGATAGATCTATGGAGAATAGAATAGAACTGGATAAAACAGTTGCTTTACTGAAACAAAGACATTCATATGTTGATTCGTTTTGGAGACAAAAGGCTCGTCTTCGATGGGATATTGAGGGTGACCGCAATACGAAATACTTTCATGAATGTGTGAACAGTAAGCAAAGAAAACTTCATATACATCACATTATGGATGATGAAGGATGCAACAAATCTGAGCTCAAGGATATTCAACAGGTGGCGAATTCTTATTATGAACCTCAATACCAAAGTATCCGTACTGAGGAGGATAAAGATCTAATGGCGGTTATTCCTCAATCCTTTCAGAGGAGGACAATGAAACTTTGATAGCAAAGCCATCGAAGAAGGAAATTCTAAAGACTATCAGGAGCCTTGACATCAACAGCGCAGGGGGACCAGATGGGTTTACAGCTACTTTCTTCGTTACTTGCTGGCAAATCATTGAGGACGACATGCTTGAGGCGATCTCTCTCTTCATGGATGGATTTGAGCTGCCAAAGGCCTTCACGAGTACAACATTGGTGTTGATTCCTAAACATAACAACCCCAGGTACATGACTGAATTTTGTCCTATCAGCTTATGTACTGTTTTTAACAAAATAATCTCCAAGTTACTTGCTCTAAGACTTGCTCCAATTCTGCCAAGACTAATCTCACCCGAGCAAAGTGGCTTTGTAACGGGTAGAGAGATTGTTGACAACATTCTCTTAGCTCAAGAGATGTTGAGCTTAATGAATAATAATAGTAGAGGAGGAAATATAGCCATTAAGCTGGATATGACCAAAGCTTATGATAGATTAGATTGGTCATTTCTCATGTAAGTAATGCGCAGATTTGGCTTTGATGAACAATGGATTAGTATGGTATTTCGGCTGATCAACAATGTATGGTACTCTAGAATTATTAATGGAATTTTTTCAGGCTTCTTCCAAGCTTTTAGAGGAGTTTGAAAAGGAGATCCATTGTCTCCAGCCCTATTCATACTTGCATCTGAAGTATTGTTGAGAAACCTAAATAAAGTAGTGGAGAATGCATCATTCAATCACTACAATGTTCCCAGTGGCTGCCCTGCCATTACTCACTTGGCGTTTGCAGATGATGTTCTACTGTTTTCCTCTAGTGATGTTCGATCGGTCCAGTTGATTCATGGGATACTTCAAAGATATGAAAGAGCTTCGGGTCAAAGTGTCAATGCTTCTAAATCATCTATTTATACAGTTCCAACATTTGAAAGAAAGAATGAGCTTCATGTTATTACAGGCTTCGAGATCCAGCATCCCCCATTCACTTATCTAGGGTGCCCAATGGCAGTGGGTATGGAACTACTATCCTATATGAAGAGCTACTTGCTAAGATACGAAGAAGACTGGATGGATGGCAACAGAAAATTCTATCATATGGGGGTAAGTTAACTCTAATAAAATCAGTATTGCTATCTATTCCCATGTATACGATTGCAGCCTGTAATCCACCGATATCAGTCCTTAATATGCTTGAGGATATGTTTGTTCGGTTCTTTTGGGGCACTACTGATGGTGCTCAAAAACATATCTGGTCGAGCTGGAGTACTATGGCTAGGCCTATTGCTGAAGCAGGATTAGGGCTCAGAAGTCTGAAAGAGACTATGGATGCGTTCACGGCTAAGCTATGGTGGAAACTTAAAATGCAAGATGGGCTATGGCAGCAGTTCCTTAAGGCCAGATACTGTAAATTCCAGAATCTAAATGAAGTAGGTGCTCCTCAAAAGTGCTCACATGTGTGAAGAAGATTACTGCAAGGAAGGGAAATGGAAAATCACCACATTGTACAACTGGCTTCTGGAGACTGGAATTGGACGTCCACTGCGAGCGATAAATTTTCAGTTTCTATTGCTTGGAGGATCATTCGTAATCCAACACCTACAAATCCACAATTAAAATACATTTGGAACACTTGTATTCCTACAAGTGGTCCATTTTGTTGTGGCGTTTGCTGCATAACAAACTTCCCACGGATGACAATATTCAAAAGTTTGGATATCGATTAGCTTCACAATGCCATTGTTGTTCTAATCCATCTATGGAGACAGCGGTGCATATCTTTGGGAAAGGAGAATTGGTTGGTCAAGTATGGCAAGCATTACATTCTGATCTTTAAGTTTCAGTGAGGCTATTGACCCTGGCTCGATTGTTTAATAAATGGTGGAGACGACCAAACATCCATCTCAAATAGATTGTAGTTGCTACTGTATGTTGGGTGACATGGAAGAACAGAAACAAATGGCGTTATGAGGAATATCAGTACTCGGCAACTCAGTTATTGTTTGAGACCAGACGACAGATTGGAAAAGCCCTGAAGTAATGCTCGCACAACCCATCGATTCCGAGTACTTGGCATAATCTAGGTGTTGGATAGACTAGTTATCATGTACTTTTGTTTTGTTCCTTATCTCTCAATAAAATTGTCTGGTTGCTAAAAAATTATATATATATATATATATTATATATATATATATATATATATATATATATATATATAATATATATATATATGATCATGCTATAGGATATTAAGCTAGGGATTAGTGAGTTAGTTTAGAAATGTCCCAATAAGCCTAACTTGGCAAAGTTGACTAGCAAGTTGACCAAGTTGACAAAAGTCAACTTTGGGTCAAACTTGATCTAAACTTGACTCAAATGGACTTAAAATGACGAGATAACTTAAGTTTGACCTAAACATAGACTAATTGACTAGTTGACTTAGGTTTGACCTAGTTTGACTAGAATGGTTAAATAGAGTTGACCAATGACTTTGACCTAGTTTGACTAGAATGGTTGACCAGAGTTGACCAAGAGTTGACTTTGACCTAGAATCATATAGAATACATTGTAGATTACTCTTATTTCATATTAGAAACTTTGTAACCTGTGGTTGCTCTAAATAGGACTCAGATACTCGGTTCGGACTCATATTCTCATCAGACATTCGAGATATCAGGCGAGTACATTCTCTGACCGTTTTATACTTGCTAGGAATTATATTATTGTTAGACTAATTTACTTGATGCTGACACGATGTTATCACGGATTAGTACTATATAAATCTTTACATGAGATATTATCCCCCCTCGGGTGCATCGAATACGTCATGTCATGTGCTTTTCACGAACATCATATATTTCATGGACTCTTATTATTCATTTACACTCATGTACTCTCATGATCTCATGAGCTTCATATATAAACTTTTATGTACAATAATATAACCTGTCTAGATCCTTGTGTATTGATTGGGGTACGGGGGAGTAGAAATAGTCATGTGAACAATTCCAAAGTAGTATAATTATGTATAAACTCTGTAGTGTAATCATGTACAACTCAAGCCGTTCACATAACTTTCTTGTACTCTAAATCACATAATCACTTACAGTTCTCTATTACCATATATAGATATCTTTTGTTTATCAGATTCTCTCTTTCTCTTAGGGTTTATTTCTGACAGCGTTTCAAGTATCTTATTCTATAGCATGCTTTACATTTTCTGTCATGATATGAACTGCGTGAGATGTATTATGCTCGTTCCTATCCTGATTGGACATGTTGAAAATATTACAGAGAATGAGGAGGAGTTCTGCCCTACTTACTATGGAGCTGGCTTAGATGACACCGGTGACTTAGACCCTCAGGAGGATCCAACAGTTGCTGAGGACTTGCCCATTGTTTAGTTTAGACTTCTAGACTAGTTATCTTTATTTAGATGTTTTGTCGTTGAGATGTACTTCAGTTATTTGGATTTTGATGTTGTTTAAACATCCAAACTTATTTCTTTCAGTTGTAGTTCTCTGTTGAGATTATTATCCATCTTTTATCTCTTTATTCCATCTTAGATTCTGTGTTTGAGTTGTACTTTATATGTTGTCCTCCTTTTGGAGAGTATATCATTGTACATGTATAATTATGTTGTTAGATGTTGTGACCTAGGACAGCGTTCTACCACCGACACTGCGGCGTAGGCTGGACGTACCCACTTCTCATGCCCTTACACTCGGGCTTTCAACAAAAGGGTCAAACAAAGGACTTTCCAAGTAGGTGACTTAGTTTTGGCAGTAAGAAGACCGATGGTAATGACTCACAAGACACCGGGAAAGTTCGAACCCAAGTGGGAAGGACCCTTCGTCATAGAGGCGACATACTCAACGGTGCTTATCGTCTCGCTCAACCTACTGGGGACTTGTTCATGATGCCCATCAACGACAAGTTCCTGAAGAAGTACTATTCTTGACACCCGTCAAAAATGTACTACCCTCTCTCTAGAAGAGAGAACTTCATGAACTTGACAAAACCAGGTTCACACCCATTTCTTTAACAATCATGTGCTTCTGGAACCCAGCTATTCCGTTGTATTCCCAGTAGAAGAATAACCATGTCCATATCACCTCTGAGTTGCTTTTCTATACCCTATGAAACAGGATTTTATACTACGTATGATCATGCTCGTTACTTTGTTTACCCTGTCCATATTACCTCTGAGTAAACATCCCATACAACAATCCCTGAGTTGTTGCACATCAACCATAGACATCCACGTCCATATCACCTCTGAGTTGTTCTATAAATCCCCACAGAGTTCACTTCTACCACGTCCATATCACCTCTGAGTAGGAAAACTCCACCATGTAGCCCCATATTTACCATGTCCATATTACCTCTGAGTAAATATGTCGGTCCTCTCTATCAACTTATATCCGTACCTAACACCAAGGTATGCCAAGGATGATAAGTCTACATAAAATCCCCAGTGGAATTACCCCATATTCACCACATTCATATTACCTCCAAGTGAATGTATCGGTGTCCTCCATGAGTAAATTTTTATCTGTACCTAGAAACTAAGGTGTGCAAAAGATAATATGTCTACCAAAAGATCACAAGATTCATTACAAGAATGAACAAAGCAAAAGGTTCTTCATTTCTTCATTTAAGCAGGAAGTAAAGGATTACATCGACATCAAAAAGAAGCAAAACACAAACATCATCATCAGATCTTAAAAGATAGACAGAAACACTAAGACAAAATAGGAACATTGACTTTATTCATATTCCCGAAAACGGCGATTGCAAGACAACCAAATGAATCTTCACAGCCAGGGATCATAGTTACGTTGAGGCATGTACCATTCCCTCAGCCATTTCGCATATGAAGGCTCTATTTGATTAAGGTCCTCGGCAGGGACAGGAGGATCAGAACTCCAGGTGCTACTACCCGCTGGCAGCGGCTCCTCCTTAACGGCAACTTCGATCTTGGGAGTAATCTCTTCCCTGATGGTCACCGATTCTTCTTTGACTTTGACCTTTGGCATCATCTCCTCTTTAATGGTCACCGACTCTTGTTTGATGAGAGGAGTTCGTATCTCCTCCTTTACGATAGCCTCTGCCTTCGGATTGGATGCTGCAATAGGATCAAAGTAAAGTTAGCAAAAGGCTTAGAAGCTCAAAACGAAGCATCTGAGGCACATGAACAAATCTGGCACATCAAACTAGGTCAGAACTCGTGCGTAGATAGAATCTTACCAAAGGGGTACATATAGGACCGAGGCCCAGGTGCATTTGAAGAGAAGCTTCGGTTCATCATCAGGACTTAAGTCCATACACGTCAGCAGAAAGGAGCTTTGGCGCATCATCAGGACAAAGTCCATGTGCGTCAGCAATGGGAAGCTTGGGCGTGTCATCGGGATGTGACTCACCCCTAACAGTAGTGCAATGGAGCGAAGATACCAAGGCAAGAGAGTACCCACCGATCATTTTCGGCCATACATCAATGTGCGTTGCCGTTACGACGGGTGCATCCTCTGTGTCGACCTCCACCAGTTCCTTGCCATTGCCAGCACCGCCTCGGGGAGTCTTAGGAGCCATCTCTCTAACGAAGAAGAAGGAAGGAATCTCTAACGAAGAAGAAGGAGGGAAAGCTCTGAAGAAGAAGGCAAAGGCTGTTTAAACAAGAAGGAAAGAAGACCTCCTCTCTCTTTCAACCACCTATTTATATGCCCGGTCACGCGCATAAACCGATGAGGCGTGATGTCAGCAAACGCTTCGGGTCTCGTAAAACTGACGGCTGCAAATCTTCTAAAACAAGATTTTAGTAATCTTCCCAAAGTTTGAGGTATTATCTCTTCTTAAGAACAGCATGCGCCCCCAGAACATGCGTCCCCACAGCATGCGCCCTCGCAGTTATGTGCAAAAAAAGGCATGCATTCAGAGGTCATGCACCTAGAGGAGGATATGCGCCCAAGATAGCTACTCATGCTTTTTGTTCAAAGTATTCCAAAAATTTGGCAAAAAGTTTTGGAAACTTTGAAGGGGGTCTTGTAGGAAAATTTCAGGCCAGAGTCCCTAAGCGCCACAAATTCTCATGTGCCCCACACTGATATGAGCCAGAACAGACACGAGTACTCGACGCAGCAGAACACAAACAAAGAGTATAAGACATCAAGAAACTAGGCTTTTATTACATATGAAAGTCTATTACATACCTAAACTCTTTACAAAGGAGAATTCTTTTACAAAAGAGAAAGAAAATCCTAAAAGCTACAGCCAGGCGCATCGCTTGTCAGGTGCGTCACTCAAGTGCTACAGCCAGGTGCATTATTCCAGCATCTCAACGTAGGTGCATCCCCGTGCATAGTCAGAGCGAATCACTTTCTTGTCAGCATGCGGGCACTCTAGTAGGAGGAGTGTCTCTTCTAGCCTAAACAAAATTGGGGTACGATAGCCCTGACCTGCGGCTCTTCCAGCATAAAAAAATCGGGGCACGATTGCCCCGATCTTTGGATGCAACAGGAACCTTTAGCATGTGTCAGAACACGATAATCCCGATATTTGGATGCAACAGGTACTTTCACAGGCTTGTACGAAAACAAGGCTAATGGTGAAAGAACTAACTGGACGCATCTTCACCTTCGGAAGGAGCTCGTCGTCGAAGCTTCTTCGAATGAGGATTTTAACTGTTTGCCAAAGCAGGGGGCCAGCCGAGTTCATCTCCATTTCGGGAAAGACAAGTGAAGAATGGAAATAAGCTTCTCTTCGTATGGTTATTTACGGACCCGGGCAGCCCACAACAGTACGCCAAGTGGAAGCCTCTCCGACTTCCGGGCAATGAATTTGTATTTATGGCAATGAACCTGTCTCTTCGTATTCTGCTAAAATTAAGACAACCATTAACGTCTAGAAGAACCCAACAGACGGGCAAAAGAGGATGCACCATGCGGCAGATGTGCCATCAGTACCATGTATTCCGTACTGATGCACCCAGTGGGACGAAGATCCATACGCCCAGATCAAAATTAACCGATGTGCCCCTTTCAAACTTGTCATCATCAAGCATTTAATGCTAAGTGACAAAGGCGGCAACACATATTCCAAAGAGCCGTCCAATCAGCTACCCTTTGCAGAAAATGAAGAGCCGCTGACATCAGCACCATCATTATACTTTTGGTCGGCTACAGCTGTCCTTGCCATACGGTCGATCGTTCATTCGCATGCGTTTCACAGCCATGCACCCAGAAGACAGTATGCGCCTCAAAAGCCGTGCGCCCCGAAGACTTACTCCTGATCTCAAGACAGAAGCTAAGTCTCTGTATGCGCTTCCACAGCCATGCGCCCAAAAACTCCGTATGCACCTCAAAAGTCATGCACCTGGACTTTCCTATTACTCTTCGAAGTCATAGACCAAGTCACCCCATGCACCAGATCCCATGCGCATCCTGATGTGAAGCCCTGCATGTGCCTCAAAAGCCATGTGCCTGGACTCACTCCTGATCCCTAAAGACAACAGCTCAGTCCTCTCCATGCGTCCGATCCTAGGCGCATCGAGACCGATCACCCTTCCACAAATTCGAGATCTTTGAGCCATAAACACGCACCACGTGTCATTTGACTCAGTTCTGCCTACGAATGGGTACTAACCACTAAAGATCTCAGCAACAACCGAATCCTCGCAACTGCCATATGTCAGCTCCATCGTAGCCCAACGCAATCGTTCAGAACAGATTCGAGGTACATCATCCATGTGCCTCTGCCAGCATCAACCATATGGTGTTCCCACATCCAGGCACATCCTACATATGGACGCAGAGGCAGCTCAACCTGCTGCCTATAAATAAAAGGACCATTCCTTCAACACAGAGAGATCCACACATATAGATCCACACAGAGGGATCCACATAGATATATCCATAGATCATATCTAGAGATCCGGAGAGACACTTCACGTCTTCTTCCCCTCAAAATGTTCCGGCATCCAGAGCGGCCCAGATCTTCAGAGAATTCAAGATCGTCGTCAGATCGTCAACGGAGTCAATGCATTACCACTCGCTCCACTGACACAGTTCCTAGATAAAAACAAAAGTGTACTCAGAGGACTACATCTAAGACCTACATTGTTTACTGTTCTGTTTGTAAATGAAATACAAAAGTTTCAATAAAAAACCTTTTGTCTCCCCCTTTTCGATGGCGAACAACTAGAAGTGCTAACTGGAGCCGAGATTCCGTCTTGTGGGTCTATTATCTGCAGGATAGAAAAGACCCATTAAACGCTGAAATATTCAAGCAAGATGCAAGTCAAAGGAATATTTAGAAGTCAACTTAGAAGTCAAAGGAGAAAAAATAGAGTGGATGAGATCCTATTTTAAATATAATCCTAATTTGCAGGCTCGTTTGGCACAATCATGTGACCAAGACAATTTAATGTTAGACCTGCATGGGCTACCACAAAAACATGTCACGTCCGAGTCCCAAAATTCATAAGGACTAGAAAACATGGTATGCCATCAGACACATTCTATTGGTATACCCAATTTAATGGACTAATAGAAAGTATCTTGAGCTGTAAAATAATCACATGGTAGGTATAAAAACTATACTCATCCACATAAACAAAGGGCCATAAGACATATCATGATGAATAAAGGAACTAAAGTAATGCCAAATAGAAATATAAAAGTCACATGGAAAACCCATGGATACAAGTCACAGCAAAATAAATGAACGATATAAGTCTCAGATGAAATTGTAAAATAAGACACTACAAGTCCCTAGCTCTGACATAAACTAAAGTAAAATAAAAAATAGCAATCCACGAAGAACTACTCTGGATCAACCTCGTGTTCCACAGCTGGTACAAAAGAAGAATAGACTCCCGGCCCGTACTGCTCAGGTAAGATCTCGTCAGCTATATCTGAAAAATAACTAGGTCCTCAGGAGGCATAGCAAGGCACATAATATACAAGCCAAAGTACAATAAATGAAAATATCACAGGATTGAAGAACCAATAGACAACTCTAAAGGGAGGGGGTGAATAGAGTTTATGACAATAATGTCCAATTAAAAAATTAAACTCTTTCACCAGCAGAAATAATCAGAGTAAATACGGAAATAGTAAAGAGCAAGAAAGCATACGCAAACACAGCCGATTTTAACCTGGTTTCCCTCGTGGAGGACTAGTCCGGGCCTGAGAACTCTAGCTCAGGATTAAATCCACTATTTGTGAAATAGTAGTTACACCCCGTACCTTTTCTTCAGAAGAGCACGTCAACTTCTTACAGAGATCGCAGTAGCGATGCTTGGAGTTTTCCAAGTGACTTCTTGAACTCTTACACAAACTCCTAGCTGAAAAGTACTGAGCACTTTGAGGCTTAGGGAGCTTGTGGCTAGTAGATGAGAAGGGTATGGCCTATATAAGGCTTTAGAGAGAAGAGAAGAGAAGAGAAGATTGGATGAATAAAAATGAAAGAATTCATGGCCTATTTATAGGATACCATACAGGCAGAATTCGACCAGAATTCTGGTTAGAACATTCAAAAATTTGGCCGTTGGACAACTTGCATCCAGCCAACCCTAAAAATTAGGGTCCTGGAATTTAGGAGGCAGAGTTCGGCCCGAACTCTGTGTGGAGGCAGAGTTTGGCCCAAACTCTGTCTCCAGAGCACAGAATGGGTCCAATAGGCCAATGGGCAGTTTGGATGTTTGGTGGGGCTTTTAACTTGAGGTATAGGTATAGTCTAAGTCTCAAAATGCTCAGCACAGCTCAGTTTACATAAGTCTAGACTCAAATAAAGTAAAAAATATAGACTCAAACTGTGAAGCATTGCAGGTGCGAGCTGTCGTCTGGCTTGTACCGAATTCAGTCTTCATGTGTCGTATTAAAATATTACAAGTATCATGTTGTTAATTGTATCAATATATGGTTGAATGTGATTTTATGTCAACAATCTCCCCCATATTGATAATTGACAAAATAATATTTGTATATTCAATATTCATACCTGGACATATTAAAAACAGTAGCGTAGCTCCCCCGTAATAAGTGCAGAGCTAGCAATAGCTCCACCGTAAACATTGCATGTTATCCTGATAAAAATAGTCTTCTTCCAAAGCACAGATACACAGACCCAGAAATGATATAATATGAATATAAAAAATATTTCTTCCCCTTTTGTCAGTTATCAAACAACCAGAATAATGAATGGCAAGCACACCAAAAATAATAATGATAAACTGCATAAAACTGAGAAACTGCAGAATAAAAATGTCTCCAAAAGTCATATAATAAGTTGTAATACAACCAAAGTACAGAAATAAAAGCTACACCAACTAAAAATGCAGAAAAACATAAGCTACGATCCTCAGAAGCAGCAGCAGAGAGAAATCCATATCCATCATCGAGCTCGTGAAGGCCCAGCGTCGTCGGATGGATCAGTGAAGGAACAATGAAGGTCCACGAAGGCCGCATCCGAATCCAGGTACCGGATAACCCAAGGGTCATCGATACGGTATCCATCGCGAGCAGGGTCCCGCTCCATGGGAATAGGCATAGAAAGATATCGGGACATAGAGTACCGAATATCGTGCAGTGCGTTGCTAATGGAACTCATCTGCAAGGTAGTCCGTTAGTCAAGCTGAGTCCAGCGATCATCCTCTAAGGTGAAGCGATCGCTGAGCATAGTCTGGAGTGACTCAAGAGTAGCAGGAGGAGGAGGAGGATCCTGTCCAAGAGGAGGGGCGTCGGGCTCATCGTCAGAGTGCTCGGACACAACAGGTGAGCCAACTGCTGCCTGAAGCCACCGTACCTTAGAGAGGAAGGCAGAGGCAGGTAGGAACTGGCACTCATCAAGAGGTACTCGAAAAGCATGAAAAAGCATAGGAAGATAAAGAGCATAAACCAAGGATCTTGGTTTCTTCCTAGCGTTAGTCATCCAGTCCATCATGGTACGTGGAAGATTAAAAGGAACATAAAAATGAAGGTGATACAAAGCAGAGATTTCAAAGTATGTAACCTCATCGGTGGATCCTGCTAAATTGTGTTAGAGATGATCCGATGAAGTTTATAAAAGTAGGGATTGAGAAACTTGGCGAGAAGCTTACGAGGACGTGTGTTAGGGGTACACAAGTCATCCTTAAAGCTTTCTAGGGATGACCCATTGGAAGATATAAACTTTCGAGCTTCAACAAGTTTTTTCCATGAGTTTAGCTCCATGAGTTCAAGGTGTTCGGCCAAGTCGAAATCATCAAATGAAATATCAATACCCGCAACCTGTGAAAAGATATGTGTATCATTGTGAGTAAGGTTGCAGTAGAATATTTGTATGGCATTGAGATATATAACCGAGTTGGTAGTGACAAGTTCATCAAGACAAAGATCATAAAAAAGTTAATCATATTGAGAAAATATAGTAAAATTTATAGGGTGACCCGCAAACACCGGACGTGACCGAAAATCACTAAACCATTCATTAGAAGCATCAAGTTATACGAATATCCGGTCATCATACGTGTTGGGGTCGATTGGACGAGGTGGGTTGAACAATGGGTGAATGGGTTGTTGATTGGGTTGTTCAACGGGTGGTTCAACACGAGGAGGAGCATTCGAAGAGGACGCACCCTCGGTTCGAAGTCTCTTCCCCCTATTGAACAACTTGGGAGCCATAATAATAAAGAAAATTGAAGAATTTTAGATGGAGAGAAGTGTAGAAATATACCTCAATTTGATGATGAGAGATGAAGGAGAAGGGTGAGAGAAGCCTTCTCCTTGAGTTTTGAGAAGAATAATGCTCTAGGAAGGAAGAACTAGGGTTAGGGTTTGGAGTGTCACGACCCGCACCCACTGTGAGGGTACGAGAACGTAACAACGCCTAGCCTACGCCGCAGTGTCGGCGGTAGAACGCTGTCCTAGGTCAATAATCTAGCAATAAAAAGGTACCTGTACAGTATATACACTCCGAATGGAGGTGACATAACAGAACAGTCTCAATCACATCTAAAGAAGATATAGAATAGTAAAGGTAGATAGAGAGATCAGAAGCACAAAGTAATACTATTAAGAGAGAGAAAATCTAAGATAACAACTAAAGAACATCCAGCTCAATACATATCTCTAAATATAACAACATCTCAGAAGAACAACTGAAAATCAAATAACACAATACTGAAAGAAAACTAAAGCCTAGCTATCTCGTCTAGACTCTGGGAATAGCATCCTGTGCTGCAGCTGGGTCCTCCAGAGGAACCAGGTCGCAGGTGTCGTCTAATCCTGCTCCGTAATAGGTAGTACATAGGGCCTCCTCCTCATCCTCTGTAATATTTTCAACAGGTCCAGTCAGGACAGGAGCGAGTATAGTACATCTCAACAGTTCATAGCAGGTTAGAAAATATAATCATGCAGTAAAGTAAGATATAGATACTGAAAAAATGCAGTATGTAAACAGAAAGAGAAACTGTAATAGAAATATCTACTATACATAGAGAGCTAATAGTGACTAGTGAGTCAGAGTAAAATATAAACATATGAATGGCATAGGAGATTCATGACTACAGCTAAGAGAGTGATTCATGACTACAGCTACTGGGATAATATTCACATGTCTATTTCCACTCCCCCATCCCCAATTGATACACAAAGATCTGTTCAAGTTATGTTAAGATTCGTGAAACTTCATATGGCTCATAAAATGAGTGATACGTGAAGGTGATTCATGATGGCTCTGTGAACATGAGAGTACATATGTCACAAGCGATTCGTGAATCAGAGGAAGCATAGAGATACGTGATGATTCGTGAAACGCACAAAACATGCAGTATCCGATGCTCCCGAGGGGGATAACATCTCATGAAAAGATCCATATAGTACCAATCCGTGTGACCAACGTGGCAGTATCAAGTAAAGTAATTTAAAGCAGAAAAATAATTCTAAGCAGGATATGAAATGATCAGAGAATGTACTCGCCTGGTATCCTGAACGTCCGAAGAGAATATACTGTCCGAGGAGTGGTGTCTGTCTCCTATAGAACAGTACAAGTCACAACAAGTCTAAAATAAGAAAATAGACTGCTACAATGCATCTACATAAAGTTTGGGGTCAATCTAGGCTAAAGTCAACCTTTGGTCAACTCCAGTCAACCCTAGAAGTCAAACTAGGTCAACTATGGTCAAACTAGGTCAACTAGTCTATTCTAGCAAGCCCACATCAAATCTAGACTACACAAGTCAACTACACCTGTAACTGGCATTCAAACCCATACCCATAGGCTATGAGTCCTAGGCTATAGGCTATGTTACCTATATACCCACCCACATATCATATATACACATATCAACATGTATATCACATATAGCTATATATATACTATATATACATAGAGAGGGGGTGACATAACATGGCAATGTGGGTGCATAAATAAGAGTGTGTGTGTATATGTGTAGTGTTGTGAGGGTGTTGATTGTGTGTGTGTTTGTGCTTGAATGTGTGTGTTAGTTCATAGGAACAAAATCAACAAATTAGTGTGTGTGTGAGACAGGTTTGTGAGGGGAAAATGTGAGGGTGTGTGGGTAAATCATCACAGGAAACATAAATGGGTTCAAGATTGTGTGTGTGTGGTTATGTGTGTGACTAGTAGGAAAAACAATGTGCAGGAAATACAAACAGTGATAGGGAGAGAGGATAGTGTGTGTATAGGGAAATCAATTCAGTGAGTGAGGGATGATGATGTGAAAATGTGTGTGTATAGGCAAAGTGTTAGGGAATGAGTGTAACAGTGAGGGTTACACAGGAAAACAGTGCACATGTGTCCATGTGTGTGTGTAGGCAATGAGGGAAAACATGTGGGGAAAGTGTACACAGGAAAAGTGAGAGAGAACCCCAAACAATCTCAGGTATTAGAAACATAGGTTTTCATTTGAATACTCAACAGTTCCTACACATATCAGTTTACATGTATCAACACAAAACCAAATGCAGTTTCAGTTTCAATAAAAACTTAGGAAGCCTATTGACAGTGTTAGTCACTGGTTTATTATTAATACACCCAGATTTCAGAAAAGAAGGAAAGAAAAATCAGTTCAGAGTTTTCCATACAGTGAAAAGAGAAGGAGAAAAACTCATAAAACCCCCTGCCCATAATCTCAGGTTATAGAGAACATGTGTATCACAATTTGAACCGTTAACAGCCCACATGTATCAAACTCAATTTAATACCCAACCCTTTCACCAATTCAACCCAAAACACCTCAAAATCGACCCACAAGTAGAAATCATATAGGAGTACTGTAATAAGGACTTAAACAGTGACCAACAACAATCAAATGGGCTAAAAATCAATTCAAATTCGATTATTTAAAACTGAACAAAAACTGGAAAACTGAGAATACATAAGTTTCAGAAAAATAGGGAAATTGGAAAATGATGCACATAATCAAACTAATATGGGTAATTAGTGGTTGGTAATGAATATATAGCATGTACACGTATCATAGGATGTGTTTGTGTCCCAACAATAGGACACAAACGTGTCCAACAGATGAAAACATAAAAACAGTGCACAATACACTGTGAAGTGTGCACAGGCTCGTGCACGTGTGCACGAGTGTCGTGCACACGACACGACACGAATGGGGACTCGTAGTCACCAATGTAGGTTCGCCTAGGGTGTGTCCTCGTGTCCAAGTGCCTGCATAAAATCAAAGTGTCCCCGTGTCCAAGCAATAACAGCGTATCAGTGGCTAAAAAGTGACAGTGCACAGAACAGTGTCTTCCCAGTGCGTGGACGATAACTTGCCAAACAAAGCACGAAGTCCCACGAAACTTGGGGAGCATGGTGACAGTGGGTGCCCCATTGCCCCCACGAAGTTTTGTGTCACGACACGCCGTGTCGTGTCCAATAGAGACCCCGAGATGCGGGGGATCACTGTTCCCACGCGCGCGCGTGTCCAAGTGCGCGTGCACGAGAGTCCTAGTGACACGACACAAACACAAAATTAGCTCAGAGTTCCAGAAATGGTTAAGCGACATTAAAATACAAATTTCCATTCAATTACAATTCAAAAATTCACACAAAAAGTTCTCTGTGGCATTTCATCAAACACAATCAACAGTGCACTGATACGTGTCCTGTTTGGAAACAAAAGGACACGAAAACCTAGGATTTCCTATTCCTATAGTTAGGTTAGGTCTAGGGCTCCCTATTCATGCACTTAAACCAGAATTTCATGGTGGAAATGGAGAGTTACCTCTATGTATCAAATCCTCCCAAAAAGCTCAAAGAGTGGGGTTCTTCCCAATGGTGGAACTCCTCCAAATCTTCCCAAATTTGAGAATACTCATAGCCAACAGAAAGTAGGAAGGATTTAGAACCCAATGCAATTTGTTTGGGTTAAAAAGGAATAAAAATAGATTTATGATGAATTTCTAAAGATGGGAGCTCACCTCTTTCTTCTCTTGCAATAAATTCCTAAGGAAGAGGCTAGCCCTAACTTCTAGGAGGGGATTAAATAGGGGAAATGGTCAATAGTGGCTGCCATGGGCTGATTAGGTTTAGGTTTGGCTATATGGTGTGGGCCTATGGGCTTTAAGTCTCAAGTCATTAATCATGACTTATGAAGTCATGAGCCACTGCCTAATCAACTCCAAAACTCTCCAAACAAGTTCTAATAACTTAAATCTCACTAAATTAGGTCTAACCAAGTTTACTTAACCTAACCAAGTGGTCTTAACCTAGGCCAGTCACTAGGTTAGTCTCCTAGTCAACACTAGTCAACCTACATCTAAACAATTCCAAAATAAATTCTAAAAATTCCCATAAATTCAAATAAATTATAATAAATCCAAATAACCCTAAAAATGTCAAAAATACCCTAATCATAAGGTAGGCTCTAGGGTAGGCAGTATCTACTAATCACCAGCACAACACCAAAATCACAAGTCATAAATTTAAATAATTTAAAATTAATTAAAAATCACTAAAAATTCTAATATGAAATAAATATCATTAATTAATAATTATAATTACAAAATTTCAAAATTACCCTCATTTTAGAAATTGGGTGTTACAATCCTACCCACCTTATAAAAATTTCGTCCTCAAAATTAAGATGGTAGCAGTCTCCTAGGTCAAACACCTCACAATCAAAGTCTCAAACATACCGTCAGATAATCATATACGTCTGTCCAAAATCATGATACTCGGAATCTTCATCGTGCTAGTGAGCAAGGCTACGATAATCACAGAGTCCTCGACTAAGGCACATACCTCTAGAATTATGGTATTTAAAATTTTTGCATTGCCGCATACTTGGCAGCGAAAACCTTAAATTCCCACACCCGAGAAATACATCCTAAATCTGACTATATGTCCTCACTATGCCAGCTAAACACGACTGCCGAAGATTCTAGATTCCATAACTGGGTGACCTAGCCCATATGAATCATCTCAGAAGAAAACCAAGTCGAAAAGAAATGCCAGACCAAAACTTATCAACAGATAAGGAAGCAGATAAGAACAGATGGAATTGAATTTCAAGATAGATATATTGAGGCAAGGTGGGAATGAATTCAAAAAGAACAGAACCTGCAAGCACCTCTCCCACTGCCAGAGCATCCTCGACTGTCATGGCGTAAGCTCGCCCCTGCTGGCCTCCTCCAGCCTGATGCTGATACTGCACAAACCTCTGCTGCTGCGTCGGTAACGGTCCCCGCTGCTGATCTACCGGAGCCTTGGCTCCTCCTCCTGGTGCTGTGCCTATGTACTGGGAACACTTCCTCAGCTGGTGGTCCACTGCTCCATACAGTAGGCACCTGCCCAGCCTCTTCCTGTACTCACCCCATCCATGCCCCGGCTTCTTGCAGTAGGGGAAACTGACTGCCTGCTGTCTGGGTGCCTGATGTTGTCTGGGCTGCTGCTGTCCCTGCTGATGGCCGTGACCCTGGAACTGCTGCTAAAACTGCTGCTGAACGTGCGGCCTCTTGGTCGGTCCTCCGCTACTGCTGTCTCCCTGGGAGTCTCGCCTCCTCTTGAGCCTAAGCTCAAGATCATCCTCTGCAGCTAAAGCGTCCACCAGGATCTCCTCAAATGTAGTGCTATGGGCATTCTTGGTGTAGGACTTGACCTCCTTTACCAAGCCCTTTCGGAACCTCCGGGCCTTCGTCGTCTCGGACAAGTCATCCATAAATCTGCTCAGGCGGCAAAACTCTCCTGCGTACTCCTCCACAGACTGGTTCCCTTGGACTAGGGCCTCGAACTGGGTCTCGAGGGCTCCCAGTGCTGCGTCTGGAAAGAACTTCTCCTTGAACAGCTTCTTGAATGCTGCCCAAGTCTGTCCTGCTATACCGACCCTCGGGTCGGTCTGGTACCATGTACGGGCCAGATCCTGCATCATGCTGGCTGCTGCCTCTATCTGAAGCCTCGTCGGGATCTCAGCCAACCTGAAAATCTCCTCCATATGCTCGATCCACTCATCGGCATACAAGATCCCCTCTATCCTTCGGAAGTCTCTCGGGTGCATCTTCTGGAAATCTTGGATGCCCTTCTCCCGTGGCTGGTACGACTACGGGGCTACCGCTGGCTGAGCTATGACTCTCTCTACTGCAGTCATCGCCAGCTCAATACCTCGTGCGAGCTCTGATGTCTGCCCATGCTGCTGGGTCTGCTGACCCTCCATGTACTGCCAAAAGAAGGCTAACAGCTGAACGGCGTCAATCGTCCCTGCAGGTGGCTGCTGCTGCTGAAGAAGTATATCCGGAATCACCGGACTCGGCTCATGCCTCACTGCTGGTGGGGCTCCTCCAAAAGCTGCTGAAACGCCTACCCCAGCTGGCATGACTGGGGCTGCGGCACCAGGGGCTGACTGCTGAGCATGAGAGGTGGCAGACCTCTCATCGACGTCCCCCTGGCCCTGGCGATGCGATCGCGTCTCAACCATCCTGGAGACACAAATCAAAAGGAAACAACTGCTGAGAATGAGTCGAAATACCAAAGGAGGACAGTTTAAATTCAAGAAAGACAATAAGCGGCAAAATATAGATATACAGAATCTGAATAAGAGTTTTTCCTATTTGTGATTGAGTACCTTCAAAAAAATATCCTAATCCTATTGCAGGCTGTAGGGATACTCTAGTTCGAATACCACTACATAAACTCGGACCTGCATGGGCCACCACTAAAAACGTGTCACGACCCGCACCCACTGTGAGGGTACGAGAACCTAACAACGCCCAGCCTACGCTGCAGTGTCGGCGGTAGAACGCTGTCCTAGGTCAATAATCTAGCAATAAAAAGGTACCTGTACAGTATATACACTCCGAATGGAGGTGACATAACAGAACAGTCTCAATCACATCTAAAGCAGATATAGAATAGTAAAGGTAGATAGAGAGATCAGAAGCACAAAGTAATACTATTAAGAGAGAGAAAATCTAAGATAACAACTAAAGAACATCCAGCTCAATACATGTCTCTAAATATAACAACATCTCAGAAGAACAACTGAAAATCAAATAACACAATACTGAAAGAAAACTAAAGCCTAGCTATCTAGTCTAGACTCTGGGAATAGCATCCTGTGCTACAGCTGGGTCCTCCAGAGGAACCAGGTCGCAGGTGTCGTCTAATCCTGCTCCGTAATAGGTGGTACATAGGGCCTCCTCCTCATCCTCTGTAATATTTTCAACAGGTCCAGTCAGGACAGGAGCGAGTACAGTACATCTCAACAGTTCATAGCAGGTTAGAAAATATAATCATGCAGTAAAATAAGATATAGATACTGAAGAAATGCAGTATGTAAACAGAGAGAGAAACTGTAATGGAAATATCTACTATACATAGAGAGCTAATAGTGACTAGTGAGTCAGAGTAAAATATAAACATGTGAATGGCATAGGAGATTCATGACTACAGCTAAGAGAGTGATTCATGACTACAGCTACTGGGATAATATTCACATGTCTATTTCCACTCCCCCATCCCCAATCGATACACAAAGATCTGTTCAAGTTATGTTAAGATTCGTGAAACTTCACATGGCTCATAAAATGAGTGATACGTGAAGGTGATTGATGATGGCTCTGTGAACCTGAGAGTACATGTGTCACAAGCGATTCGTGAATCAGAGGAAGCATAGAGATACGTGATGATTCGTGAAACGCACAAAACATGCAGTATCCGATGCTCCCGAGGGGGATAACATCTCATGAAAAGATCCATATAGTACCAATCCGTGTGACCAACGTGGCAGTATCAAGTAAAGTAATTTAAAGCAGGAAAATAATTCTAAGCAGGATATGAAATGATCAGAGAATGTACTCGCCTGGTATCCTGAACGTCCGAAAAGAATATACTGTCCAAGGAGTGGTGTCTGTCTCCTATAGAACAGTACAAGTCACAACAAGTCTAAAATAAGGAAATAGACTGCTACAATACATCTACATGAAGTTTGGGGTCAATCTAGGCTAAAGTCAACCTTTGGTCAACTCCAGTCAACCCTAGAAGTCAAACTAGGTCAACTATGGTCAAACTAGGTCAACTAGTCTATTCTAGCAAGCCCACATCAAATCTAGACTACACAAGTCAACTACACCTGTAACTGGCATTCAAACCCATACCCATAGGCTATGAGTCCTAGGCTATAGGCTATGTTACCTATATACCCACCCACATATCATATATACACATATCAACATGTATATCACATATAGCTATATATATACTATATATACATAGAGAGGGGGCGACATAATATGGCAATATGGGTGCATAAATAAGAGTGTGTGTATATGTGTAGTATTGTGAGGGTGTTGATTGTGTGTGTGTTTGTGCTTGAATGTGTGTGTTAGTTCATAGGAACAAAATCAACAAATTAGTGTGTGGGTGAGACAGGTTTGTAAGGGGAAAATGTGAGGGTGTGTGGGTAAATCATCACAGGAAACATAAATGGGTTCAAGATTGTGTGTGTGTGGTTGTGTGTATGACTAGTAGGAAAAACAATGTGCAGGAAATACAAACAGTGATAGGGAGAGAGGACAGTGTGTGTATAGGGAAATCAATTCAGTGAGTGAGGGATGATGATGTGAAAATGTGTGTGTATAGGCAAAGTGTTAGGGAATGAGTGTAACAGTGAGGGTTACACAGGAAAACAGTGCACATGTGTCCATGTGTGTGTGTAGGCAATGAGGGAAAACATGTGGGGATAGTGTACACAGGAAAAGTGAGAGAGAACCCCAAACAATCTCAGGTATTAGAAACATAGGTTTTCATTTGAATACTCAACAGTTCCTACACATATCAGTTTACATGTATCAACACAAAACCAAATGCAGTTTCAGTTTCAATAAGAACTTAGGAAGCCTATTGACAGTGTTAGTCACTGGTTCTTTATTAATACACCCAGATTTCAGAAAAGAAGGAAAGAAAAATCAGTTCAGAGTTTTCCACACAGTGAAAAGAGAAGGAGAACAACTCATAAAACCCCCTGCCCATAATCTCAGGTTATAGAGAACATGTGTATCACAATATGAACCGTTAACAGCCCACATGTATCAAACTCAATTTAATACCCAACCCTTTCACCAATTTAACCCAAAACACCTCAAAATCGACCCACAAGTAGAAATCATATAGGAGTACTGTAATAAGGACTTAAACAGTGATCAACAACAATCAAATGGGCTAAAAATCAATTCAAATTCGATTATTTAAAATTGAACAAAAACTGGAAAACTGAGAATACATAAGTTTCAGAAAAATGGGGAAATTGGAAAATGATGCACATAATCAAACTAATATGGGTAATTAGTGGTTGGTAATGAATTTATAGCATGTACACGTGTCATAGGATGTGTTTGTGTCCCAGCAATAGGACACAAACGTGTCCAACAGATGAAAACATGAAAACAGTGCACAATACACTGTGCAGTGTGCACAGGCTCGTGCACGTGTGCACGAGTGTCGTGCACACGACACGACACTAATGGGGACTCGTGGTCACTAATGTAGGTTCGCCTAGGGTGTGTCCTCGTGTCCAAGTGCCTGCACAAAATCAAAGTGTCCCCGTGTCCAAGCAATAACAGCGTATCAGTGGCTAAAAAGTGACAGTGCACAGAACAGTGTCTTCCCAGTGCGTGGACGATAACTTGCCAACCAAAGCACGAAGTCCCACGAAACATGGGGAGCATGGTGACAGTGGGTGCCCCATTGTCCCCACGAAGTTTTGTGTCACGACACGTCGTGTCGTGTCCAACAGAGACCCCGAGATGTAGGGGATCACTGTTTCCACGCGCGCGCGTGTCCAAGTGCGCGTGCACGAGAGTCCTAGTGACACGACACAAACACAAAATTAGCTCAGAGTTCCAGAAATGGTAAGAGACATTAAAATACAAATTTCCATTCAATTACAATTCAAAAATTCACACAAAAAGTTCTCTGTGGCATTTCATCAAACACAATCAACAGTGCACTGATACGTGTCCTGTTTGGACACGAAAGGACACGAAAACCTAGGGTTTCCTATTCTTATAGTTAGGTTAGGTCTAGGGTTCCCTATTCATGCACTTAAACCAGAATTTCATGGTGGGAATGGAGAGTTACCTCTATGTATCAAATCCTCCCAAAAAGCTCAAAGAGTGGGGTTCTTTCCAATGGTGGAACTCCTCCAAATCTTCCCAAATCTGAGAATACTCATAGCCAACAGAAAGTAGGAAGGATTTAGAACCCAATGCAATTTGTTTGGGTTAAAAAGGAATAAAAATGGATTTATGATGAATTTCTAAAGATGGGAGCTCACCTCTTTCTTCTCTTACAATAAATTCCTAAGGAAAGAGGCTAGCCCTAATTTCTAGGAGGGGATTAAATAGGGGAAATGGTCAATAGTGGCTGCCATGGGCTGATTAGGTTTAGGTTTGGCAACATGGTGTGGGCCTATGGGCTTTAAGTCTCAAGTCATTAATCATGACTTATGAAGTCATGAGCCATTGCCTAATCACCTCCAAAACTCTCCAAACAAGTTCTAATAACTTAAATCTCACTAAATTAGGTCTAACCAAGTTTACTTAACCTAACCAAGTGGTCTTAACCTAGGTCAGTCACTAGGTTAGTCTCCTAGTCAACACTAGTCAACCTTCATCTAAACAATTCCAAAATAAATTCTAAAAATTCCCATAAATTCAAATAAATTATAATAAATCCAAATAATCCTAAAAATGTCAAAAATACCCTAATTACAAGGTAGGTTCTAGGGTAGGCAGTATCTACTAATCACCAGCACAACACCAAAATCACAAGTCATAAATTTAAATAGTTTAAAATTAATTAAAAATTACTAAAAATTCTAATATGAAATAAATATCATTAATTAATAATTATAATTACAAAATTTCAAAATTACCCTCATTTTAGAAACTGGGTGTTACATGGAGAAAATAAGTTTGGAAGGTGGCAATAAATGAGAGAGAAGAGGGGAACCCGATTTTTAGTGTAGGGGTTCGAATGGTCGCAGCCAATGTGGACCATTGGATCTTAATCTGATCAGCGGTTGAGGCTGCTTTCGGTTCTGGAACAGCCAGACCGAATTCATACATGCTAGAAAAGAAATTTTGATCAATTAAGTGAGACTAAGAAACAAGATAATAAGTAGATGCCTGATATAAAAAGAGAAAACCAAGTAGCGAATTGCAAAAATTTAACGTTGAATCAAAGTGAAGTTTGAAATTTTGAATTTGCATGTGATAAATAAAAGTAGACCATGTAATAAACAAGGAAATATGCCTTAATTCAATATTTTGAAGCTGCAATGGGGTAGCTGCAGGGGCCGGATCCCAGCTAGCGGTAGTCCTGAGGACTAGTGCACCGTATCGCTTAGGCTTTTACGCCTTGTTGTCAGAAGGACCCTTTCGGCTTGTACCCATAGCAAGTTCATCATAAAGAATCAAGACATAAGCGATATTTACGCAGGTTACTTTAATAAATAACAGCTTCATCCAAAATTCCTAGTTCACGACAAAGAAAGTTAAAACGCTCTTCGGATAGTGGTTTGGTAAAGAAATCTGCTAGCTGATGATCGGTGTCAATAAATTCTAAGTTAATAGTGCCATTTTGTTGATGATCACGCAAAAAGTGGTGATTTATTTCAATGTACTTCGTGCGTGAGTGACATTTGGGGTTCTTATTGAGATTTATAGCACTAGTGTTATCACAAAAAATAGGAATGTGCATAAAAGATAAGTTATAGTCTTCAAGGGTTTGCTTCATCCACAAAATTGTGCACAACAACGACCAGCTGCAATATATTCAGCTTCTGTTGTGGATAGTGCAACAGAATTCTGCTTCTTGCTAAACCAAGAGACTAGAGCCTTTCCTAATAAATGACACGTGCCGCTCATACTTTTACGGTCGACCTTACATCCGGCAAAATCAGCATCAGAGTAACCAATGAGGTCAAATGATGTTGACTTAGGATACCATAGGCCCACTGTAACCTTACCCTTAAGGTATCGAAAGATACGCTTAACAGCAGTCATGTGTGATTCCTTAGGATTAGCTTGATATCTAGCACACAGGCAAACGCTAAACATAATATCAGGGTGACTAGCAGTTAAATAAAGTAGACTACCTATCATACCTCGATACTTACGTTGATCTACTGGTTTGCCGCTTTTATTTGGTTCTAGTTTAGTTGTAGTAGCCATTGGAGTGCTGATTTGTTTGACGTTGTCAAGGTCGAATTTTTTCAGCATGTCCTTTGTATACTTAGACTGACAGATGAAAGTTCCATTTGACGTTTGTTTGACTTGCAGTCAAAGAAAGTAGTTGAGCTCCCCCATCATGCTCATCTCAAACTCGGTCTGCATACACTTGGCAAAATCTTGACAGAGGATTTTATTAGTATAACCAAATATAATATCATCCACGTAAATTTGTACTAAGAGAATAGTGTCTTTGAAAGATTTTATAAAAAGTATAGTGTCAACTTTCCCTTTAGAAAAACCTTTTTCAAGCAAGAAATTGCTTAGCCGTTCATACCAAGCTCTAGGGGCTTGTTTGAGGCCATACAACGCTTTCTTGAGCTTGAAAACATAGTCGGGAAATTTGTGATTTTCAAAACCAGAGGGTTGTTTTACAAAAACTTCCTCCTTAATAAATCCATTCAAGAAAGCACTTTTAACATCCATTTGAAACAATTTGAAATTTTAAAAGTTGGCAAATGCACAAAGCATCCGAATGGATTCTAATCTCGCAACTAGAGCATATGTCTTATCGTAGTCGATACCTTCCTCTTGGTTGTATCCTTGAGCTACTAGACGAGCTTTGTTGCGTGTAACTGAACCATCTTCATTTACTTTGTTTCGAAAATCCCATTTAGTACCAATAATCGAGTGATTTACCGGTCTAGGAACAAGTTCCCAAACTTGGCTCCTCTTGAATTGGTTGAGTTCTTTTTGTATGGCAGAAATCCAAAATTCATCATTAAAAGCTTCTACAATGTTTTTTGGCTCAATTTGTGAAATGAAGGCAGTACTAGCAATGGAGTCTCTTATTGATGATCTAGTACTTACTCCACGTGAAACATCACCTATAACCAAGTTTTTTGGATGTGATGGCTTGAAAGAAAATTTCTTTGGCAAGCCCTCCAGAGAATTGGTTTCAATGGCTGTGTTCATTGGAGTAGAGGTTGATGGCTCAACATCATCATCAAGAGTAGCTGTTGTACTGTTATCTTCATCGAAAGTCACATTTGTAGACTCTTCCATAATTAATGAGCGTTTGTTGAACACTCTATATCCCTTGCTCTTGGTCGCATAGCCAAGGAATATACCATCGTCAGCTTTGGCATCAAATTTGCCTAAGTTGTCTTTGTTGTTAAGGATAAAACATCGACAACCAAAAACTCAAAAATATGAAACATTTGGAGTTCTTCCAAACCAAAGCTCATAGGGTGTTTTCTTCGTAGTAGGACGAATAAGCACCCTATTTAAAATATGGCATGCTGTACTGACAGCTTCAGCCCAAATATATTTCGGAAGAGAGAATTTATTTAACATGACTCTAGCTATATCGCCAAGAGTCCTATTCTTCCGCTCCACAACAACATTTTGTTGAGGAGTTCTTGGACAAAAAAACTCATGATTAAAACTATTTAAATCACAAAACTTTTCAAAATTACTATTTTCGAATTTGCCTCCATGATTACTTCAGATTTGAGTAATCATGTAGCCTTTTTCGCTTTGAACCTTTTTAGCAAATATTTTGAAAACAGAAATAGCATCACTTTTATTTGTAAGAAAGAAAACCCAAGTAAATCTAGAAAAGTCATCAATTATAACAAAAGCGTAGAGTTTTCCACCAAGACTGGCTACCCTACTAGGGCCAAATAAATCCATATAAAGTAATTGCAATGGTCTAGTAGTACTTACAGAGTTTATGGAATGAAATGAGGACTTGGTTGCCTTATTCAATTCACATTCGGCACATACCGTGTCCTTTTTGAATGTGATGTCGGACAAGCCTCTGACTAGCTTCTTCGTCAATAGTCTGGATATAGTATCCATATTGGCATGACCAAGATGCTGGTGCCATAGTAATCTTTCATCCTTGGGAGCATAGAGACATCTTCCTGCACTGTTAGTATCTCTAGATAGATAGAAAATATAAATATTATCCTCTCTTATCCCTTCAAAAACGATGTCTCTTGTTGACCTATCATAAATGAAGCATTTATTTTATCCAAAGTTAATATCATACCCATGATCAGCAAGATGACTTATGCTGAGCAGGTTATGCTTTAACTCGGTCACTAGGCAGACATCGTTTATTATAGGAGAAGGAGGATGACCTATAGTACCATTACCAATGATATACCCTTTAAGGTTGTTGCCGAAGGATACATACCCTTCCCTCTTTATCGATAGTGATGCGAAAAGATTTGTGTCTCCCGTCATATGTCGCGAGCATCCACTATCGAGAATCCACTTACTCTTAGTTGAGGAGGGAAGGTCCACCTACATCAAGAGTAGATGTGACCTTTGGTACCCTAGTTCTTGCGGGTCCTGAAAAGTTAGTTTTCGGCAACCATGCATATATGTTTCTATCTACTAATCTCCTAACTCTACATTGTGGTGAAATATGTCAATATAGTCCACAATAAGTACAAATAGCATTCCTATTTATGCTAGGAGCATGTTGATGATGTCTATATGTAGAGTGGTGTGGAGTAGCATGGTGATGATATCTATATGTGGAGTGGTGTGGAGTAGCATGGTGATAATGTCTATATGTAGCATGGTAAGAGTGGTATGGAGCATGATGATGACTATATGCGGCTGCAGGATGATGTTTATATCTATTAGCAGTATGATGGTGATTTTGTTTATGTGCAACATAGTGATGATTGTATCTATGTGTAGCATGGTGATTATGTTTCATATGAGAAATATTTCTACGTGCATGTGGTTTGTGTGCTTTATGAAAGTGAGTGTACATATAAGCATGATTACGTGTTGCAGGTAGATGACGTGGTTGACTAGTATGAATAGTGTCAAGCTTTGTGTGTGTCTCATGTGATTGGGTTTGAGGTTGAGCAACCTGTTTTCCCAATCTAGTCTCTAACTTCTTAGAGACAGCCTGTAGTTCATCAATCTTAGTATTCAAACCATAAATCTTAGTGATAGAGATCTTGTGTCTATTCTTTTCTTCAGCAATCTCAGTGTTGAGTGCTGTGATCTCTTGTGTTTGCTTTTCAATACGTGCTTCGGCATCATGTAGGCTTAATTTAAGCTTAGACACCTCATTTGTGACTTCCGTGGGTGAAGTGTCTCTAATATTATCAAGCAATGAAGAGAGTCTTTGAATCTCGACTTCATAACTTTTGATCTTCTCCTTGGCGTATTTATATTTACCAATGACTTTCTTGTGGTCATTGAGTAAATCATTGAATGCATCACCAAGTTCATCAAAAGTAAAATCATCGAGAGTTTTACTAGTTACCTTGTCGGATGTATCCATTAGGCAAACATTGGCGGTGTCTTGAGGAGAGTCCTTTTCTTCCTCGGAGCTACTGGCTTCGCTTTCATGCCAAATACTTGTGTTAGCATATTTCTTTAAGGAAGCTTTCTTGTATATTTTTTCATATCGGTTGCTCTTCTTTGTGAATGGGCAGTCTTTTCGGACGTGTCCAGTCTTCTTGCAACCGTAGCATGTTGGCTCTTCTTCGTCATCGTCTTGTGGTTCCTTCTTTCTTCGATTGAAGCGAAGGAATTTCTTGAAGTTGCGGACAAGGAGAGCTTGATCTTCACCTTCCGAGTTGTCGTCATTCGTCTCTTCAAGATCAGCCCTTCGTCGGTGAGCTTTAAGGGCAATCTCCTTTGCCTTAGGAGCAGGCTCTTCGAAGTCTTTGAGGTCAAGCTCATGAGTCATCAGCTTTCCCATCAAAGTCTCCATGGACATAGTTGTAAGATCATTTCCTTCTTTGATGGTTGTCATCTTAGGGTTCCAAATCTTTGGTAGCCCCCTTAGTATCTTGCGGTTCTTCTCGTGATTTGTATATTGTTTACCGAGAGAAGACAAGGAATTGATGATGTCGAGGAATCTTGTAATCATTTATGTGATCGTCTCATTTGGTTTCATCTTGAAAGCCTCATATTCTTGAGTAAGATGACTTATGTTTGACTCCTTGACTTGGGTGGTTCCTTCATGCGTCACCTCTAGAAGTCTCCATACTTCATGAGCGGTGGTGCATGTTGAGACCCTGTTGAACTCATTCCTGT
Source organism: Iris pallida (assembly GCA_029216955.1). Classification (NCBI taxonomy): domain Eukaryota; kingdom Viridiplantae; phylum Streptophyta; class Magnoliopsida; order Asparagales; family Iridaceae; genus Iris; species Iris pallida. The sequence goes on from JANAVB010031815.1 coordinate 4,012,129, forward strand.
CTATAGCACAAAATAAAGCATTAATAGCCCTCGCATCTAGACTCGCCTGTTTCTTCTCCTCATCAGAATATTTGTCATGGGGTTTCTCAACGAGATCACCGTTGACAACTATCCTGACGGGCTTTTTGAAACCATCGGTGACAATGGTCCACAGGTCGAAGTCTAGCGACTTGAGATAAAAACTCATCCTTGTTTTCCAATAGGTGTAGTTAGTTCCATCAAATAGAGGAGGCATATGAGTGGACTGCCCTTTACCGTGATTGGAAATCATGGATTGTGTGGTTGCCATGGATCAGCTCTAGGATGTTAGTCCTTGTTGAGAGAACCGAGCTCTGATACCAATTGAAGAACCAATAGGCAACTCTAAAGGGGAGACGGAATGGAGTTTATGACAATAATGTCCAATTAAAAAATTAAACTCTTTCACCAGCAGAAAATAATCAGAGTAAATGCGAAAATAGTAAAGAGCAATAAAGCATACGCAAACACAGCCGATTTTAACCTGGTTTCCCTCGTGGAGGACTAGTCCAGGCCTGAGAACTCTAGCTCAGGATTAAATCCACTATTTTTGAAATAGTAGTTACACCCTGTACCTTTTCTTCAGAAGAGCACGTCAACTTCTTACAGAGATCGCAGTGGCGATGCTTGGAGTTTTTCAAGCGACTTCTTGAACTCTTGCACAAACTCCTAACTGAAAAGTATTGAGCACTTTGAGGCTTAGGGAGCTTGTGGCTAGTAGATGAGAAGGGTATGGCTTATATAAGGCTTTAGAGAGAAGAGAAGAGAAGATTGGATAAATGAAAATGAAAGAATTCATGGCCTATTTATAGGATACCATACAGACAGAATTCGGCCAGAATTCTGGTTGGAACATTCAAAAATTTGGCCGTTGGACAACTTGTATCCAGACAACCCCAAAAATTAGGGTCCTGGAATTTAGGAGGCAGAGTTCGGCCCAAACTCTGTGTGGAGGCAGAGTTCGGCCCGAACTCTGTCTCCAGAGCACAGAATGGGTCCAATGGCCAATAGGCTGTTTGGATGTTTGGTGGGGCTTTTGACTTGAGGTATAGGTATAGTCTAAGTCTCAAAATGCTCAGCATAGCTCAGTTTACATAAGTCTAGACTCAAATAAAGTGAAAAATATAGACTCAAACTGGGAAGCATTGCAGGTGCGAGCTGTCGTCTAGCTTGTACCGAATTTAGTCTTCATGTGTCGTATTGAAATATTAGAAGTATCATGTTGTCAATTGTATCAATATATGGTTGACTGTAATTTTGTGTCAACAAGGATGACTAAACCAAACTGATGTGACACTTTGGGGACAACGTTTGCAAATGCAGACATCTCCAAAGAAAAAGACATCCGGGTTTGGCGTACATATAGTCGTAGCTCTGTTACTAGATTCTCAACGGTAACTAAGAGAGAAACATGGATCACATAAAACAGGTATTCTCCGAATAAATATAGATATAATATATAAAGTATAGTGCACAAAATGGCTCGTGCAAGTAGTAATTGTGCTAAACTTTGTCCTAAACTCTCAAGAATCAATAAGTTGCATCCACAACTTACCATTGTGACCTCTATCGAGACGGTAAATCCTATGACACATCTAAAAAATAAACTGACAATAACCAATCTTATCCTACAAGTATCAGGGAATCCGGTATCTCATGGTATCAAGCTCAGCTATCAGGATAATATATGTGTCAATCACATGTCGTATCATACAGGTCTCAATGGAAATAAATCTATAGATCTCAAGCAGGCTCTATATATCAGTACTAGACAACTAAACAGTTGAATGCACCCGAATATAATCTGGAAGCCCCTATTGATATAACCACTAAGGTCCAAGACAATGAATAAAATAACAAGAAATAAAGGACAAAGATAGAAAATGAACTGTACAATAACAAGGTGCACTTTCCTGATTTTACAGTATGAAGATGAAAGGTACCTCGCGGCCACGCCTCCGGAATCCAATACTCATAAATAATTAATTATATAGTTTAAGTATTTAATCATAAAACTTATGATATGACTTAAGTAGCGAATTTAATTAATATTTTAGACCATAATAACTATATCCAAATATCTCATGAAACCACTTAGATTCATACACAATAACACATACGTTTCATGAGACACCAGGACCTAGTTTTATGGTTTCCGACTTCCGAAATTGTCGGTTATACCCTTACTTCGTGGGTATGCCTAAAAATCATCTAAAATCATAAAAATAATTATTTTAATTTATTTTTACAAAAAAAATAAGTTCTAAATTCCATATTTGGAATTCTAAATTTTTTTTGACTATTCGACTTTGATGCCGGCTATCTACCCAAAACGTGTCCGGAACATCGCCTACTATCCAATATGGCTTAAATATGTTACATAATATATTAAAATAGAATTAATATATATTATTTATCAGAAAATAAAATTACTCTTGATTATCTACTTAATCCCTAATTTGCAGCCTTTCTAGGCTAGTAGTTTACATGAAAAGTTAGTATTTCGATCCCTATCTTTTTCGAACAGATCTACGATGATAAAATCACAAAAAATTGCTTAAAAATTATATTTTATAGTAATAAACCTATATTAGATTTAGTTTTGAAAAATACCAAAAAAAAATAGAGTTCCTTCACAACGGTGCTAAAAATCAACATTACCGAAATTCGATTTCTCAACAATTCTAGATGCAACTTCTAGGGACAAAAATATATGATAAAAGGGACTAGAATCTAATTTATAGGACATTAATCTCATATTTTCTACATAATTATAACCATAAGATTCGAGATGGAAAGAGATAGAATTTATCAAAATGATTTGCTAGAAGGTTTGTGGGTGCTCCTCCTTGCAAAAATCCCAAGTTTCTTATCTTGCTTGCTTGCTAACCCATTCTTGAAGGGTTTAAAGGTGTTGAAAATGGCTCTTGAAGGTTGGATGGTGAAGATAAAGCTTCTAGGGTTTGTTTACTGGAGTTTGGATGGAAGAAAGATGAATGGAGGAGTTTTTATGATGAAGGTATGAAGATGATGGATTTGGGGAGAGGGGGTGCTGCCAAAAATTGAGGGAGGGAGAGAGGAGTGGCCGGCCAAGTAAAGGAGAGAAAAGAACTAATTAGAGTTAGGGTTTGGGTTTGGATAGAAGTAGGCATATATATAGACTTTGTGGGTTTACATGCATGTAGTATTATAGGAAACCTGTTCCTATAGGGGAGTTGGCCGAATATACATGGGGCTGTTTTGGTTCAGCCATAGTGTGGGCCCCTCATGGGTTGGGTAGATTATTTGGTTAGTTGGGATTTATTTAAATATGTAGTTTCCTAATATAGAATCAATTAGATCTATATATAAATATAGATCCAAAAATCTGAATAAATATTATATAATATATATATATATATATTTTAAATATAATATATATATATATATATATATATATATATATATATATATATATATATATATATATATATTATACATTAATATATATATATATATATATATATATATATATATATATATTAATGTATAATATATATATATATATATATATATATATATATATATATATATATATATATATATATTAATGTATTTTTAATGCACAACATGCCTACATAGGTTAGGTTTGGCTTGGAAGAAGTTCGGAAAGGTTTGGTGCAACCGGGTCTCCTAAAAAGTCATAAATGCTTATATTAACTAATTAATTAATCAAAATATGACTTGGGCCACAACTTGATTTGTTAACATGAAAAAAACTAAAATATGACTATAACATCCCTATCATGGCTAGTATACTAGTCAAAGCACCCGACTACACTAGACATACCATACTTTCTAGTCAACTTGCACATTCAAACTCAATCATGACTATAACCCTTTTTATATAATAAAAATAGTATAAAATAAATAAAAATCCAAAATAATATATTAGCTAAATTTAATACTATTTTATTTTAAGGTATTTTATAGTGAGAGTGGTTAAGAGATTGAGAGGAAATTCTCACCGGCTCTGCATGGAGGTGCAGTGATCGCCGGCTGGAGACGGTCGGTCTCGGAGGGAGGAGCTTGTGCTCGACAGAGCGGTGGCCAATGGTTGGTGGAGCCTCAACTGGAAGCTTGACGACCCCACGATGGTGTGCAATACTACGAAAAGCGAGGCCTGTCGGAGGTTGGTCTTGGCAGAGGGGCCGTCGGCGCGGTCGTCAGAGCTGGGTGTTGTGCCGTCTCGGAGAGCAGCTATAGGCTCAGGGGTCTCCAAAAAGGCACCACATCGGCTACATTCAGGTTTGGGTGAGCATAGAGTTGCTTGCGATGGTCGAAGGTGTTGGTGATGCTGGTGGCGATGATGGTAGTGGCAGCAATTGGCGGACCTAGAGGAGTAGGTGGACAAAAAGTAGTGGTTATGGCGTTGACGTGGTGGTGGTATGGTGGTCACGGCCAGGTTTAGGGAAGAACATGGAGTAGTGGCCGGGATCGGGTCTTGAGGTCGCGACGTCGGTGGACAGATATGGTGGTGGCGCTGCTTACGACGACAGAGGGAGAAGGTAGCACCGTCGAGATGTCGGCTGAGGTAGTGGCAACAGTATCACCACGTCAAGGGTGGGTGGTGGTGCGGGCTTTAGTGGTGGTGGCGATAGTTGCTGGTCGGCTATGTTGGCATTAGTTCTATGAACAGTGGACGAGATGGCCGAAGACAGAGGCCTGGTGGAGGAGCATCCAGCAGGCGGATGATGGCAAGGTTAGACTAAGGTTAGGGTTTGGAAAATTGGATGTGTCCGAGATTGTCGTACACGATGAAGGTAGATATGTGGATTTGTATCGCGTCCGGCATATCAGACACGATGAAGAGTCTTTGTAACACCCAAGTCCCAAATTACGTAGGACCAGGAGTATGTAGACATGCTAGCTACATATCTAGTGGACTCTAGTCCGGCTCGGATACGTATAAGTTGTCTTGGTGTTCTAATTCTATCTATCAATCAACTATAAATATATTTATCTCAATCCATAGGATAAATAACATCGAGAATGAACATTATATGTCATGGTCTACAACCCAATAAAACATATATTCAATTAGACCCGAAGAACGATATGGGTCTACAAAATAAGACTAGATAACAGAACAAAAATAATAAAAAAATATAAAAGCACGATAAAATACCTGAGCCAGATACATCAATACCTCTATGATCAGCGGAATATCTCTGCATGACTACCTAGAGAGATCACCAGGTCCTCAAGGACAACGTACAAAAAAATGCCAAAAGTAAAAATAAAGAAAGAATATAAATACTGAAGGGTATCTACCATAGCCATCTAAGTAAAATGCACATGAGAACACCTTCCGGATATCAGGCTTCAATTACTAAGTCTCACAAGTACCTCAGCACTCACACCCATGGCACCGTGTCATGGTAACTTGCGCAAACATGTCAAGATAACACCAAAGCTCGAGTATAGAGACTGTGAAAATGAGTCAGATAACAACCAAGTCCCCGCTATAGATACATGGCCAAACATGTTAAGGTAGCCTGATATGACAAAAATGTTCTCCCCACCCCATGTTCTAGTACTATCAAGTCGAGTCATGTCAAGTTAAGTAGATCTCAAGTACAAGCAAATCCTGTAGCGTAATACGAAGTTCGTAGCCATAAATATCTCATGTAGACTTCGTATCATGATCATGTTAGCATACTACAGTTTGGCATATCAATAAAACATGAATAAAATGTATTGCCATGCCTAGTATTGATATCTGATATCTATATACAGACATCGACACTCGAATGCCATTCGGACGCTAAGTACCAACTGATCCTACGCCCACAACATCTAGAGATAAAAAAAGATTAACAACAAAGAAAAGAAAAAGACAAAAATACTGAAACTTTGGCAATGTACACTTGTCTGTCTCATGCAACTTTGCGAACTGCTATCCTACTCCAAGATCCTCGCTCACTCCGTCAATGTACACCCATCATAATAATTATACTATTAGTGAAACGCTCATGTCATACCCTACATGTGTAACACCCAAGTCCTAAAATATGTAGGACTAGGTACGTAGACAAGTTAGCTGTATACATACGAAGTACAGGGGCCTTGTATGTATACATAATCTGTAAAATACAGTAAACCACAACTAACTAATCTCATCCACAAAATAAGAGAATAAAAGATATCATATAATGAATTATTCTGATACAATATTTTGGGTGGAGACACATCCACTACCAACCAAAATAAAAAGAAAAGAGATACATGACATACGAAAGAATTGGTGAAAGTAGCAAGAAAGGTCCAAGGCACGTCATCTTCGAAGAAATGGAGAAGATCAAGACATGGCTAGAATACCTGCGGAAGACATGAACACACACCTGGAGAGATCACCGGGTCCTCAGAGGGACGTAACAAGATATAGGAAGAACAAGCTAATATGAACTGTCAAAATAATAATAATATGCAAGACTCTCCTAGACACCAATATGCAAAAGGAAATGCTAACCACCTATTGTACAATTTAGAGGACAACTTTTCTGCGTATGGGTGGGATTTAGGCTACATGTACGTAACTGGCATCCAGTCATCTGTATCCGTCCGTAACGTCCAAAACGTCAGAGGACATCTGCAAATATGATCGCCACAGTTCCATCCGGAGACTGTGGTTTACCAGTTTGGTTTCCCATACGCATTAGCGACTGTCCTCTCCCAATGTTTCCCACATTGTCCAAGTCATGTCCATAACTCGTCCAGTTTTGTAACTGCTTGAGTCTCTATACCCTAGTCATAGCAGTTACGAACATCTACGGTCAAACGACTTTAGAGATGGCCAGTCCATAAGTCGTGCCCCTAGCAAAATATCTCAAACCGTACAGTATGAGTGTCATAGCCAAAGGAGATATAAGGATATCCCCCAACAAGAAGGTAGTATGCTAAAACTAAGTTAACATGCATATAGTAAAGTAAAACGACCAATAGAGTCGCTTTCACCCAAGTGTGGCTTGGACGCACAGTTTATAACAATTAAAAATAACAAATATGAAACAAAGTAAATAATACAAAAAATAAATAATATAGCAGTTAATTAGCAAGGTATACTTGTCTGAGCCCTGAGTACTGTGGTAGCGAAGATCAGACAGGAAAGTCGATGGAACAACGGCTACCGAGGAACTAAGGTCCAAACAAACATCTCTGGATGCTGAAAATAGTCTATTATCTAATTATAATTAATACTGTACCTATTATATTTATTTAATAAATTTTGAAATTAGGATATGGTATAGATTTTCATATCAGCTTTCCGTAAAACTAAACGGATCGCATTTTCGTGCCCGAAATCACCCGAAATCACAAAAATATCGAAATATGTTTATTTTTCGGACATCTAATACTCAATTAGTTTTACAAAAATCTGCAGAACAAATTTTGTCTATTAAAATATGTTTTTGGAAACATTACCTCGATACGCTTCTTTTAAAAAAACTGGAGGCAAAACGGAGTTCAGAGCTAGGAGATATCGTCGTTCCAAGTTGCTCTTGCTGCTAAAAAGCGGGATTGAATTCTAATGATGAATTTTAGAGTTTTTATTGGACTAAAAATAATTTTGAATTATGGCTGATAGAAGGGGGATGTATTGGGTCTATATATGTATTTATTTCAGATTTATCTCCTAAATTAGATAGGATTTGATTTAAATAAATTGGAGTTTGCTTTGTTATGATAGGATATAGATAGAGATATTTTCCTAGTAGAAGTAGGATTAGTATTTATTTAAAATATTATTTATATTTATCTAAATTATCTATAACATTATTTAAAATTACTATAGATAATAAATAGAGTTAATATTTATTTAAACAACCTTCATCTAATCTCATTTATACAAGCTAAAATATTTAATACTAATTTGACATTTATTCTATATTAAGTAAATAGTGTACAATATAAGTAACATGTAAAAAGTAATAAAATCTATGAAATAAATCCTAAAATTTTAAGAAAAATTTTATAATATAGTTTAAATCCTCAATGTACTAGAAAAATAGCTTTATATATTTGTATACTAAATTCACTAATGAGCATTATACTAAATATATGTAAAATAATACAAAGTATATAATAAGTTAGTAAATAGTTATTTAAAAATCCAAAAATTCAACAAATATTTATTTTAAAAAAATCAGGGGGTTTACAAAAGTCTTATCTAGATAAGGACTAAGAAGAGTTTTAATTTCCCTTGGATTTTTCACTATTTAATTCAATCCAATGTAGATAGATTCTACCGCTAATTTAAACTGTATTTAAATAACTTAATATATTTTTTCCAACTTAAATCACCATAATTAATTACATATTAAATCAACCCAATTTAATATACTTTTTTTGAAATAATATATTAGTGGTAATAATGAATTTCAAAAATACAAATATATATACACTCGCATGCAAAAATAATACTTACATAAAATCCAGTTTTTCTAAATTACTAGTTATGCTTGTACCATAAAATAAAATAGCCTTTCTTAAATAAAAATAAAGTTTGGCAATCCTCGGTGCGACGCATTTACAACTTCAAGCAATATAAAATATTTATCGTCGATTATTTTGAAATATTTTCTACATCTATATAATTAAAACGTTTTATAAAAATATGTACTTCGCACTTATTCGTACTTGACAAAAAATTTACGAAACACAAACTCGTACGTGACGTACAAATACGAAGTACAAAAATCAATACCATATTTATTAAAAAAATCGTAGTAGAAATTTAGGGATTTTACATCCTATCCAACTTACAAGAATTTTGTCCTCGAAATTTAGGAATAGCTAGGGTAGGGAAGATAGAAAGAGTTCATCAATACCGAAATACGATTAAATTTTTGGATGTGACGAAGAAACAACGTTCGACACAAACATGCATTGGAAGATCGTGATTTTGATATATGCAAAAATACATCATGGTTGTGGAATTGAAGAAGGGTTGCTAGTTAAGGTAATAAAATTATGATAACACGAATTAGAGAATAGAAAGGAATTGAGTAGGTCAAAGAGAATAATTTAGACATTTAAGGGAGATGGTTTCTTGAGCGAATATAGTCGTCTAGGTTTAAGGTATGGTTAAGAAAATTATTTGAATCATTTTCAAGTTTCAAGAATGATTAGAAGGTTGCGATAATGAATCTAGGGTAGAGGAAAAAAGGTAACTCAAGACGGGGATATTGTCACATTGGTTGGTCAGTGGTTAACTATCTTGGCAATAGATGGTGGACAACTAAGGGATATCAAGTACGAGTGTTTGTCTTTCTAATATAGGTGAAAGACGAAAATAATAAAGAGTTCGAAGAAAATATTATCGAATACGAATAAGTGGTTCATAGAAGATTGAAAATTTTCAAAAAGAATTGTCAAGGCAGTCGCGGAAGGAATTCTAGAGGCCAAATTTAACTATGTCTCCATCCACGTCGAATAATATATGAAAAGCGAACCAAAGAGCACTAGGTTGATCAGACCATCATGCACCGGTTCTGATTAGATAATATATTAATGGGCGTCCCCAATAACACATATGTCGTGAACAAGCTCAATAAAAGAATAAGCTTGCAGAAATAAGGCTAAATTAGCATCATAAGATAGTCAAAATATAAGTAAGGAATAGTAATGAAGGAAATTAAATAGTCGAAGATCCATTAAAATCTAAGTCTTGCCCGAAGTTTGGGCTTATGCAGTCATCCTAGAGTTTTCTTATCTACGGCTTGGTTGACTAGATAAGTTAGGGCCCTCTGAATTCTATAGTCTAAGTAAACTTATCAATATGGGTCACAAGGACAAAGGTTTCTTAGGTCATGAGGTATTCTACCCAACTTACAAGAGTTAAACTAGTAGTGTGATGGGACAATGCATCAAGCAATCAAGATAAAGCACAAAGTTAAGCATTTAAAGAATTAAGTAGAACAAAATCACATATCGGATCGAAAGAATTGAGTCGAGGTTGAATCCCTATCCTTGGTCGAAAAATATATCGATATCATGGTAAAGGTTACAGTTTAGTCTTTTTGGCCCAAAAGTCATATCATAAAAATAGAGTACAAGAAGACGTGTTTTAGTGGCACGTGATATACCTACATGAAGGTGAGCTCGTCTAGGTGTTACATATGAAATTTGTTGGAAGGTAACATCTAGTATTACACTCCAAATATCAAAGTCACGGTAAAGGACACAAAAAGATCTAAAATAGAAAGTGGGAGTTCATGAAGTGACAATTAATGCACGAACATTAAAGAAGATCAAGTTGAAGCATGAAATAAAATTAATTAAGCAATCTAGTAAAATAATTTAGGGACACTGTTTTCAGAGAGAAAATAGTCCCCTAGGTGGATACAGTCAAGGACGATTAATTCATTTCTTAAATTTCAAACGGTTAGAAGGTCACAATAAAAGGTCTGGATTTGGGGAAAGGTCGAGTAAGTCAAAATTGAGATATAATCACATGGTTTGGTAGATGACTAACTTCACTTGTGTATATGCAATGATCATGGATGATATGGCAATTAATGGGGTATACTTCGATCTCATTAAGGTGACCCCATGTCTATCTTGGTTTCTTATCAATACAAGTCTAAACTTCTAATTTTTCAAGCTTCCTTAACAATTCTCATTGGGATTCTCAAATTAATTTACAAAAAATCATTTTATGTCGCCAAGTATAATCATACTTTAAAATTTTAATTCCTTCAATAAATCTCGAGGTATCCCTTTAGATTATAGTCAACACCTTTCCTCTCCTCATTTTTTTACCAACATTTAATACACAAATCGAAACCTTAAACTCAAAATCTAAATAACTTTATTTTTAAATCACATGACACAAAAAACTTAAGATATATTTTTTTTCTCTTTCACATCCCCATATATCATAAGTATTTCTAAAACCTTCAAATAAAATTTTGTTTTCTCCATCTTATAGGATTTATCGGTTCTTTCATGAATACCTTCCAACAGCCTCAAATTAACCTTTATCATAACACCAATAAATTGTTCATCAAGTTTTTAATGTTATCAATCCAACTTTAAACTCAAAATAATCTTATCAATCAATCATCAAATTTAAATTTAAAATTTGAAATTTGCTTCAATCAATTTTATATCTTCCAAAATATTCTAAACCAAAATTTTTACTATCATCCTTCAAAAATAAACTTGTAAATCGTACCACTAAATTTAAAAATCTTAAGCTATTTCTTATATCGATTTCATACTCAAATAAATCGTAACTATTTCACAAAAATCAACATTTTGTTTTCTCAATTTATCAATCCTTTAGTTTTATCAAGATAAAATCTATCTCTACTACCCAACTTAGAATTTACTAACTCTTAAGATCATACACTACCAAAATACAGTCAATTAGCGACGGATTGTTAGCGACGAAAAATTTTCGTCGGCGTTAGCGACGGATTTGCGGCAAATAGCCGACGAAATACCGGCGACAGGCCAATACATTTTTTATTTCATTTTAAGGGGAGGAAAAGGTTGCTCATCCGTCGCTAGGTGGTCGGAGATATAGCGACGGATACACAACCGTCGCTATGCAGTCGATTATTTGGCAAGAATTGTTGGAAGAAGTGGCGAAACAATTCTTCGACTACGTAGCGACGGATAGTCCGTCAGCAAGTATCAAATAGAGCGACGGATTAGCGACGGATAAAATCTGACGCTCGTCCGTCGCTAAATAAAGGGCCCAGACTTAAATTAAAACGACGGGAGGAACTTTTTATTCCCCCCAAATTTTATTCTCTCTTCTCTCTCTCTCTCTCTCTCTTTCACGGAGGTCGGACCTCACTCTCCTCTCTCTCTCCCGCGACGGTGATCGGCGACCTCTCCTCTCTCTCTCTCTCCCAAAGGTAATCTCTCTCTCTCTCTCTAGATCTCTCTCTCTCTCTCTCGGTGGTCATGGGTGTCGTGGGCTGTCGGGGGCGTCGTGGGCTGCCGGGGGCGTCGTGGGCTGCGGGGGTGGCAGGCGCGGGGCTGCGACGGGCGGCGGGGGGGGCGGCGGGTGGTGGAAGGGCTAGGTTTTATGATGGGCCGGGTTGGTTGGAGGGTGTCGAGTCGGGCTTGTCTTAATGTTGGGTTGTCATGGAATTGAAAAGAAAAAAAATTATAGCATTATGCTATTTAACTAGTAAATGTTAGTTAGTTAATTATATATATATATATATATATATATATATATATATATATATATATATATCAAGGTTCAAAGTATCGGTATCGGAATCGGTTAGCATATATATATATCAAGGTTAACATATATATATATATCGAAACCGATTCCGATACCGATACCTTTGAACCTTGAGTATCGGTATCGGAATCGGTATCGAACTTTTCCTATGAGTATTGGTATCGGCTATATCGGTAGTATCGGCAGTTTCGGATCGGAGTATCGGATTTTTTGGTATTGGGAAACAAATAATTATCGGTAGTATCGAATTCTTTTACATGCTTTTACAACCATATTATGCTTTCAACCTAGGTTCACAATATTGGTATCGGAATCGGTATCGGACTATTCCTATGCTGCTTAATTTTCTTTGCCGAATTGACCGGAACAAAGACCCCCAATGTCGGCATCGGTCAATATTTGGTATCGGTCGTTATCGGATCGGAACATGCCAAACCGTATCGGTATCGGCCATATCGGATTGGTATCGGCCGATACTTTAAACCATGAATTATATATATATATATATATATATATATATATATATATTTACTGACTCGTCAAGTTGAACCGTGTATAACATCCTCGACGCTTAAGAGGAATCATTTGGACTTAGTGGTATCGGTATCGAACTATCGGTATCGGTATCGAACTATCGGTATCGCTAGCGGACTATCGGACTATCGGTATCGGTATCGAACTATCGAACTATCGGTATCGAACTATCGGTGTCGAACTATCGGTATCGGTATCGCACTATCGGTATCGGACTATCGGAATCGGTATCGCACTATCGCTAGTGGACTATCGGACTATGGTATTGACCTTAGCGAATTGGTATCGTCCTATCCGATATGTATCGGCCGTATAGCTAGGATTCGTACCGACCTTATCGATTCGGTATCGGCCATATCCGATAGGTATCGGCCATATCCGATAGGTGTCGGCCGTATCAGATTAGCATGGTAGAAGGTTTAGTAACAACTGTCCTTAGATTTTTCTCTTCTCGAGCTAGAATACCATTGCAAGAGTGTCACGAGAGAGTAAAAAAAATCTCCTACATATTGATGTTTACGAGCGTGATTGGCCAATTACAGTAACACACATGCTGCATTTTCTATCATGTAAGGAGAGATTGAAGGCAATATCATATAGAGTTGTATTTCGAAAGAAGACGGACTCATATAAACTCTTTGTTCACAAAGAATTTGTATGAGTTCTTCTTCCGAAATACAACTCTATATGTTATTGCTTTCAATCTCTCATTCCCTGATAGAAAATACAGCATGTGTATTACTGTAATTGGCCAATCACTCTCGTAAACATCAATATGTAGGAGATTTTTTTACTCTCTCGTGACTCTCTTGCAATGGTATTCTAGCTCGAAAAGAGAAAAATTTAAGTACAATTGTTACTAAACCTTCCACCATGCTAATCTGATACGGCCGATACATATCGTTGCTACGACCGATATCTATCGGATATGGCCGATACCAAATCGATAAGGCCGGTACGAATCCTAGCTATACGGCCGATACATATCGGATAGGACGATACCAATTCGCTAAGGTCAATACCAATTTGATACGGCCTATACCAAACCGATAGACCGATACTAGTCTGATACGGTCGATACTAAGTACATCCGGTCTATATACCAGCGGATCCACCAGTTACATGATTATATGCTAATTTTGTTTAGTTTATCTTACTATATAAATTTTCACATCCAATCTGTGATGGATCGTTATTTCGTTGATCGTACATGGATGTACAAACGACAACACGAGAGCAGAATAGGTGTGAGTGATGATTTTCAGGCAGACGTGGAAGTGTTTCTTAAGTATGCCATGAGCAAAGCTCAGTATATGGACGGTAACAAAATGAGGTGTCCATGTCATAATTGTCGCAATAGACGTTACGAAGAAGTGGTGAGTGTAAGAGATCATTTGACCCGTAAGGGTTTCATACGTGATTACGGCCTGTGGTCATCGCAAGGTGAACTATATGCAGAAAGACAGGTTGTAAATGCTGCTACTTATGCTTTTGATGATAATGCTGCAACAGATTTTGTCGTCGAAGACGACGAATGCTCTGTTGATTATGGAGACCTGCAGAACCTTGCACGAGATATGGTGTACGATACGGCAGGGCCTAATTTTGATCTGGAGGATCCTAATCCCGAGGCGAAGGAGTTCTATGATATGTTTCAGGATGCTGGAACTTCTTTATATCCTGGTTGTGAGCCACATTCTGTACTGTCAGTGACGATGCGGTTGTTGAACATAAAGTCCGATTTTAACTTGCCACAAACTTGCTGTGATTGGATTATACAACTAATCAATGAGGTGTTACCGAAGGAATCAAAAGAGCTTCCAAAGAACTTCTACAAGTCAAAGATGATGGTCCGACAACTGGGACTGGGGTACGAAAAGATAGATTGTTGTCGTAACGGATGCATGTTGTACTACAAGGAGAACTAGGATATAGAAAGTTGCAGCTTCTGTAATACGGATCGTTACAAGCCAGTCAGGGGAAAAGGAAAGTCAACTAGAAAATGACGTCCTTACAAGTATATGTATTACTTGTCGATCACGAAGCACTTGCAGAGAATGTATATGTCTCAGAATATAGCAGAACACATGATGTGGCACAACGAAGAACGCACAAAGGACGATGGAGAATTGTCACATCCTTCAGATGGAGAGGCGTGGAAATATTTCGATTTTCGTCATCCAGATTTTGCTGCAGAGCCAAAAAATGTACGCATGGGGCTATGTTCTGATGGCTTCGCCCCTTTCGGGCAGTCGGGATCTCAATACTCCTGTTGGCCGGTCATTCTGACCCCTTACAATCTGCCACCATGAATGTGTATGAAGACTCCTTATATGTTCTTGACAGTTATCATACCGGGTGTAATGCCTGTGGTTTGTATTGCGTATCTTGGTATACGTGTACGTATTCTTGACTCGTATTGCATATTTCCCTGCATGGTTATTTTAGTATTTCCCTCTTGGTTCGGTTCAACTTGTTGCTGGTTTGGCTTGACTTGATTTTAGGTGGACCGAACCCCCACCTACCACCACCACCCTCATTTATATTTCCACCTAACTCTCTCTCTCTCTCTCTCTCTTCATTTGTTCTTCTCCTTCACTTCTTCTTCTCCACCATTACTCTTCCACCTACCAGGGAAGAGAGCTAGGCAAGTGCAAACTTGCTTCATGATGGATCTCAAGTTTTATTGTTTTATTCTCTTCCTTACTTGATTCTAAGCCTCTTTAGAACTTGACATTTTTAGATTTGATGGATGGGTTCTTGTAGATCTAAGTTTGTAACTTTTTAGTTTTCTTAGTTTTGATCTCTAAAACTTGGTTATTTTTGAAAACTATTGGTTCTATGTTCTAGAGAATTTAATTTCATGCAGTTTTGGCCTGTGTTTCGCTTGATTTCGACTTCGGATGAGGAAGTTATGGCCAAAAGCATTTTTGGTCATTTCTATGTTCATCTGTCAGCATGTCGCAATTGGCCGCATATGATGTTGCAGATTAGCCGCATAAGCCGTATATCGCAGTTGGCCGTATATGATGTCGCAGATGAGCCGCATAAGGCACATGTCGCAGTTGGCCGCATATGATGTCGCAGATGAGCCACATAAGCCACATGTCGCAGTTGGCCGCATATGATGTCACAGATGAGCCACATAAGCCACATATCGCAATTGGCCGCATATGATGTCGCAGATGAGCCGCATAAGGCACATGTCGCAGTTGGCCGCATATAATGTCGCAGATGAGTCGTATAAGGCACATTTTACAGTTGGCCGCATATAATGTCGCAGATGAGCCGCATAAGAGACATATCGCAGCTGGCCGCATATGATGTCGCAGATGAGCCGCATAAGGCACATGTCGCAGCTGGCCGCATATGATGTCGCAGATGAGCCGCATAAGCCGCATGTCGCAGTTGGCCACATATGATGTCACAGATGAGCCGCATAAGCCGCATGTCGCAGTTGGCCGCATATGATGTCACAGATGAGCCGCATAAGGCACTTGTCGCAGTTGGCCACATATGATGTCGCGAATGAGCCGCATAAGGCACATATTACAGTTGGCCGCATATGATGTCGCGAATGAGCCGCATAAGCCACATGTCGCAGTTGAGTCGCATATGGTGTCGTAGTTGGGCCGTATAAGCCGCATGTCGCAGTTGAGCCGCATATGGTGTCGCAGTTGGGCCGCATAGGCCGCATGTTGCAGTTGGCCGCATATGGTGTCGCAGAATAGGCCGTATAATGCCCATTTTGGCTATTTCTAACTGTTATATGTCCTAATTGACCGAATTGTGGCTCGAATTTCTCCCAACTCCCAACGTGAAAGTTGTAGATCTTTTCCTTGGCATCAAGAATATGTTACTAGTTATTTTATGCAAGTTTCTCTCATTCATGATAATGTAAGAATAGAACACGATAGTGGCCCGCTGTGGCGCACTCTTGACAAGTAAATTGACATAATATATCTCGACATGCTATTACGACAGCTAGCCTGAGATGACAAGTATGAAAGATCTGGACACCGTGGGTGATTGTTTTTGTCCAAATAAACTGGTACTATCTTGCATCATGTGTAGGAAGGGGATCCCTGAGTACCACGGTCAGGGGTAACTACTGAATTCAACTAAGGCTAATAAATAGAATAATCCTGTAGTCATGAAGAGATTTTCCAGCTACAGGAAATCCCGTTATCTGGGCGCTCAAGTGGACTTGTAGCCTACCGACGAGTAGGGCACATTTCTAGCACACAGTCACGTGTTCCATTCTTCATAAACGGACATTCAACTTGGATAACCTGGATGGTTAGCAGGGCTTGTGGCTGTTGGGATAATCTCATTGCATCTTGCTAGTAACTAGGCCTGTGATAACCCTAGTTAGTTAAAAGTATCAAGCCGTACTCTTGATTGGCCGTGATTGATTGGATGGAGTGTATTCCAGCTTAGTCTTATCCTGATCCTGTGCAAGATTGTGACATGACATGATTATTGATGTTTGTCTAAACAATAACGATCGGAGGTCCAGTTCTGTTCAGGCGAAGGGTTACAACCCCGGTCCTTGTTTGGTTTAAGGGTTGTAACCTGGCTCCCGGAGCAGTTCTGTGTCCTCTCTTCATTTATTGTCTTATTTCAACCCCATGCCATGTTCATCATGTTTTATCTTACCTTAATACCATGATTATTTATGTTGGCCTTAGCAATAAAGATCAGGGGTCCAGTTCTGTTCAGACGAAGGGTTACAACCCCGGTCCTTGTTTGGTTTAAGGGTTGTAACTGGCTCCCGGAGCAGTTCTGTGTCCTCTTTTCGTTTATTGTCTTCACTGTACCAATAGTATTTGAGACGGATTTTTATTCAGGTGAAGGGCTGCAACCCCGGTCCTTGTTTGGTTTAAGAGTTGTGGTCTGGCTACTTGAATAGTTTCTTCGTACTCAGTTTACTGTTGTTATCTCTATTATTATCAGTTCTTAAGTGAAGCCTCCTTTGTGGCACTTACTCTTTCTGGGGTCTGACCCAGCTGGTTTTGTGTGGCCAGATATCGGAACAGCACCAGAGGATCCACCTGTCTTTCAGCCAGATGGTGACCACCAGGCGTAACCCTGGCAACGAGTGGGTTTCTTTTTGTCCTTTCACTTTATTTTAAAATTATTCTTTTGAGGCGTTTAGCCAGCGAGCACGTGTTAGCTCGTATTGCACCTTTATTTACTGTATGCCTACGGGCTGTAACATGATTGACAGATCCTAGGGTTGATCATGTATGACTAAACTCTTGCTAGTCCTGACATTTTGTAACGACTAGCTTCATGATCATCCAATATGTAATGTATGGGATGCCTTGCTATTATATATTTGGAGCTCTGACATCTTGTAACTATTATTGCTTGCTTGACATTGAGAAAATAGGCTTGTTCATGACCATAAGAGACTGTTGGCTTGTAGTTAAACCCTCATGTATCTAGACAGCCGTGATCGTATAGCGTGGTCGGTTGCACTTCAATATACGTAGCTGGCTATGTATGCCCCCGCTCTTCAGTATTCTGGTTCTGGGGCGTTACACCGGGTCCCAAAAATTCGACGAAGAATATCGATATATATTTACAGCCGTTGGTGGATGAGCTGAAACAACTGTGGGATATCGGCGTCGCGACCTATGATATTTCCAGGAAACAGAACTTTCAGATGAGAGCTTCACTGATGTGGATAATCAATGATTTTCTCGCATATGGTATGCTGTCGGGATGGATTACTCACGGCACCATGTCTTGTCTGATATGCATGCAAAATAGTAAGGCGTTCTACCTTAAGCATGGAGGAAAAACTTCTTTCTTTGATTGTCATCGTCAATTTCTGCCCGCGAGTCATCCTTGGAGAAAGAACAAGGACGCGTTTAGAGATGGAAAACAAGAATTTTCTCATCTGCCTGCCAGATTGTCGGGATACGATGTTTGGGAAGATGTAAAGGACTTACCCACTGTAATGGAAGATCCATCGAATAATCGTGTCGATGGGTTCGGACAAACCCATAACTGGACCAAACGGAGTATCTTCTGGGACTTGCCTTATTGGAAAGATAATCTTATAAGGCATAATCTTGATGTTATGCAAGTCGAAAAGAATGTGTTCGATAATGTCTTCAATACCGTCATGGATATTAAAGGAAAGACGAAGGACAATCCAAAAGCAAGACAAGATATTGCCGAGATATGCAAGCGTCCTTATCTGAACTTGATACAAAGGGGAGCTGGTGGACAAATAACTAAGCCGATAGCACAATACACATTGAGCAAGGAAGATAGATTAATAATCTGCAAGTAGGTATCTACTTTAAGATTTCCCGACGGCTATGTGTCGAATTTGTCTAGATGCGTTAATCTCAATGAACGCAAGCTAACGGGAATAAAGAGTTATGACTGCCACGTATTTATGGAAAGATTACTGCACATTGCTTTGAAAGAGTTGTTGCCTTCTGCTGTATGGGTTCCGTTGGCCGAACTATCTGTATTCTTTAGGGATATTTGTTCAACTAAGTTGACTGTGCAACACATGGTTGAACTTGAGGAGAAGATTATCTTAACAATTTGCAAGTTGGAGAAAATATTTCCTCCTGGCTTCTTCGACAGCATGGAGCATCTACCGATTCATCTAGCATACGAAGCCCGTGTCGGTGCATCTGTTCATTATCGATGGATGTACCCATTTGAAAGGTACATAAAAATTGATATAATTTAAGTTGAATTTCAGTGAGTTTTAAAATTCATTCTTAATTCTCAAGATAATTTGTCTCTCTAGATATCTACACCATCTAACGAAGAAAGTTGGCGACAAGGCTCATATAGAGGCTTCGATATGCGAAGCATATCTTATCGAAGAGGTGTCAAACTTCTGCTCCATTTATTTCGATACTCATGTTAAGACAAATCGAAATAGACCTCAAAGTAATGACGAGGACGTTGAGGATGGAGGTATATTCAATGTAAGGGGCAAGCCTGTTGGGGCTAGTAAAAAATGGTGGTTGACTGACGACGAATATGATGCCGCTCACCGATATGTCTTGTTAAACTGTGACATAAAAGAAGTGAGAGATTTGGAGAAGTAAGTCAGTACACTTGCACTCGTTATAATCTCGAATTTGATGAAGTAAGTGACTACACTTATATATTCTTATTTTCTCTAATAGTGTATTTAGAGATGAAGTCAAAATAAGGACACCCAAAATTACCGATGAGGGACTTCAAATAGAGGTTGATTGTACATTTCCGTCATGGTTTTGCAAATACATAAGTAACTGAGATTATAATTGAGGTTGATTTTATATATTCTTATAAAATACATAAGTAACTGAGATTAGAAATATATAATCTAAAACATTTATATTATAAATATTTATTTACAGGTTTTATTGCCTGAAACAACACTCACTAATGAGAGTGTTCGTTATCTGGCATTGGGACCGAAAAGTCAAGCAAAGACTTGGCCAGGATATGTCGTTAATGGCTTCAGGTTTAAGGCAACTCAGAATGCTATAAATGTCGAATTTATCAATGACGGCATCAGTACCAAGGATTTCGGTATTCGCATAAGAGGCACCATCTATGACGACGAACCAGACTTTGACTATTATGGAGTGCTTCGGGATATTATAGATTTACATTATACTGGCCCATATGATATGCATATTGTGATGTTCAAATGTGAGTGGTTCGATACGACACCAAATATCGGTTGGAGAATCGATAAACAATTTGGATTTGTCGATATAAATCATCGCAGGAGGTATAGAGGGTCCGATACATTTGCGATAGCAAATCAGGCTGTTCAAGTCTACTATACAAGCTTCCCAAGGCGTCGTAGAGATCGATTTGACTTGTAGGAAGTATGCAAGATTAAATCTAAAATTACATTCAATGTTGGAGACCCAACGTACCAAGAGGACCAGATCGAAAAGTCCCAATACTTGGGACAACGCTCGGATACAATGGATGTTGAAGATATTGTTGAAGAAAATAGAGGGGGGAAAGAGGTTGATACACACGACTTAGCTATCAACCAGGGAAGAAAAAGGCATCTTGTCCAAAATATTGAGGCAGAAGAAGAAGAAGAAGAAGAGGAAGAAGAAGACGAATTTGAAGGGGATGAGGATACAGATGAAATCGACGATGAAGATAAGGATGAGGATGAGGATGAGGAGGAGGATGATAATGAAGACGAGGCCGAGGATGAGAACGAAGACGATAATTAGGTTAAATATTGTTGTATATTAAAAACACTTCCAATTAAGTGAATTAAGTTTGACCTCATAAAAGTAATTGCGTGAATTCATATTTTTTTTGTTCGATTATTTACTTATTGTAGATGGCACTCCTAGTCTTTTTCCTCGCGGTGGCACTCGTCTCCCTACTGGTGGTATATATATTTTAGTTTAGAATTTTATATTTATTTACACTTTTATATTGTTAATTATGTTTATGTGTTCTATTTACAGGTCATGATGGCTGGCCGTGGTCGTGGTTCTGGTGGTGGTCGTGGTGCTGGTGCTGGCGGTGGTGGTGGTCGTGGTCGTAGTCGTAGTGGTGCTGGTGGTCGTGGTCGCATTCAATCTTCCCGGGATGTGACCCCATCCAGCGAGCCCGACCCAGAGAGTACCCCGGGCACAGACGCATCCTGCCGTCGATCGACTACTTTATCGATGCATGAGTCTGGATCTGCTAGCGGATCCGTTCCGCTATCGGACCTACCAGCAGATCCACCAGTGGATCCCCCAGTTACTGCACAGTAGGCCCCAGAGTACCCCCATACTCGGTTCCATCCAGTTACTGGGGAGTACATACGCGGACCCACGGATCCTCCGACGGCACTAGAGAGGCCGAGAGGCGAGTTCCGACGAGAGCTATGGCCTGCGGGGACCTCGTAAGTAAATTTAAGATAATATATTAAATTTTTTTCATTTATTCAAGTTAATAATCCAGTCGTTTCTTCTTTGTAGGTTTTTTCCGTTTAATGTTGCCAGGGCTCTAGGAGAAATTATCAGGGCTAACTTCCATGGTCCCTACCTCAACTTTTCGTTGGTGCCCCCAAACTTAAAGTACGTCTGGCTCGACGAGTTGAGGGTATATATCTATAACTTCTAGTTAATTATTAGTTACTCTTTAATCAACTATTTTTTAAATTATGTGAAAATTGAATTTGTATGTTAGACGAAGTACTGGTGGCCCCCTATTGCGAGGACGCGATCTGCAGGACCAACAAAAGTGCTGCCTCGAAGAAGATACGGGATATGATTCATGACCTGAAAATGGGGCAGACGAGGTCGAATTGGATCCGGCAGGACTATTATGAGGACCGACAGGACTATTATGAGGACCTGTTAGATATGATGAATACTCCTGTGTATAAGGAGAAATCGAAGAAGGCGAAGGCCAACAGACGGGCCGCGGGGCTTCATATGGGGCTATCCAGGCCCCATGCAACGACGCTTACAGATCTGGTGAGATACCGTAAATTCATTTCACTATCGAATTAGGTATTATTAATATACGGAGTTAATTAAGTTCTACGAAAATTTCGTATGCAGACCCAACGGGCGGTGAAGGAGGAAAGGGCGCCAGAATCGGTCACCATGCAAGACGTCTTCCAGCATACGCACAAGAGACGGAAGGACGGGAGCTTCGTCGATGAGAGGGCCAAGGAGACTGATGTAAGTACTTATGTTTATGATATTTACGTTATAATTAAAAGTATTCGGACTATAACTTAGGTAAACATAGGATTCATACTTAGCTTAGTGAAACATAGGATTTAGATTACAACTTAGGTAAATCTTATAATAAAAACACATTCATTTAATAGGCTGCATATCGTGAGGCCCTTAGTCGGGCTCAGTTAACTGGGACCGAGGATATCGGTGAAACGTCGCCCTCCCGGATGCCCTTTTCTTTGGCCGCTCGCAACGACTTATTCGTAGATACCGTTGGCAGCTTTAAGAAAGGGCACCTGTACTGAGTCGGCTCCCTAGGGCCGTTGCACATGGCGACTCAGATATTTCTACCGATACCGCCTCCTCCTGCGGCCCCGGCAGACAATGATGTTAGGTCGCAGCTTACGCAGCTGCACGAGGTGGTGTCATCCTTGTGGGAGCAAATTGCCACGTATTTTCTACCTCCGTCTGCTGCTGCCAGTCCGTCTGTTGCTGGTGTTGGTCCGTCTTCTACTGGTGCCGGTCCGTCGACTGCTGCTCCCGGTCCTTCTTCCATCGATCATCTTTCTTTCAACCCTGCTGCCCCTTTGGTACCGCCTCCGACTGTGATGGCATTCCTTGATCTTATGTCGCCAGAGCAGCTATGTCGACTTTCGAGCAGTGTCTATGATGACTTGCCGCCGTACCTAGTGGAGCAGTATATTCGTCGATCGCAGCAGGGATTACCACCACCGGGCAATCGAACTCCTCCTCCTCCTTAAAGTATTGTAATTAAGAAAATTTGGAATATTTGTGGGAATTTTAGAATATTTGTGGGAATTTTGGATTATAACGACGGATATTAGTTTATGATTTCGGAATATTTATGATAATTTTATATTGGTGTGCATTATATATTCGGTCTTTGTGATTGTTGGATAATTGGTGTACATTTTTGTGATTGTTTGGTCTATGTGATTGTTTGGTTTATGCATATTTGTGTGAAAAGGGAAAGCTCTACATTTTTTTTCAAAAAATTCTCAGTTAGCGACGGACTACTGACCGCTTAGCGACGGATGTTTCCAGTTTCCGACTACCTTTCGACGGAATATCCGTCGCTACCTGGAGATTTGAAACTATTTCCAGTTAGCGACGGGTGGTCGACGGATTCGCGTCGGAAAATCCGTCGCCAAGGTTCTGGAAATACATAGTTTGACGGAATAGCGATGGAACAACCGTCACCAAGGTTCTGGAAATGCATGACATTTCCAGAACAATGGCGATGGATTATCTATCACTAGTCCGTCGCTGCGTCAACGAATGAGCGACGGAATGGTGACGACTCATCCATCGTCATGGTTCTGGAAATGCTAAGCATTTCTAGAACATGGTCGACGGATTATCCGTCAGTATTCCGTCGCTAATCCGTCCTTTGTTAGCGACGGCATTCGACGGAATAGCGATGGAGCGATACCCTCTGATACGCTGTTATGACGGTTTACCGACGAATTATCCGTCGCTAGCTTCTACACATTTCAGTATTTAATACTTGAAATCGACGAAAGACCGTCGAAAAGTCGTCGCTAATGCATCGTATTGTGATGATGAAAAGCCGTCGCTAATCCGTTGCTTGACGACTACTTAGCGACGGATCATTATTAGCGACGAGCTGATTGCCGACGGATTATTTTGACCAAGATCAGTCAGTGATCGGTCGCTAATACAAATTGGCGACGGATGGACGACGGATCTGGCCGTCGCTAAATCAACATATTTTGGTAGTGATACTTTTAGAAAACATAAATGCTTTTATACACAAATAAGACCTCAATGCGTACTAATTGTCAATGTAATCCTTCTAGCTATGTGTTTAACCTATGAGCATATACTAGTGTAGTCATCTTCCTAGTTGTCACTATGAGCATATACTAGTATAGTCAATGTAGTCATCGGTACAATAACGTAACCGAAGTGATAAGCTTGACCTGCATGGGCCACCACAAAAATATGTAATGCCCCAGTCCCAAAATACGTAGGACTAAGTACATAGACATGTCAGCTGTATACATATGAAGTACAGGGGCCTTGTATGTATACATAAGCTGTAAAATGTAGTAAACCACAACTAACTAATCTCATCCACAAAATAAGGGAATAACAAATATCATATAATGAATTGTTCTGATACAATATGTTGGGTGGAGACACATCCACTACCAACCAAAATAAAAAGAAAAGAGATACATGACATACGAAAGAATTGGCGAAAGTAGCAAGAAAGGTCCAAGGCACGTCATCTTCGAAGAAACGGAGAAGAGCACGACCTCGGCTAGAATACCTGCGAAAGACATGAACACACACCTGGAGAGATCACCAGGTCCTCAGAGGGACGTAACAAGATACAGGAAGAACAAGCTAATATGAACTGTCAAAATAATAATAATATGCAAGACTCTCCTAGACACCAATATGCAAAAGAGAATGCTAACCATCTATTATGCAATTTAGAGGACAACTTTCATGCGCATAGATGGGATTTAGGCTACATGTACATAACTGGCATCCAGTCATCCGTATCCGTCCGTAACGTCCAAAACGTCAGAGGGCATCTGCAAATATAATCGCCACAATTCTATTTGGAGATTGTGGTTTACCAGTTTGGATTCTCATACGCATTAGCGACTGTCGTCCCTTAATGTTTCCCACACTGTCTAAGTCATGTCCATAACCCATCCAGTTTTGTAACTGCTTGAGTCTCTATACCCTAGTCATAGCAGTTACGAACATCTATCGTCATACGACTTTAGAGATGGCCAGTCCATAAGTCGTGCCCCTAGCAAAATATCTCAAAACCGTATAGTGTGAGTGTTATGGTCCAAGGAGATATAAGGATATCCCCCAACAAGAAGGTAGTCCGCTAAAACTAAGTTAACATGCATATAGTGAAGTAAACGACTAATAGAGTCGCTTGCACCCAAGTGTGGCTTAAACGCGCAGATTATAACAATTAAAAATAACAAATATAAAACAAAGTAAATAATACAAAAAATAAATAATATGATAGTTAATTAGCAAGGTATACTTGCCTGAGTCCTGAGTAATGTGGTAGCGAAGATCAGACAGGAAAGTATGTGGAACAACGGCTGCCGAGGAACTAAGGTCCAAACAAATATCTCCGGATGCTGAAAATAGTATATTATCTAATTATAATTAATATTGTACCTACTAGATTTATTTAATAAATTTTAAAATTAGGATATGGTATAGATTTTCATATCAGCTTTCCGAAAAACTAAACGGATCGCATTTTCGTGCCCGAAATCTCTCGAAATCACAAAAATATCAAAATACGTTTGTTTTTCGGACATCTAATACTCAAATAGTTATACAGAAATCTAAAGAACAAATTTTGTCTATTAAAATATATTTTTGGATACCTTACCTTGATACGCTTCTTTAAAAAAAACTGGAGGCAAAAAGGAATTCGGAGCTAGGAGATATCGTCGTTCCGAGTTGCTCTTGCTGCTAAAATGCGGGATTGAATTCTAATGACGAATTTTAGAGTTTCTATTGGACTAAAAATAATTTCGAATTATGACTGATAGAAGGGGGATGTATTGGGTCTATATAGGTATTTATTTCAGATTTATCTCATAAATTAGATAATATTTTATTTAAATAAATTGGAGTTTGTTTGTTTGTTAGGATAGGATATAGATAGAGATATTTTCCTACTAGAAGTATGATTTGTATTTATTTAAAATATTGTTTATATTTATCTAAATTATCTATAACAATATTTAAAATTACTATAGATAATAAATAGAGTTAATATTTATTTAAACAACCTTCATCTAATTTCATTTATACAAGCTGAAATATTTAATACTAATTTGACATTTATTCTATATTATGTAAATAGTGTACAATATAAGTAACATGTAAAAAGTAATAAAATTTATGAAATAAATTCTAAAATTTTAAGAAAAATTGTATAATATAGGTTAGATCCTTAATGTACTAGAAAAATAGCTTTATATATTTGTATACTAAATTCACTAATAAGCATTATACTAAATATATGTAAAATAATACAAAGTATATAATAAGTCAATAAATAGTTATTTAAAAATCCAAAAATTCAACAAATATTTATTTTAAAAAAATTACGGGGTTTACAAAAGTCTTATCTAGATAAGGACTAAGAAGAGTTTTAATTCCCCTTGGATTTTCCACTATTTAATTCAAATTGATTTAAAGGTAACTCAATCAAATATAATCCAATGTAGATAGATTCTACCTCTAATTTAAATTATATTTAAATAACTTAATATATTTTTTCCAACTGAAATCACCATAATTAATTACATATTAAATCAACCCATATTTAATATACTTTTTTTGAAATAATATATTAGTGATAATAATTAATTTTAAAAATACAAATATATATACACTTGCATGCAAAAATAATACTTACATAAAATACAGTTTTTCTAAATTACTAGTTATACTTGTACCATAAAATAAAATGGCCTTTCTTAAATAAAAATAAAGTTTTACAATCCTCGGTGCGACGCATTTACAACTTCAAACAATATAAAATATTTATCGTCTATTATTTTGAAATATTTTCTACATCTATATAATTAAAACGTTTTATAAAAATATGTACTTCCCACTTATTCGTACTTGACGAGAAATTTACGAAACGCAAACTCGTACGCGACGTACAAATAAGAAGTACAAAAATCAATACCATATTTATTTAAAAAAATTGATACTATATTTATTAAAAAAATCGTACGCTAAAAATTTATGCTTGATGGCATATGATCAGGTAAACTTAATTTTTTTTGTTTGATACATATGATTGTTTGCCATTAAAATCGTTTGATTGCAAATCTTAATACAAACAGAACAGTCTTACAATATAGGACTTAGATGTAGTCCTAGGAGTACACTTTTGTTTAATCTGGGTCCTAAGTGCTAATGGAGCGAGTGGTAATGCGTTGACTCCGTTGACGGACTGACGACGGTTATCAGTTCTCTGAAGGTAGAGATTGCTCTGGGTGCTGGAGCTGGCTGAGAGGAGGAAGACGTTGAGTGTCTGTATCTGCCTCTCTGATGATCTCTATCTGGATTGTTCGTATGTATGTCTCTGTGTGTGTGTGTAAGGAGGGGATGATTCCTCCATTTATAGCTGGGCAGGTTGGCTGCTCATGCGCGCATATGTAGGATGCACCGGTACGTGGGAACGCCACGTGGAGATTGCTGATGGAGGTGCATGGATGATGTGCCCTACTCGCAGAGTTGAATTCTTCATGCTGCTGTTGTGAGTCGGCACGTAACAGAGGAGAAAATCTTTCTGTTGCTGAGATCTTGGATGAGTTGAGTCAAAGGACACGTGTCGTCGACCCATGGCTCGGAGATCTCTGATTTGGTGGGGGGATGATTTGGTGGGATGCGCCTTGGATTGGGCGCATGATGAGATTTTGGCTCATGACCTTTAGGAGTCACGAGCCGTTCTGGGCGTATGGCTTTTGAGGCGCATGCGAGCGACTTTCCTTCTGTCTTTCGGGATCAGAGATCAGTCTGGGGCGCATGGCTTTTGAGGCGCATACAAAGCTTCAACTGGAGACTCTTCTTCTGTCTTTAGGGATCAGTGAAGGGTCTGAGGCGCATGGCTTTTGAGGCGCATGTAGGTTTGGGCGCATGGCCGCGGAGGCGCATGCGAGTGGTCGAATGGCCACGTGGCAGTAGTCGTCGAGATAGAGCATGATGATGCTGACGTTGTGGATGCTTCGTTTTCTGTAAAAGCTGTCAGCCGTTCAGACTTGGGAAGGCGTGCTGCCAACTCTGTCAGTTCAGCATTTAATGTTGGTGACATTCGATGGACAGCTGAGTGGGCGCGTCGGTTGACGTTCTACTAGGTGTATGGGGACGTATGGGGGCGCATCCCCTTTGATGCGCTCGGTACAGGGTGCATCTGTTTGAGAGGTGTGATGCGCTGACCAGCCGGCGCATCCGACACGTCTTTGATGATGCGGCTGTTTCGTTTCTCGAGTGCTTTTAATAGCCGCTTGGCTGAAGTCGAGGCGTCTGGTTCATCCATTTAATGTGAGTTCATTGCACGGAATTCGGAGAGCCATCCACTTGGCGCATGGGTTTGATCTGCCCGGCCTATAAATAGTGGCATGGAGAGAAGGTTGGCCTCTCATTCCCTCACGTCTTTCCAATATAAACTCACATTCTCGGGTGCAATCTGTTGACGAAGTACTCCCGAGGGTGAAGATGAGACGCCATGTTGTCATTGATGCTCTTGAAGGTGACTGTTACATCCAAAAGACGGAGTCGAGGGCTTCTGAGGCAGGCGGAAGGTACCTGTTGCATCCAAAGATGGGGATGCTCGGGCCTTATCTCCGTTGTTCCGGAAGAGCCATAGATCGGAATGGCGGTGCTAGGCTCTCTCTTCCTTCAAAGTGGGTGTCGCCCACTCTGATTGTGTTAAAAGCTGCCTTTCGTCGTGATTTCGATCACGGTCTTCCTTGGCCTTTGGAGGCTCTTTCGAAGCCTCTCCTGGCCATAGATTTGCGGTGCTCTTCTCTTCCTTGGTTCCAGCCAGAGGGTTAAATGCTTTGTGTATCGAAGCATTTATCAGGTGAGCCTGGCTGGAAGAGCGGCACACTCCTGCTCGGCCAGGTGAGCCTGGTTGGAAGAGTGGCACATAACTGGGCTGCTGAAGGGATGCACATAACTGAGCTGGATGTACATAACTGAGCTGCTGAAGAGATGGCAGGATGCGCCTGGATGGAGGCGCATAGTATCTGCTGCGCCTCACTGGTGGCGTATGGTGACTGCTGCGCCTATCTGGAGACGCATGGTGGCCGCTGCGCCTATCTGAAGGCGCATGGTGGCCGCTGGCTGTAGACTTAGGATCTTTCCTTTGTAGAAATTCTCCTTTGTACAACCTTTTCTAGACATATAATAGACTTTTATATATAAAATGAAAAGTTCTTCTTCAAATGTCTATACTTATTGACTTTGCTGTGAAGTATTCTGTGCGAGTTCTGGCGCATGTAGTGTCTGGCGCATGGTCTTTCTGGTTGTGAAATTCCATGCTTCTACAAGACCCCCTTTAAAGTTTTCAAAACTTTTGAATAAGTTTTGGAATACTTTGAATAAGAAGCATGGCGATCAGGGCGCATGACTGTTGGGGCGCATGCCTGTTTAGTCGCATGCTCTTCTCAATTAATGAATTTGGTAATGCCTCGGTAACCGAAAAGATTAATGATGATCTTTTGGTTTTATCTGCTGCTATCTTCACAAGACCCGAGGCGACGGCTGAGATCACTCGTCATCGGTTCACGCGTGCGACCACGGCCTATAAATAGGTGAGAGGTGGAGAGAGAGAGAGAGTTCTTCTACTCTGTGCCTTTGCCTTCTTTAGAGTTCTTTCTAAGAAAACTCTAATTTCTTCCTCTCTGTTAGAATGGCTCCCAAGACTCCTCGCGGCGGTGCCGGCAAAGGAAAGGGGAAGGAGAAGGAGCCCGTCGAGGCTGTCGTGAGTGACATTCCTCGCCCGCCTGTTGAAGTTCGGCCGGCGGTAGTCGGTGAGCTTTATTGTCTCCTATCGATGTTGAAAATTTCCCCGTCGACGTGCATAGGCTCAGGCCTTTATCATGCACTGTGGCTTTAATTGCTGACGCGCATGAGTTTTACGCCCTGATGATGCGCCGAAGCCTTTGCTGACGCACATGGGCTCACGCCTTGATGATGTACCGAGGCTCTACCGCTAACGTGCTTGGGTTTATACCCTGATGATGCGCTGAGGCTCCTTTTTCAGATGCGCTTGATACGCGCATCTGACGAGCATGAAGCTCTGATCTTTGTGTTGTCTCTAATATCTTTGCATTTTTGTGTCAGTGTCGATGACTATCCCACTCTTGAACGAAGTGCTCCTGGACGCTGCACTCTGTCAGATGGGAGTAGATTATGATGAAGAGGTGATAAACCCTGCTCAAGCGGCTATTACGTTGGATCAGCATCCCGAAAGAATGATTCAAATTCGGGAACATCATCACGGGTTCCTTAAACGGATGATGGAACGTGGCGTTCTGAAATCCGCCACTTCCGATAAAGTGACCTTCTTAAAGCCCGAGTTCCTGTTCGGGGACCGTCTTTCTTCTATTGAAGCCCAGGTGCTGAAGGTCAAAGAAGACTGGTTCTTCACAGCCAGGGGCGTGCATATGACCGTCAGGCAGCTTGAACGTCAATGGCCTTTGTTAACTTTCTGTCGACTTGCTTCAAAAAGGAGAATGTCCTGGGATATTACTCCATCTCAAGGAGGAGCGGTAACAGGCGTCATCAGAATTGATTCTTCTTCTGATCAGAGGGATACTCTGGTCGCCTCGCGAGCTGGTACCTCTTACACCTGGCGGACTCTTCGTCCTGGGAGTATTTATAGCGATGTTCCCCTCAATACTTTTGCCTTGGGTGCCTCGACTTTTGCTCGTCGCATGTTGTTGATGGAACAATCATACCCCAAGGGAGAATTTTGGGTAGAGGGTTGGTGCCATTATGTTTCAAAATGGGACAAACTGACACACTGGATCCTGTCACGGTTTCAGACTGAGCTCCAAGAGATTGGGCTGACCGCCGCAGTCCGTGCCACTCAGGCAGGTGTAGAGATTAACAGGCACATGTTCCTTGCGCTTTTGGAGATGTTTGATACCCATACCGGGACCTTCTTCACTCCAGTGAGGGAGCTAGGGCTCGCGCCTCATGAGATGTACGAGGTATCAAAACTCCCCTGGGGATCGGAACCTTACGAGGAATACTTCCTGACCAATAAAGAATTCCAGGTCTTGGGAGACAAAACTGATGAGATGATGGCTGTCTTCAAAGAAGTAGCGAGTCATCACTACTATATGCAGAAGAAGGATAGGGGCGGGACGCAGCCTCATGTGACTGCTTGGAGAGATTACATCTTTAGGCAGGACAAGGAGGATCCTTCCCATTTTTCTACTCTACCGGCACTTTCTCGCAACGAGGTGCTTTCTGAAATGAGCAGGTTGGGCGAGAAGAATCTCTTGGAGAACGAGGACCAGCAGTCGGATGAACGCTCCTATAGCTGTTTTTGGCATCTCACCTATCGGATGTCGCCAAAAGCAGTATTAGTCGCGTATCTTATGATTTGGCTCCGGGACCACGTCTTTTCAGGCGGGTCTGGCTCTGTAGAGAGGGTGACTCGGAACTTAATTCTGTCGGCCGTGAAGTTGGCCTTCGGCCGTTCTTTAGCTTTACTCACCGCAATGGTGTGTAACCTGTTGCGGGGTCTTCGAGAGTTTGCGGGAGATGTCATTCACGAGCAGGGCAAAAACAACAACTTCCCGCGTGCCGAACTGCCGTTTCATTATTTGATGGGGTGGTTAATTTTACACCATCCCAATGTGATGAGCCCGGGTTCTGAGGAAGACCACAGGTCCGGAGATGCGTTCCTCCGGCGTTTCTACCGAAGGAATTGGTCGCACACCGGTGTTCCCGTTTGCAGGAAGGTTTTATCCCATCTTCAGGGATGGGAGATCGCCAAAGTTGGTCCTGTCTTCTCCGATTTTGAGGCCAACGAAGATCTGGTGGACTCGGGTGAGGATGCCACCACTCTGTCTCCATGGGGATTCCGTTGGCTGCAAAGTATCTGGCTGTCCCATTTGGTATATCGGAACAGGAACCAGTGTTACCTGGAACCGTATCTGCCGAGCCGCTTTACGAGGCAATTCGGGTACGCCCAATTGATGTTAGATAATCCCAGTATTACCTTGGGGTGCGCTAAAAAAATGCACGAGCTTGGCATTACTATAATGCCGGATGTACTGGAGCCTGCTTTACGCTCCCTGTCCAGAATCTGCGGCCGCCGATTCTCTACTCAGCCGCCAGATTTTACTGTGCTATGGCTGCTCCGTCCACCGGATATGATAGGGAGACCAGTTTTATTGCAGGCACCCATTTAGCGGCGGGTACAGACACTTTGGCGAAGGCTCGGTCGTACCGTCCGCCCGAGTCGGGTCGAGACGCCCTCGCCGTATCTACCGGGGGTCAGACAAGACCCTCGGTTGATCAAACGAAAAGGGGTGCAGATACAAAAGTCGACTCTCCTGTATCGAAAAAGCAGAAGAGGGCGTCGTCACCGACGGTGTCCTCGGACTCCGCATCTGCAGAGGTAAGATGTCTTGTAAGGTTTGATTTCAAGTTCAGCTCCTTATGTAATCATGCTTTTTCCCTTTTTGCGTAGGAGCCGCTGATAAGAAAGCCTCGCACTCCAAAATTTGGTGGGAGTAGGCCAAAGGAGATGGCGGGCTCGTCTGACATGCGTATTCCGTCTACTATGATATCTTCCATGGAGGAGAATACCGAGGGTGTTGCTGTAGAGATTCCAGCATCTCCGAATTATGTCAGACGGGAAGCTGAGGATGCAGCAGCTTCCGAGAAGATGAAGGCCACAGCGTCGGCATTGGATGACGTTGTCGCGGATCCGCAAGAGTCTACTGCGGGGGCAACAGATATAGTTGAGACAGAGGAGAGGGTTGATTCCCCTCCTTATCATGATGAGGGGAGGTCGGCTGAATCATTGCCGAGTCCTACTCCAGCTTCAACCGTGGAAGTTGAGGCGGCTACCGATCAGGAGGTAGCGACAGATTCTGTCCCTGTGGAGGGACTTGATGACGAGACCCATCTGTCGGTCACAACCGCTGAGGCGGGTCAAGAGACAAGTGATAATCTTCCTATTCTGCCGAGGGAGGTACCAGCTGTTGATATGACGTTGGGGGTAGAAGAGGTGGCCGTTGACGTCGGTGGTTCCTCCGGGCTTGAGAAAGGCGAGGGTGTGGAACCCTCTGTTGCCCCTCCTACTTGGGGTACTATCTCGACGCCTGTGCGGGCTTCCTCTTTTCCTTCGGCTCCTCGGGCTAGCAGTCCAGCCCCCATTGATGAAGAGCCCATTGATACTGAGGTTCAAGCCTCGCAGGTTGAGGTTGGCGGATCTTCTTCCGGTCCGCAAACTGTAGTAGCTCCTCCAACTCCTGCTATGACGCCGCAGGTCCTGGCGGATGCAGATGAGTATGTGAAATTCCTCGTCGAGGGGGTATACAAAATGCTGCAGAAGGGTGTATCTGCTGTGATGGATGCCAATGGGAGCTTTGCAATGGCAAGAACTCTGGCAATGCCCTGTATCGAACTGATCCGCATTCACCAAGGCCACGACCATATGGCCGAAATTCTTGAGGCTTCGATGATCGAGCTGGACGAGCGGCTTGCAGAACTTCAGCGCATTCAGCGAAACGACCTCTCCGTCCTGATAGATGCGAAGAAGGGGAAGCTGATCGCTGAGATCGAGTCTTCATACCAGGCCACTGTGGGCCTTTGGGAGCGCGAGGTGGCTGAGACTGAGGCTGCGGTAGAGTAGTTGTCTCAGTCCATGAAGACGACGGTAGAAACTCGAGCTGTATTAGATGCTAATATCGCGGAGATCGACACCCAGATGCGCCGCCTTGAAGACCAACGGGCCCGACTCCAGTTAGACGTTGAGCGTGTCCGGGCTGAACACGTAGCATTCCAGAAGGAAGAAGCGACTTTTACTCAGCGGACTCTTGCCTTGGCGCAGCAGCGACAACAGCTTGATGCGAAGCATGAAAGTGATACTTCCGCTGGGGCTGTTGGATTGATGCGTCAAGAAGCTGAGCGACGAGTCCTGGCGACTGTGGAGGCCCGTACAGCCGACCTAAGGCTTCGAGTCAGGGAGCTCTCAACCCACCCTGGGGAGGTTCAGGGACTGTAGCTTTTCCTCTTTTTTACGCTCTTTTGCAACCCTTTGCTGAGGGATAATGTAGCCTTTTGTACTCTCTATTTCAGAAAATAAAGAAGTACGCAACTTTTTGTGATGTGTTCATTTTTGTTATTATGAACTTGATGATTTGTGTGGACCTATTATCTTTTGCGCACCTTAGTTTTTAGGCACAGATAATAAGTTTGAAGGAACCAACATATTTGCTCAGAGGTGATGTGGACATGGCAATCATTGGGTCTAAATGATAGAATCATCCTACTCAGAGGTGTGATGGACGTGGTAGGAATGATCCTGGGGGATACGCTGAACAACTCAGAGGTGATGTGGACGTGGAAGTTCTGCGATCAATGTACGACAACGCAGGGTTTGTTTGTACGAGATGTTTACTCAGAGGTAATGTGGACGTGGTAAACATGAAGGATAGCGTCGGCTTACATAGTGTAAGATTCTGCTTTGTAGGGTATAGAGGAACAACTCAGAGGTAATGTGGACGTGGTTGTCTTTCTACTGAAGAAAGCCACGGAACAGCTGGGTTCCCGAAGCGAATGAGTTTGTGAAAGGAGATTGTTTATGAATTCCGATGATTGGGCCCACAGATCCCCTTGGGGAAGTACATGTCTGAAGGATGTCAAGAATAGTACTTCTTTAGGAACTTGCCGTTGATGGGCATCATAAACAAGTCTCCATTGGGTTTGGTGAGGCGGTAAGCACCGTTTGAGTATACCGTCTCTATGATGAAAGGTCCTTCCCACTTGGGCTCGAACTTTTCTGGTGTCTTGTGAGTTAACACCATCGGCCTCCTGACTGCCAGAACCAGGTCACCAACTTGGAAAGTCCTCTGTTTGACCTTCTTGTTGAAAGCCTGTGATATACGGGCTTGGTAGAGTTCGATGCGTTGTTGAGCTAGGAGACGCTTCTCATCGAGTGCCTCCAGTTCCCGCAGACGACGACGTTGATTGTCCTCTTCTGT
Source organism: Iris pallida (assembly GCA_029216955.1). NCBI lineage: Eukaryota > Viridiplantae > Streptophyta > Magnoliopsida > Asparagales > Iridaceae > Iris > Iris pallida. The sequence goes on from JANAVB010031815.1 coordinate 4,047,408, forward strand.
GAGTTTGTTTGTTATTGCCACGCGGAGTGAGGGTATCTGGATCTCGAGAGGCAGTACCGCTTCACTCCCGTAGACCAGAGAGAATGGTATGTTGCCTGTCGGGGACCGTACCGTTGTGCGGTAGGCCCAAAGGCATTCGCCAAGCTTTTCATCCTAGTCGCGTTTATTGGATGACACGACCTTTTTGAGTAGCCTGACGATGGTTTTGTTGAACGCCTCTGCTAACCCGTTTGCTGCCGGATTATAGGCGGTGGATGCCACATTTTGAATGCGGTTCTTGTCAAAGAACCTGCTAAAAATATGGCTGATAAACTGAGGACCGTTGTCATGAATGATCCGCCGGGGTACTCCGAAACGGTAAATGATATGGTGTTTGATAAAGCTGACCACCCTGGAGCTCTTTACTTCCGCCAGTGGGACTACTTCTGCCCATTTGGAGAAGTAATCGGTGATGGCCAGGATGAAGCGGTGTCCTCTTGATGAAGGAGGGGTGATAGGTCCCACAATATCCATGCCCCAGGCTTCGAAGGGCCAGGAGGCAACTGTAGGATGTAGTGGTTCAGACGGTGTATGTATGAAGTCAGCATGGAGTTGGCATGCGTGACACTTCTTAGCATATTCAACAGCGTCGGTGGCCATGGTTGGCCAGTAGTAGCCCATACGTCGCAGTCGATCCTGCAACTTAGGACTGGGTTGATGAGCTCCGCAAGTTCCGTCCTAAGCTTCTCGGAGGGCTTCGGCTGCTTCCTCGTTGGACAGGCATCGAAGGAGGAGCCCATCGAAGGAACGTCGGTACAGCATTTTAGTAACTGTGTCGTTGTAGAATCGAAGAGAGTGTCTCCTGACTGAGACGGCTTCCTTCGGGTCCTCTGGAAGAATTTCGTAGACAGCAAAGTCGATGAACGGGAACCTCCAGTCTCGGACATTAACACCAGTGTTCGTCGGCATGGCATGGGCCACTTGCAAGCACAGGTTGTTTCTGGGACAAATCAAGTCTCGGCCTGTTACCGTGACATAGTGTTGAGTACCAAAGGGCGCTGCCAATGAGGCTGCGAGGCCAGCCAGAGCGTCAGCCTCCAAGTTTTGTAGACGAGGCACGTGTTCGATGAAGAACCCGGTAAAGGTTGAAATGATGTTCAATGCAACTTCATGGTAAGGGATCAGATCTTCATGGCGAACCTCGTACTGCCCTCGAATCTGGTTCACGACGAGTTTTGAGTCACCGTAGGCTTCCAGATGGTCCACCCCCAGCTGTTGTGCGAGTTGGAGTCCCATGACGAGTGCGTTGTACTCGGCAACATTGTTGGAGCACGGCTTCGAAAGGGAGTAAGCACGCTGGATGACCAGCTGATCGGGGGAGACTAAGACTACCCCCACTCCTGCGATGATTTGGCCTTTGGGGCCTGTTCTCGAAGCGCCATCGAAAAACATCCGCCAAACGGAGCTTCCTTCGGTGACGTTGGATTCTTGGACCTCATCCGGGATGTCTTCATAGAGTTTTGAGGATTCTGGGATGGGGTGTGCAGCTAAAAAGTCAGCCAGAGCTTGACCTGTAACAGCTTTTTGCGGGACAAACACCATATTATATGGTATTAGCAAAATCGTCCATGTGGCTAGCCGGGAGTTTAATGATCCTGGCTTCGTCATGAGGACTCTGAGTGGATTGACTCGAGAAATGACATGAATTGTCTGGCTCGAGACATAATGACGAGTCTTCTGGATGGCAAACACCAAAGCCAAGCATTCCTTTTCAACGGGTTTGTACCGGTGTTCGGCCCCGATGAGCGTTCGACTGAGGTAGTAGATTGCTTGCTCATAGCCTGTATCGCTGTTTTGAGCCAGCAGAGCGCCAAGGGAATGATCCATGGCACGGACGTAGAGGAGAAATGGTTTGCCGGCGACAGGTGCTACCAGGACTGGTGGGCTCGTCAAGTAGGCTTTGATGTCGTCGAAAGCCTTTTGGCACTCCTCTGTCCAGACATAAGAAACTCCCTTTTTCATGAGCTGAGTAAGGGGTTGACATTTACCGGAGAGGTTTGCTATGAACCTCCGGATGTATACCAGATGTCCCTGTAAGCCCTGAAGTTCTCGAAGATTCTTCGGAGGGTCCATGTTGAGGATGGCTTTGGTCTTCTCGGGATCAACATGAATGCCTTTCGCCGTGATGACAAAGCCCAAGAATTTGCCGCTAGAAACCCCCAGGAAGGATTTAGCGGGGTTCATTTTGAGTTGATGTGCCCGCATGAGATCGAAGACTGTCTTCTAATCCTGTAGGTGATCTCCTTTGAGGCGGCTCTTGACTGCGATGTCATAGCATTCGACTGTTTTGCGAAGATGTTGACGGAAGATGGTGCTCATAGCTCGTTGGTATGTTGCACCGGCATTTTTCAAGCCGAAGGGCATTACTGTGTAGCAGAAAACACCCTTTGGAGTCCTAAATGACGTGTGTTTCGCGTCATCGGGGAACATCTTGATTTGATTATAGCCTGAATACCCATCCATGAAGGACATGCGTTCAAAACCACATGTGTTGTCGATCATCACATCGGTGATCGGAAGCGAGAATTCGTCCTTCGGGCAAGCAGAATTGAGGTCCCTGAAGTCGATACAGACTCGTATCTACCCGTTCTTCTTGGTGACAGGTACGACGTTGGCTACCCAATCTGGGTGTTGTTCCTCACGGATGAAGCCGCTAGTCAAGAGTTTGTCCACCTCCTGATCGATAGCATTCATGATGTCCGGACGAAAACATCATTGTTGTTGTTTGATAGGTTTGGCATCAGGTAAGATGTTCAACCTATGTATTGCGATCTGTGGATCGAGTCCTGGCATGTCTTCGTAGCTCCAGGCAAAGACGTCGATATACTCTTTAGCCAGCTGGATTAAAGCCTCTCGGTCTTCTCCTTCTAGGCTTTTGCTGACGAAGATGGGTTTGGAAGAAGATCCGTCCCCAAGGTTTGTGGTTTATATTTTGGAGGATAAACCACCTTGTTCCACTCGAGGGGATAAGGCTGGGGAATGCCCATCTTCTGGCGCTCCTCTTGCCTGTTTTTGGACTCGAAGCGCTCCCGCAGGTCCTTGATCATTTCGACCACATCCTTCGTGGAGCTAGGAGTCGGGGAAGGTGGCACAATCTGGAGCGGAGCGTTTGAGGGTTCCGATGTCCGAGGTGCTTCTGTGTCGGAGGGTGCCCGTTGAAGGGGTACACTCGACTCCCCATTAACTTCTGGGTCGGGACCGGTTGAGGGTGTTCTGGTCATGGCCGACCGAATATCAAACACTGCTTGAGTCAGTGCTTGCATAGAGGCAGAGAGGGTTTTGAGTCCTCCCTCTAATGAGTCTATGCGCTGAACAATGTCCTGCGGTGGCACATCAGACTCGGCATCATCCCCAGCCATGTATACTGTCCTGACACGGCCAGGAGTGGATGGATTGGTTGAGGCTTCGCTCTCGGCCTCACTTTCATGTGGGGGAGTCACCTCTCCTGGTATTTCAGCTTGGCCACCCCCAGTCACATTATGGAGGTCATTCTCGACGGGCGCATCTGCCAGGGCCTGATTGTCCTCGACTCCGTCTTGAAGGGCCTCTTCGTCTCTACCCCCAGTTGTGTCCTGAGGGACATCTTCGTTTCAAGGTGTTTCTGGGAGGCTGACTTCGCCTCGAGGATGAAGATCCGCCGCAGCTGTGCTTTGGACATCTTCGTCTTCGGAAGGAAGCTCAACAAGGGTCTGATTACTCCCAGCTTCCTCCAAGAACTTCTTCTTTGACCGAGTGCCTTCGAACACCCCGGAGGTCGAGACTGCTGCCTTGGTTCTCCTTGATTGGCTTTTGGACGAGGAATTGCCGGTCGCCTTCCGAAGAGATGAGGAGTTGGAGACCACATTGCATGAAGCAACTCTTGGCTCCTCTTCTGTTGATACCTTCTTCCCAAGGCGATGTCGAAGGGGTGTCGATGACTGCAGTCGCTGGAAGACTGACTGCCTTGGTGGTACTGCCGTCTTGCCACAACAGTTGATAGTGACCACCGCACAAGTATGCCCCGTGGGAGGCTCATCGTGCTTGTTGGTCGACTCTCCTGACCGGCGCTTGTGAGTGATCACATTATGCAGGTCGTTGGAGGAGAGTGCTACCTTCACACCCCCTTCAGGCGCATGGCAAGGCCAAATGCCGGGGCGGACAGGTGAGTGCTGCGCCCCCTGATCTAATACCAAGCAGGCATCATGATCAGTAGTGGGGGAACAACAACATTTGAAGTGACTTGAACGGACCTCAAACGCACAACCAGAAGAGGTGCGGGAGTTCAAGACCACTGAATTTGCCGCACTCGACTTGGTTATGCACGCAGTAGATGCGCCCAAGTGAGATGAGGACTTTGAAGATCGACTCGTCTTTGGTACCGAAGCACCTGAGTCGACCTTGTACAGCTTGCCATCGGCAGCGCGCGTGATTGTGAGCACGTGCCTCTGGCCTGCTGCTGGCATAGCACGCTTGTGGCGCTTGGCCCGTACCGCCTTGGATTTCTTTGTACTAGCCCGCTGGGGCGCATAGTACTCAGCATCCAAATTCTCCTCGCCATTACAGCGAGTGAGTCTGTCAAAGACAGAGACTTTTTGTGGCACATCAGAGGTGATGCGCGGGGCTTTGGCTGCGCCCCTGCTCCGTCGACGCATCTTCCTCGCCTGAGAGGAAGATGGCTGGGGAACGTGGTCAGCCGCACGTTTCCCCGATAGATGCGCTGCATCAGCGGGCGCACCTTGGTTGCTGAGAACGTCAGCAGGAAGGGAGGGCTGGATTGGCGCATCTCCTTCAGTGGTGGTGCCCGAGGCGTCGACCTTGCGCACCCAGACACGGCGGGTCTTCTTCGGCTTCGGCAGCCGCTTCGAAGGACTCGCGCTTCCTTCAGAAATGAACTCCTCGTACGCCTGTTGATTGAGGCGCACAACCAGCGTCTTGTGGGAGGAGCCCACCTTCACGTCGTTGGCCTGTGACACAACTTTCTCGGAAGAGGAGAAAGAAGTCCCCAGCAGAGTCGCCAGCTTGTTTGCCATTAAAATTGTTTGATTGCAAATCTTAATACAAACAGAACAGTGTTACAATATAGGACTTAGATGTAGTCCTAGGAGCACACTTTTGTTTAATCTGGGTCCTAAGTGCCAATGGAGCGAGTGGTAATGCGTTGACTCTGTTGACGGACTGACGACGGTTATCGGTTCTCTGAAGGTAGAGATTGCTCTGGGTACTGGAGCTGGCTGAGAGGAGGAAGACGTTGAGTGTATGTATCTGCCTCTCTGATGATCTCTGTCTGGATTGTTCATATGTATGTCTCTGTGTGTGTGTAAGGAGGGGATGATTCCTCCATTTATAGCTGGGCAGGTTGGCTGCTCATGCGCGTATATGTAGGATGCGCCGGTGCGTGGGGACGCCACGTGGAGGTTGCTAATGGAGGCGCATGGATGATGCGCCCTACTCGCGGAGTTGAATTCTTCATACTGCTGTTGTGAGTCGGCACGTAGCAGAGGAGAAGATCTTTCTGTTGCTGAGATCTTGGATGAGTTGAGTCAAAGGACACGTGTCGTCGACCCATGGCTCGGAGATCTCTGATTTGGTGGGGGGATGATTTGGTGGGATGCGCCTTGGATTGGGCGCATGATGAAATTTTGGCTCATGACCTTTAGGAGTCACGAGCCGTTCTGGGCGTATGGCTTTTGAGGCACATGCAAGCGACTTTCCTTCTGTCTTTCGGGATCAGAGATCAGTCTGGGGCGCATGGCTTTTGAGGCGCATGTAAAGCTTCAACTGGAGACTCTTCTTCTGTCTTTAGGGATCAGTGAAGGGTCTGAGGCGCATGGCTTTTGAGGCACATGCAGGTTTGGGCGCATGGCCGCGTAGGCGCATGCGGGTGGTCGAGTGGCCATGTGGCAGTAGCCGTCGGGATAGAGTCATGATGATGCTGACGTTGTGGACGCTTTATTTTTCGCAAAAGCTGTCAGCCGTTCAGACTTGGGAAGGCGTGCTGCCAACTCTGTCAGTTCAACATTTAATGTTGGTGACATTCGATGGACAGCTGAGTGGGCGCGTCGGTTGACGTTCTACTAGGTGTATGGGGACGTATGGGGGCGCATCCCTTTTGATGCGCTCGGTACAGGGTGCATCTGTTTGAGAGGTGTGATGCGCTGACCAGCCGGCGCATCCGACACGTCTTTGATGATGCGGCTGTTTCGCTTCTCGAGTGCTTTTAATAGCCGCTTGGCTGAAGTCGAGGCATCTGGTTCATCTATTTAATGTGAGTTCATTGCACGAAATTCGGAGAGCCATCCACTTGGCGCATGGGTTTGATCTGTCCGGCCTATAAATAGTGGCATGGAGAGAAGGTTGGCCTCTCATTCCCTCACGTCTTTCTAATATGAACTCAGGTTCTTGGGTGCATTCTGTTGACGAAGTGCTCCCGAGGGTGAAGATGAGACGCCATGTTGTCATTGATGCTCTTGAAGGTGACTGTTACATCCAAAAGACGGAGTCGAGGGCTTCTGAGGCAGGCGAAAGGTGCCTGTTGCATCCAAAGATAGGGATGCTCGGGCCTTGTCTCCGTTGTTCCGGAAGAGCCGTAGATCGGAATGGCGGTGCTAGGCTCTCTCTTCCTTCAAAGTGGGTGTCGCCCACTCTGATTGTGTTGAAAGCTGCCTTTCGCCGTGATTTCGATCACGGTCTTCCTTGGCCTTTGGAGGCTCTTCCGAAGCCTCTCCTGGCCACAGATTTGCGGTGCTCTTCTCTTTCTTGGTTCCAGCCAGAGGGTTAAATGCTTTGTGTATCGAAGCATTTATCAGGTGAGCCTGGCTGGAAGAGCGGCACACTCCTGCTCGGCCAGGTAAGCCTGGTTGGAAGAGTGGCACATAACTGGGCTGCTGAAGGGATACACATAACTGAGCTGGATGTACATAGCTGAGCTGCTGAAGAGATGGCGGGATGCGCCTGGATGGAGGCGCATAGTATCTGCTGTGCCTCACTGGTGGTACATGGTGACTGCTGTGCCTATCTGGAGACGTATGGTGGCCACTGTGCCTATCTGAAGGCGCATGGTGGCCGCTGGCTGTAGACTTAGGATCTTTCCTTTGTAAAAATTCTCCTTTGTACAACCTTTTCTAGACATGTAATAGACTTTTATATATAAAATGAAAAGTCCTTCTTCAAATGTCTATACTTATTGACTTTGCTGTGAAGTGTTCTGTGCGAGTTCTGGCGCATGTAGTGTCTGGCGCATGGTCTTTCTGGTTGTGAAATTCCATGCTTCTACAATGATGATTTTACTTTTGAACAGTTCGGTGAAGCTTTTAGTGACCTCTTAGGCGACCACAGAAAACTGCTTAGCAAATACCAAAACTCTAAGAAGGTAATCAAAGAGTACAAATAAACATGTAATAATTCATTCATACATAACAACAACACATAGTGTGTCCAAATTTGGGATTTTCCCACATGAACACAATCACAACACAAAGGACGCTCCTATGACCTCCAAATGGACACGAAATGGACACAAATGGAGATACAACCATGGGGGTCATTCCTATGGGTTCAAAATAGACCTATATGCGTGAAAAAATGAAAAGGAGAAGGGATTTATACCTCCCGGTAGATCGAATCGAAGAAAAGCCTTCCTGGAGCGACACCGACACGTAGAGATTCCAAAAGGACACGAACGAGCTCCGAATCCTCCCAAACTTGGGTAGCTTCCTCCTTGGCTAGAATGGAGAAGGAAAGAAGAAGATTTGGTGGCAAAATGGAAGGATTTGGTGGAGAAATTGCTAGGGATTGCTCTCTAGGAATTTGGGGAAGAACAAGAGAGAGAGTGTGGATGAGAATAATGAAATGAACTTGAGCCTATCCTCTCCCAAAGTGGATGGCCATATGGGGCTATTTGTCCTATTATGGTAAGGTCCAAAATGCTCCCACTAACCTATTCTATGAGTATTAGGAAAGGGCTAATTGGTTGGGGCTAAATTAGTCATTCTAAAGTCTCTAATCACACTAACTTTATCCATAATAATTAGTCTAACCTCTAACTAAAATATTTCTATCATGTGGAGTAAAATTAATATCATGTGGGCCATGCCTAACTAGTGTGTGGGTCCCACTAGAGTCAAACTACCCCCGGGTCTCCGTTTCAAGTCAGATTGAGTTGAAATTCGAACCCGACTCAAATAACCCCAAAACAATATCATAAATAATAAAATAATATCAAAATAATTCAAAGAGGTCAAATAAAAAAATATCCTTAGGCCAAAAATGATATTAAAATATCATAATCACATGGTTAGGCTCTAGATCAAACAGTCTATAGGGTTTCACTAACAAAACGTCAAAACCACAAGTCATTGATTTAAATAATTTTAAAATAATTTCAAATCACCAAAAATCATATCATGAATTAAATATCATCATTAAAATAATTATAAACATGAAATTTTAAAATTATCCTCATTTGGAAAACTGGGTGCTACAACTCTACCCACCTTAGAAAAATTTCGTCCTCGAAATTTAAGATCGATATTACTCCTTCTAGAGCCTCTAACCTATCCAATATCTAAGGTAACACTTCCTAACACTGGAATAATAAACTGACATCTAAAAAGTGTCAATCTAGGAATACCTCCAATACTGCTCTGCTGTACAGCGGTAATGGAACTTCAATAAAATATGGACTGGAACCTATATCCAAGGGACTGGACCTATTTTAAAGTGGTCTTAACTAAGGATGAAAGGGAACTGATCATAGGCTATAGGTATGCTCAAACTATTATCTTTCTATTAACCATCTATTAATACATTCTATTACCATAGGAACGATGCATTACTAAGACATATAGACCCCTATCTCTCATAACATATTTATACTCACCAAAAGACTAGTACATCCTATCAAGGCTGATACTATAATCTCTCATAAATCTCATAAGCTATATGTTTATAGAAACACATTCCCACATCCAGGACTAACCTATATATATCTACAACTGATACTAATGGGATGACGTCCCTATTTCCCAACAATCAAGGTCTAAATTTTTTTATCTAAATCATGCAATTTGAAGGAATAATATACAAGGTCAGGGCATACTGTAGCAGTTAGAAGTCTCACCTAGGTGCACTGGTCATTCTAGGTCAAAACAGTACTATGGTATCAACACACAAACAATCTAGGGTGTCTTAATTGGGAAGGTAAGGGAACAACAATCATCAAGGTTGTAGGGCTGTCTACCATCCTATATAAAAATTGGTCAATATCAAAATAAAATAAAGGCAACTACCAATTATCTAAAAAAAAGGTACATAAAATTAAATTCAAAATTAAGGAATTGAAAATCACTTGCATTGAAATCCAATCACAATATATATAGAGAGAGCGTTAGAGAGGAAAAAGCTAGCATTGTGTGTATGGGGACGTGTTCATAAGGTTAGATAGTAGGCGTGTGTGTACGTGAATATACATGAAAGTGTATATGAGGATTTGGATTTCAAACAATAACTATCAAGTTACACTAATCATGGCATATGGGTTAACAATCTAGAATATACAATCTATTTAATCACAACTTGCATAGCTAACCATATACACATATATATAAAGAGGTAGAGATTTAGTTATGTATCTATATACGTTATAACATATATGCATAAACTCTACATATATGCATATATGCATAAACTCTACATATATGCATAAACTCTATATATATCCTTATAGATATATAATCATAACATAGAGGGGAAGGGTTAGGTTAAATGACAGTATATACTATGTTAGAGTGTGTGTGTGTCCTTGTACAGGGTTATAGCTTAGTATTGGAAGGTTAAATCCAGGTTTTAGTTCAGCATTTACATAAAAAAAAATCTGAAAATAAGCTAACATTTAACCAGTGTAATATTAACATAATGCAATTTCAAAATTTTAGGGTTTTGAACATCACAACTAATCTCAATGCTCCCAATACATCCTATCATGATAGAAATGAAACCCTAACATATTACCAATTCATTTATCTACGCATACAGTTCAATATTACATATTAAATCTGAAATTGAACTAACATTTGAAATCAATGTAAAAATGTTAACATGTAACTAGTGTTCAGGATTTTGGAGAAATTTGAAAATTAAAACCAACTCAATGTTTATCACAAACTAACATGTAAGAATATGAAACCTAAATTTATATTCCTACTTACAACAATGTACACAGCTCTAAATATTTCATAAAAATGGAACAGCAATTTGAACTAACATTTGGAATTCAACATTAAGGGTTAATATGCATGCAGTCTCAGATTAGACAATTTAACATAACTTAACCAATTTCTCTAAAAATTGAAACCCTGTAGATATCATACATGTGCAGTTATTTAAACAAAACTAACAACATGTAACCTATATTTGAATTACGACTTTAAATTGGGAAAAACAGAAAACCAGGAATATTGGGGTTGGAAATTAACATCAACAACATATTAATATTTATTTAGATAGGTTGGAAATCAAGCGTAGCATGCATATGTATCAGAAAAGTGTCTGCAATATCTATATTCTCATGTCCCAAATAAAATCAATTTCTACATCAGGACCATCATTTAAATTCCTACCAAAATTGTAAAGTAGGTAATTGACGAAATCGAGACAGTTTTATTATCATTATTATTTAATACAAGAATAATAGCAAGAAGAAATAACGATAAAATCTGTTCTGCTTATCTGTTTAAAGAAAGAACCGTTTTGAAATCCAGAGTTAAATTATCAAATTCAAGATAAAGTCTAGCAAGATCATCGATTCATTGTACTATGAAAAACTCATAGCAAGAAATTACACAAGGTTTATAAAACCAACTAAACTTACTCCTGAGTTAAATAAGAGGAACTAGACAAAACAAACAAATAATAATTCTTTTCTCTTTTTTTTTAAATGACTGAAATAAAAGTAGAGAAAACATGTTCAAAAATATTTAAGGTGCAATCTGATAATCATATGCGTCTATCCAAAATCATGGTACTCTAAGTCCTCGTCATACTAGTAAGCAAGGCTACGATAATCACAGAGCCCTTGACTTATGCACATATCTCTAGAATCATGGTATTTAATATTTTCGCGGTGCCGCTAGCTTGGCTGCGAAAACCTTAAATTTCCACACCCGAGAAATATATCCAGAGTCAGACTATATGTCCTCACCATGCTGGCTAATGTGACTATAGAAGACTAGATTCCATAACATAGATGACCTAGCCCATATAATTTCATCTTGCCAAAAATTAAATTAATCAATAATGAATACTCAAAATCAAATCAAATTTATTAACGAACATCAAAATTCAAAAAATGAACAAAATCCATCAAAATACAAACTCGAATGCAACAGCTATCATCAAAATTCAAAATTCGACAATCATCCATCAAAATTAATAAATACAAACTCAAATTCAACAATAATCCATTAAAATCAAATTTAACAATAAAAAGTAAAAATAAATCAAATCAAGGGGAAAAGAGAGTTTTTAAATCGAAGTTAAATAAGATTCTCCAGGGTCGTCCCAGGAATCTCTCAAGGGTTCCTAATTGTGATTGAGTACCTTCAAAATATATCCTATTCCTAGTACAGGCTGTAGTGGTACACTAGTTCGAATACCACTACACTTTTAGTCTCGACCTGCATGGGCCACCACTAAAAACGTGTCATGACCCGCACCCTAGAGTTAGGACACGAGAACGTAACAACGCCCAGCCTACGCCGCAGTGTCGGCGGTAGAACGCTGTCCTAGGTCTCAATGCATCTAACAGTATAAGACTAAACAGTTTATACTCCCCAAATGGGGGTGACATAGCAGAATGTAAACTCAATCACATCTAAGGTAGAGCATAAAGGAAGATAGATAAAACATGAAATCGAAAAGAGATACAACAGATAGAAGTCTAAGTGTCTAAGATACAAACTCAAAATACATCTCAAAACCCAAATACAGTAATCCATAAATCAAGTACAACTCCAGACAAATGAAACAACTATCTAAACATCCTCTGATGTGTCTCCTCTAGGCTAGCAGGCAACCTCCAAGCTATATGTAAAATTTATCAACGGGTCCAGTCAGGACTGGAGCGAGTACAGTACATCTCAACAGATCATAGCAGGTTAGAAAATATAATCATGCAGTAAAGTAAGATACAGGTACTGAAAGAAAGCAGTATGTAAACAGAGAAAGAACTGTAATAGAAATATCTACTATACATAGAGAACTAGCAGTGACTAGTGAGTCAGAGTACAATATGAACATGTAAATGGCCTGGGATGATTCTGTAAAGACACTACGAAATGATTCAATGAAGATACTACGGGTGTATTATTCACATGTCCACTTCTACTCCCCCGTACCCCCAATCAATACACAAGGATCCAGCCAGGTTATGTTATATGATGCTATGTAACAGCCCCCGAAGGTGATAGACCCCGAAGGTGATAGACCCCGAAGGTGATAGACCCCAAAGGTGATACATAGTAGTCCCATAAATGGGGATTCTGGAGGTAACCCAATAATGTAAGATTCAAGAGACTCTGTGATCATGAGGGTACATGTCATAAGTAATCGAATGAACCAAGAAGCATAGTGATACGCCATGTAAGTGAAACGCACAGAACATAGAGTACCCGATGCTCCCTAAGGGTAAAATCTCAAGAAAGGATCCATATAGTACCAATCTGTGTGACTATCGTGACAGTACAAGTAAAGTAATCTACTGCAGGAAATAATTCTAAGCAGGATATGAAATGATCAGAGAATGTACTCGCATGATATTTGAATATCCAAGGTAAAGATACTGTCCAAGGAGAGGTGCCTGGCTCCTAATTAGAACAGCACAGGTCACAACATGTCCAGAAGGTTAATATAAAGCACTGCAATGCATTCTACATGAATCTAGGTCAAACTAGGCCAAAGTCAACCCTTGGTCCACTCTGGTCAACTGCACTATTCAAACTAGGTCAAACTAGGTCATGTCCTAACCCAGCAAGTCTTACTAGGCCTAACCAAGACTATCCTAGCAAGCACACATCAATACAAGGCTATACAAGCCAATATACACCCAACTCTATATAGCATGCAATTATTCAATACGCAAATAGGCAAGAATTCACATTGGATATACACTAGGTAATCTATTACTTTAAGCTATATATGTCTACACATATATACACATGCATATATTGGTATTCAACATTAGGTCTATAATCATGGCATTTCAAATGGTTATATAAACTTATATATTACAACACAATATGCTAACATATATATAATATACATACATAGCTAACTGTATTCATAAATACTTATTTAAGAGGCTATGTGTGTGTATGTGAATATGGCAAAGGGGCAAGTGAGGGTTAAATGGACATACATAGTGTATCATATCAAAGAGTGTCAAAGTGTAAGTGAACAAAGTGTCAAGTATGATAGTGTCAACATAGTGTAAGGGGTACATGAGGTAATATAGGATTTGTGTTAACATAGAACATTACATCTCATTAACTTGTATATTGCATACATTACATCTATTATTACATTTCATTCATGCTTGCTTTCATTCATTCATCATTCATTTATTCTCTTGCACTACTATATGGACCATACATTACATATTATAGAACCTGCATATTCATTACAAGCCATACTTATACATGCTTATATTAGATAGGATACTTATACTCATACATCATTTATTTAACCATTTACTCATGCTTGCATTCTCTATTTAATTACATAATGTATATACATTAACATGGGTTAAAATCAAATAGAACATTATATTACACACAAGGGTGCATAAAATGCATATGCCCAATAGTAACTCCTACTAATAATCAATATTGTACCATCTCAGCATGAATTAAAATCTAGGATTAAAGTATGTTATAGATCTATGTGTTAGCTTTCCGAAACTTCAAACGGATCGCGTTTTCGTTTCCGGAAACTCCCGGAATCGCGAAAACACCGAGAACGCATTTGTCTTTCGTACAGCTGACACTCAAATAATTCTCCAGAAAGTTACAAAAAGAATTAGGCCTATTAGTATATGTTTTTGGAAAGCTAACTTTAATACGCTTCTTTTAAAAAAAATGGGAGATTAAACCGAGCTTTGAGCTAGAAGTTTTGACATTTCTAAGTTAGGACTGAAATTAAAAACGTGGATAAAAATCATGACAGATTTGGGTAGTTTGAGACAAAAGAACACAAATATATAACATAATATATCAAGAACTCACTCTCTACACTAATATATATATGAGACACTATAGAACACATCTCCAATACAAAAATATGAGATTAAACATGTAATAATTCATTCATACATAACAACAACACATAGTGTGTCCAAATTTGGGATTTTCCCACATGAACACAACCACAACACAAAGGACACTCCTATGACCTCCAAATGGACACGAAATAGACACAAATGGAGATACAACCATGGGGGTCATTCCTATGGGTTCAAAATAGACCTATATGCATGAGAAAATGAAAAGGAGAAGGGATTTATACCTTCCGGTAGATCGAATCGAAGAAAAGCCTTCCCGGAGCGACACCGACACGTAGAGATTCCAAAAGGATACAAACGAGCTCCGAATCCTCCCAAACTTGGGTAGCTTCCTCCTTGGCTAGAATGGAGAAGGAAAGAAGAAGATTTGGTGGCGAAATAGAAGAATTTGGTAGCGAAATTGCTAGGGATTGCTCTCTAGGAATTTGGGGAAGAACAAGAGAGAGAGTGTGGATGAGAATAATGAAATGAACTTGAGCCTATCCTCTCCCAAAGTGGCTGCCCATATGGGGCTATTTGTCCTATTATGGTAAGGTCCAAAATGCCCCCACTAACCTATTCTATAAGTATTAGGAAAGGGCTAATTGGTTGGGGCTAAATTAGTCATTCTAAAGTCTCTAATCACACTAACCTTATCCATAATAATTAGTCTAACCTCTAACTAAAATATTTCTATCATGTGGACTAAAATTAATATCATGTGGGCCATGCCTAACTAGTGTGTGGGTCCCACTAGAGTCAAACTACCCCGGGTCCCCGTTTCAAGTCGGATTGAGTTAAAATTTGAACCCGACTCAAATAACCCCAAAACAATATCATAAATAATAAAATAATATCAAAATAATTCAAAGAGATCAAATACAAAAATATCCTTAGGCCAAAAATGACATTAAAATATTATAATCACATGGTTAGGCTCTAGATCAAACAGTCTATAGGGTTTCACTAGCAAAACGTCAAAACCACAAGTCATTGATTTAAATAATTTTAAAATAATTTAAAATCACCAAAAATCATATCATGAATTAAATATAATTATTAAAATAATTATAAACATGAAATTTCAAAATTACCCTCATTTGGGAAACTGGGTGCTACACGAATCAGGGTGATGAACACGAAGACCTATCCTAGACGAACCTAGGTTGGTGAGCACGAGGCTTGGTTTGGCCTGTGTCGGGTGCACGACATGCATGCACTTGTGCACGAGACAGTGCACTATGTAGTGCCTATTGTGCTCGATTTAGGTTTAATTGATGTGGACACGTCGTGTCACGTTGTGGTGGACACCAGACACCCTCTAGGATATGAACACTTGTTGGGTATTCATTACCAACCTTTTGATTTACATTTTAGAATGATTTAAACCATTAATTCCCATTTACCTATTTTGGACTGATATACATATTTCAGTTTATATTCCAGTATCTAAATTCAAACTTTGGTATCAAATTTAACCCAATTAATACTGTTATTATCACTGTTTAAGTCCCTAATGTTGTCCTCCTATATGTGTTCTAATTGTATGCCGATTTTGAGCTAAATTGGTGTTTGTTTGGGTTAGATTTTGGGATACATTGGGATGGGACTGAAAACTGAACATTAAGAGCTGTTTCATTTCCCTTCCCTATTTATACACACAGATCCACATGCATGTTTCAGTCCATTTCATGAGATTCCTGCACATATTGTATCACACACACTGTTTTGTAGGACTGAATATACACACACACATTGCCTACTCTCTAACATTTATTTTCCTGAACAGTGAACACAGGTTCACCACACATATTTTTACACATATTCCTGCACACTCACTGTCCTATTCCTATCTCACAGTCACACACACACCCTTCCCTGGCTCTATTTCTGTTGACACTGTCACACAGTTCACCATTGACACTCACCCACATACACTATTACATCCCTAACACTGTACACTCTAACACACACACATTGTCTCTCATTATACACACACACAACCATTGCATCACAACACATGTGCCCTATTCTCTTTTGTCCTAGGTATATATATATATATATATATATATATATATATATATATATATATATATATTATATATATTATATATATATATATATATATATATATATATATATATATATATATGTACATGGGATGCATATATATTTAGCCTATATATTTATAATGTGTATAATCATATTGTAAATTACATACATTATATGTATATGTGTGATCTATACTAAATTATATTTAGCCTATATAATGTGTGAATGTGTGGTATAGTATATGCATGTAGCCTATAGCCTATAGCTATGGCTCATTGCCTAGGGGTATGATTGAATGCCAGTTAACATGTGTAGTTGGCTTGTATGGCCTAGAAGTGGTGTGTACTAGCTAGTATAGACTTATATGACATAGTATAGACTAATTTAGACTTGTTAGACCTAGTTGACCATAGTTGACCTAGTTTGACTTCTAGGGTTGACCAGAGTTGACCAAGAGTTGACTTTGGCCTAGATTGTCCTATATTCATTTAGAATGCATTAAATTATATCTTGTTATCATTTTAGACTTGTTGTGACTTGTGCTGTTCTGATTAAGAGCCAGACACCTCTCCTCGGACAGTACATTTCATCCGGACACTCAGATACCAGGCGAGTACATTCTCTGATCATTTCATATCCTGTTTAGAATTATTTTCCTGCTTTAAATTACTTTACTTGATACTGTCACGTTGGTCACACGGATTAGTACTATATGGATCCCTTCTTGAGATGTTATCCTTCAGGAGCATCGGATATTACATGTTCTGTGCGTTTTACTTACATTGCGTATCACCATGCTTCTTGGTTCATTGATCACTTGTGACATGTACTCTCATGATCACAGAGTCTTCCTTGAATCCTCTCATTTATTGGGCTTCCTAGAATCCCCATTTATGGGACTATCATGTACCACCCTTCGGGGGCCGTTACATGAATCATAACATAACCTGGCTGGATCCTTGTGTATTGATTGGGGGTACGGGGGAGTAGAAGTAGACATGTGAATAATATCCAAGTAGTGTAGCATCAGAATCATTCCATAGTGTAGCATCAGAATCATCCTATGCCATTTACATGTCTATATTATACTCTGACTCACTAGCCACTGTTAGTTCTCTACTTATAGTAGATATTTCTATTACAGTTCTCTCTCTCTCTCTCTCTGTTTACATACTGTATTTCCTTCAGTTCATGTATCTTACTTTACTACATGATTATATTTTCTAACCTGCTATGATCTGTTGAGATGTATTGTGCTCGCTCCTGTCCTGATTGGACCTGTTAAAAATATTACAGAGGACGAGGAGGAGGCCTGTGTGGATACCTTCTACGGAGCAGCCCAAGACGATACTTGTGAGCTGGACTCTCAGGACGACCCAGCTCTAGCTGATGACTTTACCCCTACTGCCTAGACTAGCTTAGTTAGGCTTTATCTTACTTATGTTGTCTTGAGACTAGTTTAGTTAGACTTTATTTCTGTCTTGAGATCTGGGTTGTATATATTCTTTCATATTCAGTAGCTGAGACTTGTATTCTGGATATTTACTGAGATGTTATCTTAGACTCTTCTGATCATCTGTATTTTTTTTGAGTTCCATATCATATCGTGCTTCTTCTTCCTTAGTTGTGATTGAGTTTATTTCTGCTATGTCACCCCCATTCTGGGAGTATAAACTACTTAAAATTATATTGTTAGATGTTGTGACCTAGGACAGCGTTCTACCGCCGACACTGTGGCGTAGGCTGGACGTACCCACGTCTCGTGCCCTTAATCTAGGGTGCGGGTCATGACATTTGACCAACAAGCCTTCGAAGAATTGCTCTCTGAAGGGAGCGCCAGCCCATTTCAGAAGCGAGCCAACCCGAAGAGGACTCGTAAGGCGTCGGTGTTGCCCCCGACCAAGTTCTCGAAGAAGCTCCTTCTGCAGCCCAAGATGGTGACCAGAACTCTCTTGTGGCTTTGTTTCTGACCGCAGAGGACCCCACTGTCCCTAAATCTAGCAGAGGAAAACACTACAATTCTAAGATTTTGGGGGCACAAAGGAACTCCATACGGACAAAAAAGAGGCCGCGGAGAGGAGATGGGCAGTCTGCCTACGCAACGGCCAACTCCGGCCGCAGGCAGACAACTCATGCGGCAACCAACTCTTGCCGTAGGAAGATGATCCATGCGGCAGCCAGCTCTAGCCGTAAGAAGATGGTCCACGCGACGACCAATCCTGGCTTCAAACAGGACGTCTCATGCGGCCCTATCAGAAGCTCTGTGTTCGACCGCCTCTTATGTGGGTCCGACGCCATGCGGCCTACCGAGGATGCGGGATGTATCAATCTGGACTCTTTTTACTATTCGCCTTTGGGCGCTAAGTCAGAAAAGTCTAGGACAGTGCGGGCCCAACCAGTCCAGTCAACTGTCCAAGTTACTGACTGTCAGTGGGCTCCATTGACTGTTATACGGGATCCTGACAGAAAATTATACAGAACCACTAGCGTCCAGTCCCCCATGGCCAACGGACAGGGTGGGTCTTTAAAGTCTCCCTCTTAAGATCCAGAGCAAGTACTTTTACTAGCCACGGATCAGGAAGCAAACATGATACCTAAGCACCCGTGCACTCAGGATTCACAAGTTTGGTGCAAAGGTAGAGCAGCCTCCTACCGACATACATGACACGATTACTCACAAACACGAGACGACAGCGTTAGCATGCAATGAGTCCCTCTCGGGGCATCGTCGCACCCAAGTCATCATCAACTGCTGCTGCAACAAATCAGCAACACCTGAAGATCGGCAGTCAGTTTTCCAGCGACTGCAGCCAGCACATGTCCGATAGATGCAAATTCCAGGGGACAAGGAGTTTCTTTGCGCCTCCTGTAATTCAACTCAAAAAGTTCGCCCTGGCAAGGGAGGAAAGAAGACAAGCTCTTTCAGCCCGGCCATCTCGGCCAATACTGCAAGAAGACCCTGATCTGTGGGGTTCCCATCAACCATATGGGGTATCTATCTAGGCACTCGATCCAAAAAGAGGCTTCCGATACCCGGGGGTGCACCTTCGACCTCCTTGAGAGTAGATGAAGCTGGGGGTAGCAGCCCCCTCAATGTACGTGATAACCCGGTGTACCAAGAGCACACAGGGGGTAGAGATCCCCTAGAACTCTGTAACAGAATCGGATTTCCCTAAGGGCCACCACCCTCACCAAGACGATGCGGCTTCCTGCACAGGGGGTAGCACCCCTTCTGAGTCTGATGAAGATGATATTCCGACATTTCTTGACGATTTCTCTATACAAGGGTACGACACCGAGAGTACCTCTGCCACAATCCCTTCCACCTCTACCTACGTAAGGACAGTCTTTATGACTGACGACGATCATGAAGCGCCTTCCGACCGACAACGGCTTGAAGTGCTTGAAGCCATGCTCCTGTCCTTAGTCACGGTGGACTAGATCAAGGTCGCCTTGCCAGCTCAGCCAGCAAGGACGCCCGGACAAACAAGCCCAGGATCCACAGTCAACGTGGACTCCAACACGACCGCCCCGCCTTTGGGTGATGATCCCTTAGCACCATCCGTGCCTTCAGCTGCAGATAAAGCCAAGGAGGCAAGGGGGGAAGTCTAGGAGCTTCGAGCAATGTTCAATGCCCGAGACTCCTCTCGGGATCTCAGAATATGCCAGCCATATCCCATTGCATGGAGAGACGTACCTTTTCCACCTCAGTACAAGCCGTTCCATATCGACTCTTATGGTGGAAAGACCTCTGCTAGTCGGTACATGACTTACTTTGAAGTCACCACCGACCACTTGCCGTATAGTGACGCCATCCTCACGCAATTATTCATCAGAGCACTAGAGGGGATCACATTCGACTGGTACCGCAACCTTCCTGATAACTGTATTCATTCTTTTGACGGCTTCAAGCACATATTCCTGGAGAGATTCTACGAAGTGGGGCATGATGTGACGATGTCATCTCTCATGGACGTCGTCCGGGGAGAGAGGGAGCTGACAAGGAACTATATCGAGCGATTTTGCCAAACCGCAATGAGACTGCCCCAAGGCAATCCCGAGAGCTCCTTGATTGAAATCTGCCAGAAGAAGCTGCTCCCTGCAATTAGCCTCTGGATGGGAGACGATCAGTTCAGAGATTGGACGACCTTCATCATAAGTGCTGCAAATACAGAGGTAAAACTGAAGAAGGCTCGCTAGCTGGGATTACACATCCCAGACGGAGAAGATAAGGGCAGACGTCCTGGTCCCACCTCCAGTAACAACAGTGGCGCCACCACCAACCAAAACAATAAGGGTAAACAGGCCATGGTCACTGATGCGACTCAGAAGCCCGAACCAAAACAGGTGAAAGGTCAGTGGCCTAAGATCTACTACTCATTCGAAGATAGTCATGTCAAACCTATCTTCGATATGCTCTTGCAAGGGGGTAGGATCCAACTTCCGCCACCAAGGCACGAGCCCAGGCAGCAGAAATGGTAGACCCAAAGTATTATCACTTCTACCGCTATGTCTATCATGTCACCCAGGATTGCTTCCAATTGAAGCGGTACATTCAGAGTCTTATCAACTCCAAAGCTCTATCGATAGACTTTGAAGAGGTTACAATGGCGGCGAACATGGTATCTATTCAGTTCGGCAACTTTCCTCCAACATGCACTCCAGACGGGGTAATACCTGTCCTCCGGGCAACGATGGAGGTTACTAATCTTCCATCCGCCCGAAGCCAGACATCTGGATTGGTACCCCTCACCACATCACGAGGAGAGATCATATGGGTGCATCCAGACTTGGTGCCCAAAGTTACCCAGGGGGTGTTATCTCCTACCAACAAGAAAAAGGACAGGAAGTCTAGAGCCTGCCATACAATTTCAGCGGAAGCTGAAGAGGCTGCAGATGTTGTCACCCGATCTGGAATACAAGTCCAACCTGCACAAGATAGTATAGCCGAAGATTCTCAGCCAACAACATTGCCTCCCTCTGATGTTCCAAGGCCAGCTCAGCCTCTACTAGCGGATAAGTCCAAGACAAGGGAGACCCGCTTCGACAGGCCACTCTGTAGTGATGTACTTCAGGGACTGGAGAGACCACTTCGACATATTAGCACAATTGGCTAATACGCCAGCAAAGTTGTCGCTATACGAGCTCCTAAGACTCTCCAAGGATCTTTGTGTCGCATTAAGCGAAGCACTCTAGAATGCTTATGCCTACTTATCTCAGGTCAGACCTCCAGGGGAAGACCCGCCAGCAGATCTACTGGGCGGCGGTAGCACAGATGCAATGCACAATATCGTAATTACTCCGTAGGACATGTTGATGAAGACCAACTTGCATGATCGCCCCTTGTACTACACTGGATACATAGGCGACATCAAGGTAGATAGGATGCATATTGACTCGTGCTCGTCAATAAGCATCATCCCGAAAAGCCTGCTCCAACTTCTTGGCATCCCTATGCATCGGCTGGCAGCATCCAATACTGCCATTAGCGGTTTTAACTCAGGGAGAAGCTATCCCCTAGGCAAGGTCCGATTAAAGTGACAGATTGGTGACCTGAGGACGGAAGTTACCTGCTACGTCATAGATGCAGACATCTCCTACAATATCCTCCTGGGACGTCCGTGGATACATGACTATATGATCGTGCCATCCACCTGTAAGCCCCCTATATTTCAGGGTTTATTTTAAATTTTCTAAATGAATTATTTTTGATAAGTATTTTATATTAATTTAAATACGTATTTTGCAGCGTATTTCGTATTCTCTTGGTTTTCGGAATGCTTTAAATTTTTTTCCTAACTTATAGATTTTCTTCTTGGCCGGCATACCGTCAGTATACCGGAGTATACCGATGGCATACCGCCCGGACAGATTTTCTATATTTTAGATATTTTCGGTTTTTGATATTTCCATGAATAGTATTTTTGATATTTTCGTGAATAGTGTTTTTGATATTTTGATGAATAGTATTTAGATATTTTCGTGAATAGTGTAGATGCACCCTATTACCCAATGGATAATTGGTTTTGTTTGAATGGCCATGATTGACCTAGACTTTCACATAGATCACGATCCGACGGCTAAGATTAAATCCCCTTCTATATATACCCTTTCACTTTCTCTCTCCTATCTCTTTTCATTCTCTTCACTCTCTCTTCATTTCTTCTTCCTTTCTCTTCCCTTGGAGCTTGTTAGGAGCTTGGCCTTGAGGTCTAGAGTGTGGTTTCGTACCCCTCTTGGTGGTGGAGTAGAAGATTAGGCTTGGAGCTTAACCTAGGCAAGTGCATCTTGCTCAAAAGTGGCATGACCATACTTTAATTTTGTTTTTCATAGAAACTAAAGTTTTATTGGCCTATAATTTGCTTCTTTAAATTGTTAACATGTTTAGCATATAGCACTTTTGGTTTTGATCGACAGTATTGCGTAGATCTGAGTTTCTAGATATGATTTTCAAGTATTTTGAGGTTTTGATCTATCAAATGTTTTGATTTGTTAAAACTAATACTTTCATGTTGTAGGAAATTCAATTTTATTCAATTTTGACTTTTGAAAGTCCGAATTTCGATTTAAAACGAAGTTTTTATGGCCGAAACAAGTTTTGAGTTCAAAAATCAACTTTCTGCGACGGTTCGGAAAATCCGTCGGAAATCCGCGGAAATCCGTCGGAAAATCCGAACTTTCATCACAAAACTTGCTGTGACGGAACGGAAAATCCGCCGGTAATCCGCGGTAATCCGCCGGACAATCCGGTTAGGCTATTTTAAATTTTTTTACATATTTTAAGTGTTGTAAAAATTCTAGAAAAATTGTATTTAAATACTATGTTAATTTAGCTAATTTATTATAATTTTTTAGCATTTAATAAGTACTTTTGGTATTTTATAAAAATAAGAAAATAGAGCTCATTTTCAGGATACCTATGTTTGCTGATTTTTAATAAATGTTTATGAAGGTTTATAAATTCCAGAAAAATTAGTATAAATTTCTATAATTAACAAGGATCATTTTGGTACTTTAGTTTATGTATAATTGAGCTTTTTATCTATCTCAAAAATTGTTGAAACTCAATGTACAGTTTGATTTATTTATTGAATAATTACGACTTTCAATGATTTGTGTTCTTTTGAGTTATTATAGGATTGGACCTCACCCCGCACTAGTGTAAAAACCCTAGAAAGTTAGTTTGAATATAGTCTCACCCCATATTGGACTTGGAATTGACCGGAGTTGACCAGTTGACCAAAGTCAACTATAAGTCAACCTCTGACCCAGTTTGTCTTAGTTGCCCTAGTTGACCTAGACATTATAGTATGTCTTTTCACCCAGATTAGCTATTGTATTATCTCATCTTTAGGACTGTGGCTTCACTCTGAGCCTTGATTCATATTGATAGCAGGATTCCAGGCAAGTACATCTACAAACTCATTTACTGTCTTTTAATGCTAGAACTTGTATTAACCCTTTTAAAATACTGATCATTGAGGTAGCAAGTTAAATCTTCACATGTTGTATTACTTTCAGTACCTGCCATGCTTATACTGCTCCCAGTATGTCCCACATGTTTTTACTGTTCCCGTATCTCTCACATGTTTAAATAACGGGTTAAGGAAAAACTGTTAGTAGTGTACGTAAACATGACCCCCTTCTCCGTATGTACTTACCGCGCTCGGTGCCATTGTATATGTGACCTTGCCATATGTTCTGATATCGCGTTTGTGTATAGATATACACCGATGTCGTTCGTGCACGTATGTGCATACCAGAAAACTTGACATGTACCACAGTACATCCTGATTACCTATTGACCGATTCACGTACATGCTACGGTTTTAAACTTTTAAACTATATGTGGTCATTTGTAGAAATGACCAATTAAACCATGATATGCCATGTTCCCTATGTTACTATGATACTGTGATCCCAGTTGTACAATGAGGCCATGTTTCCAGTATTTTCTGTTTTATAGACTTATCATACCATGTTTCTTGTTGTACATCTCTTTCATTGTATATTCAGTACTTTAGTTGTAGAGGTTGTACTTGCTCCTGTCCTGACAGGATAACGTTGTAGGTTCACATTTCGAGGAGAAAATACTATGTGTTACATATTATGGCACTGCATTGAGGACCTGGCCTTAGCTCCAAAAGAGGCCCCAGCGGGGAACCTTGCTTAGATATCTTTCTTGTGTTTTGAGACTTAGACTTTGGTCTGTACTCACATTTGGTGTAACGCCCCAGTCCCAAAATACGTAGGACTAGGAACGTAGACATGCCAGCTGTATTTATATGAAGTATACTCCAATATATGGAAGCCTCGTATAAATACATAAGCTGTAAAATACAGTAAAACCACAACTAAACTCATCCACACAAAATAAATGAATATAAGATGTCATATAATAAGAATAAATTGTCTTGATACAATATTTTGGGCGGAGACAAATCCACTACCAACAAGATAAGGAAAAAAATACATGAGAAAGAATAACTTTGGCGAGCGAAGCGAAGACGATCCAAGTGCAATCATCCTCGAGAAATAGCAATGAACACGGCTAGAGCTAAAGCACCTGCGAAAGACAATAGCACACACCTGGCAAGACAACCAGGTCCTCAGAGAGACGTAACAAGACACATAATAGCATGCCATATAAACTGAATAAATATTGCTCAAATAAATAAGTAAATCGAATTATAACATGTTCCAATACGCACCTACTGAACGAGCGTACCATCCCCCCAACCAAAAAAGGACAGGAGATATTAAACTAATTCACGGTAACGTATCTTTCCATGCTAAGAATCCGATATGGTATCCGGACCCCAACAAGGTTCAATACCTTCTCATCGAAGTAGTAAGTCACACCTACAACCAAACAAGGACAAGATGTGACGAACTAATCCGTGACAAGTTATTGTTCCAAGCCACGGTCAGATACAAGTACCCAAACCAAAAGTACTCGTACCTAACAGATAGGGTAGCCTACCATTCTAAGTGAACTGTATAAGTTAAGAACAATCCTTCCTACGGATGGGCCCTGGATGAAGGATTGGCCTAGTCCCCCTTGGGCACCAGAGGCCCCAGCAGGAAGAGCATGGGTCATCAACCCCGTATCTCCAGCGGAGAGTCCGGGTCACAAGGGAAGTGCATCGAAGCCCATACGCTAAGGAATTGTCCTCCCCGTCCAATGCCTATTATGTTGTATCCACAACATTAACCTCTATAACCGCTAAGTCAAACTAGCATGCAACCTCTATTAGCGGTTATTCCTATCGCACGGCTTGTACGTACTGGTGGCCAGCCAATTACGCACTTTCGTATTCTACATGCGACACACAACTTCGTGTTACAACGTGTCAAGGCCAATGAATGCAACACACAAGGTGGTACCTTAAATCTAGGTTTAATTTGTAAGAAAAATAATACACAGCAGGAAATATAAATGAACAGTTATGCCATGTATCACAGTTTATAAAGAAAATAAGTAATGCATGAAATATGAGCTAAAAATAATTAAACAGCTAATGGCAAGGTGTCTTGCCTGATAGAGCGCCTTGTGTGCTGCGATAATCATGGTGGCACGATCTGCAACTTCGATACAACAACTATGCAAGGTGACCTCTGTTGGCGGTACGGATGGTTCCATTGGGTCAAGGACGGTCAATTTAGTTAGGGTCGATAAGGGGTGGTACGGTATTGGCAAGGAATTAGAATAATGGGCTAAATCATGAGAGGGAGAAGAATTGAAGGAAAAATACAATTCTTTATTAGTAAAATATATTTAGAAACTATTTATAGCATTTGAGAAAGAAAAATAATTGTACTAGTTGAAATAAATACTTGAAGATAAATATTTAGGAAATCGTACTAAGCTAAAAATCCTAGGTTTTATAAAAATAGGATTTGAGATATAAAAACTACATTTCATTAGTAAAAATATTTGTATAGGTAAATATGTTGAAAATCTAAAGAAATTATTTTAGGACTACAATCTCTAGTCTTGTCAAACTAAAATGTTTAGATCAAATTAGTTGATCAAAATAGCTAAAATACTAATAACCTATATAGGACTTCCAGACCTAATTGAAATACTTATATAGAGCCCTAAACCCAAAAGTATATATTTTGTGTTAGAAAATATATCCTATCCTTAATACTTAATAACCATAATAACAATAATAATAATAATAATAATAATAATAATAATAATAATAATAATAATAATAATAATAATAATAATAATAATAATAATAATAATAATATTAGATATTAATAACCAAAACTTAAACAAAAACATAAAATAAAACAAAAAAATAAAATAAAAATAAAATAAAAATCAAAGTTATCTACTAAGAGGGCTGCTGCCACTCTTCAAAAAAAATAAAAAAAATAAAATAAAAAAGAACATGTGAAGATGAGACGAAGGAGAGGAGAGAGAAGAAAGGGAGTGGGGTGAGAGAGCGGGAGAGAAGAGAGATGAGAGAGGATCGAGAGGGTTGGGAAGCCGGAGAAGAAGCGGTGAGCGGCGAGATCGGAGCTAGGTTCGCGGAGTCTCGACGGAAGGGAGAGGAAGAGGGTGGCGCCGGCGGACGCGGAAGAGCGGTCGGGGTCGCGTTTGCTGGGCACGGAGGCGGACAAGGGCGAAGGGTTTGGGCGGCGGTCGGCGCGCATTGGCGCCCACGGCGGCGGCTGATCTGGCCGCGGAGGAGGAGGGAAGAAGACGGGGGTTCGAGCGGGAGGAAAGAGGAAGGAGAGCGAGGGGGTTTCGCCGGAGCAGTCAGCGTGCGGGGATGACGCAGGGCGGCGACGGCTTAAGGCGGTGGCGGAAAGATCGGAGGGTTCCAGGGACGGTGGTGAAGGAGAAAGAGGGAGCTGGTCGCGGCGGCTAGGGCGGGGGTTCCGGCGCTGGACGGAGGTGGCCGGCGAGCCCGAGGCCGAGAGCGCAAAGGAGATTCGTGGCTGGGGACACCGGTGAGGGTCGTTACTTCTCTGTGTTTCTATTTTTCTTTTGTTTGTGGAAATTTTGGTGGTGGCGTCGACGGTGACGACCGTGGTGGCGGTCGTGAGGGTGATGATGGTGGTCGTGGGTGATGATTGTGGTGGTCGTGTGTTGGGGCGGCGAGGGGTTTGAGTGCTGGGTGTGCTGGGAAGAGGTGGTTCTGATTTTGGTGGCGAGGGTCGTAAAGGAGGCTGGGGTCGCGGTTGTGGCCAGGTGGTGGCTGGCTGTGATCGGGATGATGGCGTCGGGGGTGGTTGGAGGTGGTCAGGGTTGGAAGGCGAGGTCGGGATGATGGGTTCGACGAGTAGGTGGGCTCGGTGATGGCTGGGTGCTGACCGCGGGTAGTAGATAGTTTGGTTAGGATTAGGTAGAAATTTGATAATGTCGGGGTGTGTCCGACACGGAAGAGACGATAATGTATTTGTAAAAAATATCGTGGAATAAGAATGGGAATCGGACACGGACACGAACACGTACACGAGGCACTGCACTTGTGGATGGTGGAATTTTATGGAAGAATAAAAAGTTGGAGGTGTACCTGCCTATATTTATAGGATGTGGGAATTCCCAATTAGATAATGATTAGGATTGTTTAAACCCAAATTAGATAAATCATCTATTTAAAATAATTCAATCAATCAAATCCAATCCAATCCAAATCCAATAAAATCAAATTAAATTTTTAGTTTAAAATCAATAGGATAAATCAATTCCAAATATGGATACTAATTAAATCTATTTAAATATATCCATGGGATCAAATCAAAATTTAAATTGTCATAAATATTACAAAAATATGTTGTCCAAAAATACAATAATAATAAATTTCGAAAATTACATTATTTAAAATAACAAATAAATAATTACGAAAATATATGTTTGTACAATTAATATTCTTATAATTATGCTTTTCTGGCATACAAGTAAAAATATTATTTATTAATAATAATTGCGAAAATATAAGGCTTTATAAACAAAATAACAAACTTGGAAATAATTGGAACGATAACAAAATAATTATTATGTATATTATTTTGAAACTTCAAAAATAGAAAAATAATATTTTCAAAAAATGTACGCTCGCACATATTCGCACTCGTCAAGCAATTTTGAAAAACAAAATTTCGTGCGCGACGTACAATACGACTACGTGGCGTACAATACAAAATTTTAAATCCATGCAAATTTAATAAATAAAAAAAAATATATAGTAGAAATTTAGGGGTTTTACATCCTACCCAACTTAAAAGAATTTCGTCCTCGAAATTAAGAATTAGTAAGGGGTGAGAGGACACAAGAGGGTATCAATGGGGAACGATCGTTAACAAAATCATGTCGTAAGAAACCGCGATCTAGATCGTAGAAAATAGTTTGGTCACGGTTAATGAATGAGGGTCACGATTAAGAGAACGAAAATATATTCGCTTTAATTAAGCGATTAGAGGGTCTTGATAGGGTCGAGTAGTTAAGATTAAGATATAGCAACATCGAGTGATAATGGTTATAGGCGATAGGATAGCTAGAGGAATCTTCTAGCACAACGCTTTCGTTCTTCTAAAGTAGGTGAAGGTGAAAGAAGTATAGAGTTCGAAGGAGGCGTTATCGAATACGAATACGTGATTCAAAGACGATCGAATAATTTCAAAGGAATTGTCAAGGCAGTCGTGGATGGGACACTAGAGGACAAGCTTAACTATGTCCCCATCCACGTAGAATAATAAGCAAAAGTGAACCAAAGTGCACTTGGTTGATCAGACCATTATGCACCGGTTCTGATTAGACAACATGTTAGTAGGATATCTTCCAATAACATGTCTTGAACAAGCTCGATAAAAGATAAGCTTGCAAAAACTAGGCTATATTAGCATCATTTAGTCAAATGGTAAATACATAGGCTCGAGAGATTAAAAGAAGGTAGAACGATTCTAAGTCATACAGTTGTCCTATAGTCTTCAAGTCCTAGTCCTTGGTTGGCTAGACGGGTTATGTCCTCTAGTTTCTAGGATCTAAATAAGCTTGCTAATATAGGTCACTAGGTCAAAGGGGTTGCTAGTTCATAAGGTATTCTACCCAACTTAAGAGTTTAACTAATGGTGTTTTGGGACAATGTCCAACTAGTAGGGTCAATCTCTAGCAGCACGAAGAAAAGATAAGGATAATGATAGAAGGAATCAAACAAGATGCAATTGATGAGTCAAACGGTAGATAAAATCAAGAAAAGTGGTCAAGTATGTGGATGAGATCCTAGACTTCTAATCCTATTCGCAGGCTTGCTTGGTACGGTAAAGTAACCAAACAATTTATCTTGACCTGCATGGGCCACCACAAAAATATGTAACGCCCCAGTCCCAAAATACGTAGGACTAGGAACGTAGACATGCCAGCTGTATTTATACGAAGTATACTCCAATATATGGAAGCCTCGTATAAATACATAAGCTGTAAAATACAGTAAAACCACAACTAAACTCATCCACACAAAATAAATGAATAGAAGATGTCATATAATGAGAATAAATTGTCTTGATACAATATGTTGGGCGGAGACAAATCCACTACCAACAAGATAAGAAAAAAAATACATGAGAAAGAATAACTTTGCCGAGCAAAGCGAAGACGATCCAAGTGCAATCATCCTCGAGAAATAGCAATGAACACGGCTAGAGCTAAAGCACCTGCGAAAGACAAAAGCACACACCTGGCAAGACAACCAGGTCCTCAGAGGGACGTAACAAGACACATAATAGCATGCCATATAAACTGAATAAATATTGCTCAAATAAATAAGTAAATCGAATTATAACATATTCCAATACGCACCTACTGAACGAGCGTACCATCCCCCCAACCAAACAAGGACAGGGGATGGTAAACTAATTCACGGCAACGTATCTTTCCATGCTAAGAATCCGATATGGTATCCGGACCCCAACAAGGTTCAATACCTTCTCATCGAAGTAGTAAGTCACACCTACAACCAAACAAGGACAAGATGTGACGAACTAATCCGTGACAAGTTATTGTTCTAAGCCACGGTCAGATACAAGTACCCAAACCAAAAGTACTCGTACCTAACGGATAGGGTAGCCTACCATTCTAAGTGAAATGTAGTTAAGAATAATCCTTCCTACGCATGGGCCCTGGCTGAATAGGATTGGCGTAGTCCCCCTTGGGCACCAGAGGCCCCAGCAGGAAGAGCATGGGTCATCAACCCCGTATCTCCAGCGGAGAGTCCGGGTCACAAGGGAAGTGCATCGAAGCCCATACGCTAAGGAATTGTCCTCCCCGCCCAATGTCTATTATATTGTATCCACAACATTAACCTCTATAACCGCTAAGTCAAACTAGCATGCAACCTCTATTAGCGGTTATTCCTATCGCACGGCTTGTACGTACTGGTGGCCAGCCAATCACGTACTTTTGTATTCTACATGCGACACACTACTTCGTGTTACAACGTGTCAAGGCCAATGAATGCAACACACAAAGTGGTCCCTTAAATCTAGGTTTAATTTGTAAGAAAAATAATACACAGCAGGAAATATAAATGAACAGTTATGCCATGTATCACAGTTTATAAAGAAAATAAGTAATACATGAAATATGAGCTAAAAATAATTAAATAGCTAATGGCAAGGTGTCTTGCCTGATAGAGCGCCTGGTGTGCTGCGATAATCATGGTGGCACGATCTGCAACTTCGATGCAACAACTATGCAAGGTGACCTCTGTTGGCGGTACGGATGGTTCCATTGGGTCAAGGACGGTCAATTTAGTTAGGGTCGATAAGGGGTGGTACGGTATTGGCAAGGAATTAGAATAATGGGCTAAATCATGAGAGGGAGAAGAATTGAAGGAAAAATACAATTCTTTATTAGTAAAATATATTAAGAAAATATTTAGAAACTATTTATAGCATTTGAGAAAGAAAAATAATTGTACTAGTTGAAATAAATACTTGAAGATAAATATTTAGGAAATCGTACTAAGCTAAAAATCCTAGGTTTTATAAAAATAGGATTTGAGATATAAAAACTACATTTCATTAGTAAAAATATTTGTATAGGTAAATATGTTGAAAATCTAAAGAAATTATTTTAGGACTACAATCTCTAGTCCTGTCAAACTAAAATGTTTAGATCAAATTAGTTGATCAAAATAGCTAAAATACTAATAACCTATATAGGACTTCCAGACCTAATTGAAATACTTATATAGAGCCCTAAACCCAAAAGTATATATTTTGTGTTAGAAAATATATCATATCCTTAATACTTAATAACCATAATAACAATGATAATAATAATAATAATAATCATAATAATAATAATAATAATAATAATAATAATATTAGATATTAATAACCAAAACTTAAACAAAAACATAAAACAAAACAAAAAAATAAAATAAAAATAAAATAAAAATCAAAGTTAACTACTAAGAGGGCTGCTGCCACTCTTCAAAAAAAATAAAAAAATAAAATAAAAAAGAACATGTGAAGATGAAACGAAGGAGAGGAGAGAGAAGAAAGGGAGTGGGGTGAGAGAGCGGGAGAGAAGAGAGATGAGAGAAGATCGAGAGGGTTGGGAAGCCGGAGAAGAAGCGGTGAGCGGCGAGATCGGAGCTGGGTTCGCGGAGTCTCGACGGAAGGGAGAGGAAGAGGGTGGCGCCGACGGACGCGGAAGAGCGGCCAGGGTCGCGTTTGCTGGGCGCGGAGGCGGACAAGGGCGGAGGGTTTGGGCGGCGCTGCAGCGGCGGTCGGCGCGCAGTGGCGCCCACGGCGGCGGCTGATCTGGCCGCGAAGGAGGAGGGAAGAAGACGGGGGTTCGAGCGGGAGGAAAGAGGAAGGAGAGGAGGGGGTTTCGCCGGAGCAGTCAGCATACGGGGCTGACGCAGGGCGGCGACGGCTTAAGGCGGTGGCAGAAAGATCGGAGGGTTCCAGGGACGGTGGTGAAGGAGGAAGAGGGAGCTGGTCGCGGCGGCCAGGGCGGGGGTTCCGGCGCTGGGCGGAGGTGGCCGGCGAGCCTGAGGCCGAGAGCGCAGAGGAGATTCGTGGCTGGGGACACAGGTGAGGGTCGTTACTTCTCTGTGTTTCTATTTTTCTTTTGTTTGTGGAAATTTTGGTTGTGGCGTCGACGGTGACGACCGTTGTGGCGGTCGTGAGGGTGATGATGGTGGTCGTGGGTGATGATTGTGGTGGTCATGTGTTGGGGCGGCGAGGGGTTTGAGTGCTGGGTGTGCTGGAAAGAGGTGGTTCTAGTTTTGGTGGCGAGGGTCGTAAAGGAGGCTGGGGTCGCGGTTGTGGCCAGGTGGTGGCTGGCTGTGATCGGAATGATGGCGTCGGGGGTGGTTGGAGGTGGTCAGGGTTGGAAGGCGAGGTCGGGATGATGGGTTCGACGAGTAGGTGGGCTCGGTGATGGCTGGGTGCTGACCGTGGGTAGTAGATAGTTTGGTTAGGATTAGGTAGAAATTTGATAATGTCGGGGTGTGTCCGACACGGAAGAGACGATAATGTATTTGTAAAAAATATCATAGAATAAGAATGGGAAGCGGACACGGACACGAACACGGACACGAGGCACTGCACTTGTGGATGGTAGAATTTTGTGGAAGAATAAAAAGTTGGAGGAGTACCTGCCTATATTTATAGGATGTGGGAATTCCCAATTAGATAATGATTTGGATTGTTTAAACCCAAATTAGATAAATCATCTATTTAAATTAATTCAATCAATAAAATCCAATCCAATCAAAATCCAATTAAATCCAATTAAATCAAATTAAATCAAATTAAATTTTTAGTTTAAAATCAATAGGATAAATCAATTCCAAATATGGATACTAATTAAATCTATTTAAATGTATCCATGGGATCAAATCAAAACTTAAATTGTCATAAATATTTCAAAAATATGTTGTCCAAAAATACTATAATAATAAATTTCGAAAATTACATTATTTAAAATAACAAATAAATAATTACAAAAATATATGTTTGTACAATTAATATTCTTATAATTATGCTTTTCTAGCATACAAGTAAAAATATTATTTATTAATAATAATTGCGAAAATGTAAGGCTTTATAAACAAAATAACAAACTTGGAAATAATTGGAACGATAACAAAATAATTATTATGTATATTATTTTGAAACTTCAAAAATAGAAAAATAATATTTTCAAAAATATGTATGCTCGCACATATTCGCACTCGTCGAGCAATTTTGAAAAACAAAATTTCGTGCGCGACGTATAATACGACTACGTGGCGTACAATACAAAATTTTAAATCCATGCAAATTTAATAAATAAAAAAAATATGTATAGTAGAAATTTAGGGGTTTTACATTTGGATACTGGACTTTGTCTCCAGTTAGATACTTGGAAGTGTATTATTAAGTCTGTACTTGTTTACCTTCGCTTATAGATGCTGTGTTGTGATAAACTTTAAATGTGATTTTAGAACTATTAGTAGCTTAGATCCTTTATTGTCTATTCTTAGAACAGCTTACTACACTTTAACAGGCGTAGACTGGACATGGCTCGGCCCGGCCCAACAATTTGGGTAACGGGTCGTGACATATTTTTTTGGCGGCCCATGCAGGTCCAGACTAAATTGTTTGGTTACGTTATTGTACCAAGCATGGCTGCAATTAGGATCTAGGACAACTTGTTAACACTAGGGATAAACATTTAGAACACCTAGAGTATTTCTAGGATTGCAACATAGAAGAACTCATCACAGCATAGGACCGTTAGCTATAATTAGCCTCTTGTTTGAAATTTAGTGGGTTATAATTTTGACCAGGATAGTACCCTTGGGATGACCCCTGAGGATCTCACTCTAATCTTATCTTAAAATTTGTTTTCACCTGTTTTATTTGCTCTCCTCTAAATTCGTTGTTGAATTAATTCCTGATTTTTGTTGTTGACTTTCATCTTGCATTGTGATAAATTTTGTGGATTAAATTATGATATATCCTGATAAGGTAAACGTCTGCTTTATTTATGGAGTTTAGAATTTATCGCAGCCATATTAGCTGGTATGACAAAAACATAGAGCCTGATTTTGGATATACTATCATATTCATAGAATTTAGATTTTCTTGCAGCCATACCGGTTGGCGTGGTAAGGAATCTAGATGATATGACTATAGGGTATATACTTTAGTTATGGACTCCCTCGTTTATTGCATGTAAGCTTACTGGTGTGGCAAAAAAAATTCTGGCAACATGATTTCAGAAAGACGTATATGGTTATCAGATCATATCTCAACTTGGTTCACTTCATTATGACCAAATGAGCAAGAACAAATTCTTATCATCATTCTTCTTCGTCTTGATTAACTATGTCCTATCTACAACTAGGATTACAGGTTCTTTAGGACTCTCCAATAGGATTGCTTTCGCGTTATCTTTTGGACATAATTATTTTTGTGTTCCATCTTTCCTATGACTTGACTAAACTCTTCTTCGTTAACCTCTTGGGTAATCTTTCTCGTTATGTATCCCGTTGTCTTTGTACCATTCTTGGAGATTTTCTGATAAACTTTCCTGTCTTCCTTTACCCTTTAACTTGTTTGGACACTGTTATGGATTGCTTGACCCAGTCTTAGGCTTTGTTACCTTCTACTTGATAGACGACCGAAATAGTCAGACCTTTTTAACTGATTTTGTAGTATAACTATAAATGTATGGTGTGATTGTGATAAGTACTTTTCCTAGGATTGGTTAGACTAAGCTTATGGGACGAGTATGGGTGACTGACTGTAGTAGACTTGGAAACCATTAAGAACGATTGTATTTATAGTATGACTTGATGAAAAGGTATCTAAGATGGAATAATAAGATATTATATTGTTGTGACTATGGATCGAGGATTAGAATCTTATGCTTAGCATTTTGAGGATTTAGCATTTGTAGAATTTTGGTTGGTTATCTATAGCTAATTACATGTGATTAGAGGGTGTATCGATATGTGAAATGATATAGAATAAATTAGAATGAATTATCGTATTGCATACGAGATCGGGAAGATATAAGGAACAAGGCAAAGACATATGTACATTGGTATTTAATAAATTGGGAATTTGAAAATCGAGGATTTATATTCGGAGGACTTGTTGAGTAAAAAGAAGAAGGCTCTACGCCAAGTATAAGTATTGAACGTATGATTTCAAGAAGAAGCTGTAGGAAAGCATTGACGACAAATAATGCAAAGGGCCTGTGGATTGATATAATAAGGATAATTAGGATATGATAAGAAAATCAAGTAATTACAATTGAGGTTGGAAATATGATTGATGATTAAGCATTTTAGGCTTGTACGCAAACCTAGAGAATAACCTATAGTTTAGGGTATACATAAAGGTTCCATGTTAGTATGGAAGATTCTAAAGGATATATGACGTAGTTTATGATAAAGGACTTTGTTGAACGTGAACCAAAAAGATTGTAAAAAGAAACGGAAGAGATGATTACAAGAGTAGGAGATTGAGTATCGTAGCCAGAGCAGCTACATGTTATAGTTGACCTGTTGGATGATTTTTAATTTCGAGGACAAAATTTTTGTAAGGTGGGTAGGATGTAAGCTCCCTGAATTTCAGGATTTATTTTAAATTTTCTAAACGAATTATTTTCGATAAGTATTTTATATTAATTTAAATACGTATTTTGCAGCGTATTTCGTATTCTCTTGGTTTTCGGAATGCTTTAAATTTTTTTCCTAACCTATAGATTTTCTTCTTGGCCGGCATACCATCAGTATACCGGAGTATACCGATGGCATACCGCCCGGACAGATTTTCTATATTTTAGATATTTTCGATTTTTGATATTTCCATGAATAGTGTTTTTGATATTTTCGTGAATAGTGTTTTGGATATTTTGATGAATAGTGTTTAGATATTTTCGTGAATAGTGTAGATGCACCCTATTACCCAATGGATAATTGGTTTTGTTTGAATGGCCATGATTGACCTAGACTTTCACATGGATCACGATCCGACGGCTAAGATTAAATCCCCCTTCTATATATACCCTTTCACTTTCTCTCTCCTCTCTCTTTTTATTTTCTTCACTCTCTCTTTATTTCTTCTTCCTTTCTCTTCCCTTGGAGCTTAGGAGCTTGGCCTTGAGGTCTAGAGTGTGGTTTCGTACCCCTCTTGGTGGTGGAGTAGAAGATTAGGCTTGGAGCTTAACCTAGGCAAGTGCATCTTGCTCAAAAGTGGCATGACCATACTTTAATTTTGTTTTCCATAGAAACTAAAGTTTTATTGGCCTATAATTTGCTTCTTTAAATTGTTAACATGTTTAGCATATAACACTTTTGGTTTTGATCGACAGTATTGCGTAGATCTGAGTTTCTAGATATGATTTTCGAGTATTTTGAGGTTTTGATCTATCAAATGTTTTGATTTGTGAAAACTAATACTTCCATTGTAGGAAATTCAATTCTATTCAATTTTGACTTTTGAAAGTCCGAATTTCGATTTAAAACGAAGTTTTTATGGCCGAAACAAGTTTTGAGTTCAAAAATCAACTTTCTGCGACGGTTCGAAAAATCCGTCGGAAATCCGCGGAAATCCGTCGGAAAATCCGAACTTTCACCACAAAACTTGCTGTGACGGAACGAAAAATCCGCCGGTAATCCGCGGTAATCCGCGGTAATCCGCCGGATAATCCGGTTAGGCTGTTTTGAATTTTTTTTCATATTTTAAGTGCTGTAAAAATTCTGGAAAAATTGTACTTAAATACTATGTTAATTTAGCTAATTTATTATAATTTTTTCAGCATTTAATAAGTAGTTTTGGTATTTTATAAAAATAGGAAAATAGAGCTCATTTTCAGGATACCTATGTTTGCTGATTTTTAATAAATGTTTATGAAGGTTTATAAATTCCAAAAAAATTAGTATAAATTTCTGTAATTAACAAGGATCATTTTGGTACTTTATTTTATGTATAATTGAGCTTTTTATCTATCTCAAAAATTATTGGAACTCAATGTACAGTTTGATTTATTTATTGTATAATTATGACTTTCAATGATTTGTGTTCTTTTGAGTTATTATAGTATTGGACCTCACCCCGCACTAGTGTAAAGACCTTAGAAAGTTAGTTTGAATATAGTGTCACCTCACATTGGACTTGGAATTGACCGGAGTTGACCAGTTGACCAAAGTCAACTATAAGTCAACCTCTGACCCAGTTTGTCTTAGTTGTCCTAGTTGACCTAGTTGACCTAGACATTATAGTATGTCTTTTCACCCTGATTAGCTATTGTATTATCTCATCTTTAGGACTGTGGCTTCACTCCGAGCCTTGATTCATATTGGCAGCAGGATTCTAGGCAAGTACATCTACAAACTCATTTACTGTCTTTTAATGCTAGAACATGTATTAACTCTGTTAAAATACTGATCATTGAGGTAGCAAGTTAAATCTTCACATGTTGTATTACTTTCAGTACCTGCCATGCTTATACTACTCCAAGTATCTCCCACATGTTTTTACTGTTCTCGTATCTCTCACATATTTAAATAACGGGTTAAGGGAAAACTGTTAGTAGTATACGTGAACATGACCCCCTTCTCCGTATGTACTTACCGCGCTCGGTGCCATTCTATATGTGACCTTGCCGTATGTTCTGATATCGCGTTTGTGTATGGATATACACCGATGCCGTTCGTACACATATGTGCATACCAGAAAACTTGACATGTACCACAGTACATCCTGATTACCTATTGACCGATTCACGTACATGCTACGATTTTAAACTTTTAAACCATATGTGGTCATTTGTAGAAATGACCAATTAAACCATGATATGCCATGTTCTCTATGTTACTATGATACTGTGATCCTAGTTGTACCATGAGGCCATGTTTCCAATATTTCTTGTTTTATAGACTTATCACACCATGTTTCTTGTTGTACATCTCTTTCATTATATATTCAATACTTTAGTTGTAGAGGTTGTACTTGCTTCCGTCCTGACAGGATAACGTTGTAGGTTCATATTTCGAGGAGGAAATGCTATGTGTTACATATTATGGCACTGCATTGAGGACCTGGCCTTAGCTCCAGAAGAGGCCCCAGCGTGGAACCTTGTTTAGATATCTTTCTTGTGTTTTGAGACTTAGACTTTGGTCTGTACTCACATTTGGATACTGGACTTTGTCTCCAGTTAGATACTTGGAAGTGTATTATTAAGTTTGTACTTGTTTACCTTCGCTTATAGATGCTGTGTTGGGATAAACTTTAAATGTGATTTTAGAACTGTTAGTAGCTTAGATCCTTTATTGTCTATTCTTAGAACAACTTACTACGCTTTAACAGGCGTAGGCTGGACATGGCTCGGCCCGGCCCAACAATTTGGGTAACGGGTCGTGATACTACCCTTCACCAGTGTTTCAAATATGTTAGTAAGCAAGGTTCCGTGAAGACCGAATTCTCTGACATTGATCCCTTCAAAGGAGTTGAATCTTATTACTCTTCGACGGCTTGCCTATATGACGAATCCAGGAAACATATAACGGACGAGCCGGAGGTCATCACAGGGCCAGAAGAACCCTTGAGAATCCGTCTCCAAGCTCGCAAACCGGGCAGGACCGTGCCCCTTGTTGCAACCTTACATAAAGAGGTACTCGGTTCTCCTGTCACACCTGCGCAGTCGGAACCAATGCTCATCTGTCTCCCGAGATCCATCCAAGAGCCAAAACCTATTATAGGACCAATGTTGATCCGGCTGCCAAAGTCCAATCAAAGGCAACAGGAAGATACGAAGCCCTCAGTAATACCGATGGTAATCCGATTGCCAAAATCTGCTCCAAGGCGACTAGAAGACAAAAAATCCCTTGCCGAGCCAATGGTCATCCGTATTCCCAAGACGATCCAGCAGCCAAGTGTTGATCCAATACTCCCAGCCAGGTCAATACCTCAAGCAGAACCCTTGGTGGTCAAGTTGCCCAAGATAGCGTCCCAAACTTTGAGCTCGCAAGGGGTGGCCAAGGAGGATTGAGAACTTACCAAATATGTGGTTACAAAGGCGGATAGCCCCTCTCCTGATGATGTTATTCCGGTGGATAAAATTCCTTATTTCATCAATAAGAGGCTGCCGTTAGGCTATTCTGAGTATGATAAGCCTGATCTAACATATGTCGCACGAAACTGTCTAGACGTTAGCCTGCACACACAGGTGACAACTGTCCATACCCCAAATCGACTTGCTCCCATAAAAGACACTTATTTTCTGGTCTCAGACAAAAGAGGATGGGATCACACGATCATCTTTGGCCGAAAAGAAGGTCCTCAATCTTTCACGCCACAAGAGTGCGACCTCGGACCCGAAGCCGGGAGACTACCGATCTACTTGTATCGTCCTCAAGCCAAGTACTTCATGCAAAAGCAGGGGTACGACATGGAGGCTACCCCGGGTCTAAATTATGGCAGTGGTCGACGATTGCCTCTACAGCCGCCGGCATCGGTAGGGAAGCCTTATGATCATTATCACAAATCCAGACGCAGCCTCGGGTATATTACTCCACTTACAACGCCAGAAAGTTCTGACGAAGAATGCGAGTGGCACTCCCATTCGTCCGAGTCACCCATTTACGACTCCGATAGCAGTATTGGGGATATATTCAGACAGACATTATCTGCCAATATGACATCTGCTGATGTCGAAGAAGAAGACGAAGACTACTTGAACCTCTTGAGTTGGAACCATGGGTCCAGCAACTAGATGCACAATGGGAGAAACGCTTTGAACTTCGTGATCCTCCCACTGAAGATGAGATTATGCAAGTGAACCTCGACAGTGAATCCTCTCCAAAGCCAATTTTTGTCAGTAAAAGTCTGACAGACGACGAACGGGAGTCGTTGTTACAACTCGTCAGAGAATACATCGACGTCTTTGCCTGGAGCTATGAAGACATGCCAGGACTAAACCCCGAGATTGCACTCCATAAGCTCAACATCTATCCGGACGCAAAACCAGTCAAGCAACAGCAGTGGCGATTTTGTCCAGACATCATGAATTCCATCGAGGCAGAAGTGAACAAGATTATAGCTAGCGGTTTCATCCGTGAAGAGCAGCACCCAGACTGGGTAGCCAACGTAGTGCCAGTCATCAAGAAGAACAGGAAAATTCGAATCTGCATCGATTTTCGCAATCTGAATGCGACATGCCCTAAGGACGAATTCCCTCTTTCGATCACAGATATAATGATCGATAATACGTGCGACTTTGAGCACATGTCCTTTATGGATGGCTTTTTGGGATACAATCAAATCAAGATAGCTCCTGATGATGAGAAGCATACATCATTCCGAACGTCGATCGACGTATATTGTTATACGGTCATGCCCTTTGGCCTGAAGAACGCCGGTACAACATACCAACGGGCTATGAGTGTCATCTTCAGAGATCATTTGCGCAAAATGGTGGAGTGTTACGTAGACGACATCGCCGTCAAGATCCGCTCAAAAAATGATCATTTATACGACTTGATAACAGTGTTCGACCTCATGCGGGCACACAACCTGAAGATGAATCCTACCAAGTCTTTTCTAGGGGTATCCAGCGGAATGTTCTTGGGCTTTGTCATTACTTCCCGGGGCATTCACATAGATCTCGACAAAACAAAAGCAATCCTGGTGATGAACCCACCAAAGAACCTCCGCGAACTCTACGACCTTCAGGGAAGACTAG
The DNA here is from genome assembly GCA_029216955.1 of Iris pallida. NCBI lineage: Eukaryota > Viridiplantae > Streptophyta > Magnoliopsida > Asparagales > Iridaceae > Iris > Iris pallida. The sequence continues at coordinate 4,088,501 of JANAVB010031815.1, forward strand.
CCTATATCAGGAGGTTTATATCTAACCTCTCAGGGCGATGCCAACCCTTCACTCAACTCATGAGGAAAGGTGTCTCTTTTGTATGGAACAAAGAATGTCAGCGTGCCTTTGATGATATTAAGGAGTACCTGATGAATCCGCCAGTTCTGGTAGCCCCGGTCGCCCGAAAGCCCTTCCTACTCTATGTACGGGCGATGGAACACTCCTTTGGTGCTCTGCTAGCATAGAATAATGATGTGGCACATGAACAAACTATTTACTATCTCAGCCGAATGATGGTACGACCTGAACATAGGTACACTGCCGTGGAGAAGGAGTGCCTTGCCCTGGTGTTCGCTATTCAGAAAATACGACACTATGTGACAGGGCAGACCATCCATGTGATTTCATGAGTCAATCCCCTCAGGGTTCTCATGACCAAGCCTGGCGCACTCAGTTCTCATCTAGCTACCTGGGCGATACTATTATCCCCTTATGACATGGTTTTTGTTCCGCAGAAAGCTATCAAGGGTCAAGCACTGGCTGACTTTCTAGCAGCCCATCCAGGCTTAGAAACAGCTAAAATTTATGAAGAAATTCTAGATGAAGTCGTCGCCTCGAACATGACTTTGCACAATGCCATTTGGCGAATGTTCTACGACGGTGCTTTAAGAACGGGGCCACAAGGCGATATCGTCGCTGGAGTCGGGGTGGTATTAATTTCTCATTCTGGACTAGTAGTCAATCGGGCGTATTCCCTTACAAAACCCTGTTCAAGCAACGTAGCCGAATATAACGCTCTAGTCATTGGGCTCCAACTCGTAAAAGAAGTGGGGATCAGATACCTGGAAGCTTATGGTGACTCGCAGTTGATTGTTAACCAGATCCGAGGTTCATACGAGGTCCGCAACGAGGACCTGATTCCCTATCATCAGACAACACTGGCCATCATTACAACCTTAGAGGGGTTCTTTATAGAGCACGTTCCTAGGCTTTAAAATATCAAAGCCGATGCCCTGGCCGGTCTCACCGCTTCCTTGGCACTCCCAAATAATGCTCATCATCTAGTCGATGTAATAGGCCATGAATTGGTCTGCCCTAGGAACAATCTTCAACTGGGTATGAGTTTCTCCGTCCAGATAACCAACAACATACAAGACTGGAGACGCCCGTTCATCGACTTTGCGGTCTATGGAATTCTGCCAGAAAATGTGAAAGAAGCCACCTCAATCAGAAGACGCTCCCTCAGATTCTTCTACGATACGGAGACAAAAATGTTATATCGACGATCCTACGATGGGCTACTACTAAGATGCCTGTCAAATGCAGAATCCCAAGAAGTCCTACGTGAAGCTCATGACGGTACTTATGGGGCTCACCAACCTGGCACGAAATTATAAGATCGTCTTCGTCGGATGGGTTATTACTGGCCCACAATGGTCGCAGATACAGTTGATTATGCAAATAAGTGCAAGGCTTGCTAGATCCATACAGATTTCATACATCTGCCATCTGAATTCTTGTACCCGGCAGTGGCCTCTTGGCCATTCAAAGTATGGGGAATGGACGTCATTGGGCCAATCACCCCGCCGTCGTCTAGAGGGCATCGGTTCATACTTGCAATCGCTGATTACTTCTCCAAATAGGCAGAAGCTGTTCCATTAGCAGAGGTCAAGACATCGAACATGATTAGCTTCATAAAACATCACGTCATCTACCGTTTTGGACTACCCCAGGAGATTATCCACGACAATGGTCCGCAGTTCGTAAGCCACGCTTTCTATCGATTTTGTGATAAGAATCGAATTCAGAACATGGCCTCGACAGCATATAATCCCTCGGCCAATGGTCTGGCTGAAGCATTCAACAAAACCATAATCAAGCCCCTCAAAAAGTTCGTGTCTACAAACAAACGCGACTAGAATAAAAAGCTTGGTGAGTGCCTGTGGGCGTGTCGGACGATGATTCGGATGGCTACAGAAAATACACCATTCTCCTTGGTATATGGGAGCGAGGCAGTCCTTCCATTGGAAACTCAGATCCCCTTACTTCGAGTGGCCCTCACCCATCGGTTGACAGCAGACGATAATTACCGCCGACGGCTACAGGAGCTAGAAGCATTAGATGAGAAGCGTTTACAAGCTCAACAAAGCATAGAGCTCTACCAAGCGCACATCTCTCGGGCTCTCAATAAGAAAGTCAAGCAGAGGATATTTCAAGTGGGCGATCTTGTCTTGGCCATTCGTAGACCAATGGTCATGACTCACAAGACCCCCGGCAAATTCCAGCCTAAGTGGGAGGGTCCGTTCGTCATCGAGACCGTATTCTCCAACGGCGCGTATCTTCTTGCAAAACAAAATGGAGACTTGCTCATGATGCCCATCAACGGCAAGTTCCTTAAGAAATACTATGTCTAAACGACTCCGTCCAACTATCTCTCGGATTGTGAGTCATATACCCGCAGGTATCGCTGAACTTACACTCTGACTTCAAATCTTCCAGATTATTGAGTTACGTAACCTCAGGTACCACTGAACTTACTCTCTGATTACTCCGAATGAATTCTCTTGGTCGTATCTATGAACCACCTGGTCATAGCTTTTCTACCTCCACGAATTTGCCTCAAAATCTATTATCCGCACCACCGGTGTGCAGAAGGGTAATAGGTCCATACAACTTATCCTAATCTATTACTCGTACTGTCAGTGCACAAAAGGGGTAATAGGTCCAAAAAACTCCCCAACGAAAAAAGCAACATGTCCATATTACCTCTGAGTTGTTTTTCCGTCCATCACAAATAAATCACCCAATGCATAGAACTTCCACGTTGATAGCACCTCTGATTTGTTCTGTGTATTCCCTATCATGCCTACCCCTAACATGTCCTTATTACCTCTGAGTAGGAAGGCTTTATTTTGACCCGTATTTACCACATCCTCATTACCTCTTAGTAAATACGTCGGTTTCCTCTCCACTTATTATCAGTACTCGCATCGCCAGTACACAAAAATGATGATAAGTCCACAAAAAATATCCTAGTCTATTACTCACACCATCGGTGTACCAAAGAGTAGTAGGTCCACAAAATATCATTCAAATCTATTTGCTCGCATTTCTAGATGCACAAAAGGGCAATAGGTCCATAAAAATCCCCTAGTAGGATGTCCTTTACAAATGATGTATTAGGCCCTCTAGTACCAAGCACCACAAAATGTCACAAATAGGATCGAGTGAACATACTCTGGTCATTCAAGATCAGTTACATTCACAAGGCTACACCTCCATTAAAGAATTGCAAAAGAAGCAAAACGAAGGCTACAGCTATAGACAAACGAAAGTACAAAGGCGGATACGAACGTCTAGTACATGGTAGCCCACGGATCCATACAGTCAAGGATCATAGCCGGGTTGAGGCATATACCATTCCCTTAGCCATTTCGTATACGAAAGATCTATCTGACCGGAGTCTTCGGCGGGGGCGGGAGGGTCTGAACTCCCAATACTACTGCCCTCAGACTTGGACTCCTTCTTGAGAGCAATCCCCTCCTCGATGAACGCCAACTCTTCTTTCATCTCAACTTTAACATACAGTGAGTCTTGTTTGATAGAAGGGGCAGCACCTCTTCCTTCGTAATGGTCTCAACTTTCAAAGCCTACTGGTTGGCCTGGTTGTCCCCCCGGCGGTGGCCGTGCGGGCCTCGGTTCAATCTTGCCGATTCGTCTTTGGCGACCAGCAAACGGCTTCAAGACCTTTCGTTTTGAAGCAGGGGCGGACACTCTTTTTTTTCTTCTAAAGGTGAGCGTTAGTGAGGCGACCGTTTAGGGAGCTAATAGAAGGAAGTAGGGAGGCCCAGCGGGCGAACATGCCGGGCTCTGGCTCCGCGCACCTGCGGTCGGCGTGCCTTAGACGTCTGTCTTTCTTTAAAAAATAAGTCACATCGACGAATGGCGTTGTTTTCCATAAATAAATTCACTTTATTTATTTTGTATCTGAGAAAATTATAACTGTAGGAATCTAATCTAGAAGACGATTACTTTATCCCTTGGACGATGCGATGAAGAATACTCGAACTTTGAAGAACTTGGACAGCAACTGGGCAATCTCTCTGTTCTCTCTGAAATTGACTGTAGTCCTTGATGAAGATGAAGAAACTCTTTTTTATAGAGTTCAGGATAACTGTCCTTAAGCATACGCTCAGGTAGTTACTTGACGTGTGCATAACTGCAGGGACGTGTGGCTAATTCTGATGGAGACACATTAGCGTGCGGTTGAAAGTAGTGGAGCATGTTCAGGAGAGATTGATGGCATGGATGCCATGTTGCATAACTTCTAGAGAAGTGGATAACTGGGTACAGGACACGTGAGAACGTGTGTTGACTGTAATCCTAGATATGGTTGCTGTAATACACTGCCTCGTTGAAGGAGTGTTATACGCTGACTTGGATGATGTAGAAACAAAATAAAGCTGATACGCTTACTGGAGAAGAAAGGAGTCGTACGCTCACTTAACTGAACAATAGTCGTACGCTCACTTGATGAGGAAGGAGTCGTATAGACTTCATACGCTCACTGAAGAAGGAAGGAGTCGTATAGACTTCATACGCTCACTGAAGAAGGAAGGAGTCGTATAGACTTCATACGCTCACTGAAGAAATGGCCACGTGGCCATCATCAATCTTCTCTGATACACCATATCTTCTAATAACTGTCAAAAGATTTTCTCGAGCGTCGTGACTGCAGATATAACGGCTGACAGACTGTCAGTAATAATAACTTTGCATTAATGATCTGCTGAGCTGTCCTCGTAAAAGACAAAACCAACTCTTCGAAATCCTATACGACGGTTGCTCTTTTTATTGTACGAAAGACGAAGTGTCAGATTCATCCTTTATTAAATATATGCTGTACTGTCATCCCAAAAAATAATAAAATATTCACTGAGCGTATGACCTGTAGATGAGCGTATGGCCTTGAGCGTACGGATTAAAATGACAGCGTGTCATAATTTTCCACATCCTACAAGACCCCCTTCAAAGTTTTCAAACTTTATGAATTTCAAAAGTTCGAAATTACTTTAAATAAAAAAGTGGGAATGAGTCTTGACACGCTGGCATTAAGTCTGTTTATGCAAAAAAAATGAATTTATTAAATGTCATGATGACTCTTTATTTTTCGAGACTGATTGAATCTGATTTAGGGAGGAATATGAACCGCCAGCAAGCTTTGTTATATAAACTGAGAAAATTCAGTTTTTGACATTTATTTCTTGTAACCATGACTCCAAAGGAAGCGGCTGAAGAAGAAGCACAAAAATTAGGTTTCTGTGCCCATGGTGACCCCACCTTTGGAGGCAAAGAACCGGAGCCCTTCGTCATCGAGTTCAAAGATGACCCCACGCAGTTAGCCAAGAATTTCTTGGGTTACTTCGGTCTGGACGGCTTCTCTACTTCTGATGGGCGGAGCCTCGCAGAGAAGCGTGAAATGCTCGCTGCTCTGTTGCACCGCATGGGGGTCCAAAGTATAGCAGAGTTAGGCGTCAAACTTAGCCGCTCTGGAAAATAGAGCGTGACTTTGTTGCACCCCTTTCTTTTCCTCTCTTTTTTTGTTTTGTAAGGCCATCGTGCCTTAATGAAATGAATATTCAAGAATTCTCTGTTTAGTATAAATTTGTGTTGAAAACTAACGTGCACCAATGAATAACTGTAGATTACGCTGTAGGTTACGATGTCTTCCAATATTGTAAGTTACGCTGGATAGCGTACATCAATGAATAGCATGCACCAATAAATAGCTGTAGGTTACGCTATCTTCCAATGTTGTGGAAAGCACTCTTTGAATATTTCCAAGGCTATGCTGGTTTCCAAAGTACACGTGGCACTCATTGCATATTTTATGAGCGTTATTTGTGGATCCTTTCCAAGAATAGGCTTGCGCTCCATACTTTAAAATAGACAGAAGAGTTTTCACAGAACTCATTCCCATCTTCTTTTTCTTCTTCTCTTCTTTAAGAATGAACGTGAGATTTCACTCTCAAATCGGAAAGCAAATGCTTCTAAATGTTCGAATTCTGAGCAATATATCAGACATCAGTTTGCCAATTCTTAGCATCAAACTTGAAGGTAAGTCCGGCATAATACACGTACTGTTTTTGCTGTTGAAAATAAGCTTTCTGTCTCTGAGCGTACTTGACCAACCAGTACGTTTCATATGACATTTCTGTTGATTTAACTCTTTTCTTCATGCTGTTTTTCGCAGAAACTTGGCTAAAGATTTTCTTCAGAACTGGCATTGGTGATGTGGATGCTGTGGAGAATGTCCTTCTGACACCAACATCAGGGAGCTCATACGCCTTTGATGCGTAAATCAGACAACTCAGAACTCTTCGTGGGATAGAAGGGTCTTCCTCAGATGGTAGGAAGAGCCTTTATACACGAGAGTTGGATGGTGGAGTCAACTCTACTACCGAGAAATCGGGTAGTAGAGTTCCTTTCAAGGCAGAACCAGGAATTGTATCCCAAGGTTTGGATACATTCCTGTCTTCCTTGAGAGGTTACCCCCATCCACCAGTTATATTGGCAGCAACACGTTTTCGTGTTGCCCTACTCTGTGGTTCTCCTCTTGTCTGAGAGATAAGACCAGAGTTTGATTCCTGCTGGACACCCAGGAATTGCCACAAACAACGAGATTGCCAGAGAAGATCCAAGAAGAAATAGATCTCAGTTGTACATAGAATGAAAATCCAAGATTGTAATAGATTTCCATTATGATTTGTAGGAAAGTCTAAGAAAATGTAATAGACTTTTTGTGGTGAAATGGGAATGGAAATGACACTTCTTCTATGCTCAATGATTTGTATTTGTGGATGAATTGTGGACATGATAGATAATAAAATCATCTTTTCTGTGTTTAGAGTATATGATATTATCAGAGGTATTATGGACGTGATAATATATAGGAACTCGAAAGAAAATAGATTGATTTCTATGCAGAGGTCAAAACATGACAAATGAGTAAGCAGATTCGGAATTGATTCAGAGGTTATAAAAACATGATAAATAATGAATCCCCACTTGATAGATTAATAGAAGATTATGAACGGATGAACCGTTAGGAAATGATGAACAGATAAACTGTCGAGTGAATGTAATAAATGAACGGATGAACCGTCAAGTATTAATGAACATGTGAAACATCGGATGAATGTGAGAAATGAATGGATGAAATGAATATCGGGAAAGAATACGTCCCTTCGATTCTTGTAACCATATGCCTATAAATAGAGCATATATTTGAGTAGAAGGATCACACATCATCCTCTTTTATCCACAATGTCTTCTGAAAAGAATACAAAGAAGGCTGAAGTCGTCTCCGAAGTTACTGAAGGTGCTAAAGAGCATCTACCTCCGCAGAAGAAGGAAATGGGCGAAAGCTCATCTACTCCCAAGCCGCCGAAAGATATCCTGGACTTCCTGGTCGAACCAGGAGAAACCGAAGAAGAAGAAGCAATTAGGCTGGCTGTCTGTCAGTTCTTGGTGCAGTCAGAAAAAGATGTATTCAATTCTTTTGCTGATTATGTATGTGGCCCTCGTCCCAAGTATGAGAGGGATGACAGTGATTTTCCATGATGATGTACTCTTTTCTCGAAGAATTTGTCTCAAAATAAACTCTGTTTAAGAAAACTTTGTTTACGATGTATCCTTCCCACTTTACATCAATTTTGCCTTTATTCACTGATCTTTAGACTCAGAAATCATAAAGACTAAATATTAAAATATGATATTGAGATAGAAAATTCAGAGGTAACATGGACATGATTTTTTTTATTCAAGATCTTTATTAAAACCACTGGGGATCTAATAAAACAAAATATCAAATTCTCTGGGAAGATGATACATGGTGGAATATCAGTTTCCTCTGGGGATAACGATATCGAAATAACTTTTGTAGAGAAGGATTTTATATTTGCTGGGGAATGATAAAGATATTATACATAATATTTCTTTAAGAATTTGCCATTGATAGGCATCATCATGACTTTCCCATCCATAGAGGCAAGCAGGTATGCTCCGTTAGAGAAGACTTTGTTTACTACGAATGGGCCTTCCCATTTCGCATCAAATTTGCCTTTGCTCATATGTGTCATGGTCATAGGACGTCTGACAGTAAGGACCAGTTCTCTCTTCTGATATGCTCTGACTTTGACTTTCCGGTTAAAAGCTTTTGAGATTCGGGCCTGATACAGCTCGATATTTTGTTGAGCATACAATCGTTTTCATCTAGAGCTTCCAACTCTTGAAGTCGACGACGATCATTGTTTTCTGTTGTCAATTCATTGGAGATTACAATTCTCAGAGAAGGAATCTGGATCTCAAGAGGAAGAACAGCTTCACACCATATACTAAAGAGAAAGGTGTACATCCGGTCGCATTGCGAACTGTGGTGCGGTAGGCCCATAAACATTCACCAAGCTTCTCGCTCCAGTTGCGTTTGTTGGAAGAAACAAACTTTTTCAAGAGTTTGATGATTGTTTTATTGAAAGCTTCTGCCAATCCATTGGCTGCTGGATTATATGCTGTAGAAGCTAAATTATTAATCCGATGATCGTCGCAGAATCGAGTAAATTTCTGACTGACGAACTGCAGTCCGTTATCATGGATAATACGCGAGGAACACCAAATCGATAGATAACATGATGTTTGACGAAGTTGATAACACTAGAAGTTTTAACTTCAGATAACGGGATTGCTTCAACCCATTTGGAAAAGTAATCGGTTATTGCTAAAATAAATCGATGTCCTCTTGATGATGGTGGGTTGATGGGACCAATGACGTCCATGCCCCAAGCTTCAAAGGGCCATGATGCCGCTGTTGGGTGTAAGAACTCTGACGGTCGATGGATAAAGTCTGCTTGAATTTGACAGGCTTTACATTTCCGAGCATATTGAATAGCGTCAGCCACCATCGTGGGCCAATAATAACCCATACGTCGGATACGATCTTGAAGTTTAGGACCTGGTTGATGAGCTCCGCAAACGCCATCATGTGCTTCATGAATTATCTGTTGTGTTTCTTCACCAGCAATGCATCGGAGGAGAAGACCGTCGTAAGACCGACGATATAATGTTTTCGTCGTATGATTATAATAGAATCTGAGAGATCGACGTCGAATAGACACTGCTTCACTCGGATTATCAGGAAGTATATCATACAAAACAAAATCTAGAAACGTGCGTCTCCAGTCTTAAATTGTGGCTTCTGTTTCATTAGAAAAGACATATTCCATAGTAGAATCGGAAGAAGACGAGAATATTTTGTCAAACTTTAATCCAGCATCAAGGTTGAAAGAATCTTCGTCTGGTTTATAGGGAAAAGCCAAAGCCAAATTATTCTAACACAGAATAGTTCTCGGTTATAAACCACTATCACTTGCTGACGTCTGATTGGTATAGCTAATACAGCAGCAAGATTAGCTAAAGCATCAGCTTCTGCATTATAGGCTCGTCGAACATGTTCAATAAGAAACCTTCAAAAGATGAGGCTATAGAGAGTGCTGCTCGTGATAAGGTATCAAATCCTAGTGACGAACTTCATACGTTCCTTGATCTGATTGACAATAAGCTTGGAGTCTCCAAAAACTTCCAAAATTGAATATCTAGATGTTTAGCAAGTTGAAGACCAATGAGTAAACAGTTTCGGCTACATTGTTTAAACATCATTGATCTAGAGAATAAGCCCTCTGAATAGTTAGTCCTTCTGGGGATACAAGAACAATCCCAACACCAGCGACAATATCGCCGTTAGGACCTATTCTAGATGCTCCATCAAGAATAGACGCCAGGTAGAAACTTCTTCAGAAATCAGATTTGAATCCAAGACTTTATCAGGAATCATCATATAATTTAGAATCTTCTGGAATTGCATGAGCAGCCAGAAAATCAGCAAGAGCCTGTCCTTTAACTGACTTCTGAGGAATATAATGCATATCGTATTGAGCTAACAAGATTCCCCAATTAGCTAGTCTGGAGTTGAGAATACCAGGTTTTCTTCATCAATCCTGATGGGATTCACTGGAAATGACATGAATCGTTTGACCGATAATATAATGTCGCGTTTCTGAACAGCAAACATTAATGCTAAGCATCTTTCTCGATTGGAGAATAAGCGGTTCAGCACCCGTCATCGTGCGACTGAGATAATAAATAGCCTGTTCATGGCCATCTTTATTTTTCTGGGCAAGTAATGCACCAAGAGAATGATCCATGGCTCGAACATATAGAAGGAATGGTATCCCCGAGACGGGAGGTACCAAAACTGGAGGGTTCATGAGATACTGTTTAATATCGTCAAATACTTTTGACATTCTTCGTTCCAGACGAAAGATACACCTTTCTTCAGAAGTTTGTTGAATGGTCTGCAGCGTCCTGATAAGTTGGAAATGAATCTCCTGATATAAGCAATTCTTGAAATCCTCGTAGCTCTTTTAAGGTGCGTGGAGGACGCATCTCTTGAATGGCTTTGATCTTCTCGGGATCCATGTGTATACCTTTAGCGGTAATGACGAAGCGAGAAATTTACCACTAGAGACGCCCAGGAAGGACTTAGTAGGGTTTATTTTAAGTTGATGCTGACGCATTAAATCAAAGATAGTCTTCAAATCTTGGATATGATCCTTCTTCGCCGACTTTTGACCGCAATATCATCAACATAGCATTCGACTATTTTCCGGAGATGTTCGCGGAATATAGTGCTCATTGCTCGCTGATATGTTGCTCCTATTCTTGAGACCAAAACGCATCACTGTATAACAGTATGTACCGATCGGCGTTCTGAAGGAAGGTGTTTTTCATCATCTGGAAAATTTGATCTGGTTGTATCCCGAATATCCATCCATAAATGACATTCGTTCGAAACCACATGTGTTGTCGATCATGACATCAGTAATTGGAAGAGGAAACTCGTCTTTAGGACAAACAGCATTGAGATCACGAAAGTCTATACAGACCCGAATCTTGCCAGTCTTTTTAAGGGTAGGAACGATGTTAGCCACCCATTCAGGATGTTGTTCCTCTCGAATAAATCCAGAAGCCATAAGCTTGTTGACTTCAGCTTCAATTGCATCCATGATGTTTGGACGAAATCGTCGCTGTTGTTGTTTGACCGGCTTAGCATTTGGCATGATATTGAGTTTGTACATTGCAATCTTCGGATCTAGTCCTGGCATATCTTGTAACTCCAGGCAAAGACATCAATATAATCACGAATAAGCTTGATCATGTCTTGCTTATCTGTTTCTGAAAGACTTTCACTGATGAATATTGGTTTAGGAGAACCTTCTTCACCAACATTAATTTGGATCAGTTTATCTTCGGTAGGAGGTTTCCTCTGCTCGAACCTGAATTCCCATTGATTATCTAATCTTTGAGCCCATTGTTCTGATTCGGGTGATATTTCAAAATCATCCTCATCTTCATCATTTTCCTGCGGGCCATCAACAGAGACCATATTGATGTATAGAATAGAACGATGGAGATCGCCAATACTCATGTCAGAATCCCAAGAGAGAGAATCAGAAGACTCAGATCGTTCGTCTTCATCGGACTTTGAATCTTCATGGACTATGTTGATAAAGGAAGTAGGAGCAATGTAACCTAAACCACATTTTGTCCTTCCGTATTTTAATGGAGGAATTCGAACAGGCATTCTTCTTCCTTTTCCATTATTGAGACTGGTTCTGAAGTCATAACCCATATTCTTGATGATATTTTTAGATTGCTGACTGTAGCGACGCAGTTGTAACCTTCCAGTATCATCGTTTATGTCATCTTCTTCCAAGTTAGGAGGATTCTGGGGTCCTTTATAAAAGAAGATTGGATTTTCTCCCTTTTTTTCTAGCAGGGACCACGAAGTATGATTTTTGTATGGATTCCAATGATATATCTGTATGAAGAGTTTGAACAACCCCTATAGTTAGTGACTCTAAGCTATCTAGCAATTGTAATAACTTTGTACATGATTACAGACATCAATATACTGCAAAGGAGATGCTTCATTAATATTAAATACTGTATTTACAACAGAAGGCTGAGCCTTATCAGACTTAGTCAAATTAATGACAAAAGGGAGAGAGAAAGAGCGATCAGAAGTTTTGTTTCGATTAAGATCGATAACAAAAGGCTCAGAAGAGGTGAGCTCCCTTGAAGAAGATCGTGGATAAGTAGTACGTCCACTGACTGGAATGACTAGAGTATCTGGTCTAGCCTGAGAAGGTGGAGGAGGAGTAGTACGTCCACTGACAGGAATTATCAGTGAGCCTTGTGGAGCTTGGGAAGACGGTACAGTAGTACGTCCACTGACAGGAATTATCAGTGAACCTTCTTCAGATGATTTAACAGACTGCGGAGGAGTGATACGCCCTTTTACAGGAATAACAAAAGTGCCAAATTTTGCTATCTCATCATCATTATCCATAGCTTGCAAGACTTTTGAGTATTCATCTTTGTACATGCGAGCGTCATTGAAGTAAGCTTCAACTCCTTTGAATGAATAGAGATCTGCAACCTCCTTTTGAACTTCTCCATTATCATCAACATATTTGAAACACTGATGAAGGGTCGAAGGAACGACATTATGTTCATGCAAGAATGGTCTCCCCAATAGAGCATTGTATGAGCAACCATGATTGTCGATGATGTAAAAAGTAACTTTAGTGCGAAGATCGCCTATTTGAAATTTGAGACGAATCTTGCCCAAAGGCTCACTTTTTCCTTGATTAAATCTCAAGATGGTAGTGATAGTGCTGGAAAGGCTATGTACAGATATATTCAGTGCGTCTAGCATAGCTTTTGGCATAATACTGAGAGCAGATCCTGGATCAATCAAGAGACGATCAACCTTCATAGAATCAATATATCCTGTATGATATAAAGGACGGTCATGTCGATTATCTTCTAGCAGCATATCGTCCTGCGTAAAGGTAATGTTTGGAATAAATTCCAATACATTATGGCAATAAGAAACAGATTTTGTTTCCACCTTTTTGAGAAGAGTTAGGCAGGTTTCTGCTTGCAACAGTGCTTCACTTAGAGTTTCTCGAGTCTCTTTAGAGAGGCGTAAGAGCTCGAAGATTGATAATTTAGCTGGGGTATTGGCTAGTTGAGCCAATATATCAAAATATAAGGCTTTTCAAGTCCTGTAGGAGATGACTTCTTCAATGGTTTGTCGAAGCGGACTTGTTGTTTGCCTTTGTCAGCTGCTGTTGGTTTAGAAGGAACTGTCTCAACAGGAACATTTAAAGGCTCTTCAGTAGAGACTGGAGTTGAAGCTGTAACCGGAGGGACTTCAGAAGTTTCTTCAGGAATTTCAGCATAATCTTTCAGATATATTTTTTCTGACCGAGTTCCAGCATGAACTTCAACTTCAGATTCTGGTTCAGGGTTTATGGAAACCATGTTGCAATTCTTTATCTTGCTCTTGGTTATTTTATGTTTGATGAGAGCTTCATTCCAGAAACCAAGGCCAACACGAGATTGATTATGTCTCATAGTGATGGCCAAAGGTGCTCGGAGTCCCTTGCCTGAGTTCAAACCAGGAGCAGTGGCTAGATCATAACCCATCTTCGCCATCAATTCACGAGATTGTGAACTGTATAGATGAAAAGCAGGCTTGTATCTATCTTCAAATTGAGATACAGATTTTATTTCCGTAGGGAGTGAATTTCCTGCTGAGATGAAAGTAAAGGTTAGATAAAAATCGGGTGTGAAACTAGAAGTCACATTACATGACTTAGACTTCCCGAGCTTCTTTTTAGATGAGGAAGTCTTCCGAGGAGAAGAGGAAGACGTTTCAAACTCCGTCATTAAATCCGGGTGAATCCATATGATCTCTCCCTTCTTAGTTGTGACAGGAACAAGTCCGTCATTCTGTGCTGGTGGGTTGTTTACAACTTCGAGAGTTGCTTTGGGGATAGGAACAATCCCACTTTCCACCATTAAAAAGTCATCGAACTGCATTGAAATTACATTTGCTGTGACTGTCTTGTCTTTGGGTGTCAGTGTCACAGCTCCTGATTTAATCATCTCTTGAATCTTTCCTTTTAATACATAGCAAGACCGGATTGTATGACCCAGCATTCTATGATATGGACAGTATTTTGGATGATCTGTCTTATTGGCTTCATCAGGCTTTTTAATTTCTGGCAATTGAATCTTATTACCTTTGAGTAAGCATTTAAAGATACCCTGAACATTATCATCGTCGAAAGAATATTCTTCCTTCGGCCGAGGAGATCTCTGTCGTTGATTCGTTGGAGCTGGAGTAGCTTGGGTAGTCTTTACCTCTTGACTACTGCTTTGGAGATTGACTTCAAGAGCTTCTTTCCCTTTGCGGTTGTTGGGTCGAGTACTATTGTTAGCACTCTGATTTGATTCCTTGGGAGCCATTTGTACCTCCAGACCCTTGAAGGTCTCAGCACTGACTTCAGCAGCCTTGGCACTGACAATAAAAGAAGGCCAATCTTGGAACTGAGTAGACCCTGTCCACATGCTGATAATTGGTAAGAGATTCGACTTGCAAGTGTCGATGGTAACAGCATCGGGAGTTCCGAGAGGCATTTTGAGGGCTTCTCTTCTGAATCTTTCAATGAAATCCTCGGTAGTTTCATTATTTTTCTGTTTAATTCTTATGAGGGCTGACATGGTCATATCGTTGAGCCCTTCATAGAATCGTTCAAGAAATATTTGCTTGAAACCGGCAAATGAGGTAATGCACCCATCAGGGAGACTTCTATACCATTCATAAGCCGTTCCTTTGAGACATCCAATGAACACCCGAGTAAGGAGGGCGTCACTTGGTTGCAGTTGATCAGTCATTACTTCAAATGATTAATGAACTGGCTTGGGGAGGTTGTCCCATCATAGAAAGAGATGGTCGGAGGTTTGTATTTTGGTGGATACGATACCTGCTTCCATTCTATCGGATAAGGTTGCTTGATACCTAACCTTTGCAAACCATCCTTCTGTTTGAATGCCTCGAATTGAGTTTGGAGATTCTTTAACTCTTCAGAAACAATTCCAGAAGATTGGGGAGTTGTAACTTGTTGAGTGTAATTAGGAGGAGGGACTGCAGCATATGTACCACCCCCAGCTCCAGACTGACTTGGAGTGGGTTGTTCAGGAACATTAGATTGTACCCCCGGAATAGTAGAGGGTTTCGGGTTTGGAACAATAGGAGTATTTAATATAACTGGAGGAGCTGTCTGTTGGACTTGCTGAGTTTGATGCTGAGCTTGCATAAGAGTGTGCATAGCATTCAACGTATCTGCCATAGCTCTCAACTGTTGTTCTAAGGAAGAAATCCTTTGTTCGTGAGCTTCGGTGCTAGTTGAAGGTTCATGATCGCCCTCTGCCATGTAAGTGGTAATCATTCGAGGAGTAGATGATGAAACAGTCTGTTCTGAATCATCACTGTGTGAATCAGTATCTTTCCCGGGGCTTTTTACGGGAGTCAATACTGGAAAATTGGACTCTCCAAGGAAGTCTTCTGTGATCTCCGGATTACCACTTGGATGAGAAGAAGAAGAGGCTCTAGTCAAGGCTCCGGTCCTGGATCGGGTGCCGAGATAAACACCATCTTCAGAGTCTGATATAGCATCAGACCGTATGCTACCCCCAATATTTCTGGAGGTCATGTTGACAGAAGAATAAAGAGGTTCATCTTCATCCAACATTGGTTCATATTGAATCCGTTCGAAAACAGATTGTCTTTTTGGTGAACAACAACATTGAATTACAACTCGAGGTTGGAAGTTGCAACCATGCTTTTCATGGCAAATATGAGCAATATCATAGCCTGATGGAGTATCAATTCTCCGTTTATTTTGCAAATACTCCCGGAGATCTGTAGGAACAGATTGGGAAGTACTTGAAGATAGTTTCTGTGTAGAAACTTGTCTTTTGTTCTTCTGTCTTCTTGGTTCCTGAGTGTGTAAAGACTGATTAATTTGAGCCACATAGTTTTTGGCATATTCTGCATCAGGGTCTAATATACTTGTCTCAGTAGAACCGAGATGATTCTGATTAAGCTTGTTACGAAGATCCGTAGGAGATTTGACTTTGATATCAGTCTTGGAGACTTGTAATTTGCCTTTCTCAGACCGAGAAATTTTGAGAGAAGGAAGATGAGTATTATTCCGACTAGGAGTCGGTAATAATCCACCTTTGGAGGAATTAGCCAAAAGGCGTTTTCCATTGTTTGATCTAGTAAGAGTACTAGTCAAATTAACTCCAGAGGTAAAGACCTTAGGAGTAGAGGAGTTGACTAAAGAGTCTTTCTCCTTGGTTGGCACAAGATGTACAAGTTGAGGGGGGATCATTTGTATGTTCTGAGGAAGAGAACCCCCAGCCTGATTTTGAGAAACAGTCAAAGGACTGTATCTGTTAGCATACGCTGACTTCAATTTGGACTTCTGGTCATACGCTGCCTTTTTATTAGCATACGCTGGCTTTGGCTTAGCGTACGCTGCCTGATGTTGGCTTTTGTACGCTGCCTTCGCCGTACGCTGCCCTTTGAATGCCATACGCTCAGAGTCATCAATGGCTAAAGAGCCGACTGCTGTCGTAAGAGTAAAGGGAGAAGGGACTTTGACATATCCAGAGATGGTTTTCCTTGTACACGCTGACTTGGTTAAAGAACCAACTTTGTCAGCGTGACTAGGAGAAGCCACTGTTGCCGTGTTCCGAGAAGCCGAAGTGTGCTTCATGGAAGTTGAAGACGTGTTCTTGTCAGCATGAGAAGCGACAGAAACGTCTCGGACTGCTGTAGAAGACTTAGGGACATAGACGGAGCGTCCCTTCTTCTTGGCAGCAGGAAGAGTGGAGGAAGCAGTGCGGCCCTCCTTCGCCTTGAGCATTTCTTCATAAGCCGATTGGTCCAATTGTACAACCATCGTCTTCTTCGTCAAGCCGATCGACGAAGTATCGCATTGAGTTGTTGCTATCTCGTTGGAGGAGACAGCTTTCCCCAGCAGAGTCGCCAATTTGTTTTCCATAAATAAATTCACTTTATTTATTTTGTATCTGAAAAAATTACAACTGTAGGAATCTAATCTAGAAGACGATTACTTTATCCCTTGGACGATGCGATGAAGAATACTCGAACTTTGAAGAACTTG
The DNA here is from genome assembly GCA_029216955.1 of Iris pallida. NCBI lineage: Eukaryota > Viridiplantae > Streptophyta > Magnoliopsida > Asparagales > Iridaceae > Iris > Iris pallida. The sequence continues at coordinate 4,105,648 of JANAVB010031815.1, forward strand.
GACAGCAACTGGGCAATCTCTCTGTTCTCTCTGAAATTGACTGTAGTCCTTGATGAAGATGAAGAAACTCTTTTTTATAGAGTTCAGGATAACTGTGCTTAAGCATACGCTCAGGTAGTTACTTGACGTGTGCATAACTGCAGGGACGCGTGGCTAATTCTGATGGAGACACATTAGCGTGCGGTTGAAAGTAGTGGAGCATGTTCAGAAGAGATTGATGGCATGGATGCCACGTTGCATAACTTTTAGAGAAGTGGATAACTGGGTACAGGACACGTGAGAACGTGTGTTGACTGTAATCCTGGATATGGTTGCTGTAATACACTGCCTCGTTGAAGGAGAGTTATACGCTGACTTGGATGATGTAGAAACAAAATAAAGCTGATACGCTTACTGGAGAAGAAAGGAGTCGTACGCTCACTTAACTGAACAAGAGTCGTACGCTCACTTGATGAGGAAGGAGTCGTATAGACTTCATACGCTCACTGAAGAAGGAAGGAGTCGTATAGACTTCATACGCTCACTGAAGAAATGGCCACGTGGCCATCATCAATCTTCTCTGATACGCCATATCTTCTAATAACTGTCAAAAGATTTTCTCGAGCGTCGTGATTGCAGATATGACGGCTGACAGACTGTCAGTAATAATAACTTTGCATTAATGATCTGCTGAGCTGTCCTCGTAAAAGACAAAACCAACTCTTCGAAATCCTATACGACGGTTGCTCTTTTCATTGCACGAAAGACGAAGTGTCAGATTCATCCTTTATTAAATATATGCTGTACTGTCATCCCAGAAAATAATAAAATATTCACTGAGCGTATGACCTGTAGATGAGCGTATGGCCTTGAGCGTACGGATTAAAATGACAGCGTGTCATAATTTTCCACATCCTACAGGCGTCGAGAACCCTTCTATAAGGAAGACTCGCTCTAGTCCCATTTGAGTCGATGTCCCGCACATAGGACAGATAGGTGGGTGTACTTTTTTGAATTCTTAGAAGAATATATATTTCGTGCTACAAAAATCAAAAGAAAAGAAGATAGTCATATAACAACAAAGAACTCTGTTATGCGGCCTAGCCAGTTAGACGACCCAACCAAAACAGAACTCATACAGTCCACAGTTATGAGGCCGGCTTCATAAAACACTCATGCAGCATTTATATGGCTCAGTCATTATCATGCGGCTCAGTCATAAAAAACTTATGCGGCCCAATACTCGTACGAATCAGTCATAAGGAGATCATGCGACCCAATCTTACAGTATTCATGCGACCCAATCGTAAAGTGCTCATGTGGCACCTATGCAGCTCGGTCATAAAAAGTTCATACAGATTTATCTTGAGGCACTCAGCCAGTTCAAGTTCAAATAAGCAGTGGTTATGCGACTCAGTCTATGCAGCCCTATCGTATAGAACACATGTGGTCCAGATGAGATAGGGCATACATTGACCAGGTTTATAGCAGAGGCAGTATATGACAGCCCCGTACACAAAAATATGTGCCACGGCCATTTGAAATTTCAAGTCATCGTCTGCTCACCATCCTTACTCTTGAAAGAATGTTGCACATCGGAATGAATGGAAGGAGTGTCTGTCGCTCTCGACGGAGAAGCAAGTCTCTTCCCTTTGGCCACCGCACCAATCGACTTAGAAGCTTTTGGAGCCATAGCAGAAGGTATGATGAAGTCAAAGGAGGAGAAGGTGAAAGAAGAAAATCTCTCTCTGAATGACTCCTATTTATAGAGTTGCTGAAAAGAGACTATTCGATTCTCGGGATCAATAAGGATAGAGACGACGTTTGGGGACTTTATCCCCAATAACCGTCGAGTGTCTCTTCGGTTTTCGAGATCATTAAAGATAAATTCGACGTTTGGGAACTCTATCCCTAGTAACCATCGGCTTTATCTCGAAAAATAGAAGAATTAAATGCAGCAGTGACAGCTGGCAGACTCTCTGCGATTCGAAGCGTCCCTGCGACTCAAGATTTATTCTGCGACTCAAGATCTTCCTGTGGCTCAATATTTCTCTGCGACTCAGGATCTCTGTGCAGTTCAAAAGAACTTCCCACAACTTGAAGGCTCCCTATGACTTGACATATTTTTATGCTTCTTATTCAAAGTATTCCAAATTTACAATTTGAAAACTTTAAAGGGGGCCTTGTAGAAGCATAAAAATATGGGGTTCATGCGGATTACAAATTGTCGCATAGGTACCCTGGGACAAACAGGTCCACATGAAGGAAAGCCGCATGACTGTTCAAAAGACATATGCGGCCCGTCGACAAACAACTGCAGAAGGAAAGTATGCGACCAAGGAGGAGCAGTTCGTGATAAAGCTGACAAGTCCTGGCAAAACATGACAGTTCTGACACTTTGACAAGAAAGATAAGACATGAGACGTCGCCCAAAAGCAGGGTTCGTACGCCTCCATGCGGCCAGAAGAGTGTCACCTAAGCCGCATAAAACTCATGCAACTCAGGTTATGCGGCCCCAAAGTTTTCTTAACTTCATGCAGCCAGGAGTAAGTATGATCCAAGCCGTATGCATGAGTCTCATGCGACCCCGCATGATCGAAGACTGAGAATGCTATATGCAACATGACACATGGCAATCTGACCAATTCCTTAACTACCCAGATTTGCTGTAACAAAATCCCAACAAATCGACAGATGGCATCCCAAGAGCGGGTCTTCGCGAGCTAATCAGCCACGTGGCCGCAAGCCGTCTATACGGCTCAAAATATATCTTATTGTAAATAACAGAGTGCTACACCCCTGTAAATGGCTGGCAACCTTCAAGAAAAAGCAATATCTTCACGAGCTAAAGGCTGCATCAGATAGTCCATGGAGTAAGGCAGAGTTGATAGCACTTTCCCGAGCCTCCACCGTCACCCCCCAGAATCAAAACTAAACAATTGTACTTAGATTGTTTCCTAGGCTTTCTTTCTAGGTTCTTCTTTGTACAAGCGAGTTTGCAATCAATTCCAGCGTTCTGTAATACCTGTTATTGATTTTTATGGCAAACAAGAGGGATATCTATTAATTTTTGTTTTAGGCAAAATAGATGAGAAAAAGTAGATGAAATCCATGTTAGAAGATGACAAACTGGGGTTCAGAATTTTTGTTATGGCTAAAAATAACTATCAAGTTCGGTCTTTAAACGACCAAATAAGTGGACAAAACTCCTCCGGGGCTTGATTGGTTTGAATATGGGTCTCTTGGAGTCATCGTGGAGGTGTTGGAGTGCTAAAAATCGAAGAGAAGGGGGGGTTTGTGTGGTCGGCCAAAAGCATGTGGCCGTCGACCTTAAAGAGAAGTGGGGGTGTTGGAGTGCTAAAAATCATGAAGGTATTGGAGTGCTAAAAATCAAAGAGAAGTAGGGGTCGAATTTTTAGGTAGGCAGAGGGAGTGGCCGGCCTATGATGGAACATATATATAGGGGCCCTCCTATATGTTAGGATTTGTATGGAGGAAGTTTGAATTGATTTGGTGAAGATTTGGTCATCGAATCAACTAATATGGTAAGATGGGTTTAGTGGAATTCTATATTTGAAAAGGTGTAAGATTGAGTCAAAGATGCATAAATTTAATGCATGTGGGCTATTATTAAATGTCAAAAAATCACTTAAATATGTATCTAATTGATTTTGGCAGTCCTAGGTAGGGTTTACTAAGTTGGGTTGACTAGGTTATGGTCCAAACAATTATTCGAATTGAATTGAACACCGAAAATGCTATAAATGTGTCTCATGTGCCATTTGAGAATAAGTAGTACTTAAGAACTCAATTGAGTAGGACACCATTGGCATGTGTGTAGTAGGCTCAAAATATGTCAAAAATTATATATTGGGTCGTTTAGGTTGGATCGATGTTGAGTCACAAAATTAAGTTGGAAAGTACAACAAGTTCTATGGTAGATAGCAAATTAGTCTAAATTGACTCAGAAGTTGTGCAACCAAATTGGAATACAAGAGAACGTATTTGAGTGGGACATGTTATATCAATATGAAGATAAACTTGTCTAAATCAAAACACATGAAGAACGTTTCTAGAGAGTGGCATTTCTTGTGCTCTAAAAATCAAAGCTACGAAGTATATATTATGATAAAAATAATAGTAGAATTTTTTTATCTGTTAATAACTATATTAATTAAAATAATCAAAATAAATAAAATTAACTCTAAAAATCCAAGGCCTTACAACCTACCCACCTTAGGAAATTTCGTCCTCAAAATTAGGCATACAATAATATACAACACATAATATTAATACTAATAAATAATTAATGGCACAATCCCAGCTTCTTATTGTAATCCCTCTAATCATGTTCATTCTTGTCACAAAAGTGATAATTTGGGAGCTTCTTCGTCTGTTACGGGTGACCCTCTGGTGAAGATGTGTACTCCTGTTCATTTGATTGGTCTTCAATGCTATCCTAAAAATTACAACATGAAATATGATACAAAAAACTAATCAGACACAATTTCTAGAGGATGCTAGTATAATGGGATTCTACATTTACCTACCAAGAAATAAGGTACCCTTATTTCTAGATTGATCTTAACTATGTGATGATAACACAAAATCAAGGTTGGTGACGGTATCACTTTCCTACAAGGAATTCAAATTTAGGCGTCATGAAATAAATTCAAGGGCTTCCTAAGTATCGTCATGGTGCTATTGGTCGGCAACTTGATAAGGAGATATTATTACTAACTCAACACTATTCTTATATAGGCCAGGTCTTTTTCAAGATAGTAGGAATTTACTTAATCTGCCACAACAGAGGAGTTTGATCTTTGTATAGTATTGATGACGAGAAAACAAATCCTAGTACTTCGCGAAGAGAGAAGTTTGCAGATGATAATAAGGAAAAATTATAACAAGTTCAAGAAGTAATTGCACAAGAATAAGGCACGATTTAGGTAGGTAGCTAAGGTTCAATTCAAAGAGGCTGGATAAGAAAATTTGAAGGGACAATTTTGGTACCTAAGGTGATATAATATTAGGCAAAAGGAGATATAAAAATCAAGGGTTTGATTTTTGAATTTGTGTCATGACTAGGGAGAGAATGAGATCTTTCTCAATCACATAATTAAAATGATTTGTACTGTCAAATGACGAAACTATGATTGCGAACATAGAATATAAATTAAAAAATAAAAGGTTAATGATACGGTCTAAGGCTACCACTTATGATCACTTAGGATAATAAGATAACCAAACATGCTAAAGAAAACACACCAAGTCATATTATGGTAGAGCTTATCTAGTCGGGTTCGGTAAGATAACATTTGATTCCTAAAATATGATTAGTCGAACTTAAGCCAGAACCTAACCCATTCCATTGAAAAACTCTTTTCTTTCATTTCTACTAGTTCACCCCATTCAATGGCATAGCTTCATCAAATGTATCTTCCAATAAAATCTACCGAGGTCTTTACAGTCGTTGATTCTTAAAAATTTGGCATAGTATGTAACTCCTTGACATTTTCCTCCACCCATAAACAACAACTCAAACCTTAGATTCCCTTTATCAATCTAATTAATGATGCTCTACTTCTATTTCGCTCTTATATCTCTATCTTGAGATTTTCTTTCATTCTCATCTCATGCCATCCCGTTTCGTGCCTTTCTTTTGAATATCACAATCTTGATCACGAGTCTCAATAATCTTTGATAGTGGCTTCCTATCATCATATTTGTTGGTTATAACGACTTCCTAACTTAACTTTTATTTGTCATAAAATTTGTATCATTTATTTCCTCGAGCTAGCCTTTCCATCCTTTATTTGAATCTCAACTTCACGGTTGGGTTTACGACCACACTACTCGCTTAAGACATATCCTTTGTGTAATCCTCGCTACGTTATCATAGGACATCCTTATCATAATCCTCGTCTCCATTAACACTCCTCGATTTCCATATTCCTTAAAATAATTTCCTATGATTTCATCATTGCTCCTCTTTAATTATTCATCATAAACATAGTGCTGCTACAATGGTTCTTCCTTTTTTGTATCCACTATCTGCTCCTTAATCCAGACACAACTGTTCTAGTTACAATTTCTCTAGGATTCCTAACTAACTCATATCGAAGAAGGGTTTTCCAGTCTACTACTTAAGGTATGTTTTTCTAACTCTTCTAACTATAGAAAGTAGGAAATCATAATTGATCCTTAAAATTAATCAACCTTTAATTCAATACTATACTCCTATAAGTCATATATCAAATATCTTAGCAGTAAAATCAATGATCTGCCTTTCTAACTATAAGCAAGCTATACAATTCTTAAGCACGCCTAACTCTCATAAAACCTTCCCGCGAAGTAAAAGTTGAGGCTGAGTCAATAAATACTTAGGTCTAATATATAACCATATTGGTCAATCCTCTAGTCTATGTTTCTAATAGGTCATTTTAAGGCTAGTCTCAGTAATTATAGAGATGGCTGTGTAATCTATCTCGAATCTATCTTCTCTATCTCGAATCTATCTTCTCTATTCTATACCGCTTGATCACATGTCACTCTAATTATCGTTCCTTAAGATAATCTCTTTAAAGTAGATCCTTAGGCTACCATCTAAGGAAATTTCTTCCCCTATATGCATTATATTCATGATTTCTATATCATCCACGTGAAAATTCCACATAATCCAGTACAATATGACTTCAACAATGTTTTTATTTAGTCAAAAATATCACGCTTCATCAATTCGTTATATCCCTTTGAGATCCTCGAGCTCTATTGCTATGTCCTTCAGGTTGGCACTCCTAATTGATTAATAACTGTACATAAATCTAAAAACTCAATTGCTTTTTCCAAGTTGCATTCCTACTTACTTCAATCTTTATGATCGAGAAATCTTTTGTATTTTCCTAACCAACCCATATGAATTATGTGAACTTCTATTCAAGACTCTATCTAGCTTAGGCAAAGGGTAGCATGGTTTGGTCTAACAGTTCTAAAGTCTCTTATTACTATACTCTATTCTACTTCCATCTTAGGAAAATGTCTATAAATTCTACCCACCTTAGCTACTTACCTAGTCCAGTCAAGCATGGATTCTTATATTCTCCAAGTGAGAATCTCTACAGCAAACGAAGGCCACTCCTACCTACTCGGTCTATCTAGTATTGGTGTCTATCTCTACCTTTCTCGTACTTAAATAATCACTTTCTAAAATATTCTTTCCAACTTACGCATATCATACAGTAGAATTGAAATATCTTTTCAAGCATAGATATTTGTCTTTCCGAAACATAAAAAGGCGAGAATTTGACACAAGGATCCAAGAGAGGTTTGTTCGATTACAAATATGATGTCAAGGGCGATAGTAGAAGTCAAAAAAATTGATAGCACTTATGGATTGAGATCCTAATACATTATCCTAGTGCAGGCTCGCTCGGTACAATAACGTAACCGAAACGATTTAATGTGACCTGTATGGGCCACTACAAAAATATGTCACGTCTTAGTTGCAAAATACATAGGAACTGAAATGCAAACATGCCAGCTAATACAAAGTAGGATAAGTTCCCAATTTAATGGACTTATGCTAGACGTACTATACAGTCTAGTATACTAACATATGCTAACTATTCTATATCTCAATCCATAGTAATGAACGAATACCAATAATGAACATAATATATTAAAGTTGCCCACCTACTAATATACATATTCGAACAAGCTCGAAAAAATGTAAGCTTGCAAATAATAGGCTAAAGTAGCAGAGTAAATCAAGGACAACAAAATAGAAAGAATGAAATGAAAATACTAACCATATACCTGAAATCTTGCTGCAGCAATCAACACCTATCCAACTACCCTATACTAACTGCGCAACCAATACCTGGAGGTCCTCAGCGGGACATAACAAGATACATAAAAGTATGCCAATAAAAACTAAATAAATATAAACGGTAAATAAATAACTCGGGTTATAACATAGTCTAATGTCCCTCCCTCCGAAAAGTGAACCACCCCTACAAGCAAACAAGGACAAGGAGTGGTACACCATTCCGTGATAAGATACTATCCCATGCCATAATACAAACTGAACCTAACCGCTATATAAATGCAAGTTGAAGACGTCTATGGTGCGTATGAGTAGATAAAGGAAAAAAATAGCATCCGCTAGAGGCTTGCACATGAACTAGTATACGTCCAGACCGTATCTGATGCGTAGTTAGGCCACTGAATGGGTATATCCTCTAGCCATACTTTGTATCACTAGCATACCTTTCAACCATAACTGACATGCAGTCAGGGCCACTGTCAAATATATCCTCTAGCAACACACCCATAATCAGGTAACTAATAACCCATAACTGGGCAACTACTGAGGCAAAAAATGGGATGTCTCATACGCCTACTAATAGTCTTCCTCGCCTATGGACTTCTACAAGTCATATCCATGACTCGAACAAACTATCTCAAATGTAAGTCATCATACCTAGACACATTCTTACAATTCAATAAGTCAACGCACCGATGGCCAGTCAACGCGCAACTCATGCATATGAAACCTCACTCATGTGTCGTGTAATAAAACATGTAAAGACTTGGAAGTTATATCAATAACTTAACCACTAACTGTTAGTCCACTAATTCTATGTCAACACATACCCCCATGTCATCAATGACAACATCGATGGCACATCTATGGCACCCAAGTCAAACCTGGATGCACCTAACTATAACTATAAACAAAAAGCACATAAATAGAAACTTAATTTAAACAAAGAATAAAGGCAAGATATGTTGCCTGGAATCTTCGAAAGCTGAATAATCATCGGTTCGGCTCCAACTGTAGTCGAACAATCGCGAACACCTAGTAGTATAAATAAACTAAAATGAATGCTAACTCAAGGATCTCACACATACCATGTATACACTTACCCTGTATAGTTTCTACTTAGGCATAATCTACGAAACTAGTTTATATCCAAATATAGTCATATATATTATACTAGCATGACAAAATATTATTCTATAATTTAAAAATAATTACTTTAAATTTTCAAATAATAATAAATATTTTTGAACATATATATATATATATATATATATATATATATATATATATATATATATATATATATATATATATATATATATATAAAATATATATATATATATATATGTATGTATATGAAACAAAAAAAAGTATGTATATGAAACAAGTAAATATATACGTAACATAACTATTCTACACACAACACAATCATGCTATTTGATAAAAGTAGTATTTTTATAAACTAAAAATAATAATCATAAATTTTGGAATTTTTCTTAAAAATATTTAATCATAATATTTATAGAAAAATATACTTTCACTAAGTATATCAACTTATTGGCTTGATAGGCCAACTTGTCAATTAAATCAAAACCAAATAAATATAAAACTAATATATTTAAATTCTAGAATAAATCTAAGTAGTTTGAGAAATAATAGGAATTGATGTCAAAATTACACAATAGGGATCGCATACTATATATAGGTACAACTAGTCAAGTACCATAAATAACACTTAACAATGTATACTATCAATGCTACTATATATGGCACAATGCTATTTTCAGAAAATAATATTTAAATTACCAAAATATATACTTTTAGTTTTTGAAAAATATACATTATTTTTTGAATATATTTTATATATAAATATTTTAGGAGAAAACAAGTCCAACACAAACTAGTTCATAAATCACACAACTATGCCATACGGGGTTCCAATTTGGAAAACGTAACAACATAAAATATAGAAAATATATATTCTTTAAATAATCAGAATAAATTATAGAAAATATGGTTTTCCATCTATATTAATCAGATATAAATTATATTAAACTCTTATGAAGTTTAGAGATCAAGTAGTCGGGTTATGATAGACTTTTTATTGTCCAAAAAACTGGTATTATAGAAACGATGCCATAAACGCATGAAATACTTACAAATATGAACAAAGAATATTAATAGATGATTAAGATTGATGTTAGAGACACTACATAATGATTCATTCAAGATCAAATGAGCTCGAAAGTCGTCGGAAATTTTTTTGCACCGAAATAGGTCAAATCTGGACCAACTTTAGTACAACGGACGCCACGACCAAACAGAGTGGAATGTATGAGTTAGCAAATGGACATCAAAGTAGACACATAGAGAAATCTACTTGTTTTGGTTTCAGGCAAAATAGATGAGAAAAAGTAGATGAAACCCATGTTAGAAGATGACAAACCTGGGTTCAGAATTTTTGTTACGGCTAAAAATAACCATATTGTTCGGCCTCTAAACGACCAAATAAGTGGACGAAACTCCTCTGGGACGTGATAGGGATGAATAGAGGTCTCTTGGAGTTGTCGTAGAGGTGGTGGAGTGCTCAAAAATCAAAGAGGAGGGGGTTTGGGTGGTCGGCCAAAAGCATGTAGCCGTCGGCTTTAAAGGAAGAGGGATCAGATTTTTAGGTAGGAAGAGGGGGTGGTCGGCCTAAGAGGGCATATATATATATATATAGGTTTTGGGCCTCCTATATGTTAGGTTTGTATAGAGGAGGTTTGAATTGATTTGGTTGAGATTTAGTCATCCAATCAACTAATATAACAATATGGGTTTTGTGGTTTTCCATATTTGGAAAGGTGGAGCACTGAGTCAAAGATGCATGGAATTAATGCATGTGGACTACTATTAAATGTGTAAAATTCAATTAAAAATATCTTTAATTGATTTTGACAGTGCTAGGTAGGGTCCACTATGTTGGGTTGACTAGGTTATGGTCTAAACAATTATTCGAATTGAATTGAACGCCAAAAAGGCTATAAATGGGTCTCGTATGGCATTTAAAAATAAACAACACATAAGAACTCAATTGAGTAGGACACTATTGGTATATGTGTAGTATGTTCAAAATAGGTCAAAATTATATATCTGTTCGTTTAGGTTGGATCGGTGTCGAGTCCCGAAATTAAGTTAGAAAGTACGACAAGTTTTACGGTAGATAGCAAATTGGCCTATATTAACCCGAAAGTTGTGCGATGAAATTAAAATACAAGAGAACATATTTGAGTGGAACATGATATATCAATATAAAGATAAACTTGTCTAGATCCAAAAATATGAAGGACATTTCTAGATATTGGCATTTTTTGTGCTCTAAAAATCAAAGTTACAAAAAAGTATATATTACGATAACAAATAATAGTAGAAAATAATTATCTATTAATAATTATATTATTTAAAGTAATAAAAATAAATAAAAATAACCTTAAAAATCTTGGGGCTTACAACTATACCTAACCAGCTCGTTCGTGAGCTCCCATAGAGTGAGAATGAGACTTACTATAGTTAGGAAGTCCCCATCGGCCTACTGACTATAGGACGTAAGCTCCCATCGTGTTACGGATACCCCGATTTACTTATAGTCATGTTTATTAGCACAATTCTCGATGGCACGTCATATTCTTCATAATTTTGTTCTTGTATTGTATCTTCTTCAGCTTTATATTTCTTCTACCGTTTCCTGTCTTTCCTTGCATGTTATTTAATGTACATTAGGCTTGTATATTATGTATCTTGTTACGTACCTTTGAGGACCTAGTGATCTCTCCAGGTAGTTGCTTATGCAGAGAAAGTTTGTTGATCTGGATGGTGTCGCCATGTTCTACTCAGGTATATATTGGGTTGATATCTTAATTATATTCCTCCAATATTATATTTATTTTATTACTTTATTTTGCTGATATGGCCTAGTTTTACAAGCTTTATTCTTTGATATAAACTTGTTCAGACATATGTAATAGAGTCTGGTCCACTTTATTATATGTTGTTTATTCTTGTGTGCTTGTAGGATCTAATGTATTGACGTCTAATAAACATTTGTGCACTTGGTCTTACGATAGATTTATCTTCTGTGGTTTAAGATATAGATTTATTATAGTGAAATATAGATAACTACCTAACTTAGGCAGTTAATACGTATTCTAGCTGGACTGAAGTCAATTTCATACGTAGCTGGCACGTATACTCATTCCTAGTTTTACGTACTTTAGGACTGGGGCGTTACATTTTTTTGGTGGCCCATGTAGGTCAAGTTAGCCATTTTGCTTACGTTACTGTACCGAGCGGGCCTACGAATAGGAATAGACTCTTACGATTCTCAATCCACAACTGTCTTGACAATTTTTTAGAATTTCTCTATCGTTCTTAAAATTTTGTATTTGCACTCAACTATTCCTTTGCTTTTTTGTGTCATTGTTTCTCGTCCCTCCTACTTTGGTGTGACGAATGATCGTACTTATTAGAATTTATCAGTATTTCGTAGGTAGTTGTGTAAATTAGTTTGTTTATCAAATTTTGGTTGCTTGATAGATACAAGAGGATTATGGATGCCATAGGTATATAGTGATATTAATTTGCAATTATTGACCAAGGGTTATAGAGTTTTTTGGTAGCATGTATTTGATGGTATAGTGTGACCAAAGGTTGGTAGACGTCCTCAAGACACAATGTGAATTGGTGGTGAATTAATGATTGTGATTGAAGAAGTATTAATGAATTTACAAACTTGGGATAGAGGAGATTGGATTTAATTTAAACTTTGAGGATGCTCATATAAGATATTATCTTATATTTATAAAAAAAAAAAGGTAGATAGAAGTTGTGTTGAAAGTCAGATTAGAAAGAGGGTTTATATTTTAAAGGTATAATACTTAGGTAGTGATTGAGAAAGAAAATCGAATGAAATAAAATTAGGATATTTTAGTGCTCATGGTTATTGAGTTAATGTTAACAGTACAAGAGAATTTGAGCATACAAATTTGACTTAAGAAAGAAATTGTCTTAAAGAATAAATCTAAAATTTGAAGGCTATGGAATTTGATAATTTGAAATTTAGAGATGATCCATTGTATTTTTTTTGTCACTAAACTTTTAACGAGACTAAGGTCAAAGTGGACTTGCATTTGAAATTTTGAGAGTTTTAAGGAATACCGGTGAATTAAATTTTTGATGATTAGAATGGTTAAAGATTATTATTACTATTTCAATTTAGATTCAAGGCTTGAATAAAAATATAGGACAAGGCCTTTGAAAAAATTAGTTGGTAGATTCAAAGGTTAAAAAGGATCGGGAATATAGTGGTTAAGGGACTAGTAATTAAGTTCTTGGCTTTATGGTCAAGGAGGACAATCTTTCAACATGATCGTTGTAGCACTAGGAGGAGCGACTAGAGGTAGCAATTTGTAGTTTCATGGTGGGGACATTGCATAGGAAATTGTTTAGGATTGATTGTTACTCGAGTTATTAGGAAAGACCGTAGTGACGTAGTATACTCCTTAGAACTATTCCTAGTTGCGTTAGCATGGTTCTTCGTTAGTAAGCATTATTTTGGATTTCAAGGACGAAATTATTTTAAGGTAGGTAGATTGTAAGCACCCTGATTTTTGGAATTTTTATTTATTTTATATATTAACCATATTTACTTTTAATTATGGCTATATACACACTTCGCCGTAGCTTTCATTTTTGATACACAATAATTATCAATTTCTTAAAACTAGTTCCATATTCGAATTCTAGACGAGTCCACCTTTACTACGAATATCATGTCCCATTCAAACATGTTTTCTTGCACCATATTTTTCTTACAAAACTTTCGGGTCAAAATGACCATTTTACCCTTCGTCGTAATTTCGATGTATTTTTCTAATTCCTATTTGAGACCCAAATTCGATCCAAAATTTTCGGTCCAATATATGGTTTTAACCTATTTTGAGTATACTACACACATGAAAATGGTGTGCCACTCAATTGAGTTCCCATGTGCTAATTATTTTTAAATGACACATAAGATCCATATAATACAATTTCAGAGTTAGAATCAATTAAAATTATTTTTGGGACTTAACCCTAGTCAACTCAACTTAGTGGGGACCATCCTAGGTTCCCAACCCATAGTAGAACCATATTAGATTGATTTAATTCAAATTAAGTGCAGCCATTTGCCATAAATCTGTGCATCTTTGACTCAATCAAACAACCTATCTAAATATGGAAACCTACTAGACCCACCTTGCCATAGTTGAAGATTGAAGGCCCAAACCTCAACCAGATCAATCCAAACAAGATCCATATGAACCGTAACATGTAAACCTTCAATACCTTACATATTCTCTCCTATTTTTGGCTGCCACCTACTCCCTACCCAAAATCGTGAGCATACAACAGTTTGGCCGAAACACCTCCCAGCCCAATTCAGCCGCAACACCTTGTGGCGTAACGGCAGTTTTGACCCCTTCCCGATCTCCCATGATACTCCACAAATATTCGTTGTGAAGCTAACGTGACCCTCTTTAATCCTATCAACCCCCATACATTCACAATCCCTTAAAATACACCAAATAGCCCTACAAGTTAACCGAAGTTCGGGATCTAAGTTTGAATTCGTTCCAGGAGGTATTTTGTTTTGTATCTAGGGTTTTGTGTACTTTTTTACCTCATCTTTTCATGTAACCAAAATAATATAAAGATATACATGTCTATTTTCATGTCTAATTGACCACCCATATATTTCCAAATAGTTTGGTCAGGGCGTCCGTTCTACAAAAAGGTATCCACAACAGACCGGTTATGTTGTTTGCAAGTTTCTGGCCACTTCTGAACCAAGTTGACTATTCCTTTATTTTTTTGTAAGAAAGTAGACTTCCTAAGCTTTCCATCGCATATACTTTTTCAGCGTTTTCTTTTCGTTTGCTATTTATTAAAAATTTGGACATTTTATCGTAATATCGAAATACCAAAATTCATAGATTCTATGTGTCCATATGGTTCGGAACTTCATGGGACTTGTCCAAAATATTTTTTTTGCATATTTTTAAAAGAAAAAACATATTTTTAATTATTTTTCCAGAATTTATATTTAAAAAAATCATTTCGGAAGCCAAACTTTGGAACAAGTCTAAGTATATTGATGTAGAATAAATACAAGACTTGTATACATATTTTTCTACGAATAAAATATATTAATTATTACTATAGAATATTTATAATTTTTTTTTCTGAATTAGAATTGATATTTTTGTGTTAATAATATATTACTTTTATAGGAAGATTTAATACCATATATGTTATATTAAGTAGAGTAGTCAATATCACTAGTTTTGATATAAATATATTATTAAGGTCTATATATGGTAAGTCCATATATGGTAAGTTATTAGTGTATTATTAATAGTGGAATATTTATTATAGGCGTACGTGACGGAGGTAGCGAGGATCTAGGAGCCGGACCATCGTACTGACAGTTGGAAGTTGCAGGCAAGTATACCTTGCCAACTTGTACAGTATTATGCATGTTTATTTTCAGTCATTCCAGTTCATGTCTACTTTTTCTTGTACAATCACACGATTCTTGTACAAGCCTCATGATTTTTTCTTTCTTAGTTTCTTATATGCTACATGTCTTTCTTTTCTTATCACATATTGGATCTATGCTACACTATACTTGATTAGATTCTCGTATTCTTGTGCGTTGACCTTGACTTGATCCAAATACTTGTATTAGTCTTGGCTTGACCTGTTATTGGACGTTGAATATACCTGACCACCTCGTTTGTGAGCTCTCAACAAGTGCGAATGAGACTTAATATTTTTAAGGATTTCCCATTGGCCTTCTGACTATAGGACTGTGAGCTCCGATCGAGTTGCGGTTACCCCGATTTACTTGTAGTCACGTTTATTAGCACGATTCTCGACGGCATGCCACATTCTTCACATTTTCGTTCTTGTACTATGTCTTCTTCAGTTATGTATTTCTTATACCGTTTTTTGTCTTCTTCAGTTATGTATCTTATTACGTCCTTCTGAGGACCTAGTGATCTCTCCAGGTAGTTGGATATGTAGAGAAAGTTTGTTGATCCGGATGGTGTCGCTATGTTCTACTCATGTATATATCGGGTTGATATCTTTATTATATTTCTCCGATATTATATTTATTTTATTACCTTATTCTGCTGATATGGCCTTGTTTTACAAGCTTTATTATTTGATATAAGCTTATTCAGACAAATGTAATAGAGTATGGCCCACTTTATTATATGTTGTCTATTCTTGTGTGCTTGTAGGATCCAGTGTGTTGATGCCTGGCCAACATTACTATACTTGATCTTACGATAGATTTATAGTGACATAGAGATGACTACCTAACTTAGACAGCTTATACGTATTCTAGATGGACTGAAGTCCACTTGATACGTAGCTGGCATGTATACGCATTCCTAGTCCTACATATTTTAGGCTAGGGCATTATAAGAACCCTATCTTATCATTTTCAATAAACCAGAGTAAATTATGCTTAGTTCTACCCCATATCTATCTAATCATAGGTAAAATTGTAGAATGGTTGCAGTCCATTGCTCCTAGAGCCTCCCATTCGATTAAGTCACCTATATGATTCTATGCTGCCAGTCTAGTCCACTCAGTCTATCTAATAGAGACATCCATCCGACCTCTATTACCTTAAACAATCAATAACGCTAAAGATATTTTAATAACTACCTTTTATTTTATGATAAAATACAATCCAACGGGTGTCAAACACGAGCATTCATCCTTCTGAGATTGGAAAATACGAGAATTCATGGTAAGGAGTTCAAAAAGATGATCGAATGCAATTTTCATGTTTGAAGGGTGATAGAGAAAATCCAATTTTTCTTAAATCAATTGTGGATTGAGATCCTAATATACTATCCTATCGCAGGCCCGTTCGGTATAGTAACACAATCGAAACGGCCAACACCGGCCAACACGACCTGCATGGGCCACCAAAAAAAATGTAACGCTCTAGTCGCAAAATTCGTAGGACTAGGAATACGTATATATTCCAGCTACGTATTAAGTGGAATCCAATCTGTCTCGAATACATATAAGATGTACAGTAACAGCCAATTATCTATCATAAATTAATGCAATCACTAAGTCTCAATCCATAGTATTATAGAACACAAGAATCAGCATGTATATCATGGTATGCAATCCATGCTACCCTTGTCTTAATAGACTCGAAAAAATAGTATGAATCTATGGAGTATTCGCTACAAAAATATCTATTTTGATTAAAAATTAAATAAATAGAAAATACTAGAGATTTTTGTGAGATTTTGTTTTTGAGATCGTAATGGTATGTACCTAGGTCTATAGGTGAGATATGCGAATATTATGTCACATATGGCCACTAGGGTCCCTAGATAGCCCAGATAGGTTATTTTAGTATTCTAGAATTTTCTAGAATTTTTGGCAATTTTTAGGTAATTTTAATCTATAGTATTATTATTTTTAAAGGCTTTTGGGGTTTACTGTAAGGTTACCCGGTGTTATTTTTGGACCAAGTATTTTCATTTGGGCTCTAGAAGGTCAAAAACATATTTTCTATAATTTTATGGTATTTTCTAGAATTTTTAGATAATTAAAGTATAGGAGAACCTAATTTATAGGACTTCGGGGATTTTATTGTAGAAAACATAAGACAAACATTGACACCAAATATTTTTTTAGGGTTCAATATGTTATTTATATTTTCTAGAATTTTCCAAATTTTTTGACTATTTTTAATATTTTATTACAATTTTCTTTAAGCAAAACTGATTTAAAAATAATATTATGGAAATTAAAATTCTTCTTCCAAATTAATTACCTAGTCAGCCGCGTTCTCGCCCACTTGCCAGTCTCTGCAGATTAGGAAATGGGCCCCCATCTGTCAGTGACCCGTCTCCGCAGGTCAGCGCTGACTCGATCTTCGTGTCTGAGTTGGAGTCGAGCCACTCCT
Organism: Iris pallida; assembly: GCA_029216955.1. Taxonomy (NCBI): domain Eukaryota; kingdom Viridiplantae; phylum Streptophyta; class Magnoliopsida; order Asparagales; family Iridaceae; genus Iris; species Iris pallida. Next base: position 4,123,476 of record JANAVB010031815.1, read on the forward strand.
AAGCCGAGTCGAGCTCAGATTGAGACGAGCAACTTCTTCTCGTCCGCTAGATCAGAGCGGGAAGCTGCTGGATGCCACCACGTGGCAGCACCAGCCGACTTAAGAATGGCTCACCGCCTCCCCTTTTTCCTATATATAGGTTATTAATTCGTAAACCTAGAAATTTTAGCAGTTTTATAGAGAATAGTTCATCTAGGGTTCTCCGACGTCCCGAAGCGATTGCCCCCAATCCAGACGTACTTTTCGTGTGCCATTTTTTGTTAGAAGCGTCTTGAGGTATATTTTCTAAATATAAAATTTGTTTTCATAAATTATGAACCTAAACTTCTGTAAAATTTGTGGAGTGTCAGTTGTCCAAAATATGACATGTTTAGGTGTTTTCGATATTTCGACAGAACGATATTTCAACAGAACCAGGAACCAGAATCCTGAACCGTTTAAAGTTTTGGAAAGTTGACACAAATATCTACGACATATACTTTTTCTAGAAATTAATACTTTCATCTAATATTTAAATTAATTCATAGAACTCAGTTTTGGCCGATGAGTCATCGATTTGGTCACGGTTAGCCTATCAATTTGGTCACGGTTAGCCATAACGGTGATAACTTTTGACCAAATCGTAATTTTGTGGCACGGTCAATTCCAGTGCACTCATGGTGCTAAAATCTACTAGAATCCATAGAGTTTGTGTCTTTTGACTAGTTAGTCAACGATAAGCCTCGATTTGCATGCCACGGTTCCTGAATTGGAAGCCGTGACTTTCCCTCGCCAAAAACTTGTGTTTAATTTTTATGTCATATTATAATTAGGTTAAATTAGGATTTTAGATGATTTATTTTAGAATTAAATTAGAATTAATTAGGAAGCCTATTTAGCCAATCCTTATGGTTTTAAAAGTAGAATTTTAAGATTTAATTTGTGGTTATTTATTTGACGGGGTAGATCGGGCTACAACGTCTTGAATTTATGACTTTATCATGTGACGGAATAGGCAAGTATCACTACAGCCTATATTATCTTTATTCTAAGCTGTATGTGTTCTATTCCTTGTCATTGTTGGTTTCATTTTTTTCTATTTTGAAGCACGAGAGTTGTACTTGTTATCATCATACACGATCATTTAATAATTTTGTCAATGTTCAATGTTCTACGTTTATTATTCAGTGTTCAAGTTTAAAGTTAATGTTAAAGTGATCATGTTTACTTGTTAGATAGACGGAAGGGGGAATACAACTAGTATACATGTGGTCTACTAAATATACACGTTTTTCCCAATATCAATGTTAGTAGCATCGTTGCACCGCACGTACCGACTGTCAGATGTCCTATACAGTCCACATGAAGAACTCTTGTATTCTAAACCACACAGTACACCTGACTTGGATTCGTGTTGACACATTGTCTAGTGGTTTGTCTTTTATTAGTCGTTCTCTCATAGTGTTTTCGTGTCTTAGTTATACCTTTAACTGTTCCATGTCATAGTTGTACTCTCAAACTGTTTCCAAGATATAGTGGTCCCCTTTTGTGTGTGTGTGTGTGTGTCTATATATATATATATATATATATATATATATATATATATATATATATATGTGTGTGTGTGTGTGTGTGTGTGTGTGTGTGTGTGTACGTGTGTGTTTTTATGTGTATATATATATTATATTATATTATATGATATTATGTTATATGATATTATATTATATATGTATATATACATATATATATATATATATATATATATATATATATATATATATATATATATATATATATATATATATCTGTGTGTGTGTGTGTGTGTGTGTGTGTGTGTGTGTGTGTGTGTGTGCGCGCTAAAATATTTGCACAAATATTTGTTTATTTGTTAGGTTATTTTTCAGTTTTTTTCGAACTTATATGGAATATATATATATATATATATATATATATATATATATATATATATATATATATATATATATATATAATTATGCATATATGGTATATAAATACATATAAATATATTGGTGTCTATGTTGCTATAATATCTATTAAGATTTTTTATATTTTAAGGGATATTACATTTTTATATTTTTAGGATTTTTTATTAGAAATTATTGGGTAAAAGGATTAATTTTTTTAAATAGAAAGAAAAATTTTAAAAGTGAACTCAACTATTATTCCCCTGCAGGGAACAGTACTCAGGAGAAACAAGCCTCACCCATATATATAAAGAAGAAGAGAAGAAAAAAATAAAAAACCTAGCCTTAACCCTGGTCCCCTACCGTCGTTCCGCGGTGCCGGCAGAGACGTTGGCCGTTGGCCAGACTGTATCGCCACAACAGTGGTAGTCAACAGGAGCAACAACCATCTGGGAGGTTCTTTTCACAACGAGTTTCTAGCGGCGTCGCTCGACAAATTTGCGAACGAATTTATCAAGTGTGTAGCTAACCTAACCACCTAAAAAATCCTTTATTCGCGATGTATGTGACGAGTATCGAGTTCCGAAATCAAGAAAAATATTTAAATTTTGGACATAAAAATTGTCCCGAAATGCTATTTTGGAAGCTGATTTGTGGACCGAATATGGTGAATTTATAAAATCTATTTGAGCAAGTTGTAACCAACATGAATGGCTTCACAACGACTATTTATTTGTAATTTTTCCTTCATTAATTTCTAATTAAAATCTCAAAAAATCCAAAAAGATAGATTTTAAAACTCTAAAAAATCTTACGCGGTCCATCCAGATAAACCAGACATGGTCGCGAATAGATTGCATCAAAGGTGCATACGAACATTGTGGACGTGTGGGCTTTGACGGAATTCGAATTGGTTGCCTGTGCACAACAGATTCGACCTGTATCCGTCAAAATTTACTATATTGACCTTTTTTGAAACTTTTTAATTACTTTGCGCACGCTCGTCACATCATGATGATACTTACGTCGTTGGATTCACAACGTTATGTTGGTCCTGTAACCCAAATGGTCCATGAAAGTTGATCGAATCACCGTTTTATGGGTCCTACAATCCGATTCAATCGTCTTTTTTGTGATCGGCTCACCGGAATCCAAAATTTGACATAGTATTGAGTTCATATCAAAAAACTGGAGTTGTAAACATATTGTTTGTTGACTTTAGAGACCTTTTGGTTGGGCACATTTTTTGGAGCAAAGTGGATCCAAAGATGGACATTATTTTGACCCAAAATTATTATTTTGTCCCTATGTCCGAAATTAGACTTATAGGTAGCCTATTTTAGCTATTTCTCTTCTTTCGAAAATGTTGGTGATGTCTATTTCATCATCTGGAGACGTTTGCGAAAGTTCCACCTTGTTGCTTCTATTGCCTTGACGAGTTCACCTATTGGACGTAGTCTAACCATACCACCACAAGGTAAGTATACCTTGCTATATTTATTAAATTATATATTTAATTTCAGTTTGTTATTATTTTATTTCATATTTGTTTTAATTTTATATATTATAAACTGCCCATCCAAGTCATACATGGGTGCAAGCGACTGTGTTAGTCATTTATGTTATTTTTTTATTTCATACATTTTGACCTAGTTTTAGCGGACTACCTTATGATTATGCGATATCGTTATCTCTTTTGGCCATGTCACATGTGTCCCACAAATTGGGAGTCTCATATAGGGCACAGTCTTGCGTAATCGATTTACCATCAATGCGTATAAGACGTATGACAGTTAGAAACGTATATGTATGACTTGTATGTTAGAGAGCCATGTAGTAACTAGATCGGTCGTGGTTACGACTTTGGTTAGTACCATTTAGGAGGGAGAAGAGCGTTAGATGTATAGGCTGCTCAATCCAAAATTCGTAGTAAGTGCGCACTATGATAGTCGTATCGCGGTGGTCGCTAGCCTCGAGCTATGTGGACTGATGGGTCACGAGGGCCGCTATCCTCGAGTTATGTCGACTGATAGTATATGTACATGTGTGTGTTTGTTAAGTTATGAGTGGTCATGCGGAAGTCAGCCTTTACATGCCCATACATCAAGTTGTCTTCTAATTTTCATATTAGATGGTTAGGGACACCCTTTGCATGTCTATTTACCATGTCAGTCCTTTGCATATTTATTTAACTATTATTGAAATTTATATAGCATGATATTATGTATCTTGTGATGTCCCTCTGAGGACTTGGTGAGCTCTCCAGGTGTAGGCGATCAAGATTTTTTTGTAGAAGTATAGACCGGGACTGGATTCATCATTTTCTATCGAGGAGGTTTTACCTTCCAATCATGTTTGATCCCTTTGTTAATAGTTTTTCTTTAGTTGTTATTTTTTATTCTAGTTTGTTTAGTTTCTTGGTATTGGATTTTTCCCCACCCAACTATTTGTTCATTAACATTTCGTACTTGATTCAGTGATACCTTTGATATATTATTTATTTTATTTCTTTGTGGATGCGATACAACATACCCTTGATTATGATATATCTTCTATGAGATATATTCATATTACCGCTTATATATGTATATGATTCGTATATATACAGATGGCATGCTACATATTCCTAGTCTATGTATATTAGGTGTGACATGTTTTTGTGTTGGTCCATGCAAGTCAAGAAAATAATGTTTTGGTTACGTCACTGTACCGAACAAGCCTACACATAGGATTAGAAATTAGTATGTCATCCACATAATTGATCGTCTTCCTTGATTTTATTTTTGAACTCTCATTTGACTGCTTGATTTACATCCAATTTGATTATGTTCTACTGTATTTCTTATTTGTTCGTACCGATAAGATGAATCTTCGTAGTGGAAATATATTTGTGTGTGTGTGTATGTGAGAGAGAGCGAGATAAATTTTTTGCTTAAGTATTGTTTATTTGCTAAATTATTTTTTATTTTTAGAACTTATATGGAAATATTAATTTTTTTATACTATTTTTAAATAATTTTAAATTTTATTATTAGGTTATAGAATATATATATATATATATATATATATATATATATATATATATATATATATATATATATATATATATATATAAAATATATATATATATATATTTTTATATATATATATATATATATATATATATATATATATATAATAGCTCTCTCACTGCGGAGCAGCAGCTGTCACCTCTCAACCGACTGGTGCTCTAGCAGCCCGCTGTCGGCTACCGCCTAGGCGAGGGGCCTCCTCGGTGTGTACGCCTTCTCCCTCTGACCTCCCTTTCGGGCGGGGTGGTCTTCCTCCTCGTCCTCCCCTCCCCTCCCTGTTTTTCCTTCCTTGCCTTTTCCCTCTCGTCGTGTCCGGGTGCTGCGAGACCCCCGGCAGCCGCCGAGCCTTGGCCTTTCCGCGCCCCCTTGTCGTCAGCTTTCCAGCCGGCGGCCTCCTAGGCAGAGGGCCAGCCTCGGGCGCCGGCTCCAGTGTCGACTTCTCCTGAGCCGCCTCCCTCCTCCTTGGCGGAAGCTTCCCCAGCCGGCCGGGCATGGCTCTTCGCGTGGTCTGCCGCTGCCCTCCATCCGACGAGGCCCTTCGTTTGGCCTCGACCTGCTCGCCCGAAAGCTGCTGCTCCTTGGGCCTCACTTCTATTTCAAATTTGAAATCGGATTCCTTCTCGTTGACTTGCGCTCATTGCGCACAGCTAAAGGTTGGCGCTGGGGTCAACGTGCACCCTGCGCAACCTGATCTCGGCAGCAGTTGTCCTGCACTTTTTAGTAATGGGGTCCTTCTTGCGTCTTTTGGCTGCATGCTTGCGCATTCCAGTATGGGCCCCTTTAGGCCCGTGCAGCCTGGCTTTGGCCACGCTCCTACTTGGCGCTCTCACCCCGGGTATCCTGAGCGCCAGTGCTCCGCATCTCTTATGCGCCCTCTTCCCACGTCTCTTGCACTTACCACCCATGCGCCTTCTGGCTACTCCTGGTCTTTTTCTTCTTGCGGTGGGCCCCCTTAGTCCGTACAATCCGTCGTATGGGGCGCGCCACCGCTGGGCCCTGCGCCTGCTTCCACCGTGGGGACCGACAGGGCCCTCTTCCGCGCCTCTTAGGTCTTTCGCTGTCAGGCCAACTCTCTCGGCCAAGCCTCCTTCGCTATTTTGCGAAGTAGCGCTCCTAGGCTCCTCCCACCTCCAACCGATCGACGCTCATAACATCTGTGTCCTATTCTCAACAGACGATATCTCGTCCCTGGCTGGGTCCTTCCCCTTTAATTTCATCCTCAAATTTCACGCTGGTTGTCCAGCTTGAGAAGGTGCAGGCGGTCTTCTCCAGTTGGGGCATTACACACTTCTACAGGGTTGCCCCGGTAGATGCCAAACACGTGCTTCTTTTCCTTTCGTCCTCTGACGATCACCGTGTGGTGTGTTCGAAGGGCTCAGGCAAAATAGACTCCCGTCCCTGGCGATTGTGAAGTGGTCACTTGATTTTAACACTCAGACCGACTCGGCGATCGCGTCAGTCTGGGTCACCTTCCCGAATCTTCCTCTCATCTGCTTTGTCCCGACAGTACTGAAATGGTTTGCCAACTCGTTCGGGGCCTATGTAGCATTGGTGCTCGAAACTCATAATCTTACAAAAGCCAACTATGCCAGAATTTGTATGGAACTCGAAATTTCGAAGGAGCTTCCTAACACCATCCAAATCTCGCTTAACAGTAAGGTACACATCCAAAACATCATCTACGAAAACAACATACTTTATTGCAAACACAGCATGAAGCGCAGCCACGCCATCGAGCTATGTGCCAGGGCTCATCCAGAGATTTGCCTGCCCGTACAACTCACCGAAGGTACCTTTGCAAGTCTTGAGCACAATCTCAAGACCCCCCTCGTTTTGTGCCTCTGAGATCATTCTGGCCCCTCCTCGAGCCAAGAAGTGGTCCCCCTATCGTCTCCCATCATTAGCATTTTCAACAAGTTTGACTGCCTAGTCTCGAATTTCGTAGAGGAAGAGGTGGAAGATGGCGCTCCTAACGTTGGTGGCACCGCCTCACAGTTGAGGCGGGTCATCTGTCAATATCTTACGCAGTGTCGGCCAACACTGACATCTAAGTTTCGGCCAACTTTGGAGTCCACTTTGCCCCCACGGAAGCAGATGAGGCTTCAAAGTACAGATCTGAGAGCAGAGAAGAAGATCACACAGCTGTCGAGGTTGATATCGTGGAAGCGACGAATGAAGTCACTCCTTCGCCGTCACCCTTCTACCCCTCTACCATTCGGAGCTTCGACCATCAACTTCCACGACACCCCTCAGAAGGACACAAAGTAGATTATCTGGCTGCTACGTCTAGCTCCAAGACAGCACCGACCGCACCAATCGCGTGACCCCATCAGACTTCCGACGAAGACACCAAGACAAGGATCTTGGCTTTTCTGCTCAAAATTGTCGATTCTTACCCTATTGGTGAGGAAGTGAAGGAGATTAGTATTTTAATCGCTCTCGCATTTCAACCCAAATACCATCATGCTTTCCGCGAAAGAGGCAAGCTAAGGGATGCAGCTCTGGTAGCGCTTCCCAACCTGTATCAAGCTTTTGTTGGCTTTGTCCAAGAAAGGCGCATCGTGAACCTCTGATGCTGCACCATTAATACGGTCAGCATAAGGTAGTCTTCTCACTTTTTCTGTCATCTTGTACCTCTTCTTGGGATTTCTTCCACTCTTTCCTCAGAGCCACGGCGTCCTCCCTCTCCCGCTACTGTAGGAGCAAGGGCTATCTCCCTACTCCATTTCCTGCTTGTGGTTTTTCAATGAAGGCCTCAGCAACCACGCAGAGCATGGTTAAAAATAATATATATATATATATATATAAATTTTTTATATATAAAAAATATATATATATAATATTTTTATATCTTTTAGAGATAATAATTTTTTTTATTTTAGGAGTTTTTATTAGAAATTCTTGGGTAAAAGGAATAGGTTTTTTAAATAAAAAGAATTTTTTTAACACAACTACTATCCCCCTACGGGGAACATTACTAGGGAGAAACCGAGCCTCACCATATATATAAAGAAGAAGAATAAAAATAAAGAAAAAACAAATAACCCAGCCCTAACCAAGGAACCCTGTCGATCGCTGTGAACCGCCGCGGAGACGTCGGCCTCAGGCCAGACAGCAACAACGCACAGCCGCAATAGGAGCCATACAACAGTAGTAGTTCACAGCAACAACAACAATCTGGAAGGTTGATTTTGTAACGAGTTTCTGTCTTCGTTGCTCGATAAATTTGCAAACAAATTTCACAGGTGCATAGACAACATAAACATCTACAAAATCCTTCAAGTAGAATTTTTAATTCACGATGTACGAGACAAAAATCGAGATACAAGATTAAGAAAAATATCCAAATTTTGGACATGAAAATTATCCTGGAAATGCTGTTAAAAACCGATTTACGGACCAAATTTTGATAATTTCTAAAATCAATTTGAACAAGGTTATAGCCAACATGAACGGCTTCACAACGACTAATTATTTTAATTTTTCGTTCACTAGTTTCTGAATAAAACCAGTTCCGAAAATCCAAAAAAATTAGTTTTCAAAAGTCTAAAATATTTTGATATAGTGTGTATCCCGACAAACCGGACGACTTGGTCATGAACCGATTTACGGACCTCGTCCAGCGCATGGATACCCTAGAGGGAGGACTCAAAACCCTCTCTGCCTCCATGCAAACACTGACTCAAGCAGTGTTTGAGATACGGTCAGCTTTGGCCAGGACACCTTCTACCGGTCCCGACCCAGGGGCCAATGGAGAGTCAAGTGTACCCCCTCAACGGGTATCCTTGGATATGGATCGTCACGAAGCCCCTCGGACGTCGGAGCCCTCAAATGCTCAACTCCAGGTGGTACCACCTTCCCCGACTCCCAGCTCCATGGAAGACGTGGTCGAGATGATCAGGGACCTGCGCGAACGCTTTGAGTCCAAGAATAGACAAGAGGAGCGCCAAAAGATGGGCATCCTCCAACCTTATCCACTCGAATAGAACAAAGTGGTTTATCCTTCCAAATATAAACCACAAACATTGACGCCATATGACGGGAAGGACTCTCCACGTCGCTATTTGACGTACTTCCAGTCCCAAACGGGATATCTGCCGAAGGAGGACGCACTACTCACCAGCATATTTGTCGGGGCACTAAAAGGAGTGGCGTACGACTGGTACTGCTGCCTCCCTAACAATTTCATATCTTTCTTCGACGATTTGACGCACCTTTTCCTCGACCATTTCTATGATGGCAGGAAGGACATGACAATGGCGTCTCTCATAGAGATACGCCCGAAGGAGAAGGAAACAGTTCGAGTATTCATCGAACGCTTCCGACAGGCTTGCTTCAGACTACCCCCGGGCATGCCAGAACATGCACTCCTCACCTCCTGCAGCATGAACATGCTGCCCGCAGTCAAACTCTGGCTCAATTCTACTCCTCCTTCCGACTGGAGTTCCTTGATCATCGAAGCTGAAGCAACAGAAAAGAAGGCGTCCAACGCTCGCCTTCTGGGAGTTAGTTTCCCTGCCTTTGAGGACAAGGGGAAGCGGCCTGCAGCCAACAACCCCAGACGAGAGACGAAGGAGAAACATGCATTAACTGTCAATGCCTCACAAGGTGCATCAGCACCTACTCAGAAGCCTCCACTTGTACCAAGGCCAAAGGATGTGTACTCTTTCAACGATGAAGACACCCTGCAACTCTTCGAGATACTGAAGCAGGGTGACAAGATCAAGTTGCCGGACCCGAAGCGTTCGGACAAGGTTGGGAAAGTGGACAATCCGAGGTACTGTCACTACCATCGGTTTGTCGGATATCCAACCAAGGACTGCTACATCCTCAAAAACTACATCCAGCGCATGATCAATGCGGATGTTATCTCCGTCGACCCTGCGGATGTTATCACCGTATGGTGTGTTTGAAGGGCTCAGGCAGAATAGACTCCCGTCCCTGGCAGATTGTGAAGTGGTCACTTGATTTTAACACTCAGACCGACTCGGCGATCGCGTCAGTCTGGGTCTACTTCCCGAATCTTCCTCTCATCTGCTTTGCCCCGACAGCACTGAAATGGATTAACAACTCGTTCGGGGCCTATGTAGCATTGGTGCTCGAAACTCATAATCTTACAAAATCCAACTATGCCAGAATTTGTATGGAACTCAAAATTTCGAAGGAGCTTCCTAACACCATCCAAATCTCGCTCGACAGTAAGGTACACATCCAAAACATCATCTACGGAAATAACATCCTTTATTGTAAACAATGCATGAAGCGCAGCCACGCCATCGAGCTATGTGCCAGGGCTCACCCAGATATTCGCCCGCCCGTACAACTCACCGAAGGTACCTTTGCAAGTCTTGAGCACAATCTCAAGACCCCCCTCGTTTTGTGCCCCTAAAATCATTCTGGCCCCTCCTCGAGCCGAGAAGTGGTCCCCCTTTCGTCTCCCATCATTAGCATTTCCAACAAGTTCGAATACCTAGTCTCGAATTTCGTAGAGGAAGAGGTGGAAGATGGCGCTCCTAACGTTGGTGGCACCGCCTCACAGTTGAGGCGGGTCATCTGTCAAAATCTTACGCAGTGTCGGCCAACACTGACATCTAAGTTTCGGCCAACGTTGGAGTCCACTTTGCCCCCACAGAAGCAGATGAGGCTTCAAAGTACAGATTTGAGAGCAGAGAAGAAGATCACACAGCTGTCGAGCTTGATATCGTCGAAGCGGCGAATAAAGTCGCTCCTTCGCCGTCACCCTTCTACCCCTCTACCATTCGGAGCTTCGACCATCAACTCCCACAACACCCCTCAGAAGGACACAAAGTAGATTATCTGGCTGCTACGTCTAGCTCCAAGACAGCACCGACCGCACCAATCGCGTGACCCTATCAGACTTCCGACAAAGACACAAAACAAGGATCTTGGCTTTTCTGCTCAAAATTGTCGATTCTTACCCTATTGGTGAGGAAGTGAAGGAGATTAGTATTTTAATCGCTCTCGCATTTCACCCCAAATACCATCATGCTTTCCGCGAAAGAGGCAAGCTAAGGGATGCAGCTCTGGTAGCGCTTTCCAACCTGTATCAAGCTTTTGTTGACTTTGTCCAAGAAAGGTGCAGCGTGAACCTCTGATGCTACACCATTAATACGGTCAGCAGAAGGTAGTCTTCTCACTTTTTCTGTCATCTTGTACCTCTTCTTGGGATTTCTTCCACTCTTTCCTCAGAGCCACGGCGTCCTCCCTCTCCCGCTACTGTAGGAGCAAGGGCTATCTCCCTACTCCATTTCCTGCTTGTGGTTTTTCAATGAAGGCCTCAGCCACCACGCAGAGCATGGTTAAAAATTATATATATATATATATATATATATATATATATATATATTTGTATATAAAATATATATATATATAATTTTTTTATATCTTTTAGAGATAATAATTTTTTTATTTTAGGAGTTTTTATTAGAAATTCTTGGGTAAAAGGATTAGGTTTTTTAAATAAAAAGAATTTTTTTAACACAATTACTATCCCCCTGCGGGGAACATTACTAAGGAGAAACTGAGCCTCACCATATATATAAAGAAGAAGAATAAAAAATAAAGATAAAGCAAATAACCCAGTCCTAACCAAGGAACCCTGTCGATCGCTGTGAACCACCGCGGAGACGTCGGCCTCCGGCCTGACAGCAACAACGCACAGTCGCAGTAGGAGCCATGCAACAATGGTAGTTCACAGCAACAACAACAATCTGGAAGGCTGATTTCGTAACGAGTTTCTTTCTTCGTTGCTCGATAAATTTGCAAACAAATTTAACAGGTGCATAGACAACATAAACATCTACAAAATCCTTCAAGTAGAATTTTTTAATTCATGAAGTACGAGACGAAAATCGAGTTACAAGATTAAGAAAAATATCTAAATTTTGGACATGAAATTTATCCTGGAAATGCTGTTAAAAACTGATTTACGGACCAAATTTTGATAATTTCTAAAATCAATTTGAACAAGGTTATAGCCAACATGAACGGCTTCACAACGACTAATTATTTTAATTTTTCACTCACTAGTTTCTGAATAAAACCAGTTCCGAAAAATCCAAAAAAATCAGTTTTCAAAAGTCTAAAATATTTTGATATAGTGTGTATCCCGACAAACCGGACGACTTAGTCATGAACCGATTGGAGCTAAAGGTGTGCACGGACTTCGTGGATGTATTGATTTTGACGGAATTTGAATTAGTTGCGTATGCGCGATGAATTCGACCCGTACCCGTCAAAATTTACCATATCGACTCCTTTCAAAACTTCTTAATTACTTCAGGCACGTTCGTCAGATCATGATAAAATTTCTGCCATTGGGTTCGCAATGTTATGCAGGTCCTGTGACCCAAGTTTGGTCTGATTCTGAGGGAGTTGATCGGATCACCGTTTTGCGGGCCCCACGATCCAATTCAACGAATATTTTTATGACCGGCTCACCAGAATCTAAAACTGGACATACCTTGAGTTCGTATCGAAAAATTGGACTAGTAGACATATTTTGTTGACTTCAAATACTTTTAGATTTGGTTTTTTTGGTACAAAGTGTGTCCAACGACGAACATCGTTTGATCCAAAATTACCGTTTTGTCCCTATGCCCAAAATTTGACTTATGGGTGCCTATTTTTTCTAACTTATTTTGGAAACGTTGGTGATGTCTATTTCAGTATTCGGAGACGTTTACGGAAGTTCCACCTTTGTTTCTTTTATTGGTTTAACGATTTCACGTACTAGACGTTGTCCAACCACCACGCCATCACCAGGCATGTATACCTTGCTATATTGACTGCTTTATATATTTATTTTCAACATGTTATTATCTTATTTATATTTATTTTCAAATTCATATGTTATATACTGCGCATACAAGTTATACTTGGGTGCAAGCGACTGCATTAGTCTACGTTGCTTTCATTTATTTTATGCCCACTACACCAAAATAGGCATTTGCTCACGGTTATTACCGTGACAAATAATTTTCGTTACTGTAATAACCATGCCGAATTAGCCGTGACTAATTTTCGTTACACTATTCGTAACAGTAATAACCGTTACAAAACATTAATTTGTAATAGTAACAACTGTTATGCAACTTCTGTTTGTAACGATAAAAACTGGTACATAACTTGGGCTTGTAACGCTAATAGTCGTTACTAATTGTAAGTTAGCAATAGCTTTTTCAGTTACCTATTTCAAATTTTATAATGGTTATAACCGTTAAAAAAAATCCATTTTTTGAAGAACAAAAAATTTAACATTCATCTAGATCACATGAATGAAATGCTCAACTAGATTTTATTAATACTACAAACAAAACCATAAATAGTGTCAGAATAAGCCACCAACACAATAACACAAGTCCAAATTACTACAACTAGATTGTATTGAGTTATTACAAAACCAGGAATGACACCAAGATACAAAACCAACAAATACTTGGTTAAAATTTATATATGACTTTATCATTCAGGAAATACCAAAGTCCAACTCACTGTCCGACTGCTACAAATTCTTTAAGTTTTCTAATACCACCTCCTTGAAGTTCCCACAACACGATCCTCATAGAGCAGAAATTCGCGAGCAAATGCTTTTCCTAATCCCCCTTGTTGGAATTATTCAATAATTAAGGGGCCACACATGTAAAATTAACTGTGTTTGGGCTATCTAAATAATTAAGCCAAATTAAAGTGGTCTATTTAGAAATTGGCTTAAGGGTATAATTGTCATGGAATTAATGTGTAGATACCGAAGATAATTCTAATTTGATGAGGGGCCAAATTAAAAATATCAACACATATATAAATATGTGTATTCATTAGGGTTATGGTCCCCAACTTATACGGCCACCAAATAGAAGGTTCTCTTTTTCTTTTCTGCATCCCCATCAATAGAAAGAGAGGGACAAAGGATTCGGATTCACCTTTGTCATTAAGGGTCATTGCAAGTTGGAAGATCGAACCCAATAAAGAGTCGATCGCTTCAACATCCATCAAGCCAAACAATGGATTCAGGTACGCTTCCGCAATCAATTTAATTTATGTTCTTCATCTCATGAATCGACAGGGTACAATAAAATTTCTAACAAGTGGTATCAGAGCCTCCTGTTTGATTTATGAGGTCGAAGTTTAGAGTCCAATTTTTTATTTATTGTTATTCAGAAACCCTAGATCTTCGATCTAATTTAATTTAGGGTTCTGGTTGATCTATCAAGATCCACAAATTAAAACCCTCTTTATGTATACTGCTGGTTTATTTTATATATAAATCAAATCATTATTTTTTTATTGTTTGGGTCCGGTATTTATCTTTGGATCTGTTAGGAGTTAATTTAGGTATTGCTTTGTGGTTTTATTTGGTAAGACATGTTATTTCTTGCTTCTTCCGGTCATCGATCTACTGATGGTCATCAATATTGCAACTTCTGTTTATAGGTCTTTACGGATTCTAGCATGTTACTATCACTTCTGTTTAAGTATCAATATTGTAATTTCTGTTTATGGTTACCAATTGTTTATGGTCATCAATATTGCAACTTCTGTTTATGGGTCTTTACGAATTCTGGCATGTTACTATCAATTCTGTTTAAGTATCAATATTGCAACAAAAGATGATAGTTTCGGATATAAAGAAATTATTAGCATGGAAAGCTCTGATTAAGTATCAATATTGTATAAAGCAGATTTAGCATTTTCTTTATGGTATTGTTATTGATTTGGATTCAGAAATATAGTTTTCGATAAATTCATGCAAAAACAAATTCACATGCTTATGATTAAAGGAGATATCTTTAAGATATATGATTATTTTTCAAATTAAAATTAGGATTTTGTCTTTGGTAGATTATTTTATTTAAAATAATCCTTATAGATTATTTGATATAATATATTAATGCATATATTTGACCTTCTATAGATTATTCTATTTAAAGTAATCCTTATGCATTATTTGATATTATCTTTGGATGCATATCCTCCGTAGATTATTTCATGAATTTTGTTATAGTGATAATATCCAATTTTGCAAATTGAAATTCATGATTATGCTTTTGATTACTTTATTTGACTAATAATCTTATGAATATGCATGTATATAAAGTTTTGGACATGATTCAGTTTTGTAATATTTAGTCAACATTAATTTTTGGTGCCTTTTATGACTAGCAATAGTTGTCCAATATTCTAAGTAGACTCATTGAAACAAGATGTCGCCAAAGTGACCTCTCTTGCGTATATAGTCTACGAGGGATGTCGGATGTTTGTGTGTGTATATTCATGCGGGTATTAGCCGGCCCAAAGGAAGGTTAATACTTGGCCGAATTGTACATATACTTGTGGTGATAAATGTGTGCAATTATACGGTTTACATGTGAATAATAACCCAATCCAAAGATAGGCTTATTATTTGACATGACTTATTGTCAACGTTTGATCACTACACCAAGAGTACCACTTGCAGTTAATATCACTGTCCAAAGACTTGATATTAATGATGTACTAGGTAGCTTGAGACGGGGTTCACTATTATTTGAATTTGTTTGACTATATTTTACTCTTTGGTTATTAATTAGAGCATGTCATTTTTGTTGTTTTATTTTCTTTATAGTTAATGTTGTTGAAATATCTGCCAATAAGATTTTAATTTTCATGTTTAATGGGATAAACTTTAAGAGCAAAATAAAAATGAATACAGTAGATGCTAAGGGTCCAGCTCAAAAGAAACAATAATATAAAACTAAGGGTTGTTCTTTTGTGATAAGGCAGGACCCATAAGGAAGAAATGTACAAAGTACCACGCATGGCGTATAAAGAAAAGTATATTTCTAAATTTGGTCTATTCTGAGGTTAATTTAGATTTAGTACCTAGAAACACATGGTGGTTAGATTCTGGTGCTACTACCCACATTAGTGTTTATAGACAAGGTTGTCCGAGCTACCGAAAGCCAATTGATGGTGAAAGATACATCTATGTGGGTGACAGCAAATCGGTAGAAGTGAAAGCAATAGAATATTTTAGGTTATTTTTAGGAATCGATTATTATTTGGATTTGATAGACACTTTTATTGTACCGTCTTTTAGACAAAATTCAGTTTCAGTTTCCTTAATGGACAAATTTGGTTATTATTATTCATTTGGAAATAATAAGTTTAGTCTATCTTTAAATCTAAATATTATTGGTAACGGTTCCTTTAAGATTTATTATAACCTATATTTACTTGAAACTATTGCATCTTAATACAATGAAACCTTGCAAGTGGAGTCATGTGGTACTAAACACAAAATTAACAATAAATGTTTTTAGCCTCATTATGACATAAGCGATTAGGTCACATCTCTAGAAATAGAGTTGAACGACTTATGTCTGATGAGATTTGGATTTTATTAACTTTATAGACTTTAATGTCTATATTAATGTGTAAAGGAAATACAGACCAAAGTTCAATTGTAAGCAGCTACTTTATTGTCTATGCTGACAAATCGAGGGGCTAATAATTATACGGTCCCACACTAAGATTTTTTTTTAGACGAGAAGTATAATATTTTTTTGAGGATGTTGAGTTTGGGGGAGAAATAAAGTCAGGATCATTGTCTTTGAGGAGGATCGATTGCGATTCCTACTATCACTTTTGACGATGTGCAAGATTTTGCACCTGTCATTGATCAAGAAGTGAATTCGGAGCCTCAATAAGACAATGTCGAATTACCTCTATAAGTCGATGTTGAGCTACCTCAACAAGACAACATAAAGGTACCCCCATTCAAGATAAGGCAATTGTTTCTGAGGAACAAACTCAACAACCTCAAGAGAAGAGGAAGAGATTGTTTTTTAAAGAGACTTTCTCTTTGGTTTCTTTGAAATACTCTTTTAAACCAATCATAGTACTTGTTGTACATTTTAATATTGAGTTATATCAAATGGATGTCAAAACGATATTTTTTCAATGGTAACATTGACGAAATAATTTATATGGTGCAACCAGAAAACTTTGTGTCAGAAGACCCAAAGAATATGGTTCACAAACTGACAGAATCTATTTATGGACTCAAGCAAGTTTCTCGTCAAAGATACTTTGAGTTTTAACAAGTGACTATCTCGTTTGGTTTTGAGATGAACACTGTTGAAGATTGTGTGTATCACAAGTTCAGTGGGAGTAGAAATAATTTTCTGGTTTTGTATATTGATTGAAGTGTTCAATGCAAACCAGGTGGCACCTCTCGTTAAAGGAGACAAATTCGGTCTCAAATAAGTGCCCTAAGGTTAGCCTTAAAATTAAGAAAATACAATAAATTTTTCCTTCATGATCAGTTGTAGGAAGTCTAATGTATGCACAAGTATGTACGCGTCAGGATATTGCATACATAATTCGGATGTTAGGCAGATATTTAAGCATATATAGATGGATCATTGGGTAGCAGCCAAACTACTTAAGTAATTAATAGAGAACAAAAAATTATATGCTCTTTGTAGGAGATGGAATAATTCTGGAGATCATAAGGTATTCCGACTCCGATTTTATTGGATGCTAACACAGCAGGAGATCCACATCAGGTTATGCTGACTAATGGAGATATATTTTGGATGCGTGTCAAACATGCACTCATAATTTCTTCTATCATGAAAGCAAGGTTTATAACATGCTGTGGGGTATCTATTCAGGGAATATGGTTGCGAAATTATCACAAGACTGTGCCTACAGTACGGTGTTGAAAGACCACATGAAATTATGGTGTGACAATAAATCAGCAGTACTGTATTCCAATAACAACAGAAACTTGTATAAGTCAAAGGATATTGACATAAAGTTTCTAGTTGTGAAGGAAAGAATTCAGAATGGTTATAGTGTTCATATAGCACATTAGGACAAACTCCATATTAGCGTATCCGCTCACAAAAGCATTATCACCCAGGGTCTTTCATGAGCATACTGCTCATATGGGTGTTAATTAAGAATATGGCAATATAGTGGGAGTTTCTATTTTATGTATTTGGGTGCTATTTGGTTTTGGACACATTTATGTATTAAAGTATTTTGGATATTTATCTGATCAGATATATGGAAATTCAGTTCATTCTGTTTTCATTATGTTAAAGTATTGATCTCATTAAAGTTAAGGAGGACCAGTTGGAAATAAACATGTATTGATCACATTGCGTGTAATTTCCATGCTACACATCCATGATTGATCAATGTCGTTTAGCTATATTGGTATATGTGACCATTGATGGTTTAGTTGCGCTATATGTGATGAATGCCGCTTTGATCCTATGTTGATATGGTTAATGGACGAGATTGTCCGGATATACCCTAAGGATTAAGATAGCAATTTATGAGCTCACTAAGGTTAACACAATTATAAGGTTACATATGTGGCCCAGTGGGAGATTGTTGGAATTATTCAATAATTAAGGGGGCCACACATGTAAAATTAATTGTGTTTGGGCTATCTAAATAATTAAGCCAAATTAAAGTGGTCTATTTGGAAATTGGCTTAAGGGTATAATTGTCATGGAATTAATGTGTAGATACCGGAGATAATTCTAATTTGATGAGGGGCCAAATTAGAAATATCAATAAATATATAAATATGTGTATTCATTAGGGTTATGGTCCCCAACTTATACGGCCACCAAAGAGAAGGTTCTCTCTTTTTCTCTTCTGTATCCCCATTAACAGAAAGAGAGGGACAAAGGATTCAGATTCACCTTTGTCATTAAGGGTGGTAGCAAGTTGGAAGATCGAACCCAATAAAGAGTCGATCGCTTCAACATCCATCAAGCCAAACAATGGATTCAGGTACGCTTCCGCAATCAATTTAATTTATGTTCTTCATCTCATGAATCGACAGGGTACGATAAAATTTCTAACACCCCTGTGTTGTCAAATAAAAATAATCATCAGCAAACAAGAGAGACATGGAAATTACTAAATAGTTTACATCCACTGAATTTGTCATTTTACAGACTTCAATTAAAGCATTTTCAGCAATTTTTATTTCTGACTCTGGACAAACTGTTTGCTCCCTTCATAGTAAAAGATAAAAGCAGTCAAAATACATAATGTTCTATTTCATTGATGCATTTGTTCTCCCAAGAATATAATAAATTGATCTATATCATAACCAAAGAACTTTTAAGCAATACAAATAAAGTAGTGAATTATCGACATGTATGCTCAAAAACCATTTACCATTAGTTCCAGCTTTCCACCACAATCACAAAACGATAGATACACTACCTTTCGGTT
The DNA here is from genome assembly GCA_029216955.1 of Iris pallida. Classification (NCBI taxonomy): domain Eukaryota; kingdom Viridiplantae; phylum Streptophyta; class Magnoliopsida; order Asparagales; family Iridaceae; genus Iris; species Iris pallida. Next base: position 4,142,716 of record JANAVB010031815.1, read on the forward strand.
ATAACGACGTTATGAAGCCCAGATTTGTTGTGCTCTTCTAATGCTAAAAAAACCCCCAAAGTATACAGAGGAGACTATGACTTCTGTTGCAGGATCGTAAAGTTAAGTCTTCTGGATAGAGTAAACAAAAGGATATCAATTAGTCAAGGACACTAGTAGATAATAACTTGCATCAAAGAAACAAACAAAGAAGAAGCAGTACTTGTGCATCTGGGTCCACCAAATATTACATTTTCCTCGTTTAATCCTAACCTCATGAAGAGGGTACAAAATACAATCCTCTTCCTGTCCCTAGCAAATCTCCAAAGGAAAATGAGGAACTTTTAAGATGACAATGGAAGGAATTAGTACATAAACTATCGGTCTCCATTCTAGTTGAGGCTATAAGTTGTGTGATTTTGATTTCAAAGCGATATTACAGGAGAGTAGATTTCTATTTTAAATATGTTACTTGTTTATTCATGCTTTTGGTGCCGAAGGACAATATCATCAAACTATGTACTGAAATTAGTATATGTAGAATAGTAGTAGTTTTTAGTTTTTTTTAACTAGTATACTATTATTAGGCCGAAAGATTACGCTTTCCCAGATCATCAGGATCAGCATGGACAACAACAGCCTCCAGATTATGGAATTTAGTCCATGCAGTAGAATCTGCAGATAAAAAGATGATAAATCATTAAATAAATAAATAAAGGCTTTGAAAGTGGAAGAGAACTAATCATTCTATAAGTTAATTTCAGGTTAGAAAAACACATGAAAGTGTCGTATACCTGGCTGTCAACAATGGTAAATATAGCAGTCCCTAAAGAATGACAAGAAAAAAGACAATATTGTTAAGAATAATATAATATGGATGAATTGGCCTCGCCTATAGAGGAGCTCCAAAGTGTAATGAAAGGGGTCAATATAAGATATTGAGGTTTGGGGTTGGGGTAGCCCCAAAACATCCGCTCATGAAACAACTATATCAAAATACATACAAGAATAAAAATTATAAAGAAATAGTATCATTTGTATGGTACTATATCTATATACCGTATCTAAATTGCATTTGTAATAAGTTTTAGATAATATGAACCTCGACTTTCAACTGGAGTAAGCCTTTGTCGCAGTTTATTTGAAGGCAACTAATCATAAACTAACAAAATTTTCCGTGGCGAATCAAAGCAAGTGTCATATACAAAACTAATTGTTTATGGGAAGTTGGCTAAAATAAAAACAATAGTGAGAAACGAAACAATATTCAGTATCAGGTGACATACAATCTTATTATCTGAACTTTTAACTTTAGTATTGTTGTGACAACAAATATTGCTTTCATTTGCGAGTTCCTTAATGGTCATAGATGTCACAACAAGCATAAGGTAATGTTAAATTAATCAATTACAAATAAATATTGTTAAACTGAGGTCTGAGGAAGAATGCACCATATCTGATTTTTTTTTATGAAATAAGATTTTTGTCCTAACTTGAAAACTAAAATAGAATAACCATCCAAATTGGATCCAAAGAAACACTCAAAATAATAATAATAACTATGATGTATTGAATAAAAAAAGTGCGTCAGAAGAAAAGGATAAAACAAAATCAATATTCCTACAACATACCTTTCCATCCTTATCTCAATTCAAGACATGTATCACAAAGAAATAGAGCCACACCAATATTAGCGCCACCAACTTGTCCATTATCGGTGCATCCTCCACTCCCTTGCTATATTATGAAAAATATTTTATTTTTTGTCAATATTTTGAACTATTTTAATATGATAATTGAGTAGCACTCTTTTTGTTCGAAGTATTATATATCAATAATCCTATGGAAGATGGAATACTAAATTTAAATTTATCTTTACATCGAGTTTCTAGACTAAATATCTTAGAGTTTTAAAGTTTTGGTGTAGCGGTAGCAACTCAACGTGGTATCAGAAATAAAATTTAACCAGACTTTATAAAAAGTTGTAGCAAGTTTAACATGGTATATGATAGTAGACTAGTGTCCAAACTTTACTGAGATAATTGCAGTCTATCGAAATTTTTTTGATTCTAATAGTTGCCAGTTTCATAATATGTGTCGACATTCACTAAAGAATGAAGTACAAACATAGGTACTGAGATGAATCCTCAAACTTCATTGTACTGAGCTGAATCCTCCTCATCCTCGAATGTTCTTCCGACACCAAATTATGGAAATGACTAGCAAAAGAAATCATGACTTCTAATAAAATATAAAAGTCAAAAGCACAAGATAACTATCACGACCCGCAACCGTTTTAGGGGGCGCGAGCACGTGGGTAAGTTCAGCCTACGCCGCAGTATCGGCGGTAGAACGCTGTATAGGTCATCTATAACAACTAACAAGAACAATACATAATATAAACCTGTCATCTCCGCACGGAGGAATATATATAACATTTGAAATATAACTCAATCACATGATTCTAAAGGAAGATATGCACGATGATATGATAGAAGATAATGATGAAATAGATAGTCTAAAGTAGTAGCAGATCCACAAACACACAAGTTTAGAAGTTAAGACATAGTACAATCCTAAAACCTAGCTAAACTAAGTCACTACTGGAGGTGCGTCCTCTAAGAGCACCGGCTCCATAGGCAAGTCCTGATCAATGTCACCATCTATCCCAAACCCATAGTAGGTTGTGCAATCATCCTCTAAGTCCTCTGAAAAATAGTTATCCAATCAGGATTGGAGTGAAGTACAAACACCAACAGCAGTTCCATTGATTGACAAATACTATAAGAAACAGTTATACTAGAATACCAGATAGAAAATCGAAACTGAAAATAAGTAATACGAGATAATCTGGTATTCATGTCATGGAGTGAAAAATATACAGTAAAATTGGAATATAGAGTAATAGAGGCAAAACCTGAGTATAATATAAGTATAAACTGTGCCTTGAGATATTGTAGTGTTATGTGATCGGCTTGGTCCATATTAGGCTGTTCTATTTGACCGGTTATGCACAAGTACGAGTATAGGGGATAAGGCCGACCACAATGGAAAGCTATGCACAACTAGTATAAGGTCAGGCTATACCCTTCGTATGGTGAGGGTGAGCTATGCACAAGTAGTAGCAATTAGGATATTGATCCCATAAACTCTAATAACTTGCCAATTCCCCGAATAGTATAATAGATCCAATCATGTCATGTTATGACACAGGATTCAAGAAGCATTGGGCCAGCCCACTCCCAAATCAGTGTCTATACAAGTACAAAAAATAATATCAAACAAGTACCAGTATACCAGGTTAACCAGGAATAACCTCTCATGACGGAATCCAACGGATACTAGTCCGTGTATCCTCGTATCGAGAATCAAGTAAAATACTACAACTGAACAGATATAGAAAATATCAAAAAAATAAAAACTATCATAGAATGTACTCGCCTGCGCTCCTGAGTAGAAAGTAATAATCAAGTCCATATCGGTGTCCAAGACCTATATTATGAATGCACATCGTCAAACTATACAAGGTAGCCTATAAAATTATTCTATCTAACCTATATAACACTAATATAAAGTTAATATGCGTAGGGAGTACATCTTCCTATAATTTCTAATTTATATTTTATCCAAAAAGAAGTTTTCACATCATGAATTTAGGCTAGTGAACGAGTGGTCATAAATAACAATGAACGGTTAAGACTTAAGGAATGAAAGGAATAAGAATTTTTCTAACAGTAGAAGAAAATGCCAAACCAATCCAACGGTTGAAATTTCCAGAATCAAAGCACAAAGTTGCAAGAAAAACTGATTTTAGACTGCAGAATAATTTGAGTGCAAAAATTTATAACGGTTTCAGTTTTGGAAGCAACGTTTGAGTAAACAAACAATGTTGTTGGTGGCTCTAATTTCAGGATCTAGTATAGAGTTAACTATGGAAAAAATATATACAGAAATCCAACGGTTTGATTTCGAAAAATTGAGCTCAAAGTGACATCCAAAAACAGTTTTAGACTTAAATGCTGAAATATTGTTCATGGAGCTCACTTTGCCCTCAATTTACATAACCCACAACAAGTAGTTAAATTATGAAACGTATATGAAAATGATTCAAAATTTACCCAAGAATACATACATAGAACTAAAATATAGGAATATGGTATACACAGAAAATAACGCATGTACAAAGTTGGTAAAAATAATTCCAGACTTGGATATATTTCAGTGTGCAGAAAAACTGCTCATGATGCCTACTTTGGTCTATTTATACTAGTAAAACTAACTATTCTGGACATGACTTAAATACATAATTGATAGACAAACTAACTTTACATTCCAACAAGTTGCTCGTAAAAATAATTATAATATAGAAAGTTATGCATGTTCAAAGTTGGAAGAAAATTACAGTTTCTACATTCAGAGTTTACGAGAGCAAGTTTGAGCCTAATTTGTACTAATCAAACAAACCATTTAGGGCATAACTCTAAGGTAAATTTGTAGACAAATTATTCAGAATTGCATACAAACTTTTCTAATCGTAAAATAAGGTCTACAAAAAAAGTTACACTACCAAAAAGTAGACAAAAATATAATTTTTAGGAAAATAATTTCAGGGTAACGTTTTATCATGAATTCAAACCTTAGATAATAATATTTATGATTTTTTTCCTAGGGAGATGTTGTATCTAGTTATTACCTATGTCATATAGAAAATACGATAAAAAATAAAGGTACTTACCTATGTACGGAACGTGTACCACTTGTGTGTTGCAAAATTCAGTCCGAGTACCTCTTCGAAAAACGTCTGTACGGAGGAAAATATGGACAAAACTGTAGAAGCATAGAATTTCACGATCAGAAATCCTATGCGCCAAACACTACATGCGCCAGGAAGTTCAGACAAAGTACTTTGACACAGCCAAACAAGAATATAGACATTAAAAGAAGATTTTTATTTTATATAAAAGTCTATTACATGTCTTAAAACGGGCTGTACAAAGGAGAACTTCTACAAAAAGAAAAGACCCTAAGTCTACAGCCAGGCGCGGCAGTCATCATGCGCCCTCGAACAGGCGTATCTCACCATGCGCTCTCAGTCAGGCACATCCCACCATGCGCTCCCAGCCGGGCGCATCCCTTCAGCAGCTCAGTTATGTGCATCCTCAGTTATATGCATCCCTTCAGCAGCTCAGTTATGTGCCACCCTTCAAGCCAGGCTCACCGCCGTCTAAGTGCTTCGACTAATGAAGCATTTATTGAGCAGAACGAAGGTGGCAATCAACCCTCTAGCTGGAGGAAGAGCTCCCCAAACCGAGGAAGAGAAGTGCACCGCAAGTCAACCTGTGGCCAGGGGAGGCTTCGAAAGAGCCTCCAAAGACCAAAGAAGACCACAATCGAAACCACGGCTAAAGGAACAGCTTTCAACACAACCAGAATGGGCAACACCCACTCTGACAGAAGAAAGAGCCCCTAAAGCCGCAGCATTACAATTCCGATCTGTGGCTCTTCCCACATAACGGAGACGAGGCTCGAGCATCCCGATCTTTGGATGCAACAGGCACCTTCCGCCTGCCTCGGAAGCCCTCGACTTCGACTTTTGGATGTAACAGTCACCTTCAAGTGCATCAATAAAGACAATGCGTCGCACCTTCACCCTCGGGAGCATCTCATCAACAGAATGCACTCGAGTAAACAAGTTTACTTCGGGAGGACGTGAGAGAACGAGAAGCAAACTATCTCCATGCCACTATTTAAAGGCCGGGTAAATCAAACCCATGTGCCAAGTGGATGGCTCTCCGAATCCCGTACAATAAATTTGCATTAAATGGATGAACCTGACGCTTCGAATTCAGCCAAGTCAAAAACGGCTATTTAAAGCACTCGAAGAATGTAACAGTCGCACCAAAAGACGTGTCAAGCGGAGCGGATGCGCCGGACCGACCGCACATCACGCAGATGCGCCCCTCAGCACCGAGCGCTTCACAAGCATGTGCCCCCATGTGGCCCCATGCGCCCAGTGGAATATCGATTGATGTGCCCACTCAACAACCCATCACCTGTCAAAGAACATTAAATGCTGAAGTCTGACAGAGTTGGCAGCACGTCCCCCGAAGACTGCAGTTGACAGCTTTTTCAGAAAACGAAGCATCGCCGACGTCAGCATCATTATTACTCCCCTCCGACGTTTACAAGCCACGTGGCCACTCAACCATCTCGCATGCGCCTCCGCAGCCATACGCCCAAAGTTCTGCATGCGCCTCAAAAGCCATGCGCCTCAGACTTTTCTTTGATCCCTAAAGACAGAAGTAAAGTCACTACTGAAGCTCCGTATGCGCCTCAAAAGCCATACGCCCAGACTAGTTCGTGACTCCCAAAGGTTACGAGCCAAAGTCTCCTCATGTGCCCAATCCCAGGCGCATCCTACCAGATCATTCTCCACCAAATTCGAGATCTTCGAGCCATGGGCCGATAACACGTGTCCTTTGACTCGATTCACCCAAGATCTCAGCAACAAAAATATCCTCTTTTCTGCTACGTGCCAGCCCACAACAGTAGCATGAAGAATTCAACCCCTCAATCAGGGCGTATCGTCCATGTGCCTCCATCAGCAACAACCACGTGGCGTCCCCGCGTCCAGGCGTATCCTACATATGCGCGCATGAGCAGCCAGCCTACAGACTATAAATAGAGGGATCATTTCCTTCTTCCACACGTACACAGAGACGAACATACATATACCGACAGAGACATCGCACAACCACCGAGGCAGATACAGACACTCAACGTCTTCTTCTTCTCCATCAGCTCCAGCATCTAGAGCAACTCAGACCTTCAGAGAACCGATAACCGTCGTCAGATCGTCAACGGAGTCAACGTATTACCACTCGCTCCATCGACACAAGGGACCCAGATAAACAAAAGTGTACTCCTAGGACTACGTCTAAGTCCTACATTATAACACTGTTCTGTTTGTATTGAAATTTCTATCAAAAGATTTTAATGGCAAACAAGCTGGCGACTCTGCTGGGGACCTCTTTCTTCTCCACCGAGAAAGCTGTGTCGCAATCTGACGACGTGAAGGTAGGCTCCTCCCACAAGACGCTGGTCATACGCCTCAATCAACAAGCGTATGAGGAGTTCATCTCTGAAGGCAGTACGAGCCCTTCGAAGCGGCTACCAAAGCCGAAGAAGACTCGCCAAATCTAGGTATGCAAGGTCGGCGCCTCTGGCACCACCACCGAAGGGGATGCGTCGATCCAGCCTTCCCTTCCTGCTGACGTCCTCAGCAACCAAGATGCGCCTACCAGTACAGCGCATCTCTCGGGAAAACGTACGGTGGACTATATTCCCCAGCCATGTCCCTTTCAGGCGAGAAAGATGCGTCGACGGAGCAGGGGCGCAGCTAATGCCCCGCGCATCACCTCCGATGCGCCACGGAAGGTCTCTGTCTTTGACAGACTCACTCGCTGTAGTGGCGAGGAGAATTTGGATTCTGAGTACTACGCGCCCCAGCGGCCTGGTACGAAGAAGTCCAAGGCAGCACGGGCCATGCGTCCCAAACGTGCTGTGCCAACAAGCCAGAAGAATGCGCTCACAATCATGCGCACTGCTGATGGTAAGCTGTATAAGGTAGACTAAGGTGCTTCTGCGCCAGAAACGAGCCGACCTTCAATGTCCTTGTCTCACTTGGACGCATCTGTTGCGTTCGCAACCAAGTTGAGCAAGGCAAACCCAGTGGTCTTGAACTCCCGCGCCTCCTCTGGTTGTGCGTCTGAGGTCCGTTCAAGTCACTTCAAATATTGTTCCCCACTACTGATCTGAGCACCTGTTTGGTGTTGGATCAGGGGGACGCAGCATTCACTTGACCACCCTGGCGCTTGGCCTTGCCATGCGCCTGAAGGGGGTGCGAAGGTGGCACTCTCCTCCAACGATCTGCGTAACGTAATCACTCACAAGCGCCGATCAGGAGAGTCGACTGACGAGCACGATGCGCCCCTCATAGGGTACACTTGTGCTGTAGTCACCATCAACTGCTGTTGTAAGGCAGCAGTCCCACCAAGATAGTCGATGTTCCAGCAGCTGTAATCATCGACACCCCTCCAATGTCGCCTCGGAAAGGTGTCAACAAAAGAAGAGCCAAAGGTTGCTTCATGCAATGTAATCTCCAACTCCTCGTCTGTCCAAAAGACGATTGAAAATTCCTCGTCCAAGAGCCAGCCGAGGAAAACTAAGACAACCGCCTCGTCCTCCAGAGTGTTCGAAGGCACTCCGGTGAGGAAGAAGATCTTGGAGGAAGCTGGGGGTAGTCAAGCCCTTGTTGATCCTCCTTTCGAAAGCGAGGGTGTCCTCTAAAGCACAACTGGGGTGGATCTTCATCCTCAGGGCGAAGTCAGTCTCCCCGACATAGCTGGGGGTCGTCTAGCCCCTGTGGACCTGCATCTCGAAGATAAAGAAGTCCTTCAACACATGTCTGGAGGTAATCAGGCCCTTACGGACACTTCTTTCGAAGACGAAGGCGTCCTCTAAAACTTAGCTGGGGGTAGTCTATCCCCTGCGGATCCGAGTCTCGAAGACGAAGAAGTCCTCAGGAACATAGCTGGGGGTAGCCAAGATGAAGCTCCGGGAACAACAACTCCTCTACATGAGAGTGAGGCTGAAAGCGAAGCCTCAACTGAGCCAACCGAATCCAGCCGTGTTATGACAGTCTATATGGCTGGAGGTGATACCGAGTCTGATGGGCCGCCACCAGACCTCGTCCAGCGCATGGATACCCTAGAGGGAGGACTCAAAACCCTCTCTGCCTCCATGCAAACACTAACTCAAGCAGTGTTTGAGATACGGTCAGCTTTGGCCAGGACACCTTCTACCGGTCCCGACCCAGAGGCCAATGGAGAGTCAAGTGTACCCCCTCAACGGGTATCCTTGGATACGGATCGTCACGAAGCCCCTCGGACGTCGGAGCCCTCAAATGCTCAACTCCAGGTGGTACCACCTTTCCCGACTTCCAGCTCCACGAAAGACGTGGTCGAGATGATCAGGCACCTGCGCGAACGCTTTGAGTCCAAGAATAGACAAGAGGAGCGCCAAAAGATGGGCATCCTCCAACCTTATTCCCTCGAATGGAACAAAGTGGTTTATCCTTCCAAATATAAACCACAAACATTGATGCCATACGACGGGAAGGACTCTCCAGTCACTATTTGACGTACTTCCAGTCCCAAACTGGACATCTGTCGAAGGAGGACGCGCTACTCACCAGCATATTTGTCGGGGCACTAAAAGGAGTGGCGTACGACTGGTACTACAGCCTCCCCGACAATTTTATATCTTCCTTCGACGATTTGATGTACCTTTTCCTCGACCGTTTCTACGATGGTGGGAAGGACATGACAATGGCGTCTCTCCTAGAGATACGCCAGAAGGAGAAGGAAACAGTTCGAGTATTCATCGAACGCTTCTGACAGGCCTGCTTCAGACTGCCCTCGGGCATGCCAGAATATGCACTCCTCTCTTCCTGCAGCATGAACATGCTGCCCGCAGTCAAACTCTGGCTCAATTCTACTCCTTCCGACTGGAGTTCCTTGATCATCGAAGCTGAAGCAGCAGAAAAGAAGGCGTCCAACGCTCGCCTTCTGGGAGTTAGTTTTCCTTCATTTGAGGACAAGGGGAAGCGGCCTGCAGCCAATAACCCCAGACGAAAGACGAAGGGAAAACAAGCATTGACTGTCAATGCCTTAAAAGGTGCATCAGCACCTACTCAGAAGCCTCCACTTGCACCAAGGCCAAAGGAGGTGTACTCTTTCAACGATGAAGACACCCTGCAACTCTTCGAGATACTGAAGCAGGGTGACAAGATCAAGTTGCCGGACCCGAAGCGTCCATACAAGGTTAGGAAAGTGGACAATCTGAGGTACTGTCACTGCCATCGGTTTGTCGGACATCCAACCAAGGACTGCTACGTCCTCAAAAACTACATCCAGCGCATGATCAATGCGGATGTTATCTCCGTCGACTACGAGGAGAAGACGGTTTCGGCCAATGTGGTGTTACTCCTGTTCGGCACCTTGCCGCCAACTACAACACAAGATGGTGTCGTCCCCATCCCTAAGGCGACAATAGAGGTGGTTAACTTACCACCTACTCGTGACAACGTGAGTGGACTCATCCCACTCACCACATCTCGAGGGAAGATCTTATGGGTTCACCCTGATCTTGTTTCCGAGGTTACTCAACCGGAGGTACGCTTTGTCTCCAGAACCAAAGGCAGGAAGATCAAGTCTTGCCGTATGGTCTCTTCCTCTGCGGAAGAGGCACTTCCTGTACAGACGCGTTTACAACAGAATGCCCAACCCGATAAAGCTGCCGTCGAGGTGGTGCCTCCTTGCACCGTCCCTGCTACCGAAGAAGGGGGTCCATCCAAGCCTCCAGCAGCTAATAAGTAGAAGAATGTAGAGGCTCGTTTCGACAGGCCTCTGCGAAAGAAGAATGCTTCAGGGCTAGCCAAGCCCCACAACTTCGACATACTGGCACAACTTGCCAGTACTCCTGCCCGCCTTTCTCTATTTGAGCTCCTTCGTCTTTCCAAAGACACTCGCGAAGCTCTCTACGAAGCCCTAAAGAATGCTGAGTCCTTCATTAGTCAGGTCAAGCAGCCTGAAGATCTCCCAACTACATGTACCTACTGTCAATGTGCGAATGAGGTTATCTCCAACATAACCTTCACCCAACAAGACATGTTGTTCAAGCACAACTGACACAATAGGCCGCTGTATTATACAGGGTATATCGGTTCTGTTAAGGTGAAGCGGATTCAGATCGATCCGGGGTCTTCCCTCAGCATCATTCTGAAGACGCTGCTCTCAACACTGGAGATCCTAATGTACCGACTGGCGCCATCCAACACAACAATCAGTAGCTTCAACGCTAGCAAAAGTGAGCCACTGGGCAAGATACGACTAAAGTGCTATATCGGTAACCTCAGAACTGAGGTAACTTGTTATGTCGTAGACGCCGACATCAACTACAACCTCCTGTTGGGTCGTCCATGGCTGCATGAGTACATGGTGGTGCCATCCATGCTCCACCAATGTATGAAGTACGTGTCCACCAACGACGTCATCCGGACGGAGTTTGCAGACATTGACCTTTTCAAAGGGGTTGAAGCCTACTTCACTGATTCCTCCTTGTACAAGTCACCTGACGAAGAGGAAGCCAATGATGCTGACGATGAAGCAAAAACGGCAGCAGAGCCGGACATGGAGCCGGAGATGACTCCCGACGCTCCTTTGAAGATCCGACTCAAAGTCAAACCGCCTCAGAAGTTGCCTCCCATGAACATCAAGCTACCCGGGAAAGTACCAACTACTCCTGAAGCCCCCCTGGAGATACGACTCAAGGGAAAGCCGCCTCAAACATCGGCTCCCCTCGTGGCAAAACTATAGGGGAAGGCACCCATCACCGAAGGCACAGTTGAGGCACCTCTGAAGGTGCGTCTTAAGGGCAAGCCACCACAAGCATCTTCTAAGCTGCCAGAGAAGGCCCACATAGCCCTCTCGGACCCCAGGATCAAAGCTATGGTGGACTCTCCCGATCCAATCCCGGTACTCACAGATGAAGAGCTAGGGGAATATATCTCTGCTGGTGTAGATGTACCCTCTCTAGACAATGTAATCCCGCAGGATAAAATATCGTGTTTCATCAATAGTAGAGTGTCTTTTAATTATTCTAGTCTTCTATATTGGAATGCCATGTATACATTAGATAATGCTCTACGGTCATTGCAAACACAAATAACGACCGCCCATCATGTAAATCGAGTAGTCCCGTCCCAAGGGGTCTATTTTGTAGTCCTGCCGCGGAGTCGAGACGAAGAATCCATCATCTTCGGCAAAGTTGAGCGTCATCAAGACCTCCCGCCACTCGAGCCAGAACCAGATACCGTCAGAATACAAGTCTATCGGTACACGGACAAGGCAAAGTACCTCATCCAAAAGATGGGTTACGACCTAAAAAGCAACAAAGGCCTGAACTACGGCAAGGGTCGACGTCTTCCTCTCCGGCTTCCAACACCTAAAGGAAAGCCGCAAGACTACTATAATCGAACTCGACGTGGGGTGGGCTATGTCACGCCGCCGTCAACTCCAGAGAGTTCGGTGGCAGAAGAAGCAAAACATTCTCACTCATCCGAAGCATCAACCTGGGATTCCGATACCAGTATCGGCTCAGTCTTCAAGAGAGTGCTATCAGCCAACATGACATCTGCACAACTTCAAGAAGATGAAGGCAAAAACCAAACGCCAGAATTCTTTGAAGAGGAACCTTGGGCTCAACGCCTGGGAGAACAGAGGGAGTCTCGTTTTGAATTACGCGAACCCCCTACCGAAGACGAAGTCGAGCAGATCGACCTTGGGGATGGATCTTCTTCCAAACCCATCTTCATCAGCAAAAGCCTAGAAGAAGAAGACCGGGAATCTTTAATCCAGCTGGCTAAAGAATATATCGATGTCTTCGCTTGGAGCTACGAAGATATGTCGGGACTTGATCCCCACATCGCGATGCGTAGGCTTAACATCTTACCTGATGCCAAGCCTATCAAACAACATCGACGCTTTCGTCCTGACATCATGAACGCCATCGATCAGGATGTGGACAAACTCTTGACCAGCAGCTTTATCCGTGAAGAACAACACCCGAATTGGGTGGCCAACGTTGTCCCTGTCACCAAGAAGAATAGGAAGATACGAGTCTGCATCGACTTCAGGGATCTCAACTCCGCTTGCCCGAAGGACGAATTCCCGCTTTCAATCACCGATGTGATGATCGACAACACATGTGGCTTCGAACGCATGTCTTTCATGGACGGGTATTCGGGCTATAACCAGATCAAGATGTTCCCCGATGACGCAAAACATACGTCATTCAGGACTCCAAAAGGCATTTTCTGCTACACAGTGATGCCCTTCGGCTTGAAGAATGCTGGTGCTACATACCAACGAGCTATGAGCACCATTTTTCGTCAGCATCTTCGCAAGACAGTCGAATGCTATGTTGATGACATCGCAGTCAAGAGCCGTCTCAAAGGAGATCACCTACAAGACCTGAAGACAGTCTTCGATCTCATGCGGGCACATCAACTCAAGATAAACCCCACTAAATCCTTCTTAGGGGTTTCTAGAGGAAAGTTCTTGGGCTTCATTATCACGGTGAAAGGCATTCATGTCGACCCCGAGAAGACCAAAGCCATCCTGAACATGGATCCTCCGAAGAACCTTCGAGAACTTCGAGGCCTGCAGGGACGTCTGGCATATATTCGGAGGTTCATAACAAACCTCTCCGGAAAGTGTAAACCCTTCACTCAGCTCATGAAGAAAGGAGTCTCTTATGTCTGGACAGAAGAATGCCAAAAAGCTTTTGATGACATCAAGGCTTACTTGACGAGCCCGCCAGTCTTGGTGGCACCCGTCGCCGGCAAACCATTTCTCCTCTACGTCCGTGCCATGGATCATTCCCTCGGCGCTCTACTGGCTCAGAACAACGATACAGGCTATGAGCAAGCTATCTACTATCTCAGTAGAACACTGATCGGGGCCGAACACCGGTACAACCCCATTGAAAAGGAGTGCTTGGCGTTGGTATTTGCCATCCAGAACACTCCCCATTATGTCTCGGGCCAGACGATTCATGTCATCTCCCGAGTCAATCCACTCAGAGTTCTCATGACAAAGCCAGGGTCATTAAATTCTCAGCTAGCAACGTGGGCGATCCTGCTAACACCATACAACATGGTGTTCGTTCCACAAAAAGCCGTCAAGGGTCAGGCTCTGGCCGACTTTTTAGCTGCACACCCCATCCCGGAGTCCTCTAAACTCTATGAAGACATCCCGGATGAGGTCCAAGAATCTAACGTCACCGAAGAAAGCTCCGTCTGGCGGATGTTTTTCGATGGCTCTTCAAGAACAGGCTCCAAAGGCCAAATCATTGCAGGAGTGGGGGTAGTCTTAGTCTCCTCCAATCAGCTGGTCATCCAGCGCGCCTACTCCCTTTCGAAGCGGTGATCCAACAATGTTGTCGATTACAACGCTCTCATCATGGGACTCCAGCTGGCGTGACAGCCGGGGGTGGATCATCTGGAAGCCTACGGCGACTCAAAATTCGTCATAAACTAGATCAGAGGGCAATACGAGGTTCGTCATGAAGACCTGATCCCTTACCATGAAGTTGCGTTGAACATCATTTCAACCTTCGCCGAGTTCTTTATCGAACATGTACCTCGTTTACAAAATCTGGAGGCTGACGCTCTGGCTGGCCTCGTAGCCTCGTTAGCAGCACCCCTCGGGACTCAACACTACGTCACGGTAGTTGGTCGAGACTTGGTCTATCCTAAAAATAACCTGTGCTCACAAGTGGCCCATGCCATATCAACAAGTGCTGTTGTTAATGTCCGAGACTGGAGATTCCCGTTCATTGACTTTGCTATTTACGAAATTCTCCCAGAAGACCCGAAAGAAGCCGTCTCAGTCAGGAGGCGCTCCCTTCGATTCTACTACGATACAGCTACTAAAATGCTGTATCGACGCTCCTACGATGGACTTCTCCTGCGATGTTTGTCCAACGAAGAAGCAGCCAAAGCCCTTCGAGAAGCTCACGATGGGACCTGCGGAGCCCATCAACCTGGCCCTATGTTGTAGGATCGACTGCGACACATGGGCTACTACTGGCCAACCATGGCCGCTGACGCTGTCGACTATGCTAAAAAGTGCCATGCGTGCCAGCTTCACGCAGACTTCATCCATACACCGTCAGAACCACTACATCCTACAATCGCCTCTTGGCCCTTCGAAGCTTGGGGCATGGACATTGTAGGACCGATCACCCCTCCTTCATCGAGAGGATATCGCTTCATCAAAGCCATCACCGACTACTTCTCCAAATGGGCAGAGGCAGTTCCACTGGCGGAAATAAAGAGCTCTAGGGTGATCAGCTTCATCAAGCACCATGTCATCTACCGTTTTGGGGTACTCCGGAGGATTATCCATGATAACGGTCCTCAGTTCATCAGCCATGTTTTCAGCAGATTCTGTGACAAGAATTGCATTCAAAATATGGCCTCAACCGCCTATAATCCGGCAACAAATGGATTGGCCGAGGTGTTCAACAAGGCTATCGTCAGGCTACTCAAAAAAGTCGTCTCATCCAATAAATGCGACTGGGACGAAAAGCTCGGCGAATGCCTTTGGGCCTACCGCACAACGGTACGGACCCCGACAGGAAAAACACCATTCTCCCTGGTCTGTGGAAGCGAAGCGGTACTACCTCTCGAGATCCAGATACCCTCACTCCGCGTAGCAATCACAAACCAACTCACAGAAGAGGACAATCAACGTCGTCGTCTGCGATAACTAGTGGCGCTTGACGAAAAGCGTCTCCTAACTCAACAACGCATTGAACTCTACCAAGCCCGTATATCACAGGCTTTCAACAAGAAGGTCAAGCAAAGGACTTTCCAAGTAGGCGACCTGGTTATGGCAGTCAGGAGGCCGATGGTCTTGACTCACAAGACACCAGGAAAGTTCGAGCCCAAGTGGGAAGGACCTTTCATCATAGAGACGGTATACTCAAACGGTGCTTACCGGCTCGCTAAACCCAATGGGGACTTGTTCATGATGCCCATCAATGGCAAGTTCCTAAAGAAGTACTACTCTTGATATCTATTCAGACATGTACTTCTACAAAGGATCAGTGGACCCAATCATCAGGGCTCACATACAATTCCCTTCCACAAAATCAGGTACTTCTGGAACCCAGCTGTTCCGTGGCATCCTCCAGTAGAAGGATAACCACGTCCACATCACCTCTGAGTTGTCCCCCTACGCCCTACAAAGCGGAATCTTACACTCCGTAAGACTACGCTACCCATCATCTTTACCACGTCCACATTACCTCTGAGTAAACATCCCGTACAGACGACCCCTGCGTTGCCGTACATTGATCGCAGAACTTCCATGTCCACATTAGCTCTGAGTAGTTCTGCGTATCCCCCAGAATCGTTTCTACCACATCCATAACACCTCTGAGTAGGAAGATTCCATCATTTGAATCCCATATTTGCCATGTCCATATCACCTCTGAGCAAACATGTTGGATCTCTCAAACTTATTATATGTACCTAAAAACCAAGGTACGCAAAAGATAATAGGTCCACACAAATTATCAAGTTCATGACAGCAAAAATGAACACATCATAAAATTTTTTGTATTTCTTTATTTTAAAAAAAGAGAGTAAAGGATTACACCCTCCCAGCAAGAGTTGCAAAAACACAAAAAGAAGAGACTACAATCCCTAAACATCCCCGGGGTTAGCCGAAGGCTCTTCAATCCGGCACCTCAAGTCTGTCGCCCGAGTCTCCACAGTTGCCAGGACCCGACATTCAGCTTCTTGACGCATCGCCTCTATGGCCTCAGGAGAAGTGTCATCCTCATGCTTCTCATCCAGCTGCTGCCGCTGCTGAGCCAGAGTAAGAGCCCGATGGGTGAAAGCTGCTTCCTCCTTCTTGAATGCTACATGTTCAACTTGGACACGCTCGGCATCTAATAGGAGTCGGGCCCGCTGGTCCTCAAGGCGGCGAATGTGAGCATCAACCTCCGCGATACTAGCATCCAACGCAGCTCGTAACTCCACCTTCTCTTGCGTGGACTGAGACAACCGCTCCACTGCAGCTTCAGTCTCAGCCACATTGCGTTCCCAGACACTCATGGTGGCCTGGTAAGAGGACTTAGTTTCAGCGATCAGCTTCTCCTTTTTTGTATCTATCAGGACGGAGAGATCGTTCCGCTGGATACGCTGAAACTCGAAAAGCCGTTGGTCCAGCTCGACTACCGAGGCCTCCAGAATGTCGGCCATATGATCATGGTCCTGGTGGAGACGGATCAAGTTGATGTGAGGCAGTGCCAAAGTTTTTGCCGTCGCAAAGCTCCCATTGGCATCCATCACTGCCGATACACCCCTCTGCAGCATTTTATACACCGCCTCGATGATGAACTTCACATATTCATCTGCATCCGCCAGCACCTGCAGCGTCATAGCAGGGGTCGGAGGAGCTGCTCTAGATAGCAGACCGGAAGAAGGCTCGCCTGCCTCAACCTGCGAGGCTGGAACCTCGGCATCAACAGGCTCTTCATCGACGGGGGCCTGACTACTAGCCCGAGGAGCCAAAAGAGCAGAAGGAGCCGAGAGAGGCGTCGACATAGTACCCCAAGTAGAAGGAGCAACAGAGGGTTCCACCAAACCCTTACCCTTCTCAAGCTCAGAGGAACCACAGACGTCAGCGGCTACCTCATCAGTCCCCAACGTACTATCATCAGGCAGTACGGGACACTCTCCCCCGGCAGAACAGTGAGATCAACACTTGACTCCTGACTCGACCCCCTCGAAGTCAGGATCGGCGGACGAGTCTCATTGTCACCATCAAATCCCTCTACAGGGACAGGATCTGTCGCCAACTCCCGGTCGGCAGCCACCTCAGCTTCCACTGCTGAGTCTGGGGTAGGGCTCGGCAACACTACAGTCGACCTTCCCTCATCATGACAAAGAGGGGAATCAACCCTCTCCTCTGTTCCAATCACATCTATTGCCCCCGCAACAGACTCATGCAACTCTGGGGCAACGTCATCTGAAGACGACGAACTCCACTCAACTTCCTCATTAGGAAGCCCCATGTCCGCAGGACCCTCAACGTCTAAGGCCCCCACGGCAGCTTGCACCATCCCGTAAGTTGCTGCAACCTCAGCGTCTCTTCCGACAAGGTTTGGAGATAGTAAAACCTCCGCAGGAACAACATCTTTAGGATTCTCTTCCATTGGAGACATCACCATCGGAGGAATGCGCTCGTCAGAAGAGCTTGCCACCTCCTTCGGTTTACTGATGCCAGGTTTTAAAACACGGGTTTTCTTCTTCGACGATCCCTACAAGAAGAAAAGTACAGGTCACCAAAATAATAAGATGAGCCAGATTACGAAGGACTCTTTACCTCAGCAGGGACTAATTCTAGTGACGCAGCCTTTGGAGTCGTCACTTTCCTCGGTCTTTTTGGTACAGACGAACCGAATTCTGCGTCAGCCCGTCTCTTCCCAACAGGGGGATCTCTTACTGATGCTACAGCAGCAGCCCGATATCCCGCCAATTCTGGTGGACGATATGACCGAGCCACCACCAACATATTTTTCGTAGCCTCTAGCTGAGTTCCAATGATGAAATTGGTCTCCCTATCATAACCAGGAGATACAGTATTCATGGTGCAATATAGCTTAACGGCCGAATACAGGATTTGTGGCTGAGGGTTACGAACTGGCGTAGTAAAATGAACACCAGTGCACCCGATATTGTAATATTGCCAGCCCCGGGCTCCGTCCAGTAAACTCCCGGCAAACCCCAGACTGTTACTGGGATTCCGTAATATTAGCTGGGTATAGCCAAACTGGCGAGCAAACCGGCATAGCAGATACGGCTCCAGATAACACCTATTTTGTTTGCGGTAAACCAAGTGAGAAGGCCGAATACTCTGCAACCAACAAAAACTCTATTTCGGCAGAGTAATCGCATCTTCACCAGAGTCGTCCAAATCTTGGTCAGCCTCGAAATCCTTGAAGATGGGACCGACCTTGACAATCTCCCACCCCTGAAGATAAGACAAAATTCTCCTACAGACGGGAACACCAGTGTGCAACCACTTCCTCTTGTAGAAACGGCAGATAAAGGCGTCACCTTCAACGTGATCCTCCTCCGGTCCTGGACTCATCACGTTCAGATAATGTAGAATCAACCATCCCATCAGATAATGGAACGGTAGTTCGGCCCGGAGAAACTTGTCATTTCTACCTCTCTCATGGATCACGTCCTCAGCAAAAGTCCTCAAGCCCCGCAATAGGTTATACACCATCGCGGGGAGAAGAGCCAAAGGGCGACCAAAGACCAATTTCACTGCTGGCAAAATGAGGTTCCGGTGTACCCTCTCCATGGAACCAGATCCTCCCGTGAACACACAATCCCGGAGCCATATCATCAAATAAGCAGCCAATACTGCCTTAGATGACATCCAGTGTGCACAGTGCCAAAAACAGCTATACGCGTTGTCACCACTCTCATTTGAACGGGGGGCCCTCTCGTCCAGCCGGCTCATTTCAGAAGTCACTTCTGCAGGTTTCAGCCCTTGCTGAGTCATAAATCGGATCTTTAAGGAATTCGCCAAATCCTGCTTGAAGACGTGATCCCTCCAAGCAGTCACATACGGCTGAGACTTGCCTTTATCCCTCCGTTGCATCAGATAATGATGGCTCGCCACCTCTTTGAAAATGGCTATCATCTCCGGGTCTTTCTTCTCCAAGACAAGGATCTCTTTGTTCGATGGAAAATATTCCTCGTACGGTTTTGAGCCCCAGGGAAGCTTGGATACCTCGTACATTTTATGGAGAGCCAATCCCAACTCCCCCACTGGAGTAAAGAAAGTGCCAGTCTTGGTATTGAACATTTCCAAGAGCGCAAGGAACATATGCTTATTGAGATCTACGCCAGCCTGTGTGGCACGAATAGCGGCCGTCAGCCCAATCTCTTTAAGCTCAGCCTTAAACTTCGATAACACCTAAAGGATCAACTCATCCCTCTTCGGCATGTGGTGACACCAACCTTTAACCCTAAATCTACCTTTCGGATACATGACCCTCGATGTTGGCATCCGATTTGCAAAGGTCGAAGCACTGAAGGCAAAGGTGTCATTAGGGACCTCACTATAAAGGCTCCCAGGACACAAAGTTCTGCAACTAAACGAGGGTCCAGCTCGCGAGGCAGCCAAGGTATCCCTTTGATTCGAAGTAGCATCAGTCGAAAGGGTACCTCCCAATGCCCCTCATTGAGAAGGAGTAAGTTCCCAGGGCATCCTTCTCTTGGAAGCTAAACGGTAGAAGGCCGTCAGCGACAACTGGCGTTCAAGTTGTCGCATATACAGAACCATGCCCTTTGCAGAGAAGAACCAGTCTTCTTTGGTCTTCAGTATCTTCGCCTCGGAGAAGATCAGTCGGTCACCGAACCAGAAGGCAGGTTTTAAGAAAGTCACATCCTCAGATTCAGCAGACTTCAGTTTACCGCTCTCCATCATACTCTGGAGGAAAGTTGGCAACTGATTCTAGATCTACGACATTCTCTCAGGAGGTTAATTCTATAGGATAGCATCCTTCACGGGGTTGATAACCTCCTCGTTAAAATCAACTCCCATTTGACAAAGAGAAGCATCCAGAAGGACTTCATTCAGCAGTGGGATAGTCATCAATACTGACAAAAACAAAAGTCAGGCAAGAGGCTTTAAGAAGACAAAGTGTGTCAAGCAGCCTGGCGCATCATCAGGGTGTGAACCCATACGCGTCAGCAGTGAAGCTTCGGTGCATCATCAAGGTGTGAACCCATACGCGTCAGCAGTGAAGCTTCGGTGTATCATGAGGGTGTAAACCCATACGTGTCAGTAGTAAAGCTTCGACACATCATCAGGGTGTAAATCCATGCGCGTTAGCAGTTATCTCGGTACATAATATGGGTCTAAACCCATACACGTCGGTGGGATAAAACCCAGGCGCATCATCAGGACAGAATTCTATGCGCGTCGGCAGCAGAGAGTTAGGGCACACCAACTCAGCCGTATGATCCGAAGCTCGTCTGAACAAAAAATAGTTGAAAGACGACACCCACCTGTCACCGCAGGACGAACGTCAGCCGGAGTCACAATGGCGATAGGAGCGTCTTCGACGAACTCCGCAGGCTCCTTTCCCTTGCCAGCATCGCCGCGAGGAGTCTTGGGAGCCATTTCTTGAAAGAAAAAAGTTAGGGCTTTTCGAAGAACTCTAAAAGATAAATGACAAAGAGAGGAATCAGGCTAGAACTCTCTCTCTCTTCTCCTCACGCCTATTTATAGGCTCAGTCACACGCGTGAACCGATGAAGTGTGACCTCAGTCGCCGCTTCGGATTCTGTGAAGAGATAACTGCAGATAAAACCAAAAAGATCATCATTAATATTCTTGGTTATCGAGGGGTTATCATTTGCATTAACTGAGAGGAGCATGCGCCCCATCACTGATGTGCGGAGTATCCATGCGCCCGAACAAGACATGCGCCCCAACCACCATGCTTCTTATTCAAAGTATTCTAAAACTTGATAAAAAAAGTTTTAAAAACTTTGAAGGGGGTCTTGTAGAAGCATGGAATTTCACGATCAGAAATCCTATGCGCCAAATACTACATACACCAGAAAGTTCAGACAAAGTGCTTTGACACAGCCAAACAAGAATATAGACATTAAAAGATGATTTTTATTTCATATAAAAGTCTATTACATGTCTTAAAAAGGGCTGTACAAAGAAGAACTTCTACAAAAAGAAAAGACCCTAAGTCTACAGCCAGGTACGGCAGTCATCATGCGCCTTCGAACAGGCGCATCTCACCATGCACTCTCAATCAGGCGCATCCCACCATGCGCTCCCAGCCGGGCGCATCCCTTCAGCAGCTCAGTTTTGTGCATCCTCAGTTATGTGCATCCCTTCAGCAGCTCAGTTATGTGCCACCCTTCCAGCCAGGCTCACCGCCGTCTAAGTGCTTCGACTAATGAAACATTTATTGAGCAGAACGAGGGTGGCAATCAACCCTCTAGCTAGAGGAAGAGCTCCCCAAACCGAGGAAGAGAAGAGCACCGCAAGTCAATCTGTGGCTAGGGGAGGCTTCGAAAGAGCCTCCAAAGACCAAGGAAGACCGCAATCGAAACCACGGCTAAAGGAGCAGCTTTCAACATAACCAGAATGGGCAACACCCACTCTGACAGAAGAAAAGGTCCCCAAAGCCGCAGTACCGCAATTCTGATCTGCAGCTCTTTCCACATAAAGGAGACGAGGCTGGAGCATCCCGATCTTTGGATGCAACAGGCACCTTCCGCCTGCCTCGGAAGCCCTCGACTCTGACTTTTGGATGTAACAGTCACCTTCAAGTGCATCAATTAAGACAATGCATCGCATCTTCACCCTCGGGAGCATCTCATCAACATAATGCACTCGAGTAAACAAGTTCACTTCGGGAGGACGTGAGAGAATGAGAAGCAAACTCTCTCCATGCTACTATTTATAGGCTGGGTAAATCTAACCCAAGCGGCAAGTGGATGGCTCTCCGAATCCCGTACAATAAATTTGTATTAAATGGATGAACCTGACGCTTCGAATTTAGCCAAGTCAAAAATGGCTATTTAAAGCACTCGAAGAACGTAACAGTCGCACGAAAAGACGTGTCAAGCGGAGCGGATGCGTCGGACCGACCGTACATCACACAGACGCTCCCCTCAGCACCGAGCGCTTCACAAGTATGCGCCCCCATACGGTCCCATACGTCCAGTGGAACGTCGATCGATGCGTCCACTCAACAATCCATCACCTGTCAAAGAACATTAAATGCTGAAGTCTGACAGAGTTGGCAGCACGTCCCCGGAAGACTGCAGTTGACAGCTTTTTCAGAAAATAAAGCATCGCCAACGTCAGCATCATCATTACTCCCCTCCGGCGATTACAAGCCACATGGCCGCCCAACCATCTTGTATGCGCCACTGCAGCCATGCGCCCAAAGTTCTGCATGCGCCTCAAAAGCCATGCGCCTCAGACTTTTCTCTGATCCCTAAAGACAGAAGTAAAGTCACTACTGAAGCCCCATATGCGCCTCAAAAGCCATGCGCCCAGACTTATTTATCACTCCCAAAGGTTACGAGCCAAAGTCTTCTTATGTGCCCAATCCCAGACGTATCCTACCAGATCATTCGCCACCAAATCTGAGATCTCCGAGCCATGGGCCGATGACACGTGTCCTTTGACTCGATTCACCCAAGATCTCAGCAACAGAAAGATCCTCTTCGCTGCTACGTGCCAGCCCACAATAGTAGCATGAAAAATTCAACCCCTCAATCAGGGCGCATCGTCCATGCGCCTCCATCAGCAATAACCACGTGGCGTCCCCGCGTCCAGACGCATCCTACATATACACGCATGAGCAGCCAGCCTGCAGACTATAAATAGAGGGATTATTTTCTTCTTCCACACGCACACAGAGATGAATATACATATACCGACAGAGATGTTGCACAACTACCGAGGCAGATACAGACACTCAACGTCTTCTTCCTCTCCATCAGCTCCAGCACCCAGAGCAACTCAGACCTTCAGAGAACCGATAATCGTCGTCAGATCGTCAATGGAGTCAACGTATTACCACTCGCTCCATCGGCACAAGGGACCCAGATAAACAAAAGTGTACTCCTAGGACTACGTCTAAGTCCTACATTGTAACACTGTTCTGTTTGTATTGAAATTTCCATCAAAAGATTTTAATGGCAAACAAGAACATATAGACTATTATATATGAAAATGACGGAAACTAACAGAGCTTTGCAATGGAAAAATTTTTGTAGAGTTTTACCAAATAGTTTGGTGTGCACACTCAATTCTTTGCACAAAATTCTGGACAACAATCTATTCTAGACACATCGTTGTGCGACAAGGTTTGAGGGGGCCAAACGCCATGAAAAATTATGTAAAAATTAGAAAGTGAAAGCTAAGAGATAGAGGAAGGTTTTTCATAAGGGGATCGAGGCTCGTACATATTGTTTTCGTGGTATAAAACATTGTTGAAGTTACCCTATCCCGCTGAACCTATGGTTGAATGTTGCTAAATTAATTGCTCTGTGTGGGCTGTTTGAGGATAAAAATTGAATGAAATAAATGAAAAAGAATGTATGGGGTTGCTATCAAGGATTAGGAGAAGGTGTGGCCTTAATTTTAGGTGTGTGGGAGTAGTGGGGAGGTGGTTTTGACAACCAAAAATGGTGGTCACAACATAATTCCGAAAATACAAGTAGCCTAAGGTTGTGGGCTGTCCACACACTCATGTGTGCATGGTTTGGGTCTAAATATGACTTGGTTTGACCCTAATATGAGTTATGAAGAGTTGGGTCAAGTTTGTTTCCGATTGGATTTTATTTGATGGATTTAAACTAGTCTAAACTAGTGACTAGTCATTTAATTGTTGGCTGAAATATATATGCCTTCTAGTGCATCTGAACCATACTAACACATGTGTGACACATTATTCCATGATTGTATAATCACCAATAATTTGTATACTAACTATATTTATACTCACATATATATAAAACATGGTAACTAATTTATCAAACAATTATTTTAGCTAAATTTAGTTCTCTACTTTGAAATAAATTTTTTGAAAAGGGGATTAGCAAATCCTCAAATGCACTCATCTATAGTAACTAATACTCAGTTTGGTTAAATTATCTAAAATACTAATTAACAACCATATAATTAAAAATTATATGAATATTAAATTAAAATGTCGAAAATACCCCTTTTCCTGAATTAGGTGGCTACAATAACCTTAGTTTGTGGGTGCAACTCTTCAGCAGGATGTACAGGTAGTGCTTCTATAGCTTCAGAGCAAAAATAATAGCTTCCAACTCCAGATCATGGGTATGGTAGTTCTTCTTATGAGGACGCAATTGCCTGAATGTATAGGCAATTACCTTCTTGTGATGCTGAAGAACGCAATCCAAGCCCTTCCCAGATGCATCACTATAGATGGTGAAACCACTTGTTCCCGATGGCAACGTCAAGATATGAGCTGTGGTCAACCTCTTCTTCAACTCATTAAAAGCGGCCTAACACTCCTCGCTCCAGACGAACTCTACGTCCTTCTTGGTGAGTCTAGTCATCGGCTCTGCAATCTGGAAGAAGCCCTGAACGAACTTACGGTAGCAGCCTGCCATACCCAAAAAACTTTGAATCTCTACAACTGTGCTTAGTGTGGACCAAGACTCAATTATTGAGAAATTTTTCGGGTCCACCGAGATCCCTCTCGCGGTCACAATATGACCCAAGAACTCCACTTGCTCCAGGAAGAATTCGTACTTCGACAGCTTTCCATATAGTTGATCCTTCCTGAGAGTCTCTAGTATAATTCTCAGATGCTCCTCGTGCTCCTATGGCATCTTCGAATAGACCAAAATGTGATCAATGAAGACCACCACGAACTTGTCAAGGTAGTGATAGAATACCTTGTTTATCATGTTCATGAATACCGTCGGGACGTTAGTCAATCCAAACGGCATAACGGTGAACTCATAGTGGCCATATCGAGTCCGAAAAGCAGTCTTCAGAATGTCCTCCTTTATTACCTTTAGTTGATGGTACCCAGACCTCAAATCTATCTTCGAAAATACCTTTGTGTCGCTCAACTGATCAAACAAGTCATCAATCCTCGGCAACGAGTATTTATTCTTGATAGTGAGGTTGTTGAGTGCTCTGTAGTCAATACACATGCATACCGATCACTACAAAAAAGTGTCTTTTTGGGACGACACTATAAGGAACACTAGTCTAAAAAGTCCTAAAAGTATAATTCTAGGGACGGCTATATTTTTAGTAACAAAATATTGCTTTTTTTGGGACAGATTGTGAAAATGGATCACTATTTAGGACTGATGAAAATTTCTGTTCCAAATAATACATATTTTTGTCCCAAATATGTTGGCGGGAATACCACACGTGTGGCAGCTAATTGCCAAATTATATGGGGGGAAAGATTACCTCCACGTGTTTCCATCGTAGCCATTCGATCGGATGGATTAATCCAGACCGTCCATCCCAAAACCTATTTCCTATAGTCGATAGGACTTCTCTCTCTTTCCGAACAAAAAACCTTCTCTTCCTCTCTCTTTCCGATCAAAAATGGCGATAGAACTTTCTCCTTCCTCTCTTTCTCTCCGACCTAGGTGATGCAGTGTTGCTGCTCTTTTTTCTCTCCGACCATTGTTCCGACCTGGTGCTCCAGTGTTGCTGCTCTCTCTCTCTCCGACCATTGCTCTCTCTCTGTCCGATCTTCCAACCCTAGGTGCTCTATTGCTGCGGCTTGGTATACTTCCCCCAATCTTTAGAATTTTTTACCAAAATGTTTTAGTCTTTCCCTAATATTTGGATGCATGTTATTTTGTCCTTGATTGTTTGCACTATTTATACCATTTACTCAATTTTTCTTTGAAATTTTAGTATTTTACACTGTTTACACGGCTGCATGTAATTTTGTCGTAGGTTGTTTGCTTAAAATTTGAGGGTTGTACACTGTTTACTGAAATTTTGGTTAAAATTTGAGTGTTTCACACTGTTTACACGGCTGCATATAATTTTGTCGTAGATTATTTGCTTAAAATTTGAGGGTTGTACACTGTTTACTGAAATTTTGCTTAAAATTTGAGTGTTTCACACTGTTTACACGGCTGCATGTAATTTTGTCGTAGATTATTTGCTTAAAATTTTAGGGTTTTACACTGTTTACTGAAACTTTGCTTAAAATTTGAGTGTTTCACACTGTTTACACGCCTGCATATAATTTTGTCGTAGATTATTTGCTTAAATTTTGAGGGTTGTACACTGTTTACTGAAATTTTGCTTAAAATTTGAGTGTTTAACACTGTTTACACGGCTGCATGTAATTTTGTCGTAGATTATTTGCTTAAAATTTGAGGGTTTTATACTGTTTACTGAAATTTTGCTTAAAATTTGAGTGTTTCACACTGTTTACACGGCTGCATGTAATTTTGTCCTAGATTATTTACTTGAGATTTGAGTGTTTTATACTTTACTCAAATTTTTGCTAGAAATATGAGTGTTGTACACAGTTTACATGGCTGCATGTTATTTTGTCCTAGATTATTTACCAATTTTTTTATCAATATTTGCTTGAAATTGATTACTTGTCCATATACATGAATTGACTTCTGTCATCACTATTTATCAATGACAATTATTGTTCAGTCATACTCTAGTGATACTGTTCATCATTGCTACTTTGTTCTCTGGCAGTGGAGAATGGTTTGCACATATCATCAAGATTGACAATTTTGAGGCACCCATCACTTTTTCTTTTTTTATTATCCTATGCAACTCATACTTTTTCCCTGACTTCTGCAGATTTCAATGTGTAAAACATGTGTGTATATATATATTTGTGCCTTACAGGTTATTCTCTTGGATATGTGTGTATATGTGTGTATATGTGTGTGTGTGTCTGTAGCAAATAACTGGGTGTACTTACAGGTTATTCTCTTGGATACTAGATATCACAGTGACCCACTGTCTAGTGATGGAACTATATTGGGGGAGACTCAGTGGCAATGGTTGCGAAATGAGTTGTACGGTCCTGAATCACAGATTACCATTAAACCTTGTTAGACTTATGCCACTTGTTTTACATACATCTTGGACAATGTTAGTTCTGCACAAATACAAGACACTTGAAAGGATGAAACTTTTGTTAAACTAACTGGCAGTGGTTGCAACCATCTCTAGTTAATGGTGCTTAGTATCCTTGTGGTCTTCTCATATACATCAAACGTACTGACATTTCTAATAAGAGTTATTTACCAATTTTTTGCTCGAATTTAATTACATGTGACACTGTTTATACAGGATTATTTACCAAGATTTTTTTTAGGATTATGTACCAATTTTTTATAATTATTTACATGTGACACTGTTCCCGGCTGCATGTTTTTGTCTTAGTTTTAAGCATCAGTTATTTAGGTGATTGTTTTTCTTTTGGGAAGATTTCAGTTTATGAAGTATATCAGTTTATTGAGAAAATTATTTGGTGGCTAAAATATGTTAGAACACCACAATATGTGCACATTGTCATTA
The DNA here is from genome assembly GCA_029216955.1 of Iris pallida. Taxonomy (NCBI): domain Eukaryota; kingdom Viridiplantae; phylum Streptophyta; class Magnoliopsida; order Asparagales; family Iridaceae; genus Iris; species Iris pallida. The sequence continues at coordinate 4,170,464 of JANAVB010031815.1, forward strand.
ATTTGTGATTATTTGTGAAAAAATAGATTTTTTTGTGAAAAATTGGGCCACATTTAGACCTGTCAATTGGGCCGGGCCGGCCCATCCCAGCCCGGCCTGGCCCGAACCCCAAACACTGCTTATTATTTGTTTATCAATGTGTGTTATGCTTGGCTTTAGCACAAGCAATTTGTGCTGTGCTTGGCTTTGGCCAAGCAATTTGTGCTTTGCTTGGCTTGGGTTTGCTTGGCTTTGCTTTTTGCTGTGCTGTGCTTAGTTTGGCTTTATTTGTGGGTACATGCCAGCCAGTCTTCATGACGGGCGGTGAACGGTGACTGTGTTGTTTGTGGGTACATGCTTAGTTTGGCTTTTTTTGTGGGTACATGCCAGCCAGTCTTCATGTCGTGGGTCACGTGCCGGACTGGGCTGAGATTTTTCACCCTTGGCCCGGCCCGGCCCGCTATAGTTCATGGGTCGAAGAGGCCCGAGCCCGGCCCACCCAAATTCAGTGTCGGGCCAGCCCGGCTGACTTGACAGGTCTAGACACATTTGTATGGACAGAAACATGAGTTTGAACCTGGCTATGTTCTTTGTAGATTTTAATTTGTCAAATTATTGCGATTATGCGTTCATGTAGGAATTATTGTGATGATTTATGAAAAATTGGGTTTTCTTGTGAAAAATTGGGACACATTTGCATGGATAGGAACATGAGTTTGAACCTGGCTATGTTGTTTGTAGATTTTAATTTGTCAAATTATTGTGATTATGCGTTCATGTAGGAATTACTGTGATTATTTGTAAAAAATGGTGTTTTTTTTTTAAAATTGGGACACATTTGCATGCCCATTCTGGATTGATGTTAAACATATTATAAATGGAGATGAATTTGAACCTGGCTATGTTCTTTGTAGATTTTAGTTTGTTGAAAACCGACATTTATGAATCATGCTTGAGCTTTTCAGTTGAAATTAGTTATTTGTGCCATGTGTTAGTTCCATGTCAGTAAGTCATAATCAACCTTGGTATATTAATTTCCTTTTTCTAGCTAGTAATTGTCATAATCAATTGGTTATCTATATGCTTATTATTTCTTCTTCTTGGGCACATTAGTATATGGCTACCAATAAGTGTTTGCTCTATTATTAAATTTGTCTTTGCTTGATATTTTGCATAAGAATTTTAACTCTAATTTGTTAGAAAGTATATTTTTTTTGGAAACTGAAATGGATAAGACTTATATAGTTGCTTCCTCAAGCTATAGTTGCTGCCTCAAGTTATATGATTTTAACTCTAATTTGCCTCTGTATTTTAATTATTAGAAAGTTATATAGCTGCTGCCTCAAGCTTTTTGCCTCCATTTGCCTCAAATAGAAATTTTAAATTGAATTCTTGAAACAATAAAGATACAACTATTGTTCTGAATATATATTTTGGATGGTGCTAGGTGATAATTGTCTTTTGGAAATTGATATGGATAAGTGTTGGATTGGATCACATGATTGGAATTCAAAGGCATACAAGGATGGGGTCGAAGCATTTCTTAAATTTGAATATAGAACTAAGAATGCTGATACGGTCCATATTTATTGCCCATGTAGTAGATGTGTAAATCGTGTTTATCACAATCGACAGACTGTGGAGGTTCATATAGAGATGTATGGATTTGAAAGGAGTTATATGGATTGGATATATCATGGGGAGTTATTGGGTGGTTTGGGTAATAACACCGATAATATAGGAGATGATATGTCAGTTGATGAAAGTGATGCTGGATTAAATGAATGTGCTAATATGACAACAATGGTACGAGAGGGAATGGGATTCTTATGCATGATAGAAAATATGGGTTGCGAGGAAGAGCCCATGGCAGAAGAAAACTTGCGGTCCGATGAATGCATGCCGAAATACTTCAAACTTCTAAATGAAGCAGAAAGCGATTTGCACAAGAGTTGTCCTAAGGGTGTTACTGAGCTATCATTTGTTGTCCAACTTTTACACCTGAAGCAACTTAATGGATGGACAAATCGTTCTTTCACAATGCTGTTGGTCTTCTTAAAAAAGGTGTTTCCGTGTGCCAAGATTCCCAAATCATACTATCAAGCCAGTAAGCTAACTACTGACTTGGGGTTCACTTACAAAACATGGGATGCCTGTCCTAATAGTTGTATGTTGTTTCGAAATGAAACTGAGAATCTCGACAAATGTGAGATTTGTGGGGATTCTAGATATAAAGTTGATCATGCCAACGAGGGTAATCTTCCTCCGGTTGACCAGGGTACTAAAGTTTCTCAGAAAAAGGTTCAATATTTTCCTTTAATACCAAGACTGCAACGATTGTTTTGGTCATCGCATACAGCTTCGCTTATGAAATGGCATGCTGAGAAGCGAGTAGAGGATGGTGTAATGAGGCATCCGACAGATTCTCTTGCTTGGAAGGCTTTTGATGATAATAATCCATCCTTTGCCAGAGACAGTCGTAATGTTAGACTTGGGTTAATTACCGATGGATTTAATCCGTTTGGTAATATGAGTGTTGCTTACAGTACCTGGCCTGTTGTAGTCGTCCCTTACAACTTACCCCCGTGGTTGTGCATGAAGCAACCTAACTTAATTTTGTCTATTCTTATTGATGGACCAAAAGGTCCAGGTGATAAGATTGACGTTTATCTGCAACCGTTAGTAGAGGAGTTGAAAGAACTTTGGGAGATTGGTGTTTCTACTTATGATGCATCAACCAAACAGTTATTTCAACTAAATGTAGCACTGTTGTGGACAATTAGCGACTTTCCTGCATATGCTATGTTGTCAGGATGGAGCACAAAAGGTGAATTTGCTTGCCCTTGTTGTAATAGGGATCATCAAGCTACCCGATTGACAAATGGTGGCAAGTATTGTTACTGGGGTCATCGTAGATTCTTACCGGTGCACCATAAGTTTCGAAGGGAGAGGGTAACTTTTAATGGCAAATTAGAAATGAGGCCACCACCTTTGACATTATCTGGAACAGAAGTGTTAAAGCAGTTGAATGATCTTAATGTTTTAACTGAATATAAGAAGGAGGACCTCTTTACAAAGAGGAAGAGGGAAAAAGAAGAAAAAGAGAGAGCAAAAACACACAGTCTGCCAAAAACAAGATTAGGTTGGAAGAAGAAGAGCATCTTTTTTGAACTACAATATTGGGAACACAATATGATTCGCCACAATCTAGATGTTATGCATATTGAAAAAAATGTATGCGATAATGTCATTTTTACTTTGCTAGGTATTAAAGGCAAAACAAAAGATAATACAAAGGCTCGAAAAGATCTCAGAGATATGAAAATTCGATCAGAGCTACACCCTTAACCACGGGGAAGAACTCTAGAGTACTTGCCTCCAGCTGAGTTCACAATGAGCAACAAAGAAAAGGACATTTTCTTGAAAGTGTTGCGAGATGTAAAAGTCCCTGATGGTTATTCATCTAATATATCTCGATGCGTGCACACAGAAGAGCGGAGTATGTGGGGTCTTAAGAGTCATGACAATCACATTTTAATGCAACAGTTACTTCCTATAGCTATTCGAAGGGTCTTACCAAAGCATGTTGTTAAATCCTTAATTGAATTAAGCAACTGCTTTGTGGTGTTGTGTTCAAGTGTAAATAGTATTACAGACTTGAAAAATTTTCAAGATCGTATGGCACTTACGCTTTGTAGTCTTGAGAAGATTTTTCCACCTGGGTTTTTCGATATAATAGAACACTTGCCTATGCATTTAGTGGATGAGTTACAAATTGCTGGAGCAGTATTGTATCATTGGATGTATCCCATGGAAAGATATTTGCACACCTTAAAACTTTATGTACAGAATCGTGCTCATCCAGAGGCTTCTATTGCTAAATCAGTATTGTTAGAAGAATGTATGACTTTCTGCTCAAGGTATTTGGACAATAGTACGGAAACCAAAATGAAGCGGCCAAGAAGAAATGATGATGGAGGAAAGAAATCTGGTCGCGTTGTAGGTAAAGCAGTGCACTTTCGACTTGATCCAATTATGCAAATACAAGCTCATCGATATGTGCTTGCCAACACGGAGGCAGTAGCACCATTCATTGAGTAAGTTTGTCTTGACTAATACCATGAGTTATATCCTCTCGTTTAGTTATGTAATTGAAATAAATTTCTACATCTTTACACAGGAAACACCTTGCTGAACTTGGGTCAAAATATCCACAAGCTTCACAACGACACCTTATTAGTCGCCTTCATAATGAACACTTTGTCACTTGGTTTAAGGAGCATGTAAGTAGATGTATCTTTTAATGAACATTTAATATTTTTGACCACTTGCAGTAAAATATCATTATTAAACTTATTTAATGTTTTTTAATATAGGTGAAAGGTTTACCAGACGTACAAATATCAGAGGAGATCAGAAGCTTAGCTTCAGGCCCTCTTAAGGATGCTTTGAAATTCAATTCTTACATTGTTAATGGTTTTAGATTTCGAACAAAAAAAATTGATCTTCGTAGAAAAACTCAGAATAGTGGAGTCCTCCTAAAAGCAGAACAAATGAGTTATTCTAGTCGGAAAGATAGAAATCCTCTTACAGGGGATGTTATATTCTACGGACAACTGATAGACATTATTGAGATAAAATATTTGAATGGCATGAAGTATGTTTTATTTAAGTGCAACTGGGTTAATCCACGAGTGGGCCAGAAAGTGGATGAGTTTAATTTTACTCTGGTGAGCTTCAATCATTTGTTATACAAAGAGAATAGGGTGATTGATGAACCTTATATCTTAGCATCCCAAGTAGAACAAGTTTGGTATGTTCAAGACCCTCTAGAGTCAGATTGGCATGTTGTTGTTCAGATGTCGCCGCGAGACGCATTTGACAAGTACTCAACAATAGTAGAAGATTTAGAAGCTAATAGAGTGGAACCTTATAGCATGCAACATCTGGATGAAGCTCATAATGGATCTTGGGTTAGGCAAGGAGTAGAGGGCTTGGTGGTTGACACAAATGTTTGTGATGGTGATGATGACCATGATGACAGTGGTCATGAGTAGCAAGTTTGTAGCTTGATTTGCAACTATTTGTGATGGATATCAAATTACAAACTTGTATCTCTTAGCTATTTTATATCCTTTCAAGTTGTTGGTTGTTTTATCTACTGTGATTGAACGTTGATGACTTATTTCAGTGAATGTTGATTAATTTTGCTTATTTTCTTTACTTCATTCATTCTAAATTTCTATTAGAAAAAATGTTTACAGGAAAGTGGTTGTAGAAGCTATACTATACTTCATTCATCTTGTCATATACTTGCTTCTACATGTTGTATGATAAACATGTTCTGTGATAAACATATATTATTTAGTGGCTCTACTATTTAGTGGCTTCTACATGTTCTGTGATAAACATATATTATTTAGTGGCTTCTACATATTCTGTGATAAAGCATCCAAATTGTAAAGTACCATCAAATTATTTAGTGGCTCTACTATTCTGGCTTCTGTATCCCTTTAATTCATCATGCTACTTATACGAGACTGCAATTTGTATTTGAGTTGATAGTGTAGGTTTGTAATGACCAATCACGGGATAACCCTGCATATTGCAATTTTTAACTTCTATTAGGAAAAATGTCCCCACAAAAGAAGAAGTTTATCAAGCCTGGGTTTATGTCAGGATATGAGAGGCAAAGATTGGAAAATATTACTAGAAATAAAATGAAAATGGATGCTTTAAATTTGCAACAAGCTTCAAAGCTTGTAATGAATTCGAAGATGGTTACTCGAACAAGTTCGAGTAAGATGGGAAAAAGAAGCGCAAGTGAAATAGATGATGAGTATATCCCCGTCGGTGATGACTTGCTTAGCAAGGAAGATAGCAACCATAATGAAGAACCTTCCGACCCTAAAAAGAAGAAGGTAATAAATTGGATATCAAATCTTGTGTTTTCTGTCTTCATTCATTGGAATATCTCACTATTTTTCTTATGTTGCAGGTTGCAAACAATGATGACTCTTCTGTCCCTAAAATGAAAAAGGTTAAAAATTTGATCATAAGCGATTTTTTTACTGTTCGAGTGTACAGCTTACTACTATGGTTGCAAATGATGAGAAAAGCAACATCCGGGGTCCTCGAGTCTTGATCCTCCATTGATGCTGGTCTTGACCCTCTGCCAATGCTTGCGTTGCCAATGTCTAGTGAGCTCTGATACGCTTTAATACACCAGTGTGCACTTAAATTTCTTCTGATACGCCACTGTGTAATTGATACTTCTTCTGATACTCGGGTATCCTGCTATGGTGGTTTGGTTCTTCATTGGTAGAGCTGGTTGAGCCGCATCGTGGATGTTATTGAGCTCTTGCAGACCCACGGAGAGCTTCGATCTGATGCCTAGCTTCAACTGGGATCAAATTGTAGAGGAAGAGTATTTTACTATGGTTTGAGCTTCCTTGCATAGATTTTTATTCTGATTTGAACTTCCTTCTATGTCTTTTTAGTGTGTTGGACTATCTTGATCTAATACAACACATGTAGCAAATGATGAGAAAAGCAACATCCGGGGTCCTCGAGTCTTGATCCTCCATTGATGCTGGTCTTGACCCTCTGCCAATGCTTGCGTTGCCAATGTCTAGTGAGCTCTGATACGCTCTAATACACCAGTGTGCACTTAAATTTCTTCTGATACGCCACTGTGCAAATGATACTTCTTCTGATACTCGGGTATCCTGCTATGGTGGTTTGGTTCTTCATTGGTAGAGCTGGTTGAGCCGCATCGTGGATGTTATTCAGCTCTTGCAGACCCACGATGAGCTTCGATCTGATGCCTAGCTTCAACTGGGATCAAATTGTAGAGGAAGAGTATTTTACTATGGTTTGAGCTTCCTTGCATAGATTTTTATTCTGATTTGAACTTCCTTCTATGTCTTTTTAGTGTGTTGGACTATCTTGATCTAATACAACACATGTAGCAAATGATGAGAAAAGCAACATCTGGGGTCCTCGAGTCTTGATCCTCCATTGATGCTGGTCTTGACCCTCTGCCAATGCTTGCGTTGCCAATGTCTAGTGAGCTCTGATACGCTCTAATACACCAGTGTGCACTTAAATTTCTTCTGATACACCACTGTGCAAATGATACTTCTTCTGATACTCGGGTATCCTGCTATGGTGGTTTGGTTCTTCATTGGTAGAGCTGGTTGAGCCGCTTCGTGGATGTTATTGAGCTCTTGCAGACCCACGGTGAGCATCGATCTGATGCCTAGCTTCAACTGGGATCAAATTATAGAGGAAGAGTATTTTACTATGGTTTGAGCTTCCATGCATAGATTTTTATTCTGATTTGAACTTCCTTATATGTCTTTTTAGTGTGTTGGACTATCTTGATCTAATACAACACATGTAGCAAATGATGAGAAAAGCAACATCCGGGGTCCTCGAGTCTTGATCCTCCATTGATGCTGGTCTTGACCCTCTGCCAATGCTTGCATTGCCAATGTCTAGTGAGCTCTGATACGCTCTAATACACTAGTGTGCACTTAAATTTCTTCTGATACGCCACTGTGCAATTGATACTTCTTCTGATACTCGGGTATCCTGCTATGGTGGTTTGGTTCTTCATTGGTAGAGCTGGTTGAGCCGCATCATGGATGTTATTGAGCTCATGCAGACCCACGGTGAGCTTCGATCTGATGCCTAGCTTCAACTGGGATTAAATTGTAGAGGAAGAGTATTTTACTATGGTTTGAGCTTTTCCTTGCATAGATTTTTATTCTTATTTGAACTTCCTTCTATGTTTTTTTAGTGTGTTGGACTATCTTGACAATTCTGGATATTTGATCCTCAAATTTTGTCGAGGATGACCATTTTTCCTTTTCTTTATATACATATTGAATCTAATTTTCTTATATCTAATACAACACATGTAGCAAATGAAACTTCTTCTGATACTCGGGTATCCTGCTATGGTGGTTTGGTTCTTCATTGGTAGAGCTGGTTGAGCCGCATCATGGATGTTATTGAGCTCATGCAGACCCACGGTCAGCTTCGATCTGATGCCTAGCTTCAACTGGGATCAAATTGTAGGGGAAGAGTATTTTACTATGGTTTCAGCTTTTCCTTGCATAGATTTTTATTCTTATTTGAACTTCCTTCTATGTCTTTTTAGTGTGTTGGACTATCTTGCAATTCTGGATATTTGATCCTCAAATTTTGTCGAGGATGACCATTTTTCCTTTTCTTTATATACATATTGAATCTAATTTTCTTATATCTAATACAACACATGTAGCAAATGATAATTCTTCTGATACTCGGGTATCCTGCTATGGTGGTTTGGTTCTTCATTGGTAGAGCTGGTTGAGCCGCATCATGGATGTTATTGAGCTCATGCCGACCCACGGTCAGCTTCGATCTGATGCCTAGCTTCAACTGGGATCAAATTGTAGAGGAAGAGTATTTTACTATAGTTTCAGCTTTTCCTTGCATAGATTTTTATTCTTATTTGAACTTCCTTCTATGTCTTTTTAGTGTGTTGGACTATCTTGACAATTCTGGATATTTGATCCTCAAATTTCGTCGAGGATGACCATTTTTCCTTTTCTTTATATACATATTGAATCTAATTTTCTTATATCTAATACAACACATGTAGCAAATGATACTTCTTCTGATACTCGGGTATCCTGCTATGGTGGTTTGGTTCTTCATTGTGTTGGACTATCTTGACAGCACCTACCTATATACTGCTACATTGATTATGTATTTTCAGGCTGCATACAACAGTCCTACGCGTAGGTCATCGCGTATTGCAAAGAATATGGAACATGTCATAGCAATGGGTGAGAGGACATTAGAGCCACGATTAGAACCCTCTTTTATGGAGGATGTCTTGCGCATTCCTATATCAAGACATCAAATTTTTCAAGAGAGTGATGATGAGCCTTTAGATAATGAGCCAGTAGAGAATTCTGAGAAAATACCGAAGGGTAAGTTTTGTATTGAAATTTATAATGTAAATTGTGAGCTATTAATGGTTCGGGTTTTTAAGTAGTATATTTATGAGTCTTTCCCTTTTGTTTCTGATAAGGTACGATGGAGAGTGGACCTTCCACTAGGCAACATAGAGGAGCTACTAAGCCATGGAAAAAATGGGATAATGGAGTAAAAAAATCATAGAGTGGGATGAAGATTGCCAACCAGTTGGAGAACATGGGCACCATTTGATGTCTCATCTTGGTAACCTTTCCCGAAATGGCGAATTGTTTCCGTTAACAATGTTAACTTGGCGTAAGGCTGATAAGGATAAACTAGAAATGGTCTGGGCGTCGGTTAAGGTAACTTTCCCCATCTCTTTATCTTTATTTTCATGGATTACTATCTTTATTTTTACTATTATCCTACTTGATAGTGAACCCCCTATTGTCTATCTTGCTAAACCTATAAACACATTGGCATTGACTTTGTAGTCAGTAACACTCAAGGTCTGTATTGTAAGCTATAGATCATAGCACTATAATTCACCATCAAGAGTAAAAATAAATCGATTGAAGCAGCTGTGGCCTAGAAGTGTTGATTGAAACTGTCATTTCAAGTGCAATATTTTGTTTATATTCTTTTAATGTTGGAATGAAGATGTTGAAGTGGTTATTTGTTTTTGGTTTGGGATGATTCAACTAATTTATATCTTGCTGTTCTTGTGGTTGTTTGGAAGTATAACCTCGGATATCATGTTTGAATGCTTTACCATCACCTGTTGTTCACATATTTTTTCTATTGATAATGGCTACTTATATTGATAACTTAGATATCATTTTTTTAAGGAAAACACAAATGCACCCGATGCTTTTAAAGCTATTTGCTTTAAGAAAATGGGAATTTCCTGGAAGGCCTTCAAGCATCGAGTGAAAAAAGACTTCTATACAAAGTTTGAGACCGATGAAGAGCACCTAGCAAATGTGCCGCCCCGGGTGGAGCCTAGTCAATGGCCTACTCTAGTGGCATATTGGGGCTTGGGTAACACACAGGTATAAATCGACTAACAAATAACTTACATCCATATTCATGCTAGTGGCAAACCCTTTATTTCAATTTACTGCATGTTGTCCAAATGTTTTTTAGAAAGTTTCGGAGAAGAACCAAGTTAATCGCGGAAAACTTTGTGCTCTCCCTAGAACTGGTAGAAGATCCTTTCCAGAAATAAAGAGAAAGGTTAGTATTGTGTTTTTCGGTAAGATAATTGTCATATATTTTCAGTTGATAATGTATAAATTTTTTCTTACTTTGGAACATGCATACACATCAGAGGAGGCTAGAAAACAAGCCTGTTGACCTTGTCAACATGTGGAGAGCCACTAGAGGAAAAGATGGCAGTTATAATGAAGAAGACGGGGCTGCTGGAACAGAGGTATATAAAATTCATATTTGTAATGAGTTTTTTTTAACAAAATGTCTATTGCAAATTAGAGAAATTTAACACAAACCTCCTTGCATGCTATAGAAAATGTTAGAAAGGAGAATTGAAGAGCTACCAGCTGAAGAACGAGATAACGAGGAGCAATTGAATAATATTTACAGGGAAGTGATCGGACAAGATGGGCATGGCCGAGTTTTAGGCCGAGGAGTAGGTGTAAGCGGTAAAGGATCAACATCCTTAGCAGCTCATCAGGCTGAGTTTCAACAAGCAACAAATGCTGAGATTGTACAACTACGAGAAGATGGTGAAAAGTTACGAGAATATGCGGAGAAGTTGAGAGAAGAGATAACGCTTTAAGGAAAGAGCGTGAGGAGCAAGAGGCCCGGCACAAGAAAGAGCTTGAGGCGGTCAAGAGTGAGCTTAGGACTGAGCTCAAAGATGAAGTTGTGGCCATGTTCCTGAATGCTCAACTACTTTCTCAACAATCCAGTACATCGTCTAGGTAATTTGCCAACTATCAACTTATTACATTGGTTTTTCTCTGTGATTCTTATGTTTGGTTTTCTTTCGTGGCTGCAATTTATGTTTGGTTCTCCATATCCTTTCTTTCAAGTTAAAATTTGTATTTATTACATTGGTTTCTTTTCTGGACTGATTTTTTGGACTGAATTTTGCATAGTCTGAATTTTGCATAATCTCGGTATCAGTATCGGAACTGAATTTTAGCTTCTGTTTTCACTATGTCCTTTTCCCTGGAAACTCCGAAACCAGTGATATTTTTTACATATTGCCAAGTTATTTTTTACACTGAATTTTAGAGTATGTTAGATGGGTATCCATTGTTTTGTTTTAAGTTCAAATTATGGGACTAAATGTTCAGTCTCAGATTTACACTATACAGTTATATTCAGTCTCTAAATGTCCATATCACCTACATATATCAGTCCATTATTTTGTTCAGGTCATTATCTCATTATAAACAGTCCTTCTGAACTAAGGAGTTCAGTTCCCTGTTTTGATATTCCGATCTATACCTTCATTTCAGACAATTGAAACTTCAAGTTCAGTCATTGAACTTTATTTTGGAGAATGAACTTCAAGTTCAGAACATTGAACCTGTGTGTGGGATGTCTTGGTATCCTAACCCCAGGTTAGCTTGCATCTGTCCACTTTGATCCCGTCCACTGCAAATTCATGTAGGTTCACTACATTTCCTGGGTTCAATCATACTATGATACAGTAATTTAGGTACTGCTGTAACTTTATTTAAGGGGTACCAGTTGCAGTTGCAATTGTTTGCACTTTGTATGCCCAGTCAGCTTATACTTTTGGGAAGAATTGTGACAGAACAGGGACATGAGTGAACAAAATCTTGTGAGTTATGCCCAGTGACCGAGTGACTACCTCGTTTTCGACACTCTTATATACACACGAATGGTGCCAGCCCCTGGTACCAATCCCTATATAGGTACAAGTATACACAGGAAGTAGTACAACGTTAGTATCCAAACCAGGATTGACGTCATATGATATTCGACAAGTATCAGAGGATACAGTACGGTAATTGGTTTTACTGATAACCGAGTATTGGGTGGACATTGGGAAATCAAATCGGACCCTTCATTATCCTGATGTTGGATCAGACTCTGCTCGGCACACGTCAGGTTAATACTGATGTGTATCTTCCTCAAGGTACCTTATGAACTCGGTCATAGTTGGTATCTTCTCGAAATTCTCGATATAATAGGATCAACCCTGTTCTAGATCGTTGTATTGGATACACTGAGTTATCCGTTTGATCAGATAACTGAACGAAAGCAATTAAGCTTTCGAAACACCTGACAACCACTCTTAGGCATTAGAACTTGTGTTGTTCGAGCCAACCTCATATTAAGATTCATATTGATACCAAGTAGGTGATGTTTTGATTTTACCATTTTTTCGAATACATCAACAGTCAGTATCTTATTAAATTATTGAAATGCGACTGAATATGGTATCCGACCCTACCCTTGTACATATATTACATGCACTTGATTACAACTACCCCTAATTGTAATTGGCCAATCAGTGAAGGCCATGGGTAGTACTGAGAGATGTCGTCCTAAGGCAAAACCCTGGTTGGGAAGTCATTTATCCTTCTGAGGAAGAGACATCCTTAATGGCTTGCTCTCGAAACCACCTTGTGGTGTCAGTCTATTGATTTTAACTTTTACATTGGTTTTTTCCAGCTTGTTACTGTAATTCTTGCTAGAATAATTGTACTTCCCATTTAAAATGTTTCCCAATTTTTCCTGTCTTCACTTAAACTTCCTTTTTCACTTGAAGCTCCTTTTGTCACTTGAAGCTTTTTCTGTACATTGTTTTTTTTCCAACTTTTTTGTACGCAGGTCTGAACTGTTTGGAAGAACGGTTAGTAGGTTTGTACAATTTGTTTAAACCTTCACAAACTAATGTGGTCTAGTCTGTACAATTTGGAAGAACTTGTCTTTCTTTCCTGGTTGTTCGTGTATAGTTAGCAGGTTGCTAATATATTGGCATATCTTCATTTGCAGGTCCTTCAAAAGCATTCTGGATATGCTAAAATGATGGGCGACGATCTTGTGATGATAAAAAGTTTGGCTTAATTTTTGGGTACATGTTGGATATACTAAAAACATGGTGTAATGGTGGAGACAATGGGTTCATTTTGTAACTGAATTGTGGGTGATGTATAGTGTTTGGGATTTATTTTGGAAAGGGATGCTTAATGGGTTCAGCATTTTGTATGTAATGGTGGAGACAATGGGTTCATTTTGTAACTGCTGCTGTGGGTGATGTAGTATTTTGGATTTATTTTGGAAATGGTGGTTAAGGATGCTTAATGTTAAGCTTTTGGTTGTTTATCAATTGAACATATATAGTTATATATGAATTTTGTTGTCTTCTACTTAATGGTAAAGAATGCTTGATGTTGTTAAGGTTTTTTGGTATTGGAGCTTTGATGCCTGGAGATACATCTGAGGACAAGCTTGATAACGTAAGCTTGTATGAATTTATGTGTATTTAAATTGTATGTTTTATAGCTGAAAAATACAGACATTAATTTCATAAGTGTTACTTTTGGGACAGTTATGTAATTGTCCTAGATAAAAACGACATTCTTTTGTAACGCTGGCAAATTTGTTTAGGACGGGTGTTACTCGTCACAAACTCTTTTATTTTGGGACGGTTTTGTAAACCGTCGTAAACATGTAATAATTCAAACTCTTTTGGTACGGTTGCATTTTTCGACCCTAAAACCAAATTAGGACGACATTTTTGGTCCTAAAACTTTTTGCCACGCCACCCTAATAGCACTGTCACTTACCGTCCTAAAATACGTCCCAAATCACAATTTAGGACTGATTTGGGTCTTTTTAAGACGAATTTTTGGGGGTCCCAGAAAAACACTTTTTTTGTAGTGGATCCTATAGACGTGCTACGAGGTAGGCTTAGTGTCACAACTAACACCCTAGAGTTAGGACACGAGAACGTAACAACGCCCAGCCTACGCCGCAGTGTCGGCGGTAGAACGCTGTCCTAGGTCTCAATGCATCTAACAGTATAAGACTAAACAGTTTATACTCCCCGAATGGGGGTGACATAGCAGAATGTAAACTCAATCACATCTAAGGTAGAGCATAAAGGAAGATAGATAAAACATGAAATCGAAAGAGATACAACAGATAGAAGTCTAAGTGTCTAAGATACAAACTTAGAATACATCTCAACACTCAAATACAATAATCCATAAATACAACTGAAGATGACTGAAAATAAACTATAAGCAAAAACCATAGCTATCTATGCAACCTCTACTGTCTTCCCTAGGCTAGCAGGCAACCTCCAGGCTATCTGTAAAATTTATCAACAGGTCCAGTCAGGACTGGAGCGAGCACAGTACATCTCAACAGATCATAGCAGGTTAGAAAATATAATCATACAGTAAAGTAAGATACATGAACTGAAGAAATACAGTATGTAAACAGAGAAAGAGAACTGTAATAGAAATATCTACTATAAGTAGAGAGCTAATAGTGACTAGTGAGTCAGAGTAAAATATAAACATGTGAATGGCATAGGAGATTCATGACTACAGCTAAGAGAGTGATTCATGACTGCAGCTACTTGGATAATATTCATATGCCTATTTCCACTCTCCCATCCCCAATCAATACACAAGGATCTGTTCAAGTTATGTTAAGATTCGTGAAACTTCACATGGCTTATAAAATGAGTGATACGTGAAGGTGATTCATGATGGCTCTATGAACATGAGAGTACATGTGTCACAAGCGATTCGTGAATCAGAGGAAGCATAGAGATACGTGATGATTCATGAAACGTACAAAACATACAGTATCCGATGCTCCCGAGGGGGATAACATCTCATGAAAAGATCCATATAGTACCAATCCGTGTGACCAACGTGACAATATCAAGTAAAGTAATTTAAAGCAGGAAAATAATTCTAAACAGGATATGAAATGATCAGAGAATATACTCGCCTGATATCTTAATGGCCAAGGTAAAGATACTGTCCGAGGAGAGGTGTCTGGCTCCTAATTAGAACAGCATAAGTCACAACATGTCCAGAAGGGTAATATAAAGCACTACAATGTATTCTACATGAATCTAGGTCAAACTAGGCCAAAGTCAACCCTTGGTCAACTCTAGTCAACTGCACTAGTCAAACTAGGTCAAACTAGGTCATGTCCTAACCCAGCAAGTTTTACTAGGCCTAACCAAGACTATCCTAGCAAGCACACATCAATACAAGGCTATACAAGCCAACATACACCCAACTCTATATAGCATGCAATTATTTAATACTCAAATAGGCAAGAATTCATATTGGATATATACTAGGTAATCTATTACTTTAAGCTATATATGTCTACACATATATACACATGCATATATTGGTATTCAACATTAGGTCTATAATCATGGCATTTCAAATGGTTATATTAACTTATATATTACAACACAATATGCTAACATATATATAATATACATACATAGCTAAGTTAACTATATTCCTAAATACTTATTTTAGAGGCTATGTGTGTGTATGTTAACATGGCAAAGGGGAAAGTGAGGGTTAAATGGGCATACATAGTGTATACATATCAAAGAGTGTCAAAGTGTAAGTGAACAATGTGTCAAGTGTGATAGTGTCAACATAGTGTAAGGGGGGTACATGAGGTAATATAGGATTTGTGTTAACATAGAACATTACATCTCATTAACTTGTACATTGCATACATTATATCTATTATTACATTACATTCATGCTTGCATTCATTCATCATTCATTTATTCTCTTGCACTACTATATGCACCATACATTACATACTATGGAACCTACATATTCATTACAAGCCATACTTATACATGCTTACCTTAGATAGGATACTTACACCTCATACATCATTTATTTAAACATTTACTCATGCTTGCATTCTCTATTTAATTACATAATGTACATACATTAACATGGGTTAAAATCAAATAGAACATTATATTACACACAAGGGTGCACAAAATGCATATACCGAATAGTAACTCCTACTAATAATCAATACTGTACCATCTTAGCATGAATTAAAATCTAGGATTAAAGTATGTTATAGATCTATGTGTTAGCTTTCCGAAACTTCAAACGGATCGCATTTTCGTTTCTGGAAACAACCAAAATTGCGAAAACATCGAGAACATGTTTGTCTTTCGTACAGCTGACACTCAAATAATTTTTCAGAAGGTTACAGAAAGAATTAGACCTATTAATACATGTTTTTGGAAAGTTAACGTCAATACGCTTCTTTTAAAAAATGGGAGATTAAACCGAGCTTTGAGCTAGAAGTTATGCCATTTCTAAGTTAGGGCTGAAATTAAAACGTGGATAAAAAATCATAACGGATTTGGGTAGTTTGAGACAAAAGAACACAAGTATATAACATAATATATCAAGAACTCACTCTCTACACTAATATATATATATGAGACACTATAGAACACATCTCCAACACAAAAATATGAGATTAAACATGTAATAATTCATTCATACATAACAACAACACACAGTGTGTCCAAATTTGGGATTTTTCCACATGGACACAACCACAACACAAAGGACACTCCTATGACCTCCAAATGGACACGAAATGGACACAAATGGAGATACAACCATGGGGGTCATTCCTATGGGTTCAAAATAGACCTATATGCATGAGAAAATGAAAAGAAGAAGGAATTTATACCTTCCGGTAGATCAAATCGAAGAAAAGCCTTCCCGGAGCGACACCGACACGTAGAGATTCCAAAAGGACACGAACGAGCTCTGAATCCTCCCAAACTTGGGTAGCTTCCTTCTTGTCTAGAATGGAGAAGGAAAGAAGAAGATTTGGTGGCGAAATAGAAGGATTTGGTGGAGAAATTGCTAGGAATTGCTCTCTAGGAATTTGGGGAAGAACAAGAGAGAGTGTGGATGAGAATAATGAAATGAACTTGAGCCTATCCTCTCCCAAAGTGGCTGGCCATATGAGGCTATTTGTCCTATTATGGTAAGGTCCAAAATACCCCCACTAACCTATTCTATGAGTATTAGGAAAGGGCTAATTGGTTGGGGCTAAATTAGTCATTCTAAAGTCTCTAATCACACTAACCTTATCCATAATAATTAGTCTAACCTCTAACTAATGGACTAAAATTAATATCATGTGGGCCATGCCTAACTAGTGTGTGGGTCCCACTAGAGTCAAACTACCCCCGGGTCCCCGTTACAAGTCCGATTGAGATGAAATTCGAACCCAACTCAAATAATCCCAAAACAATATCATAAATAATAAAATAATATCAAAATAATTCAAAGAGGTCAAATGCAAAAATATCCTTAGGTCAAAAATGACATTAAAATATCATAATCACATGGTTAAGCTCTAGGTCAAACAGTCTCTAGGGTTTCACTAGCAAAACGTCAAAACCACACGTCATTAATTTAAATAATTTTAAAATGATTTAAAATCACCAAAAAATCATATCATAAATTAAATATCATTATTAAAATAATTATAAACACGAAATTTTAAAATTACCCTCATTTGGAAAACTGGGTGCTACACTTAGCGCCGGGCACCAAGTCTATAGAGAACTCAATATCTCTGTCCGGCGGTATTTCCGGCAACTCATCAGGGAAAACATCTAAGGATCCTGCTATCAATGGATGTGGGCAACTCCTGCTCCTCCAACATAGCTCCATAAAATCAATCTCTCGGCTCAGCTGCTCCTCTAGCGAACTCAAACTCTGGCTCTCCCAATGGTCTAAACAAAATCATGCCTCCTCTACAGTCTATGCTTGTATGGTACTTGCTCAACCAATTCATACCGAGTTCCATATCGTAGTCTAGAAGTGGCATACGAGCAAGCACCCACTCAGATCTCGGCCTCCAGTATAACTCTCTGCCGATTGCAAATATTATTGAGCAGGATAATGCCTCCTCCGATCATAATCTTGCAAGTCCTACCTAGTGGTGTAGCACCAGATTCAAACAAAATTGTGTGTAGCACCAGAGTCAAACAAAGCTAATGTAGAAAATGAATCGAGAAGAACATAACCTGCCACCACGTTTTCTACAGGTTCGACCTCCTCGACCATCAGTGCGAATGCTCTACCCTGGGGTGCTCCCCTCTGATGCTAGGCAAAGCGTTGCTACTGTGTCAGAAGTGGCAGACCCCTCGGCTGAACAGCAGGTCCCATTGGAGCTCTAGTAGGAGGTGCTCTAGCCTGACCTCCCTGAGCTAGACGAGTACGACAATCCTTCAACTGGTGATCGGGCGATCCACAAAACAAACAAACGCCCAACCTCTTCCTACAGGCCTCTCAAGTGTGTCCTGGCTTCTCGTAGAAAGCACACTGAGGATCACCTAAAACGTGACATGATAAGATATTATCAAGGAAGGACAATTTAAATTCGACAAGTAATTGAAGGAGAATAGTCATAGTAATCAAAAGATCGAATGTTTTTTTCCTATTTGTGATTGAGTAACTCTTAATATAACATAGAACCTATATCCTAATAGCAGGCTCATAATAGTACTCTAAGTCAAACACCACTATGAAATCTCACTAATTGTGACCTAGACCTGCATGGGCCACCACAAAAATGTGTCATTACCCGCACCCGATTTAGGGGGCACAAGCACGTGTGTACTTCCAGCCTACGTCGCAGTGTCGGTGGTAGAACGCTGTATGGGTCATCTATAACAACTAACATCAACAATACAGAATATAAATTTGTCATCTTCGCACGGAGGAATATATATAATATTTGAAATATAACTTAATCACATAATTCTAGAGGAAGATAGGCACGACACGACAAAAATTTGTCAGATTAGCGACGTTCCAAAACGTTGCTAATCTCGGCAAAAACGTCGCTAAACGACATTAGCGACGTTTTGAAAACGACGGAAAAAAAAAGTGTCGCTAATCGACAAAACGTCGCAAAACGTTGCTATGGCGAGGTTAGTTAGCGACGTTTATAACGTCGCTAATTAGCGACGTTATTTGCAACATTTTCACGTGGACGCTAATTAGCGACACAATTTGCGATGTTATTGTATGGTCGCCGTTTAGCGACACTTTTGCGATATTTTGGCGACGACGTGCTGACATCAGATTTGGTGCCACGTGTTTCCACGTCAGCATTTAGCGACATTTATTAACGTCGCTAAAATTTAGCGACACTTATTAACGTCGCTAAAAATGTCGCTAAGTTAAAAAATTAAAAAATAGAATCCAGAATGCAAATGGAGCTAGTGCCTGAGCCAAAATAAAGAATCCAAAATACAAAATACAGAATCCAATCCCAGGGTTCGCCAACCCCCTCGGTGGAACACTCAACACCGGCACGCACAATACATTCCAGAATATACAAAAAATATAAAGAAAAAATATCCGCAACGAACAACGTCAATATATAATATCCTCAACGAACAAAGTCAATATCCTCAACGAACAAAGTAAATATCCCCAAACAAGTACAAAGTAAAAAATATAGTACAGTCCGAAAATGCAAAAACGAAACTACTGATCATTTGGAGCTGGAGATGGACTCGGTACTGGAGCCGGAGCTGGAGCACCACCAGATGACTGTCGTCGCAACGCCAGGATCGTCTGATACTCCTCCGGTGACAATAGGTGGACGAGCATGTCCTCCATTGTACCGTCGGATGTAGACGATGCTCCCGACGTACCATCAGACGGTCGCTCTGTAGCCATCTCTTGGAACTGCTGCATCTGCTCGACCAACTGCTGCGTAGCCTCCTGCGTAGCACGGGTCATCTGTCGTAGCACCTCAGTAGTCTCCTCAAGCCTCTCAAAGCGTGAGATGAGCACAAAATCATCTGTATGCGGCCCCACCATCCTCTGTAGCATCTCTTCACGTGGAGCTGCGATCTGTGCATCGACACTCTATTGGTAACGGAGCGACTCCTCAGTCTGTACGGGGCCGGGCACACTAGTGGCGGTCGTAGAGGCCTGTGACGCAATGAAGGTATCATAGGAGCCCGTACCATAGTACGTACCCCTATGCATGCCACCAACGGCCCTTATCCACAGCTCATCATCTGACTGAGCTGCGGCGGCCGGGGGCTGCTCGGAAGTGCTAGCACCAGCTCCCTCTGACCGTGTCGGCCCGGCCTCCCTGAGCCTCAAAAACTCGGCCTAGAAATAACATTTATATAAATTCTCACGTGGTCACTAAAAATTAATATTAATGAACTAGCATTAAGTAAAACTTCAAAAATTCGGCCTAGAAATAACATCTATATAAATTTTCTACGTAACTAAAAATTAATATTAATGAACTAGCATTAAGTAAAACTTACGTAGGTGTCACGGGCCTCGTCGTCTACGAACCGCTCCCCCTTCGTGTGGGTGGCGAGGAACAAGGTCACCATATTTGGGTTTTCTTCCGATTCAACCTGTTACAAAATTATTATATGATTTGTCAGTTAAGTTGAAAGAAATATATTACTATAAAGTATTAGTTATGGGTATACGGCAAGATACGTACCATATGGGTGAAGAAATCTATGATGGATCGAGATCTACCACACCACTGTGACCCCGCCTGTTGCGCTCTTTTAGACTTCGCGGACTTCTCCTTGTAGGCTTCCTCCTCGAATCTTCTCTTTATTACCGCCCAGTCGGTGGCAGAGATCCAACCCTGAATAGGCTCTCCCTGGCGCTCGCGATCCTTTTGGTCGAGGATCGCGTCCCTAATGAGCTTGCTAGCGACGCTGGAAAAAATAGCCTCGACAGTAACGGCACGGTGGAGAGGGAAGAGGTAAGTCCGCTGAAAATCATAGAAGTACGTAAGTTATAACATAACATACTAAATGTTAAAAGGAAATAAACTTTTACGTACTGAAAAGTGCTCAAACCAGAAGGCCTTCTTGTCGGCCGGGACATCCCTCCAGTTGATCAAGGGCCCCTCGTAGTTCTATCGCAGGAATGTACCCAGCGACCAGTGTACGGAGGAGGGATGATACATGTAAAATGGAAATTAAAATTTATTAAACAAGTTTATAATAAATTTAAACAAATTAAATACAACAATTTTACTTACCGCCTGGTCCGAGTACATGCCCAAATCTCCAACCTCATATCCCCCTCCGGGCGACACGGAGGATCTGTCTCAAATGGGAGCTGCAGCCTGCCCCTGCCCCTGCCCCCTGTCCCTATCCCTGTCCCTGCCCGCAGCCTGCCCCTTGGCCTCGCCCTCGCCCTCGGCGTGGGCCTCGCCATCGCCCTCGACCTCGACGTGGGCCTCGGCCTGCTCCTCAGTAGTGGGGTCGGCCTCTGGAATACTCGATGGTACTGGCTGCGTAGAAGAAGAAGGCCCTAGCCTCGAACTGCTAGAGCCGGGTATGGAGATAATGCCGGGGACTAGACCGCTAGTGTATACTGGAGTGCGGGGGGATGAGGAGTCGGTAGGAGGAGTGGTAGATGGAGACTGTCGGGCTCGTCGACTCCCACCAGCACCGGAACTAGAGGATCCATGTTGAGCCACATCTGAAAAAATACAGAAGTATACCATACTACATCTGAAAAAATAAAAGTAAACCATACTACATATGAAAACGTCGCTAAGAAAACCATACTACATCTAAAAAAACGTAAACCATACTAAATCAAAAAACGTCGCTAAGTAAACCATACTACATCTAAAAAAACAAAAGTAAACCATACTACATCTGAAAATGTCGCATATTAACGTCGCTAAAACAAAAATAAACCATACTACATCTGAAAAAACAAAAGTAAACCATACTATATCTGAAAATTAAACATATTCAATCATCTTCTGAAAATTCATCTTGTTCCTCTTTCTTTTCCTCTTCTTCTTCACTTCTATTGAGTCCACATCAATAATATTTGTAATAAGAGGTAGTTCGTCTTCCTGATAAGCTATCTCGTCGACATCGAAGGTATTCCGAGCTTTAGTCTTACAGATTGCCCACCAATCTGATCTCCCGGTTCCTCGTTTTGGATAGCTGGTAAAGTAAACTAGCTGAGCCTGGCTTTCCAGAACAAACGGCTCATAAGCTTGATATCGACGGTGATAATTTATGTCAATAATACCATGTTTGTCAATTCTCCAACCTCGACCTTGGATCGGATCGAACCAGTCACATCTGAACAAGACGATCTTATAAGGTTCTATAGCATAATTGTATGTCAGTTCCACAATATCCCGTAAGATGCCAAAGAAGTCATTGCCTAGGTCGACGTCTTTGTAGTTTAAAGATTTTATGCACAAACAGCTATTCTTCGTAGAATCCAAATCCAAGAAGTCATCTCTTATTCGAGCATTTGTTAACTTGAACATGAAGCCATTTACGCAGTAACTTGGCCAGGTCTTCACTTGATAAATTGTTCCCTTGGCTAGAGTTTTAATATACTCATTCTTAAGGATTGCCTCCGGACGATCAACCTAAATACCATATAAACGATGCTAACTTAGTTATTATGTGCAAGTATAAATGTACAGAAAAGGTAAATTGTGAAGATATCCATACATATGCTCTCAACCAAAAAGGAAAATGAAGTCTCATTTGCTGTTCTACTTCCTCCTCGGTTGCGTACGGATTGTTGGACGTTACTTCATCCTTAAACATGCTGAAAAGCAACAAAGCATAGGTATATTAGTTATATTGAGAAGCAACGAAGCACGCAAAATAATTTTACTTACCCCTCTAGCTTGTCCACTTCTTCCTCGTCGTAGTTGAGCAATACATATAACATTGCAGCGCTAACCTCGTCGTCATTTAGATATCTTTTTTTCATTTTATCAGATGGTTTTCCGTAGGCAGTAAATACTTTCAGCTTTGCCTCAATACCAACTTCATAGCCGTCGTCATTTCTGGTAGCCCTTGTTCTGTTTGTAGCAATATGACGCTGAAAATATATGGAACAGAAGTTTAAAAATCTCCTCAAGGACATATGCTTCACAAATAGAACCCTCCACCCGTGCTTTATTTTTTACCTTCCTCTTGAGGTGGTTCAACTGTCTCTCGAACGGGTACATCCAACGATAACCGACAGGTCCAGCAACAAGAGCCTCATGGATAAGATGAATCGGCAAATGCTCCATTGAGTCGAAGAATGCAGGAGGAAAAACTCTCTCAAGTTTGCAAAGTGTTACCACAATGTCCTTCTCTTGCTTCTCTAAACGATCGACGAGCAACTTGCAAGAACAAAGATCTCTGAAGAATATGCTAAGCTCTGTTAATGGATTCCAGACTACCGACGATAATAATTCCCGAAATGCAACAGGAATTAACCTCTCCATAAATACGTGGCAATCGTGGCTCTTCATTTCGGTCAGTTTACACTCCTTTATGTCGACACATCTTCTTAGATTGGAGACATATCCGTCTGGAAATTTCAAGTCCTGGATCCATCTACAAAGTCTCACTTTGTCCTCCTTGTCCAGCGAGTAGATTACCTTAGGCCGCAAAAGCTTTCCTTTTTCGTTGTCTATCATGTGCAATGTAGGGCGTTTGCATATTTCGGCTAAGACCAATCTTGCATTCTGATTGTCTTTTGTCTTTCCTTTGACGTCCATTACAGTATTAATTATGTTATCAAACATGTTCTTCTCGATATGCATGACGTCAAGGTTATGTCTAATCAGATTTGTGCTCCAATATGGTAGATCCCAGAATATACTCCTTTTGGTCCAGTTATGATCTTTGCCAAATCCTTCGCAACGGCTGTTGATTGTAGGATCTTCAATAGCACTTGGGATTTCTTTTACATGCTCCCATGTGTCCTCTCCAGACCACATTGGCGGTAGATCGCCCTTCTCCATAGCTCTGGCACGGAAAGCAGTTCTGTTCCTATGGTACGGATGGTCTTTCTGCAAAAACTGTCGGTGACAATCAAAGAAGCATGGCTTTCCTCCGTGTCTCAAACGAAAAGCTTTAGTGCTGTCCATACAATACGGACATGAAAGCCGACCATGAGTGCTCCATCCAGATAATATTCCATAAGCCGAAAAGTCATTAATTGTCCACATTAGTGCTTCCCGCATCTGAAAATTCTATTTTTTTGAAGCATCATATGTGTACGCCCCTGTTTTCCATAGCTGCTTCAGCTCATCTATCAACGGTTGTAAGTACACGCCGATGTTCCTCTTCGGGTTGTTCGGACCGGGAATGATAATAGTTAAGAACATGTAAGGTGTCTTCATGCACATCCAAGGCGGTAGGTTGTACAGAGTGAGGATTACCGGCCAGCATGAATATTAGGAGCCTGAAAGACCAAATGGGGTGAAACCATCAGAGCAGAGCCCCAACCTTATATTATGCGCATCAGAAGCGAAATTAGGATATGCTCGATCGAAGTGCTTCCACGCTTCTCCATCAGATGGGTGATCCAACACTCCTTCGGTCTGTTGTCGCTTGTGCCAACTCATATTTTCGGCAGTCTCTTTCACCATGAACAACCTCTACAACTGCGTCGTCAACGACAAGTATTGCATTAAAGCAGTCGGTCTTCTAGACTTGCCTACAGCAGTTGGCTTGTAGCGATCAGTACCACAAAATCCGTACACTTCTGCATCCTTGTGATCTTTGTAGTAAAGCATGCATCCGTTCTGACAGCAATCAATCTTGTCGTATCCCATCCAGAGGGATCTCACCATCCTCTTAGAGCGATAGAAGTCTTTCGGTAACTTGGCACCCTCCGACAAGATATCGGTAATCAACTCGAGCACTCTGTTGTAGCATTATTACGACATGTTAAAGTCAGAATTTATGCTCAAGAGACGAGTGATCACCTCTAACGGTGAATGGTCCTCACAACCAGAGTACAAAGCAGTCCTTGTATTCTCCAGCAACTCCATGAACATCGCGGCATCGGCATTCGGTGCCTCCTCTGCTGCGTCACGATTGTATGGATCAAAACTAGGTCCCGCAGCATCGAAGACCATGTCTACATACGCATTGTCGACACCAGTTCGGTTGTGGACATTCATATAAGGCTTCATATAAGGCTCCACATAAGGCTCCGTTTGGAATGCTAAAGGTACAAGCTCTCCGTGTGTGGTCCATTGGTAGTAATTCTGAAAGGAAACCCTTTGTGTATAAGTGATACGTCACATCCAATTCTGGATGAAACTTTATGTTCCGATATTTTGCACATGGGCACTTAATGTCCATGCCGTCCATGGATTCAGGAAATGCCTTCGCGAATTAGAGGAATTGTTCTACTCCGGCGATGTATTCATCTCGTACACCGCACCTGTCATCTCGAATGCGGTTGTACATCCACGAGCAGTCTAGAAGATACATGGATATAGCCATTTCTAGATATCTACAAATATGAATAAACTTTAAAACTAAAACGAATATACTACCTACTACATACATACATATATACTGCGAGCCCCCTAGGGGCCCCACCCCGAGCAGCAAACCCCCCAACCCTACAAGCAGCAAGAAGGTCCTAACCCCCCGTACGGCCGTGACTCGGGACCATTCCTATGAGTATCGGGATCAAGGAAAGTAGACGACGGCATTAACCAACCAACAAAACTACGTGTTACAAATATCGGCACTATGGGTACGTGGTTTCAAATCGGAGTATCAAATTTTTCGGTGTCGAAAAACAAATAATTATTACTAAATTATTAGATTTTTTGGTACTATCGGTGCCCCTGACCCATCCCCCCCTCACCCCTCCCCCCTCTACACCACCCCTAACCCTAACCCTATCCCTAACCCCTCCACCACCAGCCCCCCTCCCCTCCCCATCCCCCCCACACCCCCCTGCTCCCCTCCCCCACCAACTACCCCTAACCCTAACCCGAACCCTTACCATAACCCTCCCCTCCCACCAACCTCCCCGCCCTCACCCCCAGCCACCCTCACTCCCCCGTCCCTCCTTCCCCCACAAACCCACCCCTAACCCGAACCCTAACCCTCCTCATCCCCAGCCGCCCCTCCTCACCCCCAGCCGCCCCCAACCATTCCTCACCCCCAACCACCTGCACCCCACCCCCTGCCCTCCCTCTGAGCTACCAGCACCCCCCCAACCACCAACAACAAAAATAGAGAGAAAGAGAGAGGGAGAGAGAGAGAGAGAGAGAAAGAGAGAGAGAGAGAGAGAGAGTCACGTACCGGAGGAGGGTCGTCGGAGAGAGTGAGAGTCGTCGGAGAGAGTGAGAGTGAGAGCACCAGAGGTAGAGAGTAAAATAGATGGAGGGAAATGAATCGGAGGGGAAGGAATTTAATTTAGTTAGAATTTAGCGACGTACTTACTAACGTCGCTAAATTAGTCGCTATTAGCGACGTCGTAGCGATGTTTCGCGACGACTAGCTCATGTTACTAATATACGTCGTTGTCACGTCGCTATTTTTGTCGCTCGTAGCGACGGTTAGCGACGTTTCAGTTATACGTCGCTAATGTCTGCAATTTAGCGACGTTTTACGAACATTGCTAAATTTTCATCGCCAATTGAGAAGATTTTAGTAGTACAATGATATGATAGAAGATAATGATGAAATAGATAGAGTCTGAAGTAGAGCCACAAACACACAAGTTTATAAGTTAAGACATAGTACAATCCCAAAATAATAAAACATAACAGAAATATCAATCTGGATACAAATCCAGGAAAACCTAGCTAAAGTAAGTCACTACTGGAAGTGCGTCCTCTAAGAGCACTAGCTCCACAAACAAGTCCTGATCAATGTTATTGTCTATCCCAAACCCATAATAGGTTTTGTAATCAGCCTCTAAGTCCTTTGAAAAATAGTTATCCAATCAGGATTGGAGCGAAGTACAAACGCCAACAGCAGTTCCATTGAATTAACAAATGCTATAAGAAACATTTATACTGGAATAAAAGATAGAATATCAAAACTGAAAATAAGTAGTACGAGATAATCTGGTAATCATGTAATGGTGTGAGAAATATACAGTAAAACTGGAATATAAAGTAATACAGGCAAAACCTGAGTATAATATAAGTATAAACTGTGCCTTGAGATATTAGAGTGTTATGTGATCGGCTTGGTCCAGATCAGGCTATTCCATTTTACCGACTATGCACAAGTATGAGTATAGGGGATCAGGTCGGTCACAATGGAAAGCTATGCATAAGTAGTATAAGGTCAGGCTATACCCTTCGTATGGCGAGGGTGAGCTATGCACAAGTAGTAACAAGTAGGATATTGATCACATGAACTCTAATAACGCTCTAATCACCCGAATAGTATAATGGATCCAACCATGTCACGTTATGACATGGGATTCAAGAAGTAGGGGGACAGCCCACTCCCAAATTGGTGTCTATACAAGTACAAGAAACAATATCAAACAAGTACCAGTATACCTTGTTAAGCGAGAATGACATCTCATGACAGGGTCCAATGTATACTAATCCGTATATCCTCGTGTCGAGAATCAAGTAAAATACTATAACTGAACAAATATAGGAAATATTAAAGCAATAAAAACTATCAGAGAATGTACTCGCCTGTGCTATTGAGTAGAAAGTAATAATCAAGTCCGTATCGGTGTCCAAGACCTATATTATGAATGCACATCATCAAATTATACAAGCTAGCCTATAAAATCATTCTATCTAACCTATATAATACTAATATAAAGTTAATATGCGTAGAGAGTACATCTTCCTACAATATTTAATTCATATTTTATCTAAAGAGAAGTTTTCAAAAGTTTACTTTATCCTGAATTTAGGCTAGTGAACGAGTGGTCATAAATAACGATAAACGGTTCAAACTTAAGGAATCAAAAGAATAAAAATTTGTCTAAAAGTAGAAGAAAATGCCAAACCAATCCAACGGTTGAATTTTCCAGAATCGAAGCACTATGTTGCAAGAAAAACTGATTTCAGACTTCGGAATAATTTGAGTGCAGAAATTTATAACTGTTTCAGTTTTGGAATCAACGTTTGAGTAAACAAATATTGTTATTTGTGGCTTTAATTCCAGGATCTAATATAGAGTTAACTCAAATTTACTATAAAAAAACAACACAAAATCCAACGATTTGATTCATGAAATTGAGCTCAAAGTGACCTCAAAAAACAATTTCAGACTTAAATGCTGAAATGTTGTTCATGGAGCTCAATTTGCCCTCAATTTACATAACCCACAACAAGTAGATAAATCATGAAACCTATATAAAAATGATTCAAAACTTAACCAAGAATATATACATAGAACTAAAATATAAGTATATGTTATACACAGAAAATAACACATGTCCAAAGTTGGTAAAAATAATTCCAAACTTTGAAATATTTCAGTGTGCAGAAAAATTGCTCATGATGCCTACTTTGGTCTTATTTTATACTAGTAAAACTAACTATTCTGGACATGACTTAATTACATGATTGATAGACAAAATAATATAATTTACATTCCAATAAGTGGCTCAAAAAATAATTATTACACAGAATGTTATACGTGTTCAAAGTTGGAAGAAAATCACAGTTTCGGCATTCAAAGTTTAAGACACCAAGTTTGAGCCTAATTTGTACTAATCAAACGAAATATTTATGATATAAGTCCAACATAAATTTGTAGACAAAATATTCAGAATTGTATACAAACTTCTAGAATCGTAAAATAAGGTCTACACAAAAAGTTACACTACCACAAATTAGACGAAAATATAATTTTTAGGAAAATAATTTTGGGGTAATATTTTATCATGAATCCAAACCTTACATACTATTATTTATGGTTTCTACCTAGGGGGGTGTTGTATCTAGTTATTAACTATATCATATAAAAAAATATGACAAAAAATAAAGGTACTTACTTATGTACGGAACATGGACCACTTGTGTGTTGCAAAATTCAGTCTGAGTACCTCCTCGAAAAATGTCTATACGGAGAGAAATATGAACAGAACATATAGACTATTATATATCAAAATGACGGAAACGAACAAAGCTTCGCAATGGAAAAGTTTTTTTTAGAGTTTTACCAAATGATTTGGTGTGCATACTCAATTCTTTGCACATAATTCGTGGACAGCAATCTATTCTGGATACATCATCGTGCGACAGAGGTTTGAGGTGTCAAAACTTTATTGAAAATTATATAAAAAAATGGAAATGAAAGCTAAGAGATAGAGGAAGATTTTTTGTAAAGGGCTCGAGACTCGTACCTATTGTTTTCGTGGTACAAAACGTTGTTGAAGTCACCCTATCACACTGAACCTATGGCTGTATGTTGCTAAATTAATTGCTTTGTGTGTACTGTTTGAGGGTGAAAATTGAATGAAATGGTTGGAAAAGAATGTATGGGACTGCTACTTAGGGTTAGTGGAAGGTGTGGCCTTAATTTTATGTGTGTAGGAGAAGTTGAGAGGTGGTTTTGACAACCAAAAATGGTGCACAACATAATTCCGAAAATACAAGTAGCCTAAGGTTGTGGGATGTCCACACACTCATGTGTGCTTGGTTTGGGTCTAAATATGACTTGGTTTGACCCTAATATGAGTTATGAAGAGTTGGGTCAAGTTTGGTTCCGATTGGATTTCATTTGATGGATTTAAACTAGTCTAAACTAGTGACTAGTCATTTAATTGTTGGCTGAAATATATATGACTTCTAGTGCATCTAAATCATACTAACACACGTGTGACACATTATTCCACGATTGTATAATCATCAATAATTTGTATAGTAACTATATTTGTACTCACACACACACACACACACACATATATATATATATATATATATATATATATATATATATATATATATATATATATATATATATATATATATATATATATATATATATATATATATATATATACAACATGGTAAAAATTTATCAAACAATTATTTTAGCTAAATTTAGTTCTCTACTTTGAAATAAAATTTCGAAAAGGTGATTAGCAAATCCTCAAATGCACTCATCTGTAGTAATTAATACTCAGTTTCATTAAATTAGCTAAAATACAAATTAACAATAATATAATTAAAATTTATATTAATATTAATATTAGAATGTCAAAAATACCCCTTTTCCTGAATTAGGTGGCTACAATAACCTTAGTTTGTGGGTACAACTCTTCGGCATGATGTTTGTCCATTTGTATGATCACCTCTTGCAATTTGTCATATATTTCTGAATTGGTTGCTTGTTTGGGCTTTCTTTGGCAGCATGATCCATCTTCTTCTGTAGTAACTGCCAGATAATAAAGAAATTGGCTTAGTTAAGAAACCACTGTAGTGGATGTAGACCATAACTATGGCAGATGTGACATTTATTCACTTGTCTCTTAAGAACAACAAGACTCTTGGTATGCATGGGGGACTGAGGGAGAACTCCATTAGAAAGGGAATATCGAGCAGAGCAACCCACAAATCAAACATGAAAGTAGAATTTCATGCAAAAATGTTCTAATGAATTTTATTATAATGAATCTACATATGTAAACCACATAATTAGAGCCATTAGATACCATGAACCCAAGGACCAAAATGTCATAATGTTAAGCAAAAGTATTTTTAGGTTAGATTTTCCTATCTCATATAATATGACACAATAAAAATAGTTAATATCATGAGAAACTTTTCTATAGTTGTCATTTCATTAAAAATTGTACATCATCGTCTAGGAAAAAAGGACTTGGAAGATTGCTGAAAGTTATAGGCGAAAAGTTACCCTTGAAGGTTAAAAGAGATAAGCTACCCTTGAGCTACTAACTTTCTTGGTGTCAAAAATTTTTGACTAATGAAATAATAACATGAATCATGGATGTGATTAGCGTTCCAGATTATAAGCAAACCATCGCTAGCTCCAGAAACTAAGAGTTGCTGAAATTCCAAGTCAAAAAAAATCATGAAAGATTTAGAAAAGAGAGCATGAAGGTTGAATTTGATGGCATTATTAGAAGAATTCCACATAAACAAAGAGTTCCTAAATTCTTGATGTTAACTGGTTCTGAAGAAACAAGATTGAATTAACTCTGAAACGAATTCCACATAAACTAAGAGTGCCTAAATCTATTTGTTACAGGTGTAAGTACATTCTTAACTATCCCTTATATAACATGCCTTGTATTGTAAACATCCACATGTTTCCTTATATTATGGAAAAAAAACTAGTCATCAAGACCCCAACATGCATCCATCTTCTTCCTACATGGTAATATGAGTAATCTTCCTTAGGGGAGGCAATTGTTCGCTTTTGATGGGTATCACATCACACAATACAAATAATGAATAAAATTCACACATTTAACCTATGTTGCACATGCATCAATACTACATAAAATGGCTAGGTGACGCATATACATCATAGTTCTTCATATATCCTAATGTGTTTTGAATTATTTGTGTACTTTGTCTAATACATGTTTGACACAGGTATTACACAAGTTTTCTTCAACACCTTGAGATAAACTTGAAACCAAATAGCCAAGAATAATACATGATACGTATTCGATATATTCATCGCTAATCTGCACTTTTACATATGCGGTTGTCATACTTGACCTTTACTTGTAAGTTATAAGTCATTATTGATTTCTTTTAACACCCCATATAAATTTGGAGATTAATACCTATCATTTTCATCTTAATTAACCGATCCTCCTCTCTGCTTCAGAATAATGCATCTCATAAAACAAACGTTAGATAAATACTAAGCATTCTATTATTGGCTTCTTCTTATTCTATTAAACTCAAAGAAACCAACACTTCCTTTAGAAAAACTAGGCAAAGGTAATAATATTGATTTCAGTTTCTAATTCCAATGAGATGGTAGCTTGATCAAGCTAAAAAAGAGAGCGAAACATCGATTCCTTACCATCCAGTTTCCCGAAGCAGTCAAAATTTTGTCCAAGCCGATAGCTCCAGCATCCATTTCCACCCTCACCTCCCTTGAACAATATCCTGACCCTCCCTCTCATTCTCCTCTACTGCAAGAACAATCAAAACAAACACATCATTCAATCCCAAACTCCCCAAAACCAATAAAGGACCCATCTTTGAATCATTAAAAGGAGCCAACATTCTGAGGCTTATACCTGTAACGGAGTTGCCTTTTTACTATTAGTGAGTGCATCCTAGAGAGAAACTATCGGAATGATCATCGTCCAGACCTCAGATCCTTATGGATGGTATCAACGATCAAGATGATGATGTCGTGGTCCTCATTTAGGAACATCGTAACGGCCAGGTACCCCATCCGCTTGAGGCAGAGGGAGTTATCGTGATGCATCTTGATGGCATGGATGTTCCCGAAGGAGGTATCGTGGTCGAGCATCTCGACGTAGATGAGGCGGATGAAGAACTCATTCATTTTTTAACGGGGAACATCGGGGCGGAAGATGCGGTGGCGAGGGACTCACCGATGGACATGACGATGTCAAAAAAACTCCTTGAACTGGTTCCAGCCTCCTTGGGACTCCAAAAGAAGCACTTTTCGATCGAAGCTCTTCAGTTGCTCTAGAGGCTAGTTGGCAGTGTTTCTATGGTTTCGTAGGGATCGATAGTGGTGATGATGAAGGAGAAGATGGAGATCTGTATACCGAAGAAGGGTTTGTATAATTTGGTGATTACGGTTTAATTTGGAATAAGAGAAGGGTTTGTAGGAGGAGGAAGGGTTTTAGAAGGAGAGAGGAAGGAGGAGGAAGAGGAAGAAGATGAGGAAGAAGGGGATGATCGAGAATATAGGGGGAAATAACACTTTTTGTGGTAGATCACAACTTTCTGGTAAAATGAGGAGGGAAAGGTGAAATTTTTGTAATACTGTTTTTTTCTTCTCAAGTTATTAATGTTACAAAAATAAAATAAATATAAAAGTAGAAAAGTATTATTTAGTAACGATTATTTGACAAATGTCGCGGTAATAACCATTAACAACTTGTAACGGTATTAACCGTTACGAATGGAAAAAAAAGTGTTACGAAATGCGTGTTTTGGTGTAGTGCATGTTGACCTAGTTTTAGCGGACTACCTTATGGTTGTGGGATATCATTATATATCCTTTGACCATGTAACATGTGTCACACAAATTGGCAGTGTCATATACACTACTAAAATCTACTATATTAGCGACGTTAGTTAAAACGTCGCTAATTCGTGCAATTTAGCGACATTTACGTTAAACGTCGCTAATTGTCGTTATTAGCGACGAAAATTACGACGTGCCAGCGACATATATTAATTAAATGAGCTTTTCGTCGCTAAATGTCGCCATTACATCGCTAATAGCGACGAATTTAACGATGTTCCTAACAACATCGCTAAATTTTAATTAAAATCTGCCCCTCGGATTCATTTCCCCCCAATTTTCCATTTTAACTCTCTCACTCTCTCTCCTCACTTTCCCCTCCGGCGGGGTGAACTCTCCCCTCCGGCATGGCGAACTCTCCTCTCTCTCCGGTACGTAACCCCCCTCCCCTCTCTCTCTATTTTGGTTTTGGGTGGTTGGGGGGTGCGGGTGGCTCAGGGGGAGGGGCACCGGGGGGGTGCGGGTGGTTGGGGGTGAGGGAAAGGGCAGGGGGGATGCGGGTGGTGGTGAGTGGGAGGTGGCTGGGGGGGAGGGGGGTGAGGGTGGCTGGGGTGAGGAGGAGAGCTGGGGGTGGTTGGGGGTACGGGGCTGTGGGGAGGGGAGGGGAAGGGGCTGGGGGGTGGTCGGGTGGTGAGTGGGGGGTGGCTGGGGGGGAGGGGCAGGTGGGGTGAGGGCGGCTGGGGGTGATGAGGAGGGGCTGGGGGTGGTTGGGGGTACGGGGCTGTGGGGGGAGGGACAGGGGCCGGGGGGTGGTCGGGTGGTGAGTTGGGGGTGGTTGGAGGGAAGGGGCAGGGGGGATGAGGGCGCTGGTGTTGAGGAGGGGGGCTGGGAGGGAGGGTCTGGGTTAGGGTTCAATCCAGTGCCAACAAGTGGGAATTGATTATAATAAAAAAACAAGTTGTCGAAGACGAGAACACAAAGATGAACCGATGTGGATCTCCTCCAACGAACTCTTCCGAATCAACTAGGGACTTCATTTCTTCTTACCCTTCTTAAAAGTTTGACATGTGTAATTCACACCTTAGTAGTTTTCAATAAGGTCAAGGGATAACGATATGGACCATCGATAATTGATCAAACCTTATCCAAAACTGTAACTTTCGTTCAGCTCAGTACGATCGATATACTGGCAATATGATGTTAGCACATGAGTAGTATGCCGAACCCGATTTAGGTTCTCATTTTGAAGCACCGGTATACCGGCTCATACGAGCCTCAGTCGAAATATTGTCCTCTTCGAACATTTTCGACACATGGATGATGCTCTCGTGGATGTTTTCCAAGTAGGAAGGGACCGACACAAAAAAATTCTTCCATACCTTCACTTCTGCTTGCATCATGTGTCCGATCCATCTTCTTTTCACTAGGCATATATATGAGCTACTTTCCCTTATAGTTATCGCTGCATCATTACCAGAGCTGCAAAGATTTCATAGTTACCACAGTTTTCCTTATCGGGACTGCGGATACATCATAGGTACTGGAGTTTCCTTACCAGAGTTCCGGAGTACACCGTGATAGCTCAATGATGTCCTCTAGTGCATCTCACACAGAACAGATAGTCTGTCTAGTAATAATGTCACTTGATTACATGTTTAGTTTCTTGGATCACTTGTTTTAAGATTAGGGGTCTACTGCTCGGGGTGGGGCCCCGAGGGGGCTCACAGTATAATGTATGTATGTAGTATGTAGTATATTCATTTCAGTTTTGAAGTTTATTTATATTTGTAGATATCTAGAAATTGCTATATCCATGTATCTGCGAGACCGTTTGTGGATGTACAACCGCATTCGAGATGATAGGTGCGGTGTGCGAGATGAATGCATCATCGGAGTAGAAAAATTCCTCCAATTCGTAAAGGCGTTTCCTCAATCCCTGGATGGCATGGACATTAAGTGTCAGTGTGCAAAATATCAGAACATGATGTTTCAACCAGAATTGGATGTGACGTATCATTTATACACAAAGGGTTTCCTTCCGAATTACTACCAGTGGATCGCATACGGAGAGCTTGTACCTTTAGCATTCCAAGCGTAACCTTATGTGGAGCCTTATGTGGAGCCTTATATGAATGTCCAAAACAGAACTGGTATCGAAAATGAGTACGTGAACATGGTCTTCGACGCTGCGGGGCCTAGTTTCGATCCATACAATCGTGACGCAGCTGAGGAGGCACCGAATGCCGATGCCGTAAAGTTCATGGAGTTGCTGGAGAATGCAAGGACTTCTTTGTACCCTGGTTGTGAGGACCATTCATCCTTAGAAGTGATCACTCGGCTCTTCAGCATAAAGTCTGACTTTAACATGTCGCAAGAATGCTATAATATAGTGCTCGAGTTGATTATAGATATCTTGTCGGAGGGTGCCAAGTTACCGAAAGACTTCTACCGCTCTAAGTGGATGGTGAGATCCCTCTGGATGGGATACGAGAAGATCGATTGTTGTCAGAACGGATGCATGCTTTACTACAAAGATGACAAGGATGCAGAAGTGAGCGGATTCTGTGGTACTGATCGCTACAAGCCAACTGCTGCATGCAAGTATAGAAGACCGACTGCTTCAATGTACTACTTGTCGTTGATGCCGCAGTTGCAGAGGTTGTTTATGGTGAAAGAGATGGCCAAAAATATGAGTTCGCACAAGCGACAACAAACCGAAGGAGTGTTGGATCACCCATCTGATGGAGAAGCGTGGAAGCACTTCGATCGAGCATATCCTAATTTCACTTCTAATACACGTAATATAATGTTGGGGCTCTGCTCTGATGGTTTCACCCCATTTGGACTTTCAGGCTCCCAAAATTTATGCTGGCCGGTAATCCTCACTCCGTACAACCGGATGTGCATGAAGACACCTTACATGTTCTTAACTATTATCATCCCCGATCCGAACAACCCGAAGAGGAACATCGATGTATACTTACAGCCGTTGATAGATGAGCTGAAGCAGCTATGGGAAATAGGGCGTACACGTTTGATGCTTCAAAAAAACAAAATTTTCAGATGCGGGCAGCACTAATATGGACAATCAACGACTTTTTGACTTATGGAATGTTATCTGGATGGAGCACTCATGGTCGACTTTTATGTCCGTATTGTATGGACCGTACTAAGGCTTTTCATTTGAGACACAGAAGAAAGCCATGCTTCTTTGATTTTCACCGATAGTTCTTGCCGAAAGCCATTCATACCGTAGGAACAAAACTGCTTTTCGTACCGGTGCTATGGAAAAGGACGATCCACTGCCAATGTGGTCCGGAGAGGACACATAGGAGCAAGTAAAAGAAATCCTAAGTGCTATTGAAGATCCTACAACGAGCAGCCGTTGTGAGGTATTTGGCGAAGATCATAACTGGACCAAAATGAGTATATTCTGGGATCTGCCATATTGGAGCTCAAATCTGATTAGACATAACCTTGACGTCATGCATATCGAGAAGAACGTGTTTGATAAAATAATTAATACTGTAATGGACGTCAATGGAAAGACAAAAGACAATCAGAAGGCCAAGTTGGACTTAGCCGAAATATGCAGACGCCCTATATTGCACATGATAGACAATGGAAAGGGAAAGAATTTGCGGCCTAAGGCATTCTACTCGCTGGACATTGAGGACAAAGTGAGACTTTGTAGATGGATCCAGGACTTGAAATTTTTGGACGAATATGTCTCCAATCTAAGAAGATGTGTCGACATAAAGGAGTATAAACTGACCGGAATGAAGAGCCACGATTGCCACATATTCAACCGTCGGTAGTCTGGGATCCATCAACAGAGCTTAGCATATTCTTCAGAGATCTTTGTTCTAGCAAGTTACTCATCGATCGTTTAAAGAATAAAGAGAAGAACATTGTGGTAACACTTTGCAAACTTGAGAGAGTTTTTCCTTCTGCATTCTTCGACTCAATGGAGCATTTGCCGATTTATCTTGTCCATGAGGCTCTTGTTGTTGGACCTGTCGGTTATCGTTGGATGTACCCATTCGAGTGACAGTTGAACTACCTGAAGAGGAAGAAGAAAAATAAGGCACGAGTGGAGGGTTCTCGTTGTGAAGCATATGTCCTTGCAGAGATTTTGAACTTCTGTTCCATGTATTTCCAGCCTCATATTGCTATAAATAGAACAAGAGCTCCCAAAAATGACGATGGCCATGAAGATGATAATGAGGCAAAGCTGAAAGTATTTACTGTCTACGAAAAACCATCTGGTAAAATAAAAAAAAAGATATCTGAATTACGACGAGGTTAGGGCTGTAATGTTATATGTATTGCTCAACTACAACGAAGAAGTAGACAAGCTAGAGGGGTAAGTAAAATTATTTCGTATGCTTCGTTTCTTCTCAATATAACTAATATACCTATGCTTCGTTGCTTTTCAGCATGTTTAAGGATGAGTTAACTTCCAACAATCCGTACGCAACCGAGGAGGAAGTAGAACAACAAATGAGACTTTATTTTCCTTTTTGGTTGAGAGCATATGTAATGATATCTTCACAATT
The DNA here is from genome assembly GCA_029216955.1 of Iris pallida. NCBI lineage: Eukaryota > Viridiplantae > Streptophyta > Magnoliopsida > Asparagales > Iridaceae > Iris > Iris pallida. The sequence continues at coordinate 4,207,967 of JANAVB010031815.1, forward strand.
TACTTTTTTTGTAAGTATATTCTTGCACAGAATAATTAAGTTAGCATCGTTTATTTGGTATTTAGGTTGATCGTCCGGAGGCAATCCTTGAGAAAGAGTATATTAAAACTATAGCCAATGGACCAATTTATCAAGTGAAGACCTGGCCAAGTTGCTGCGTAAATGGCTTCAGGTTCAAGTCAACAAATGCTCGAATAAGAGACGACTTCTTGGATTTGGATTCTACGAAGAATAGCTGTTTGTGCATAAAATCTTCAAACTACAAAGACGTTGACCCAGGCAAAGACTTCTTTGGCGTCTTACGGGAGATTGTGGAACTGACATACAATTATGCTATAGAACCTTGTAAGATCATCTTATTCAGATGTGACTGGTTCGATCCGATCCAAGGTTGAGGTTGGAGAGTTGACAAACATGGTCTTGTCGACATAAATTATCGCCATCGATATCAAGCTTATGAGCCGTTTGTTCTAGCAAGCGAGGCTCAACTAGTTTACTTTACCAGCTATCCAAAATGAGGAACCGATAGATCAGATTGGTGGGCAGTCTGTAAGACTGAAGCTCAGAATACCTTCAATTTTGACGAGATGGCTTATCAGGAAGACGAACTACCTCTTATTACAAATATTATCGATATGGACTCAGCGGAAGTTCCTCATGACATGTTTCATCAATTGGAAGAGGTAGAAGTATCAGAAGAGGAAGAGAAAGTTGATAGAAGTGAAGAGGAAGAGAAAGAGGAAGAGGAAGAGGAAGAGGAACAAGATTAATTTTCAGAAGAGGATTGAATATGTTTAATTTTCAGATGTAGTATGGTCTACTTTTGTTGGTCGGATGACCTAAATTTGTAATACTTTTATGGCCTAGTGGTCTGGTTTGTTAATTATCACACTTAATTTTTATATATACTTTTGTGGTCTAGCTATTAGTCTGGTTTGGTGATTATTTTTGTATATACTTTTGTGGCCAAGTAGCTTAGTTTCTATTTCATATTTGTATTTGTTTTAATTTCTCTAATATTTTTTTCAGATATGGCTCGACGTGGATCCTTTGTACCAGTGCCTGTAGAAGTCAACGAGGAGGATGGTCTCTATCTACCACTCCTCCTACCGGGTCCTCCTCATCCTCCCGCACTCCAGTATACACTAGCGGTTTAGTCGCCGGCAGTGGCCCCGGCTCTAGCAGTTCCAGGCTAGGGCCTTCTACTTCTACGTCGCTACCGTCGAGTGTTCCAAAGGCCGACCCCACTATTGAGGAGGAGGCCGAGGGGCAGGATGCGGGCAAGGGACAAGGACAGGGGACGGGGCAGGGGCAGGCTGCAGCTCCCATTTGAGATAGATCCTCCGTGTCGCCCGGAGGAGGATCTGAGGTTGGAGATTTGGACATGTACTCGGACCAGACGGTAAATAAAATTGTTGCATTTAATTTGTTTAAATTTATTATAAACTTTTTTAATAAATTTTAATTTCTATTTTACAGGTATTATCCCTCGTTCGTACATCAGTCGCTGGGTATACTCCAGCGACAGAATTAGGGGGGGCCCTGGCTCAACTGGAGGGATGTCCCGGCCGACAAGAAAGCCTTCTGGTTTGAGCACTTCTCGGTATGTAAAAGTTTATTTCCTTTTAACATTTAATATGTTATGTTATAACTTACGTACTACTATAATTTTTTCAGCGGACTTACATCTTCCCTCCCCACCGCGCCATTGTTGTCTAGTCTATTTTTTCCAGCGTCGCCAGCAAGCTCTTTAGGGCACGATCCTCGACCAAAAGGATCACGAGCGCAGGGGAGAGCCTATTCAGGGTTGGATCTCTGTCGCCAATTGGGCGACAATGAAGAGAAGATTCGAGGAGGTAACCTACAAGAAAAAGTCCGCAAAGAACAAAAGAGCACGACAGGCGGGGACGCAGGGGTGTGGTGGGTCCCGGTCCATCATGGATTTCTTCACTCATATAGTACATATATCGCCGTATGCCCATAAGTAATACTTTATAGTAATATATTTCTTTCAATTTAACTGACAAATCATATAATAATTTCGTAACAGGTTGACTCGGGAGAGGACCCAAATATGGTGACCTTGTTCCTCGCTACGCACACGAAGTGGGAGCGGTTCTTCGACGACAAGGACCGAGACACCTACATAAGTTTTACTTAATGCTACTTCATTACTATTAATTTTTAGTTACGTAGAGAATTCATATAGATGTTATACGTAAGTTTTACTTAATGCTAGTTCATTACTATTAATTTTTAGTTACGTAGAGAATTCATATAGATGTTATTTCTAGGCCGAGTTTTTGAGGCTTAGGGAGGTCGGGTCGACACAGTCAGAAGGAGCTGGAGCTAGCACCTCCCAGCAGCCCCCGGCCACCGCAGCTCAGTCAGTTGACGAGTTGTGGATGAGGGCCGTTGGTGGCATGCATAGGGGTATGTACTATGGTGTGGTCTTCTATGGTGCCTTCATTGCATCACAGGCCTCTAAGAACACCACTAGTTCGCCCGGCCCCACACAGACTGAGGAGTCGCTGTTAGCCCAGCAGAGTATCGATGCGCAGATCATAGCTCTACGTGACGAGATGCTACAGAGGATGGCAGCATCGCAGTCGCAGCCGCATACGAATGATCTTGTGCTCATCTCACGTTTTGAGAGGCTTGAGGAGACGACTGAGGCGCTGCGATAGATTTCTCGCACTATGTAGGAGACTATGCAACGGTTGGTCGAACAGATACAGCAGTTCCACGAGATGGCTATGGAGCGACCATCTGGTACGTCGGAAGCATCGCCTACATCCGACGCTGCACGGGAGGACATGCTTGTCAGCCTGTTACCGGAGGAGTATCAGACGATCCTTGCGTTGCGACGACAGTCATCTAGTGGCGCTCCTCCTCCAGCTCCAGCTCTAGTCGATCAGTAGTTTTGTTTTTGCATTTTCGGACTTTTACTCTACATTTTTACTTTGTACGTATTTGAGGATATTGACTTTATTCTTTATATTTGTACCTTATATCAGCTGTCGAGGATATTATTTATTTTTTTATATGTTTTATCTATTCTGGAATGTATTATGCGTGTCGGCGTTGAGTGTTCCACCGAAGGGGTCGGCGAACCCAGGTGTATTTCTGCATTTTGGATTCTGTATTTCTGTTGGATTCTGTATTTTACATTCTGGATTCTGTATTTTTTCCCAATTTAGCGACGTTTTTAGCGATGTTTACATACGTCGCTATGTTTTAGTGACGTTGTTAGTGACGTTTATATACGTTGCTAAGTTTTAGCGACGTTTACATATGTCGCTAACAACGTCGCTAAATTGCTGACGTGGCAGACAATCTGATGTCTCCACATCGTCGCAAAACGTCGCTAATGTGTCGCTAATCGGCGACCACAAAGAAACGTCGCAAATAACGTCGCTATTTAGCGACGTTATTACCGTCGCTAATTTACGTCGCCATAGAGACGTTGTGCGACGTTTTCTCGATTAGCGACACACTTTTTTCCGTCATTTCCAAAACGTTGCTAAATTAAGTTAGCAACATTTTGGCCGAGATTAGTAACATTTATAAACGTCGCTAATCTGACAAATTTTTGTGGTGATAGGGCACAGTCTTGCATATTCGATTTACCATCAATGCGTACAAGACATATGACGGATAGAAACATAACTACCTGACTAGTGTATTAGAGTCTTATGAAGTTACAAAATGGACAAGTTATGGATGCGACTTGGTCAGTATCATATCGGTGGGAGGGAACGGTTAGATGTATGGGCTACCACTCGAAAAGTCATAGTAACTGCATAATACGGTAGTAATGTCTCGGTGGTAGCTAGCCTCAAGCTATGTGGACTGATGGGTCACGAAGGCCGCTAGCGTCGAGTTATGTCAGTTGATAGTACATGTGTGTGTGTGTGTTTATTGAGTTACGGGTGCTCATAGGGAGTCATCCTTTACCTGCGCATACTTCAAGTTGTCTTCTAAATTTTACATTAGATGGTTAGGGACACCCTTTGCATGTCTTTTTACCATGTCAATCCTTTGCATATTTATTTATCTATTATTGAAGTTTATATAGCATGATATTATGTATCTCGTTACGTTCCTCTGATGACCTGCGCATACTTCAAGTTGTCTTCTAAATTTTACATTAGATGGTTAGGGACACCCTTTGCATGTCTTTTTACCATGTCAATCCTTTGCATATTTATTTATCTATTATTGAAGTTTATATAGCATGATATTATGTATCTCGTTACGTTCCTCTGATGACCTGGTGATCTCTCCAGGTGTAGACGATCTTGATTTTTCGCACAAGTATGACCAGGACAGGATTCATCATTTTCTATCAAGGAGATTTTACCTTTCGACCATGTTTGATCTCTTTCTTGATAGATTCTCTTCAGTTGCTACTTATTTTCACTATAGTATGGTTAGTTGCTTGGTAGTGGATTTATCTCCATCCAGCTATTTGTTTATTGACATTTCATACTTGATTCAGTGATACCTTGATACATTATTTCTTCTATTTCTTCGTGGATAATATATATTCCACATTTATTTTAGTATATCATGTCCCACTCAAAGATGTTTTCTTGCACTATATTTTTTATATACAATTTTTGGGCAAAATGATCATTTTTGCCTTCGACGTAAATTCGATATATTTTTCAATTCCGATTTGAGGCTCAAATCTGATCCAAACTTTTCGACCCAATATACAGTTTTTACCTACTTTGAGCCTACTACACACATGCCAATGGCGTCCCATTCAATTGAGTTCTCATGTGCTATTTATTTTCAAATCACACATAAGGTCCAATTATTAGACTTTCGAAGCTTATTTCGGTTCAATAAATCATACTGGTCCAATCCTTGTCCAATAAGCTTTGGTAGAACCTATCTTATAAGTTGCCCTAAGCTAATAGGATGGTTTTAGACTAGAATTATTCAATATGTGTCCAGCCATGAGTGGTCAAACCGATTAGATTTAATTCCAAAGATTGATTTCCATATTAGGAAACATAATAAATCTTTTAATAATCACCTTGACATACCTTGCAATTTGGACCACCAAACCTTATCAATGTTTTCCAAACCTGTCACTACCACTTTCTAGAATAAGGATATTTTGGTAATTGTGAATTTTGCTTATTTTATAATATTTAATTTGGTGTAATTTGATTTTGGCTTTTGCTAGTGTGACCATAGAACAACTTGGCCTAGAGACTAACCATGACCATGGAGACCTAGCTAACTAGTTTGAGTTAGTATTTAGACTCTAATCTAGCTAGGAATGACTTAAAGACCATTTCGATAATTGAATTAAGGATCTAGTTTGGACCTTTAGCTTAAAGGACTTGTTTTACATCATAGGAAGAGGTAATGGGCCTTTGTAACTTAGACTAACCCTAGCCCACCTCATATGGCCGGTCAAGAGAGCCTCTTACCCCTATTTAAGTCATCATGTAGCCCCCTTGCCTCCTTTGTAGCAAACCCTAACCCTAGTTTGTGTTCTTCTCCAAATTTGCTCCCTTTCTTAAAATTACCTTGAAATTGGGCCAAATCAGTTTCATTGCATCCCTCTTGTAAAGAAGAAGTCTCTAGGGGCTAGCTAGCAAGGATTGGAGGCATTGGACCATAGGATTTTGGTGTTGAAGCATTGAAAGGTGCTATTTCATTGACATCCCAACTCTCAATAGGTAATGCTATCTAAACCCTTTCAATTCCTGATTTCTCTCCATAGATGCATGCATTTAGGGTCCCCCTAGCTATTGACAGAGTTTGGCTTCGATTCGTGTCTATTTGGTACGTGTATCGGAGGCATGTCGGAGTGTAGTGTAAAGTGTTTGGTGAAATGCCTCATATGAATTGATTTTACTGTTTTACCAAACTAATTTCTTAAAATTATAGCCCTATGTGTGTGGATTGTGTTTCCCTATGTCTGAGCAGAATTTGACACATTTTTGGGTCGCATTTGGACACAGGGATGCCCGCATGACACTTGGTGCATGTCCTGTTGTCACGAATACTCGCTGGACACGGCACTTGGACACATTGTAGAAGCATGAATTTTTTAATAGAAAATATAGCTCTATGCGCCCAAGTCAGTGTAACTCCATGCGCCCAAGTCAGTGTAGCTTCATGCACCCAGTTAGTGTAGCTCATGCGCCCACTTAGTGAAGCTCCATGCGCCCAGTCAAGTGTAGCTCCATGCGCCTAGTCAGTGTAGCTTCATGAGCCCACTCAGTGAAGCTTCATGCGCCTGAGACTAGCTCCCCTGAAAGGGGGGCGCATAGCCTGACACATGGCTATGCACCCAAGCCTGACTCAGTCAAAGCCATGATCAAAACGTGCACCAAAGTGCATGGCCACATCAGTCTCCACGAGCAGTCGTGCACCAAAGCATGCGGCTACGTCAACACTACGACCAACCCACGATCTCGCAGCCTTTATGTGCGCACATCTTATCCGCCCAAAGCAGGACTATGTGCCCACATAAGAACCAGCGTGTTTCCTCATATGGGCGCATAACATCATTCCAGCTCGAGAACAACTATAAAAGGGGGGCCTCATCCCTCTTCAAAAGACAGAACAAAGAGTATTTTCAAGAGCCAAATTGCTGCACTTCTTGCCAGTGAGCCGAGAGTTAGCAATTTTCTTAGGTTTTCTCCCACTTTTGTAATCGGAGTGTTAATGGAGTATAGGAGCAACTGCCGCTCGATCTCCATCGTCCCATTCCCTAGAATTCTTTTTTTGTACTCGGGGATCCTCAGCACAGGATCTCTCAGACGTACTCGATTTGTGGTGCCTTGCGCCAATAAAAAAAAAGACATCATTTTTATATTCTTTTTTGTATGTATCCACAAAAATGGCGACTCTGTTGGGACTATCTTTTCCTCTGATGAGAAGGTGGTGATGCAATTCGATACCGACAAAGTAGGGAGTACACAGAAGATGCTGATCGTAAAGTTCGATCAGCAGGCGTTCGAAGAGATGCTCTCGAGGGACGGCCCTATTCCTTCCAAATCAGCGAAGCCAAACAAGTCTCGTAAGACTTGGCTTCCGAAGGCTCGCTGTACATATCTTGCTAGTGTCATAGCAGATATGCAGCTGGAGGACTCTGTCACACGGGCGCATGACTCTGCCACAGAAGTTCTCCAAATGGAGAAGGCTCACACCGTTCCGGGCTCTTCTAGCCCAGTGACTTCTTTCCTGCACAACCAACAACAGGGTGTTCAACGCCCGAGACTTGGCAAAAAAAACACTACGATGCTAAGAATCGGGATGTGCGATACTCTGGCCGAACCCGGCGAGGCTCACAAACGAAGGAGGCCAAACTGGGAGAAAACAGCGTTGCTCCACCAGGCATGCGCCCAAGGCCATGTGCCCAAAGGAGTGTTTGGGCACATAGCCCCAACCAGAATACTTCTGTCTTTAGCAGTCTGGGCATCCAAAACCATGCAACCAAGGCTATGCGCCTAGGCTCTCTGGATCCATACTATGCGCCCACATCAAGGAGGCTTAGACATGCTGTCAAGGAGCATGTGCCCAAGGCCAGTCTGCAAGGCCTATGCGCCCACAACAAAAAGACAAACCCCAACGCGTATAGCACGGGGCTGTCTTCAAGGATATTACAGAACTTAGGTGTGGGGGTTGCCCCTACACATGAACTAAGTCTGGATGCGCCTACTCTCCTTACGAACACGCATGCAAAGCTCGGCGATGCATACAACATGGGTTGTAAGGCAAAACTCCCTTTCGCTGACTTGTGCGACATGATAAATCATAAGCGTAAAGCGAGGGAGAACATAACAATTCATAGTGCACTTCCATGCACCAGTATTGTTATCAACTGTTGTTGCTCCAAAGCAACAAGAGTGCCTCAGAGAAAGTCCGTGTTTCGACGACTGCACTTCTCTGACGACGAGAAGCCACTTTGTGTTTCATCCAACATGGCTTCGTGGGGTCCCCCTTACGGAAGCCCCATTCAAAGACGGTGGACTACGAACCCGACTTTCTCTCTTAGCTCCGCGAGAAGAAGAAGGAGAAGTCTACCGACAGATGGCCAACAAGTTGTTACATCCAAATGAGTCTATATGGGCACTCGATCAAAGGCGAGATTCCGTATGGATGATGAAGATTCCCAAGCCGGGGGTATCATTTCCTAAGAATCTGAAGCAGATGACCCCCACACTGGGGGTAGCCTTCCAGAGGACGATGATCCCTCCGAATCTGATGGTGACTATCTACCTCCTCTACCTGAAGATGAAGGACTTATCCATTCGGAGACAGACAGTATCTGCAGAAGTTGTACTGCTTCCTCTGTTCATCCTCGTATGCTATCTACAAACATGACGGACGAAGAAAGACTTGAATAAGCCAGTGATCAGACTAGCAAACTGCTAGAGGGTCTTGAAACAACATTCGGCAAGATCACCGATATGCTTATAAGCATTATGGCAGTTCAAGCTGCTGGGGCTGTTCCTCCACCTCAATAAAATGTATCGGCCCACGCTAGTCCGGCTCACAGCAACAACCCTCCTTCACTACAAAAGGAGTATCATTCCATTGTGCCTCCTCTAAATCTTCCAAATGCTGGGGGTGGCCCTTCGCCAACAACGCCTGACAACCGTTCAGCAGCCGTTTCCCAACACTTACTCAATCAACAGGATGTAATTGATTTCTTGGTCGTTCGCTTCGACACCATCTCGTACAAAGACGAGCTTCAGAAGATGGGGATATCTCAACCGTATCCCTCTGAGTAGGAGAATAATACTTGCCTTCCTAACTACAAGCAGCTGACGCTGAACTCATTTGACGGGTTGACTTCTCCTCGTCAGCACATGACGTACTTCAACAAGCACACTCTGCACTTGCCCAGAGACGATCCGTTTCTGTCGAAGCTGTTTATTAGCACCTTACAGTGGGTAGCCTTCGAATGGTTCTGCAGTCTGCCTGACGGGTGTATTAATTCATTCAAAGACTTGGAGAGGTTGTTCCTCAACATGTTTTACGAGAGCGACATGCATGTTAGTATGTCCACACTCATCGAGACCAAGCAAAGGAGGACTGAGTCTATCATCGCCTTCATTGAGCGCTTCAGGCGGCTAGCACTGAAGATGCCCTTCGACATACCAGACTCAGAACTTATGGATACTTGTCGACATAACTTCCTCCCTACATTAAAGTTTTGTCTGAGTATACATAAGTATGATACATGGCCCGCTTTCATTGGGGCCGCTGATGCTGCTGAAAATGACGTTCCTAACTTGGAACTACTGGGGTTGAAAACACCCAAATCTGAAGACACGGGCAAGCATCCTCAAACTATCCCTGTTCGTGGGGGTAAAGGAAAAGAAGTCCTGAAAGTCGACACATCCAAAGGAGCTTCCAATTCTCAGGGCGTCTCCGACAAGCCTAAGAAGACCTTCTCCTTCGACGAAAATGATGTCATCACCATCTTCCACATATTGACGAAGGGTAATAAGTTGACATTGCCCCCACCACGACGTCCTGCAGAGGCGAGCCAACTCAATGATCCCAAGTACTGTCTCTATCATCAGTATGTGCATCACTCCACCAAGGACTGCATCATCCTAAAGAAGAAGATACAACAGCTTATTGACAACCAAGTGATCAACCTTGAAGCTAAAGATAAGGTCGTATCTGCTAACATGATCTCTCTTCAGTTTGGTGACTTTCCTCCTACAGAAGTCCTAGACGGCGTGGTCCCGATCCCTAAGGCGATAATGGAAGTCATCAACCTACCACCAGCTCGCAACTTGACTTTGGTCCCACTCACAACTGAACATGGTGAGATCATGTGGGTCCACCCAGACCTTGTCTAAGAAGTGACGCAGGGGGTAGCGCCTCCTAAAGCAAGAAAGGGCAAGAAATTCAAGCCATGCCATATGGTATCCTCCCCCATTTACGAGGTTCTATCTGGCGAGATGCGATCAGGGAAGACTTATCTTCGGACATACGATCCCGTACAAGAAGAAGCAGTAACTTCGCAAGCTCCTGCTGCCCCCACAAGCTCAGAAGCTGGCCCGTCCAAGCCTCAAACCACGGACAAATCCAAGCATAAGGAGACGCGGTTTGACAAATCTCTAAAGGCGCCAGCCCCCGAAGGCATGGATCGGCCCTACAACTTTGACATACTGGCTCAGCTAGCTAATACACCTGCTAAGTTGTCTCTGTTTGATCTATTGCGACTCTCCAAAGAAACGCATAAAGCCTTAAGTGAGGCATTGCTACATGCCGACACTTACCTCGCCGAAGTCAAAGCCCCCGCTGAAGACCCTGTCTCCTATCTCCACTGCCACAGTACTATGGAAGTGGTGCCCAACATCACCTTCTTACAGGAGGACATGCTACTCAAAAACAATCATCATGATAGACCCCTGTACTATACAGGGTATATCGGGGCGATCAATGTAGACCGCATGCACATCGATCCAGGATCTTCCCTCAGCATTATTCCTAGAATTTTGCTTCAAATTCTGGGAATCCCTCTGCACAAGCTATCTGCAACCAACATAACTATCATGGCTTTCAATGCTGGTCGAAGCCATCCACTGGGCAAGATCCGTCTCAAATGTCAGATCGGTGATCTCCAAAAGGATGTTTCCTGCTATGTGATCGATGCTAATATATCCTACAATGTCTTGTTGGGACGTCCATTGATACACGAGAACATGATCTTTCCTTCCACACTTCACCAGTGCTTCAAGTACGTCAACAGCGACGGTGTCGTGAAGACGGAGTTTGCCGATGTCGATCCTTTCAAGGGCATCGAAGCTTACTATGGATATTCGGTACTTTACCAGTCTCAATCCCCCAAGGATGACGGCAATGAAGCTGATAATGAAGTTGAAGCAAGTCCATCCTCCAATGATGGTCCCCTGATTATCCGAGTCAAAGGACGTACTACTCCAAAAAGTACTCCGAAGCCTCTCACAATCTGGGTGAAAAAGAAGAACCCTAATAAGGTCAAGCCACTGACCATCACTCTTAGCAAGATACCCTGGGTGGAACCTACTGATGCCCATCCCACCAATCCTGAAGAATTATCCTACGTGGTGAACTCAACCAAGACTATGGCTCCACTTCCAGATGATGATCCTCTCAATGAGTATATAAATACTCATAATAATGTACCTTCAGCGGATGGTGTTATCCCTGAAGAAGAACTTGTGTATTTCCTTAGTAACGGTTTATCTTTGAATTACTCAGATGTCTATCAATCTGTAAAACACTACATAGATACGATATACGCCCTAAAGAACGGCATAGGACCACATCTCTGTATGCCGGTCACAACACCTTACCTGCAGGAAAAAGTTTACCCTGAAGATATCCTCTACTTCATCGTTCCAGCCAGAAAGAAGGATGAAGAGCTAATCATCTTCGGTCGTATAATTGGCGAGAGAAAGTTTGCTCCAGACTCTACTTCTCCCAAGCACAACACAGAAGCTAACTATGACTCGGGAAAAATGCAACTTTTTCGGTATAGTTGGCAGGCCAAGAATATCATCCAGAATATGGGATATGACATCAAAAGCGACAAAGGGCAAAATTACGACCGAGGATGACGGTTGCCAATACGACACTTTGCTCCCCCCGGTAAACTCGAGAACTACTATCAACGAAGCCGTATTGGTTTGGGCTATGTCTCTCCTCCAACAACTTCTGAAAGATCAGATGATGAAGCAGATCATTGTTCTCATTCTTATGATTCCTCCCTCTGGGACTCGGACTCCAGCATCGGTGACATGTTCAAAGCAACTCTGTCCGTCAACATGGTTATCGTCGACCAAATTATAGACGACGTCCAATCAATCGAACTCGAACAATGGGCTCAAAAGATGGACACCATGTGGGAGCTGCGCTTCGAACAACGAGAACCACCTACCGAAGACGAAGTCATCCAAGTCAATCTAGGAGATGAAGCATCTTTCAAACCCATCTTCATCAGCAAAAGCCTATCTGGCGTGAACGCCAATCTCTTATACATCTTCGTATGGAGATATGAAGACATGCTGGGCTTGGAACCTAAAGTCGCCGTGCACTGCCTGAACATTTCGTCTAAAGATAAGGCAGTAAAGCAGCAACAACGACGATTCCGACCAGACGTCATGGAAGCCATTAAGAATGAAGTCAAGAAGCTCATTGCCCCTGGATTCATTCGTGAGGAATAACACCAAGACTGGGTTGCCAATATCGTTCCAGTCATAAAAAAGAATGGTAAAGTTTGAGTCTGTATCGACTACCGTGATTTGAACTCTACATGCCCAAAAGACGAGTTCCCTCTACCGATCACTGACGTAATGATCGACAATACTTGCGGCTTCGAGCGGATGTCCTTCATGGATGGGTTCTCAGGCTACAACCAGATCAAGATGTTCCCCAACAACGAGAAGCACACATCTTTTTGAACACCGTTGGGGGTATGCTGTAATACGGTAATGCCCTTCGGATTAAAGAATGCAGGGGCAATATACCAGCGATCCATGAACATATTTTTTGCGATCATTTGCGCAAAATTGTGGAATTCTACATAGACGATATCGCAGTCAAAAGTCGTCTCAAGGGCAACCACCTCCAAGACTTGATAACGATGTTCGAACTAATGCGTGCACACCAACTCAAGATGAATCCAACCAAGTTTTTTCTGGGAGTCTCCAGCGGCAAGTTTCTTGGTTTCATCATCACTTCAAAGGGTATACATCTGGACCCGGAGAAAGTGAAGGCTATTCTCGACATGCATACTCCAAAAAACCTCAAAGAGCTACGTGGACTACAAGTAAGGCTAGCCTACATCAGACGATTCATTTCGAACCTCTCTGGAAGGTGTCAACCATTCACTCAGCTCATAAAGAAAGGCATATCTTTCGTCTAGACTGAATAATATCAACGTGCGTTCGATGACATCAAGGCGTATCTTACAAGCCCTCCAGTATTGGTAGCTCCAATATTGGAGAAGCCCTTCTTACTGTCCGCGCTATGGATCATTCCCTTGGTGCCCTCTTAGCCCAGAAGAACGAAGGCGACCATGAACAAGCAATCTACTACCTCAGCCGCACAATGCTGGGTGCCGAGCACAGATACACACCTGTAGAGAAGGAATGCCTTGTACTAGTATTTGCCATCCAGAAGACACGCCACTGTGTATCTGGGCAGACTATCCATATTACATATAAAGTCAACCCTCTCAGAATACTCATGACTAAACTGGGCTCTCTTAATTCTCGTTTAGCTACATGGACAATGTTGTTGACTTCGTACGATATGATCTTCGTTCCTCAGAGGGAAGTAAAAGGCCAAGCATTAGCTGATTTCTTAGCAGCTCATTCGGTGCCAGAGTCGTCCAAACTCTATGACGAAATCCCCGACAAAGTGGTGGAGTCTAACACTGCAACTGAAGAAATCCCCATTTGGTGAACGTTCTTTGACGGCGCATCAAGAACAAGACCTAAAGAAAATATCGTGGCTGGAGTAGGTGTCGTGCTTGTGTCACCTGATCATTTGGTTATACATCATGCGTATTCTCTCGTGGAACCATGCACCAACAACGTGGCCGAATATAATGCTTTATTAATCGACCTGCAACTGGCGAAGCAACTGGAAGTTGACTATCTAGAGGCTTACGGCTATTCCAAGCTAATAGTTAGTCAAGTCCGAGGGGATTATGAAGTTCGCCAAGAAGATCTCATTCCCTACCACAGAGCAACAATCGAGCTGGCATCTACTTTCGCTGGATTCTTCATCGAGCACGTACCTCGACTATAGAATATAGAAGCAGATGCTCTAGCCGGTCTCGCTGCTTACTTGACCGTTCCTACCAATACTCAACAGTCGATCACAATGTCTGGTTGAGAACTATTCTGTATGAAAGATGCCTTGCATATTCATCACAATTATGCAGCAAAAACAAACGTCGATGCTAAAGACTGGAGATTTTCCTTGATAGACTACGCTATCTATAGAATCCTTCCCGTGGACCCAAAGGAAGCAGTATCCATCCAAAGGCGATCCTTCAGATTTTACTATGACACAGCTACCAAGATGTTGTACCGATGCTCTTATGACAGACTACTATTACGATGCTTATCATACACAGAACCCAAGCATGCATTCCAGGAGGCTCACGATAGAGTTTGTAGTGCACATCAACCAGGCCCCATATTACAAGATCGTCTCAAACGAATGGGTTATTACTGGCCCACAATAATAGCGGATGTTGTTGAATATACAAAGATGTGTAGAGCTTGCCAGTTCCATGCCAATTTTATTCATCAACCTTCGGAGTTTCTACACCCGACGGCAGCATCTTGGCCATTTGAAGCCTGGGGCATGGACGTCATAGGACCAATCATCCCGCCATCCTCCAAAGGACATCGGTTCATCCTAGCTATAACCGATTACTTCTCTAAATGGGCGAAAGCTATACCGCTTACCGAAGTGAAGAAATCAAACGTGATCAGTTTTATCAAACATCACGACATCTACCGCTTTGGCCTACCTCGCAGGATCATCCATGATAATGGTCCGCAGTTCGCCAACCATGCATTTTATCAGTTTTGCGATAAGAATTGAATCCAGAACGTAGCCTCTACTGCCTACAATCAAGCATCTAACGGGTTAGCAGAAGCCTTCAACAAAACTATCATAAAACTTCTCAAGAAGTTCGTGTCTTCAAACAAGCGCGATTGGAACGAGAAGCTCGGTGAATGTCTATGGGCCTATCGCACAACAGTCCGGACTCTATGCCATTCTCTCTGGTTTATGGGAGCGAAGCAGTTCTTCTCCTAGAAATCCAGATTCCTTCCCTTCGGGTAGCCCTAGCCAACGAGTTGACTACTGAAGAGATCTACCGTCTGCGACTCCAAGAGCTCGAAGCGCTAGACGAAAAATGCTTATTAGCTCAACAGCGTATTGAGCTATACCAAGCACGCCTTTCCAGAGCTTTCAACAAAAAGGTGAAGGAAAGGATCTTCCAGGTCGGTGATCTGGTCCTAGCAGTGAGAAGACCGATGGTCATGACGTACAAAACAAAAGGAAAATTCTAGCCTAAATGAGAAGGTCCTTTCATCATAGAATAAGTGTATTCTAACGGTACGTACCGGCTGACCAAACCTGATGGTGACTTGCTCATGATGCCTATCAGCGGCAAGTTCCTAAAGAAATACTATGTGTAACCTCTTTTACATAATGTTCGCATATGTTCAGTCATGTAAATGTACAGTACGATGTTTATATGATTCAAAAAAAAAACTATTCAACTAATATCCGTATTTCAAGAGTCTTGAATACGCCCTGGATAATAGGTCCTCTAAATATTTCTCCAGTGGAATCATTTTCGTTTTTGACTCTGTCCAAAATCGGTTTGACGAAAACAAATCACGTCCCTATTACCTCTGAATTGTTTTCCGATAATTATTTTCCCAAAGGAATGATTAAAAGTTTTGCCACGTCCGCATAACCTCTGAGCAAAGCATTCATCAAAAATAGTCGTAACCATACTACCTCTGAACTATCCACTCCTCCCTAATGCTATATATCTTTCCACGTCTATATTACCTCTGGTCAGATATAGAACATCCTCTGCTATTACGCCCATATTATCTCTACTAGCAGCTTTATTCAACTTATTATCTATATTCGAATCATTCAAATATAAAACGAATAATAGGTCCACATCAAAAATTCTCCAGCGAAATACCCACCAGAAATGTCCTTGCTACGTCCATATTACCTCTAGCATCGACATTTCACAAAACCACATTCACTTCAAAAAAAAAAGGGATTCTTTATTTTGTACTTAAACGTCTATCAAAAGACGAAAAAAAGGTACAAGAGCCGTGACGGCCAAAAAAAAGAGTTACAAAGATCTACGGGATATACAGGCGGTTTATGTTGTCCCTCAGAACTGCAATCTCGGCTTCAGATTTCACAGCAGCTCGATGTCGTGCATCTTCTTGACGAGCGGCTTTATCTTCAAAGAGGATCAGACTATGATGCTGCCCTCCAACTTCGCCAGCTGCTCTTCTAAACGGGCAGAAGTGGTGGCAGTCATGGCAGCCTGGGACAAGTAATCCTCCTGTTCAGATGTCGCCGCCCTCAAGTCATCTTCCAGCTGGGCTATCTCGTTCCTGATCTACATAATGTGATTATGTCTCTCAGTAATCTGTGCAGCCAGCCTGTTCTTCGAAGCAGTACGTGCCTCACTTGCAGCGTTGAACTGGCTGTACTGGTCAGCCAGCTCGCCAATCTCCTGAACGAGGGCGTCCTTCCTTGCCTGGAAGGTAGCCTTCTCCTCTGCAAGAGCTGTCATCAAGGCCTGGTCCTCTGCGCGGAACAGTGACGTCGGGCTCCGCTGTTTGGCATCCTAGAACCTGGCCACCTGACCCTCCAGGTCGTTCAGAACTTTCCTCAGAGTGTTGACTCGCTCCTCATAGCCGGCTATGCTCTCAAGGGCCGCTACCTGACATTCGGCGACAGCCTTCATAGGACCGAAGGCAACGTTCCAATTCAAGACTCTAGGAAGCTTCACCCTCAGCACCGAGTAGAAAGCTCTGACGACTTCCTGAGCCATCTCCTCATCTTCGGTAGAGGTCGTCGGAAAAAAAAGCTTGGAAAGTCTCCCCCGCTCCAGGAAAGGATACTTGACAAAAAAATCCATTCTACCAAAAATCACTCATGATTATCATGTGTCACGTCCATATTACCTCTGATACCGATAGTCTTCTGACTCGACACTCATACCCAATCCAGGATAAAAAAATTGGAGTCAAGATCACAAAATCTATCACGACCATGTTACCGCTGTCAGGTTTTGTCTCCAATCTATTTGCTCGCATTTTCAGATGTACAAAAGGGCAATAGGTCCACATCAAAAATTCACCAGCGGGATACCCTTTACACAAATACGGTATTTGGCTCTCTAAAAACAAGCACCACAGATATCACAAGCAAAGAGTAGAGCGAATGTATTCGGTTTAATCGAAATTAGTTACATTCACAGGACTACATTTCGTGAGCAAAACAGAAGGTTCTTCATCTCTTCATCTGGATAAGAAGTAAAAGATTACATTGATGTCCAAAATAAGGGAGAATCCGCTACTCATCAGCAATACATAGCTTGGTCAGCCTGGCAGCACCACGCTTTCGTCGAAGGAGGTCATGTTTTACTGTTGAGCAAGCAAACAAGGCTGTTGAACCTTCGAGAAGCTACACGGAGGAGGGCAGATATAGCATGCTAAACATCTACAAATGGTGATCTCCTCTCCTCCATATGGTGGACGTCGTGGGCCTATTTCTTCAAGAGACCATACCTTCAAAACAACATCTCTGGTGTTGCTTTTGCCTACTTGAAGAACCGTAAAAATAGAACTTTCACGGTAATGCCCAACTACCGTCCGACTCTTCAATGTATAAAGGTTCTTCCTACCATCTGAGGAAAACCATTCCAAAACACGAAGAGTCCTGAGCTCTCTGATGTGGGTGTCAAGTATCGCATCTACACCATGCCCAAAATCGACGATACCAGTCCTGGAGAAATTTGCTAGCCAGATCCCTACAGAATATGAAAAAGGGCAGAAAGAAAGTCAGACTCAGAAAACTGCAGAAAAAAAGTAAGTCCTGAAGACTCCTATGCGCCCAAAGGGCTATGCGCCCAAAGGGATATGCGCCCAAAGCAAGACATGTCGGCACGTAACACTTGGACAATACGCGAGCGCATAAACATGCCACTGCTTAGAGGGCGCATAATAATGCAACACGTGGGGGCATAGCACACCACAGTGTTGGCGCATAACTTCTGTGGGCGTATAGTAATGCTCACAGAAGTATGTTGCCTTAGGTGCAAGCACCCAGGCAGAAGAGAAGTCCGATCGTCGCAAATTAACGCTCAAGACTTTGTTTTTTGAGGCATACCCTCACCCAGAATCGGGTCCTGGACTGCCGAGGACTCTGCTGCAGGAGGAGAGCCACTCGACACAGCCCACTTGCCCTTCGCGGATCTCTTGGCGGCCTTGGGAGACATGGTTCTCAAAGAAAGAAGACGAAAAGTTTTCTAAAAAATTCAAAAAAAAGGAATAATGAACTTTCTCTCTCCTAAAGGGCCTATTTATAGGCACATGCCACTTCCTATGCGCCCACGTGCTGTATGCGCCCATTGTGGTGTATAAGCCCACTACAGCCTATGCGCCTACGTGAAGGATCAGCTCTCTGCATGCTATGCGACTCTCTTGCTGATGTGGACGACGTATAAAGGATGAACTGCTTCAAATTCTGTTCCGATGAATCTGTCAGTTCAGATTTCGAGGAAAATCTCAACAGTCGTATCTCCCTGACAGGCTGGCCAAATACTATACGCCCAAGGAGAGGGCCGTGCTATGCGCCCATTGCCTCACGAGAAGACGATCTATGCTTCTTTCAAAGTATTTCAAACTTGTTCAAGTATCAAAAACTTTAAAGGGGGTCCTGTAAAAGCATAAAAAAATTCAGTAAATATAGCATCATATGCCCAAGTCAGTGTAACTCCATGCGCCTAAGTCAGTGTAGCTCCATACGCCCAATCAGTGTAGCTCTATGCGCCCACTCAGTGAAGCTCCATGCGTCCAGTCAAGTGTAGCTCCATGCGCCCAGTCAGTGTAGCTCCATGCGCCCACTCAGTGAATCTTCATGCGCCCAAGACTAGCTCCCCTGAAAGGGGAGCGCATAGCCTGAGACATGGCTATGCGCCTAAGCCTGACTCAGTCAAAGCCATGATCAAAACATGCACCGAAGTACATGGCCACGTCAGTCTCCACGAACAGTCGTGCACCGAAGCATGCGGCAACGTCAACACCATGACCAACCTACGATCTCGCAGCCTGTATGCACCTACATCTAATACGCCCAAAGCAGGACTATGCGCCCACATAAGAACCAGCGTGTTTCCTCTTGTGGGTGCATAACATCATTCCAGCTCGAGAATAACTATAAAAGGGGGGCCTCATCCCTCTTCAAAAGACAGAACGGAGAGCATTTTCAAGAGCCAAATTGCTGCACTTCTTGCCAGTGAGCCGAGAGTTAGCAATTTTCTTAGGTTTTCTCCCACTTTTGTAATCGGAGTGTCAACGAAGCAAAGGAGTAACTGCCGCTCTATCTCCATCGTCCCATTCTCCAGAATTCTTTTTTTTATACTCGGGGATCCACAGCGCAGGATCTCTTAGGGGTACTCGATTTGTGGTGCCTTGTGCCAATAAAAAAAGATATCATTTTCTTCTTTTTTTTGTATGTGTCCACACACATGAATCTTGGTGGATACATGGGGGCAACCTCTGTCAACGTGCTCACAAAAAATCATTTTCGTATGGGTTTTCCTCTGACTGTGCACGCGTAAGTTCGATCCACTGATACAGTGTTCGTTCTCGGACACGACACATCCCGGACACCTAGCAGACACTTGGACACGTAGCCCTAAACCTACCCTAGCTACCGACATGAGCACGAGACTTCTTATTGGACACAGTGAGTCCTAGGGGGCTCGACACACGTGCACGAGCCTTGCTGTGTACGGTTTTCTGATACTTGGTTTTGACACTTGTTGGACACAATCTTGACACTGTATGGACACGAGTGACACCCTCCTTTGTTGACACTTGTGTAGACACTCTCCCCTTTTCATATTTCCAGTTTTTGGTATTGATTGGGGTTTACTATTGTGTTCGAGTTGAGAGTGTTTGTGAGAGTTGGGATGTGTATGTTGGCTGATACTTGAGTTTGGGGGAGGTTTTGCATTTTCTGATTATTGAGTTAGGGTTTGTTGCCTCCAGTTGATACATGTTATATGAAGTTTGTGTTGTATTATATTTATGTTGTATATGTTTATATATATATACTTTGAGTTGGTTCCAGATTTGGATTGTACATGTTGAGATGGGTTTGGATGAACCTGGGTTTGGATATAGGTACACTTGTGAGTTGATATATATATTGGTATAAGTAGTTAAGCAGATGTTGGTACCTTTGGACCTGAGTTGGAGTTGAACTCAGATTTTCTGAGTGCTAGGAGGTAGGAGCTTAGTCTTCTTCTTAATTGAGTTGATTTTTGCATTATATAACAGTTGGGAAAATTGGATATATGTATGTGTCTATGAGATATATATTGATAGATATATATATGAGGGTTAGGATTAGTTATATATATATATATATATATATATATATATATAAATATATATATATATATATATATATATATATATATATATATATATATATATATATATATATAGAGAGAGAGAGTTTGGGACTAGGGATAGTAATAGAGGTTGGCATGCTTTCAAAGTTTTGCTTGGCATTTGCTTAGCATTTGCCTTGCGATAGTAGCAGTGGCATTAGCATTAGCAGCTGCAGCAAAGGCAACAATAGCCTTGCATAGCAGCAGCAGATGGCAAGCAAGCCACAGCAGTAGCAACACTTGAAAGTTGAGGGTTACCTCATGTAGGCTAGTGGATATATTGATGACAGTATAGGATTGGGGTTTTTTTTTCCCAGTTTTGGGTTTGAGGTTCGGAAATTCCTGAGTTTAGTTTAGGTTAGAAATGTTCTCAGATTATGAATAGTGTGAGTTGTTGTTAGATGATAGTCTTGACTGATACATATGGTATGTATATATGGTTAGATATATAGATATGAGTGTGTGGTACTTGAGGGTATATATATATATATATATATATATATATATATATATATATATATATATATATATATATATATATATTTTATAGAGTATATATATACATATGAGTTGAGCTATATAAGGATAGTTATATAGGTAAGTAGATAGACTATGACATATATATAGAGTATACTGGTGTATATATATATGGTATGTCTACTTTATATCTATGTTAGTATATATATGTTAGTATATATATATATATATATATATATATATATATATATATATATATATATATATATATAAAATTTTTCCCCCAATATATATATATATATTTTTCCCCCCCAATATATATATATATATATATATATATATATTGGGGGAATTTTATTGATGTATAAGGCGCAAAATGCCGATGCCTATACAACTGAAAGCGCCACGCGCTAGAAAAGAAAGAAGAAAGTACAAAAGGGCAAAGAGCAGAAATAAAAAACCGTGTCGAAGGCGACTAATCCAAGGATACCCAAAAGCTATCCTCGGAGTGAGAGCAGCGCCTCCGAACTCTTCTGATCTGACGCAAGACTTCGCTAATCAGTTGTTGAGGGAGAAATTGGCGTCCTTTGTACCTGAACTTGTTCCGATTCTTCCATAAAATCCAAATACCGATGGCTGCGACGTTCTGACACCCGTAGGAGCTTCCCCAGCTGTCTAGAGGATCGTTGAAGCCCCCGGGAGTATGATTCTGTCTGCACCTAGAGATTAGGCTAGTCCACAGCTGCGATGCCTGGTCGCCAGAAAGGAGGACGTGCTCTACCGTCTCTTCTTGAGGGGATACACAGTAGTGATATCTCGATGCAAGACTGTAGCCGAAGGAGACGATAGAGTCGTCAGTGGGGAGTTTCCTTCTCTGAGCTCGCCAGACCAGGATCGACCATTTGATGGGGATGCATGATTACCAGTAAGGGGCAATAAAAGGAGACGGAGTGCTAGTCCCTTTAGTGATGATCCTGGCAGATGCTAACGAGAAAGCATCATTAGGATTCGAGGTCCACTGCAGTGAGTCTGGCTCGTTGGAAACCTGCAAATGTGCGACAACGAGTCTGTCGGCCGCTTCCTGACCGAGCCTATCTCGCACTCTGTTCCAATTACATCCATGATCGGAATCCCACAGTTCACGGATCTCCCCGATGTGGGGGTTGTGAACGGTGGGAAGCTCGTCTTCCAGCCAATGCTCGAAGCTCATCGAAGCGTAACCGTTGCCAGCTGTAGACAGATAAGGGGTTCGGCTAGCTCTTTACCGCGAGATATGCGGTGCCTGGTGGCTGAGGATCTGTTGTTCACTAATGCATTCGTCGGGTGAGAGAATCTGAAGTATCTTGCCTTCATGAACATGGACCAGAGAGAGTTGTCCGTGCGCAGCTTCTACCATAACTTCATGGAGCATGCATCCACTAAGTGCTCCAATCTATTAATCCCCAATCTACCCTCCTTGGTGGGTATGGCCATGGTGATCCAACTAGCCCAGTGATGTTTGTCTTCGCTGTGGCTGCTCCCCCAAAAGAATCTGGCAAAGAGGGATTCGATCGATGTGATAACCTTCGTGGGGGTTCGCATACTACCATGGTGTAAATGGGAACGGAGGCGAGAACATGCCGAATCAGAATCAGCTTTCTGCTAGAAGAAAGTGTGGTGTTGTACCAACCCTCGATTTTCTTTCTGATAGAGCTCATAAGGAACTCAAAAATGCTAAAGTTGGACTTGTCATACACTAACGGGCAACCTAAGTAAAAGAAAGTAGGGTACGCTGTGGCGAATGAAGTCAGGTTGGAGAGCCTGTTGGAGTGGATCCTGTCTGCTTTGTGGTGAGTGTAGATGATGCTTTTGTTGTTGTTGACATGCTGACCAGAGCATTTGGCGTATCTCTCCAGCATTTTGTGGACAACCTCTACCGATCCGATGTCACTAGATGTAATGCCTATATTTCGTATTACGTATTTTGGAATACGTGTACGTATCTTAACTCGTATTGCATGTCTCCTGGCTTGGTTCGGCTTGTTTGGGTTGGCTTGGTTCGGCTTGGGTTGTTTATTGGTTCATCATGAACCAAGGAGAGAACCCCTACCTTCCACCACCATCCCGATTTATTAGCGCAACTCTTTATCTCTCTTCATTAGTCTTCTTCCCCCACCATTACTCTCCATCTAACATGAAAAGAGCTTTGGCAAGTGCAGCTTGCTTCATGGAGGAACTCCGTTTTTATTGTTCCATTCTCTTCCTCGCGAGATTCTAACACAATTATTCTAAATTTCTATAGTTTAATTTGTGTAGATCTAAGTTTATAATAATTTTGGATTTCTTGGGTTTGATCTACTTAACATTGTTATTTCCAAGTTTTAATGTTTTCATGTTGTAGAGAATTTCGTTCTGCCCTATTTTGACCTAAGGAAGTTCGGATTTGGACTTGGGATGATGGATTTATGAAGCTTTGAAGAAGGGAGTCTATGACTCTTCTTCTCGAATTCAGTGGAGAAGAAGAATTGTGCAGCCGCATGGCAATTCATGGCCGTATAGCCTATCCTGGCCGCATGGCTGTACTTGACCGCATGGACTTCCATACGACAAGCTTTCTCAGCCGCATAAGGCCATAGGCTCCTTGCCAGCCGCATGAGACTCCTTTTTTTTATAGCCACATGAACTTTCGTTCTTTCAGCCGTATAAATCATTCATATCGGCAGCAAGGAAATAAAGGCAGTATTGCATTTCCAGCCGCATGAACCTGATCCCCGCAGCCGCATATAACCCGTTTCCCCCTCAGCCGCATGTGGCCTTGGCATAATCTAGCCGTATGTACTTGTTCCATTCAGCCGCATAGGC
Source organism: Iris pallida (assembly GCA_029216955.1). NCBI lineage: Eukaryota > Viridiplantae > Streptophyta > Magnoliopsida > Asparagales > Iridaceae > Iris > Iris pallida. Next base: position 4,231,518 of record JANAVB010031815.1, read on the forward strand.
CATGGGACCCTCCGGCCGCATAAGCTTCTGTTTCGCAGCCGCATAAGACCCATCTTTCCACAGCTGTATAAGGCCTTGGCCTGACAAGCCGTATGGCCTTATTGATTTGTAGCCGCATATGCTCGCATTAACCTTGCCGCATAAGCTTGGGTCCTTTTTGCCGTATGAGATCCAAACACTTCTCGGCCGCATGAGCCCCTTTCTTTCTTGCTACTGCATGAGTCGTTCCCTTGCTCAGCCGCATATGACCCGTTCCCTTAGCCGCATAAGCTTACGCCTTCCCAGCTGCATGCGTCCTGCACTCCCTAGCTGCATGGGCCCACTCCTTCTCAGCCGCATGAACTTCTGAATCTTGAGCCGCATGAACTCAATTTTCTTAGCCGCATGGCTCCTTCCACAGTCTTGCACTTTTATTATTATTATATTAAAATATCTCAATTATGCTTATGCCATGTAAGTTTTGATATGTTTCATAAGCACGATAGTGGTCCGTCATGGCACACTCTTGACAAGTAAATCTGACATGATATGCTGTTATGACAGCCAGCATGACATGACAAGTAAGAATGACCTGGACACCATGGGCGATTGTGTTTGTACAAATAAATCAGTATTGTCTTGCATCATGTCTAGGATAGGGATCCCTGAGTACCACGATCAGGGATACCTACTACAATTGACTAAGGATAATAAACTCGAATAATCCAATAGTCATGAAAAGATTTTTCAGCTACAGGCAATTCCGTTATCTGGGCACATTAACGGACTTGTAGCCTACCGATGAGTAGGGCATAATTCCAGCACACAGTCATGTGGTGCACCCTTCATAAACAAACATTCGACCAGGATAGCCTAGATGGTCTGCAGGGCTTGTGGCTATTGGGATAATCTCATTGCATTTGCTAGTAACTAGGCCTGTGGTAACCCTAGTTAGTTAAAGTATCAAGCCGTACTCCTTGCTTGGCCGTGATTGATTGGATGGAGTCTAGCGCAGCTTAGTCTTGTCTTGATCCTGTACAAGAGTATGACAAGACATGATTACTTATGCTTGCCTTAACAATAACGATCAGGGGTCCAGTTCTGTTCAGGCAAAGGGTTACAACCCCTGTCCTTGTTTGGTTTAAGGGTTGTAACCTGACTCCCGGAGCGGTTCTGTGTCCTCTCTTCGTTTATTGTCTTATTGTGCCCCATGTCATGCTCGTCATATTTTACCTTATTTCAATAGCATAATTATCTATCCTGGCCTTAACAATAAAGATCAGGGGTCCAGTTCTGTTCAAGCGAAGGGTTACAACCCCGGTCCTTATTTGGTTTAAGGGTTGTAACCTGGCTCCCAGAGCGATTCTGTGTCCTCTCTTCATTTATTGTCTTATTACCTTATCAACCGTAATTGAGGCGGGTTTCGATTCAGGTGAAGGATTGCAACCCCGGTCCTTGTTTGGTTTAAGGATTACAGTCTGGCTACCTGAATGGTTTCCTCATGCTCAATTTATTATTGTTATCTCGATTATTATCAGTATCTTTTAATTATCTTTACTATTCATTTATGATATGCTGGTTTTAGTTTCTAAGTGAAGCCTCCTCTGTGGCACTTGCCCTTTCTGGGGTCTAACCCAGCTGGTTTTGTATGGCCAGATATCGGAGCAGCACCAGAGGATCTACCTGTCTTCCAGCCAGATGGTGACCACCATGCATAACCCGGGCAACGAGTGGGTTTCTTTTATTCTCCCACTTTATTGTAAACTTATTCTTTTGAGGCGTTTAACCGATGAACACGTGTTAGCTCGGTTGCACCTTTATTTACTGTCTGCCTACGGGCTGTAACATGATTGGCAAATCCTAGGGTTGATTATGTATGACTAAACTCTTGCTAGTCCTCTCATTTTGAAATGACTATATTCATGATTAGCTGAATATGTAATGTTTAGGACGGCTTACTATTGTATATTTGGTGATCTTACATCTTGTAACTTTACTTGCTTGAGATTGAGACATTTAGGCTTGTTAGAGACCATAGGAGACTGATGGATTGTAGTTAAACCCTCATATATCTAGACAGCCGTGACCGTATGGTGAGATGGATTCCGTTTCATTATACGTAGCTGGCTATGTATGCCTCCGGTCTCCAGTATTCTGGTTCTGGGACATGACATGGTTTAAGTGGTGGCCCATGCAGGTCTTGTAAATCAAGATATGTGAGGGTTTACCGAATAAATGTCTCAATCAGTACTCACCCTTGATCTCTGTTCGTATCCTCTGAATCCCTAAAATTCTTGTCCTGATCACATGCTTATATCTTTGATCTGTCCTGGCCCTTCCTTATTGTTTCCTATGTCATCTTCTTCAGCGGCATTGTACCTGGCCCTACCGATCAGCGAGGCGGAGCACCTCCCGTGGATCAACAACAACTTGGAGATCAAGCCCAGCATCCAGGAGTAGCTTTCAGAGTCGTGCCTACTGGAGGTCAAGAGCTACCAGTTCAGCCAGTTCAGCCTGCAGAACCTGATAATGGCACTTTGGTGGGACTCATCAAGACCTTGATAGCTTCCAAAGATCGTCGAGGAGATGCCTTGCACCAGGCAGTGACAGATGCTCTGACCAGAGGAGGTCATCAGGGTAACAAAGCAACCAACAGCTTCAAGCGCTTGAACCCTCTCTTCTTCGGCGGCAACGAGGATGCTATTGCCACATATGCATGGCTTCCGGATACAGAGGTGATTCTAGAAGCAGCCAGGACTCCGGAAGGTGAGAAGGTGGCCGTAGTGTGCCTGCAGCTATTGGATCTTGCCCGCAGCTGGTGGGCGTCGCAGGCCATTGGATTAGTGGCACCCATTGCTTGGGCAATATTCAGGGAGAGATTCCAGACCAAGTACTTCGATGCTGTAGCTCGGTACGATCTACAGACAAGGTTCACCAATCTGAAGCAAATGGGCAGGACGGTCGATGGATATACGGGCGAGTTTTCGAGACTCGGTCGGTTTGCTTCCACCTTGGTAGCGACCGAGTTCGATAAAGCCCAGTGGTTCAAGCAGGGGCTCCATCTAGAGATTTTATTGGCCGTGGAGCAGTTTGAGCATCAGACTTTTGATGCGGTATTGCGAGCAGCCCGAAGGCATGAGTATACCTCCCAGAGGATCGTGGATAGGACCGAAGGTCGGAAGCGATCCCATGGCCAGATGAATCAGTCTTCAGTACCAGCCCCGGCAGCGAGGGCTTTAACCATTGGAGCTCCAAGGTAGGCGGCCTCAGTGACATCGATTCAGTATTCAACCCCGACGCACCCTCAGCAGCAGAAGCAGAAGCAGTCTTCCGCAGTAGGATGTTCACACTGCAGGAAGCCAGGGCATGTGGTATCAGAGTGTCACAGAGCACAGGGGTTGTGCTTGGTTTGTGGTGCCCCAGACCACAGGGTTTGGAACCGCCCGAACAGGAGGAGTTCATTAGCCTTCTCTAGTCCTTCAGTTAGAAGACCAGTACCAGTCCAGCAGCAGTACCCGTTCTCGAGGCTATTGCCGATGCAGGCCCAGGCATTCCAGCAGCAGAGACCGCAGTAGTATGCCCAAGCCCAAGCCCAAGCCCTGATCCAGAGCAGGCAGAGAAGTTTTCAGTAGAGGGAACCCACACCCAGAGGGCATGGTCAAGTGCTGGCTTTGACCATAGGAGAAGAAGGATTGGCACCAGGAGAGGTAGTGGCAGGTACTATTCTCGTTAGCACCTTTCTAGCTTCAGTATTATTAGATTATGTTCCTCGTATTCATTTATGTCTGCACGATTTGCGACACGGATAGGACTGAAGCCCGAGTCATTATCAGTAAGGCTCAATATACTTACTGGTAACGGACTTGTAAGAGTAGATAGAGTGTTTTCCTCGTGTCGGATCGTAGTTAGCGGTAGAGAATTCCTCGCTAGATTGATAGAGTTCCCGATGGCCGATTATGATGTTGTCCTAGGGATGGATTGGTTGAGAGATCAGTATTCTAGAATAGACTGTCACATCGACAGGGTTATTTTCAGCATCCCAGTCGAGCCAAAGTTTTTTTTTTCCCGAGGTGAAGTGGAACCTTCTCCTCCAGCATTGCGGATGGCAGTAGCCTTAGTGTAGTTACCCCAAATAGTCGAGGAGTTTCCAGATATTTTCCCAGAAGAGCTTCCACGGATGCCGCCAGAGCGAGAGATCGAGTTTACTATCGACTTGATTCCCGGATCAGCCCTAGTGTCAGAAAGAGTCTATAGGATGGCGCCCTCAGAGTTAGAGATATTGTACAAGATGATTGAAGAACTCAGAACCAAGGAATTCATTCGTGCTAGTGGATCACCTTGGGGAGCCCCAATGCTTCTTGTGAAAAGAAAGGATGGTACGTCCAGATTATGTGTAGATTATCGTACCTTGAACTCAGTGACAATCAAGAACATATACCCTCTTCCGAGGATAGATTACTTGTTTGATCAATTTAAGGAGGCAGCAGTATTCTCGAAGATCGACTTACGATCAGGATACCATCAGATCAGAGTCAGAGAGCAGGACATCTCGAAGACAGCATTCCAATCTCGGTATGGACCTTGGGAGTTCCTTGTGATGCCATTTGGATCAACCAATACGTCGGCCGTGTTTATAGACCTCATGAATCGTATCTTCATGACTTACTTGGATTAGTTCGTGATTGTGTTCCTAGACGACATCCTGGTCTACAGCAAGAGTGAGATGGAGCATGAGCAGCATCTCAGAGTTGTTCTTCAGATTCTTAGAGAGCACTAGTTATATGCTAAGTTTAGTAAATGCGAGTTCTGGCTCGATCGTATTTCGTACTTGGGTCATATCATCACAAGAGGAGGAGTGGAAGTGGATCCCCAGAAGATCGTGGCTATTAAGACGTGGCCAGTACCCAGCACAGTTGCAGAAGTTCACAGTTTCCTTGGCCTAGACGGCTACTACCGGCGATTTGTTTCAGACTTTGCTCGAATTTTGGCGCCATTGACCCAGTTGACCCGCAAGGATGTACGATTTGCTTGGACAGCCGAGTGCCAGGATTCTTTTGAGAAGTTGAAGCGAGGCTTGATGACGGCACCCATTCTCATGCTTCTAGATGGAACCGGGGGATTCTCAGTGTATTGTGATGCTTCATACTGAGGTTTAGGATGTGTTCTGATGCAGCATGGGAAGGTAATAGCTTATGCGTCACGATAACTTCGTGATCATGAGAGGCATTACCCGACCCATGACTTGGAGCTGGCAGCCGTAGTGTTTGCACTTAAGTTATGGAGACACTACTTGTATGGAGATAGGATGGAGATTTTCACCGACCATAAGAGCCTGAAGTATGTTTTCACTCAGAAGGATCTTAACATGCGTCAGAGAAGGTAGCTAGAGCTACTTGTGGATTATGATGTCAACTTGCAGTATCATCCCGGGAAGGCTAATGTCGTTGCAGACGCATTGAGCAGGAGAGCCGAAGTTTATTTCCTTACGTCGCAGCTAGAGTTATTATCAGATCTTCAGAAGATGGATATAGAAGTTATCCTTCCTACCAGTGTGGCAGTGGCGGCCAGTATGCAAGTTCAGTCCACTATAGTTGCGAGGATTCGGATGGCACAGTCAGCAGATTCCAAGCTTCAGCGGCTCAGAGCAGAGTGCGAGGCAGGATGCAGGCCAGAGTTATGTATCCATGAGGACGGTACACTTCGACATGGGAAGCGTCTTTGTGTGCCCAGTGGAGATATCAGGCAGGAGATCATGGCAGAGGCTCACAGCTCGCAGTATTCCATTTATCCCGGTGGTACGAAGATATACCGCGATATTCTTCAGCACTTTTGGTGGAATGGCATGAAGAGGGAGATAGCCTAGTTTGTCTCACGATGTTTGGTTTGCCAACAGGTTAAAGCTGAACATCAGAGGCCAGTTGGACTTATTCAGCCCTTGCCAATTCCGAAATAGAAGTGGGAGCACATAACCATGGGTTTCGTGACTGCGCAGCGGCCTTCTGAATTCTCTTCTGGTCATGGAGAGGAATTCTTCAGCTCTTGATCGATGATGATGGTGGGGACCTTGGAGAGGAATTTGCCGTCTTTGATGATAGCCTCTTTAGTGAAGAGGGACGAGAAGAACTGCGCAGCGGCCTCTTGAATGCTCTTCTAGTCATGCAGCTGAATGTCGTTATCGTCCAAGATGCGGTGGAGTTTGAGCTGTTGTATACGCCCCTTGACACATGCGTGGAAGAAGCCAGAGTTGCGATCCCCTTCCAGGTCCCAGGCTAGTCTGGCTTTTTGTTTCTAGAATTTCGTCTCGACCTTCAGGCGACACTTGAGAATAGCTCTGGCAAGGTTGAGCGAAACCCGCACCTCCGGAGTGTTAGCAAATGCGTACCGGGTTTCCGCTCTGGTGACATCATCCTTCGCAGTGCTGATCGCCTAGAAGATGTTACCAAATGCGGCCTTGCTCCAGGAGGAAAGTGCCTTGCTGGTAGCTCTAAGTTTGGCCGCCACTCTAACCAGGAGGTCGGGATCATGAGAGGAGCTCCAGGAAGCGGTCATGACTGGAATGAACTGAGGGTGATGTCTCCAAAATTCAAAAAACGGAATAGGTTTTTGATGTGCTAGGAATTACTGCTGGTCTCGATGAGGAGAGGGGAATGATCTGATTCCATGGAGTTTAGGTGAGAAAGGTTGGATATGATGCCCATATCAGCCCAGAGACCGTTAATCAGAGCACGATCGAGACGGGAGTATTGCCGGTGATGGCCTTCCTATATGTTGCACCAAGTGAAAGCGTTGCCGAAAAAGGGGAGATGATTGAGTCGGGCATTGAAAATAAAGTTGTTGAATTCTTTCATGGCCAGGAGGGGGCGGGCGTCCCCCAGACTTCTCTGAGCTGCAAGAAATCATATTGAAGTCGCCGAGGCAAATCCACGAGAGGTTGTTGGAAGGAAGGTGAGCGGCATACAGTTGATCCCAGAGTAGCCTACGCTCAGGAGTGTCGCAGCTGTCGTGGACTGCGGAGAGAAGAGCTCGGGATCGCAGCTCCGGATGCTCCACCCAGCACGAAAGAGCCTGTCTGGAGTCCTGAACGAGGCCGAACTTAATTCCAGCAGTGAAGAAGATCCAGATATCGTGGCATCCGGCTATGGCCGCCGCGAATCCGAGACTGAGTTGGATGCCTTTGAGTCTTTTCTGAAGGATTTTGGGTTCAATGACCACTAGGATGTCGATTCGGTAGGTTTTCGCAAGGCTGATGATTTTGTTCAGCGTCAGTTTATTCGCTAGCCCTCTCACGTTCCTTGAAAGGATATTAAGCATTAAGGAGGGGAAGGGGATCTAGGTTGTGGAGCTTCGCGGCTAACCTCCTGGTCCTTGCCGGATGCGGTCCTTGTTTGTTCTTATTCTTCTTCATGTGAGGTTTGTTGGTGTTATTGACGATGTCACTAGGGGGATCCGATGCCGTCCCTGTGAGGACAGCTGGACTGCTCCTGGTGACTTATGTCCGAGTGTAGGCGGCTGCATCTTCAGATCCATCTGAATTTGCGAGGGCGCTCATGGGATTATCGGGATCCAAGAATCCTACTTCCTCAGCTTGTCTGGGTCTGTCTGTGCTCTCTTGATCCAATGGGAGTTGAAAGGCTATGCCGGTGTCTGGGGAGGTTGGTTGGGTGGTGATAACGGTCTCTGGATCTGTGTAAAACGTGGCTTTGGATCCCCCCTTGGGACTCTGAGCCTTTGTGGTAGGAGCATTGGTTGTGACGAGTAACAATCTGCTGGAAGGTATGGTGGTTAGACCTAGCTGCTGGATCTCTGCGCTGAAGTATGGTGACAGCAGTGGGAGGGTTTGCTTGTGCTTCTTCTTAGTTGGTGATGTCTGTCATGCTCAGGGCTTCAAATCTATTAGTGGTGGAGAACGAGTTGGATTTTAGTGAGGTAGGAATGCCATGTGTGTGGGGAGGGGGGAGAGGTGGCAGCTCGAGTTATGTCTGTACTATCTTCGAATCTGAGGTGTGAGTTTGAGGGTGGTTTGGATTGTGGCTACTCCTGCTGTTATTTCTGCGAGTTTATGTCCTTGTGGCCGATTTGTTTTTTTGTCTCAACTCTGGGTGAGCTTTGAAGCAGAATTTAGTGAGGTGACCTCTGGTGTGACAATGATTGCAAAATAGGACATTGTTGTCATAGATGAGGGGTTGGATATGGGTTTTCTGCCCTAGTTCAATGTTAATGAAGTTGGGCAGTTTTTTAGAGATGTCTAGTTTCATGCAGATTCTAGCGTAGTTGGCTATGGTGAGATTCCTGGTTTCATCTGCCATGGCCATAAAAATACCAAACGAGTTGACAATCCTTTTGAGAGCTGTGGGGATGAAGCATATCAGGTTGGGTTGGGTAGTGTAACCCATGCTGCCACTATGGGCGAGTCTTCTCGAGGGTTGAGGGTCTGCGACCATCTGACTACTGTCATAGTTTTGGAGTCCACCTTGCTGGTGCAATGGATTAGAGAAATCCTTTCGTCTACTTCCGCAGAGAGATGCAACAGAATGCTTTTGGGATCCAAGGGAGCGACTCTGTACGCTGATTTGAATCGCCATTTGACAATGTGTTCTTGGACTCTGGCCAGTTTGGGGCATCCCAATGAGAATTGTAGTACGAAGGTGAAGGAAAACCTCTGGTGCAGGAAGGTCATGTCAGTATCGGAGAAGTAGATCGATAAGGGTTGTCCCTCTGAGGGCGGGGGATATTCAATCTCAGGGAATGGGACATCCGGAAGGATCGAACGCTGCTGGCTAGCACGATCGGGCCTCACCATGTCGGCGAATAAGACTGGAGGGGAGGATCCGGAAGAAGCAACCGCTCGAATAGGAGGATAGGGGGGACCAACTGGGGAGGGAGAATGCCTAGCAATGCCTGAAGACGGAGGCGGGAACTCAGGGGCTCTGAAACCTATATATATATATATATATATATATATATATATATATATATATATATATATATATATGTCACAACCCGCACCCACCGCGAGGGTACGAGTACGTAACAGCGCCCAGCCTACGCCATAGTGTCGGCGGTAAAACGCTGTTCTAGGTCATTAACTATACTAACACAATATAGAATAATCTCCAACTGGAGGCTAATCACAGAAGGTACAACTCAATCACAACTAGAGATAGAATATGGCACGATAAAATAGATAAGAAAATCCTCAACTGAGGTACAACAGAATGATATAACATAAGTCTCAACATCTACCAGTCTCAACATCTCTAAAATATACAACTCTGAAATCAAGGACACCAGCTAAACATGAAAAGAAGAACAGTCTAAGCTATCTATACTATGCAAGGTATCATCCTCAGCAGCTGCCTGAACCTCCCCAAGGGTCCAGGTCGCGAGTGTCATCTAGGCAAGCTCCAAAGTAAGGGGTGCAAGGTTCCTCATCATCCTCTGTAAAAATTTTAAAAGGTCCAGTCAGGACGAGAGCGAGTACAATACATCTCACGCAGATCATAACAGGTTAGAGAATATAAACATGCAAGAGAGTACGATACATGAAACTGAAAGAAAGTACATGATGTAAACAGATAGAGAACTGTAATAGAAATATCTACTATAAGTAGAGAGCTACCAATGACTAGTGATTTAGAGTACAAAGTCGACATGTGAACGGCTGGATTTGCACATGACTATACTAAAGAGGCGCACATGGCTATACTACTTTGGAATTATTCACATGGCTATTTATACTCCCCTATACCCCAACCAATACACAAGGATCCAGACAAGTTATGTTACGTACATGGTTTTCACATAAAGCCCATAAATGGGTGCACATGAAGTATACATGAGAGCTCATACATGAGTGCACATGAAGTTCACATGGGGGGCCCATAAATGGGTGCACATGAAATTCACATGAAGGCTCATAAATGAGTGCACATGAAGTATAGGTTATACATGAGATACATGGGAAACATGACTGAACATGAGAGCACATGAGAGTACACGAGCATGCATGAACGAGCATGAAGCACATGAGAAACATGAATAACATGAGAGCGAGGAATACATGATGTACATGAAACACATGGCATGATGTATCCGATACTCCCGAGGGGGATAACATCTCAATGTAGGGATCCATATAGTACCAATCCGTGATAATATCGTGACAGCATCAAACAAGGTAAACTAGAGCAGGAATATAATTCTAAGCAAGTTATGAAATGATCAGAGAATGTACTCGCCTGGTATCTGATTGTCTGAAGTAAATGTACTGTCCGAGATGAGGTACATGACTCCCAGTTGGAGCAACACAAGTCAAGATGTATACAGGGGATGATAAATGTAATCTACAATGCATCTGCATGCTGTCTAGGTCGAACTAGGCCAAAGTCAACTCTTGGTCAACTCTAGTCAACTACACTAGTCAAACTAGGTCAACTAGGTCAAGACTTACTCAAACAAGTCTAATAAGTCTCACTAGGCCTAACCAAGCCTAGTCTAGCAATCACACACCAATCACAAGGATATACAAGCCAAACACAAGCCATCACATTCAATAATATACATAAGACGCTACAAGAAAAAACCCTTTTTACAACATTGAAAAAACGTTGTAAAAGGTCTTTTACGATGTTCAATAGAAGGTCGTTATATCCAGGGTTGTAAAAGGAGGGGGGGTATCTTCCACAATGTTCATTTGAACATTGTAAAAATGTTGTAGAAGTTCTTCTCATAACAGTTTATAAACATTGTTGAAATTTCTAAAATCTGACCAAAACTTTTCTACGACATTTTTTAAATATTGTAAACAATACTTTTAAAACAAATTGCACATGTTGTAAATATAATTTCAACAACATTATGCAACTGTGGTAAAAATAATATCTACCACGTTCAGTAAACATTGTACATATATTTTATACAATATTGTACAAATATTGTAAAAAAGTTTATACAACTTTTACAAAATGTTGTATATTTTATTCAATCATGTTTGCCTAACATTGTAATAAATATTTGTATGTTGTAATTATAATATCAACAATAATTTAAAATTATTGTAAATAAATTTTACAATATTTAGAAACGTTGTTAAAATATTATCTTACAACAGTTTTGGCACGTTGTTAATAAAAAGAGTTTATACAACTTCTACAAAATGTTGTATATTTTATTCAATCATGTTTTCCAAACATTGTAATAAATATTTGTATGTTGTAATTATAATGTCAACAATAATTTAAAAATATTGTAAATAAATTTTACAATGTTTTGAAATGTTGTCAAAATATTATTTTACAACAGTGTTGAAACGTTGTTGAATATGTTTCCATTTTAAAAAAATACAATTTACAAATAAAAATATATTGAATCCAATTATAATACTAATACAAATACAAATACACAAATACAAATACATTATTCTAATTTTCGCTCCTGTTGTCGTTGTTGTTGTTGCTATCGCTATTGCTCTTACTACCATTGTTAGTATTGCTACCGTTGTTGTTGCTACTGCTGCTCTTGTTGAATTTATTGTGTTTTCACTTTCTCAGAAAATTTTGAAATCACTTTTAATCCCCATCTACCAATCCCTCTTTGTTTTCTTGTTGAGTTCCTCATTGACACCAACTTTCAGCTAGTAGTAGTGCAACTGCCAAGATCGCCCTTCGGACCTATAGGCATAAGTTATAGGAACTTTTTACTAATACACAAAAATGTCGACAAAGTAAACTAACTCAAACAGTAAATGAATGGAGATATAAAGAGCAATGACATCTGGTACAAGTACAAAGTTTCCAATGCCTAATCTTGAGAGCATTATTCATAGTTAATAATGCAAGAATAAGGGTTCAAGATCCATGGAGACACATTTGTAAGGCGTGTTTTCTGTGGCTGGCACACATGCGTTAGGGGCCAATCTAAACAAGTAAAATAAGTTGTCGTATCAGCATCCTATCCGAAATTCTACTATCAAAAAACTTATCCTAGCTGACATGTTTTTCACGGTAAGTTTGTTAAAACCGCACCGACGCTGGTGGCTAGGAACATTAACACTACACCAAAACACCTATATTCCAACGGTCTAAACATGTTACAAAAATTAATTATAACGGGTAAATTCTGTGAGTATATAGGCGTGGGTAATATTACTAACTACCCTTCTAACGGACATGCCTGTTAGTATTTCAAGCTTTCTAACGGCTTTAGCCGTTAGTAATTATTTTTCTAACAGGCATATAAATATATGTAGATATGAATACTAACGGGCTATGGCCGTTGGAATATTTTAAAATATATATAAAAAAACAATTTTAGAATTTAATACTAACGGGACTGGGTCGTTAGTATTTTTTAAAAAAATGGAAAAAAAAATTAATTTTAGAATTACTAACACGAGAGTAATTCAAATTATTTGTTTTACCTATATTTCAATAAAATGTGCACCTGCCTCACAACTTGCACCTGCAGGTTGCTCCAGTATATGCAAATTTGATGTCTCATATGCACATTTTAGACCAGAAAGCCAGATGTTTGAACTACTTTTATCAAACCTAACATACAATGGCTTTGAACTCACGAAGAAAGACGACGAAAACACAACTAAGGAAAGTTAATGCGAGATGAGGAATACGAAAACACAACTAAAGAAAGGGCAATCAAGACCTACCAGATTCTCATCAGATCCTTCTATATGAAACAACATGACACCCATACCCTTTCTTCTATCAATCTCTGCCAGCTCAACAAAGAAAATTGAAGGAAAATGTCAATGAGGAATATGAAAACAAAATCTACATATTGATCTCTGTTTTAAGCTCATGCAACCAGAAATCAAAATATTTTAGCTATAGAAATCAGATGTGATCTGAAATAAAATGAAATCATATATTTTGTTTCTTCACTGGAAACTTGTATCTGGTATGAATTCCTCATTAAAAAAAACTCACTTAGGGCTGTAAAATGGAGATGGTCCAAATTCATTTCATGGATGACTACAGCTGTAGTATCTGATGGGTTCATGATAGGAATCTGAATCTTTAACTCATTTCATCCAGTATTTGTGTATAATACAGTTGATTGTACTACAAAACACCTCAATGAGAGCCAGCTCATGTGAGATATAGGTGCATGGAGTTCAATAAAAATATAAAACAAAATGAAGTTTAATGACATTGACATTAATTTCAAATGATTCTAAGCTTTGAGACACAAAAAGTGCTATGTTTTTTGGATAGCTGATCAACAAACTAACAGTTACACTTCAGTGCCCTTCAACTAGAGGCACTAAGCAAAACATATTGACCTTCAAAACAAAGACCACAGTGAAACATTTATGATTTTTTTTTAATACAGATAGTGAGTAGCTCTAAAATTTAAAACCAGAAAAGGGAGAACTTTTACCTCTTCGATCTATACACACCACACAAAACCATTGAACTGGATGCCCTTCCAAATTGTGCCAAGAGGAGACTTTGCCAGCTTTCCAAACCAGGTGAAACCTCCTTATCCATAGGAACATTGGATAGTTCCACGTACAAAGTACAAACAGCAGCTTCCATGTACAATATACAAACAGCAGCTTCCACGTATAATGTTTTCCAGGTTCCTCCTAAATATGCACTCTGGATGCTCCAATTTTGACTTGTAACAGCTATTTGATTATTGTCTATTACTAGCTCTGAGTGCTTGCAACCTGGAAATAACAAGACTATGGTTGTGTTATTATGAACATGGAATGTCAAGCAACAGCTTCAATTTTCCATGAACTTGAAAGTTAGATGAAACTGGAAAAGAGAAACAACGAGCAAACCTCAAAATTCGAGGATCTACTAGGCTGCTACTGCTGCTTCTACGATGCACATGCTTCCTCTCACTCCCACGTAAAGACTTGTTCTTGGTGTAATTATGCATGTTGTAATCTTTCTTGGTCGTGTGATGGTAGTGCCGGTGATGGCCCTTCACTGTATGTGACGAAGAGGTTATAGGCGGGTCATAAACTTCAGGTGCCCATTTCACACTCAACTTTGTACTAAGACGTTCCCCTTGTTTCTCCCGGCTTCGTTCGAAGGCAGAGATGAGCTTCTTGGCCTACATATGGAAACAGGAGAAACATTAAGGTCTATTTTGGATATGATCTCCACCTACATGCTAGTGTAAGTTCAATGTTGCATTGTGCCAAATGCAAAATTCTAGCCAAACCATGATCCAGCAAATTAAGTATAATAAATAGACCATTACTGGAGAATGAACTGCTACAAAAGTTTGCTTTTTGTTGTAGTTTGAAAAGGTTAAATTGCATGAACAAAAAGTCTGATAAGGTTATAACAGGGACAAAAAATTGAGTATAAACTTGGGAGCAGAAGATATATCAAAGAAATATGGAGCAAAAACTTCTAAGACAACAATTTAAAAAGATTAAGAATCAAGGAAAATTGTATATTTACGTAAACGGGAACATGCTAAACCTAAGCATATCCCCATTTAATAAACCAAAGCTCAAAATTGAATAGGAAAAAACATGTTGAACTTACAGGCAGATGGGATGCAGTTGCAGGAGGCTCCATGGAGAGTTTGCCCTCCATACCGCATGCCAATTCCTCAATTGCATCCAAAGTTAAAGGGTAAGGTTGCACCACACTGGAACAAAGAACAATCTCATGCATGTTTGGGCCATCCAGCATACAGGTGTCCAAGAGAAGAGGCTCTGTCTCCTGACGATTGCAGTTCTCATCCTGATCTAGTGCTAGATTGCTGACACATAGAGGTCCAAGATTATCATGAACATGCAGGACTTCAGAAAGTGAGGCCCTAAAGCAATAAAGATTCTGTGGACATCAACAAACCAAAATGACAACTTACTCAAGAACCTGTCCGCAAAAGGATTGAAAAACTAGTGAAGTAGACATACTCCTTTTGATTGCATTTATGATAACATCACAATGATGTATTTAACCACGTAATGGCGTACTGAGATATATAACAAGCTTCCTAGAAAGAAAACATAATACACCTGATGAAATAGTTACCTCTGGTTCAAAGACATCTCCAGTAGTATTCTGTGCAATTCCTTCAAGTATTAAAGAGGATATAGTCGAAGAAAACTATTTAGCATTTTCAGGAGGATTTATCTTCTTTCCACCAGCACAAGCCTCCACAACTGTCATCTATAACATTAGTTAAAAGTCAATTTTTGGCAAATAAATTTGTATATCTGGAATAGTCATATAGTGTGATAAAATAAATCTGCTCTGCAAATATTGGAAAAAAATCATCTATTTCAAACTGTTCTAGTAAATGGACCTTTAAGATATTTCATGTTAGATACCTGATTCAAAGTCAGTGTTCCAGTCTTATCACTGCAGATTGTTGTTGCTGATCCCATAGTTTCACAAGCAGAAAGCCTTCGCACCTGAGGCAACGCTTTATTGTCATCAGTATTTCTTCTATTAGAAAGAAACATAATTATATTACTAAATGATACATGCCAGGGGCCTTATCTGCCATCATTTTTCGCATCGAGTATGCAAGGCTGAGAAAACAAAATGATAAGCATAAGTTCATAGATATAATAAGGGACAAAAGTATACAATAGAGAAAAAATGAATCTATGGCATCATCATGCTTTAGTAGCTCAAGAATGTAGGATTTAAAGAATCATAACTAAACAACGAGTGAAAATAAATCCAAGCAAAATTCTCAATATACAATATCCAAGCAAAATACTCAATATACTACTCCAAACAACAAGTTCAAACGTATCCATACAAAATACTCAATATACTGCTAAGAATGAAATACTCAATGTAATCCTTGGGGACCCTTGCTAGCTGTGTTGCATGGATATAGATACATGTAAGGACACAACATGATACAAATAAGTGTTACCCAATAAAGAGACAAGATTCCAAGCTTAAATAATATGGAGGTACAAGTTTAGTATATAATAAGGAGACAAGATTTTAGTACATACTTTACGTTTACAATTTCTAAATTAACATTTTGCACCCTTAAAGTTTTGACATATTATTCTAGGCTTATATCTCACATGGTTTTGGATTAGTCTCCACCAAATCAAAATGAAACTATATTCCAAAGTTAGGCAACTTGTCAAACATATCAGTCACTATACCTGCTTGGAGCTCAAAATGGTATATATATATATATATATATATATATATATATATATATATATATATATATATATATATATATATATATATATATATATATATATATATATATATATATATATATTTTAATTATATATATATATATATATATTTTAATTATATATATATATATATATATATATATATATATATATATATATATATATATATAATTTTATATACCATTTTGAGCTCCAAGCAGGTATAGTGACTGATATGTTTGACAAGTTGCCTAATATATATATATATATATATATATAAAATTAAATATATATATATATATATATATATATATATATATATATATATATATATATATATATATATATATATATATAATATATATATATATATATCATTTTTTGTATTTATAGTCGATGTATGTGATATATCAAGAAGGCAGAGTTGGAAGCATGGACGTTCTACCATGGTCCTCCCAAGGAAGTCGGTAGGGGACATTCCAAGGGACTTTGTATTGGAGATGGAGAGAATTGTCAGTTATATCCCGAAAACATGAAACATCACTAGATATCCCGACCCCTTGAAATTATATATAAAATGAAATGGAAAAGGATCAATCCAAAACCGCTAGAAATCCCGAAAACTGTCAAAACTCATACTCTTGGAAATGTCCGAAAGAGTTCTGTAACCTTGTTCCAATCTAATTCGACAACTTTTAACCAAATAATAAGAATTATGAGTCAAAAAGGATTTACCAAGAACTGTCTAGGATCAGCTGCACAAAGGAGTACTCATGGAACACTGGCAAGTTGTATCCTCCATCCCCCTTCTCCTCACTCTCTAACAAATCAAGCAGAAAAAGACAATAAATATTGAAAAATCAGAAAGTATTAAAGAATTAATTACTAAATTTGTAATCCAAGCTTGGCCATGCAAGAAAGCATAGCTATTTGAAGATCAATGAATCAAATAACAAACAAATGATGTCGTGTATATATATGAGTAAGCTTGTTTACTTGTGGCTTTCTTCAACTGAATTCAATCAAAAGGCATGAGAAAGTTTTTGAGTGAAAGGACTATGTTACTTCTTCACACATGCTTATGCTTTCTTTACTGCTTATTTTTCTTTCTATTATTTATATACAATATGTCTATAGTCAGTTGAGAGGGGCCATGCAAGAAATATGAGCACAGACCACAGAGATAGTTTGGAAAGCAACCAACTCAAAACCATTAACAGTGGCACATATTCGATATATTCAAGAAAAAAATTATCTATTAGGAACAAATTAGGATGTTTTTTAAATCCTAAATTAAAATTAGGGGGAAATTAGGGGTTTAGAGTAGGAGTTCACCGGAGGGACTTTCTGTGAGGAGGATGCTTGTGGTCGCCGGAGTCGGAGACGCATCGTCGGGACTGGAGGCAGGATTGTTGACGTCGAAATAGATTTTGAAGGAGCGACGAGAGGCGGCACCCAATCGAACCCTAACATATTCTGCATAATCCTTGAAGAGCGGCGAGACGCAGCACCTCACCATCGCCTCAATGACGCCCGAAATCGACGGGACCACCGGACGAAGTTAAGGAGGTTTCGTCGCCGTAGGAGTCGATCATGGCGGCGAGGGTGCGGTAGGAGGTAGGCGGAGCGGAGGAGATTGGGGGTTAGGTTTAGGGTTTGCAGCTAGGGTTTGGATTAGTAAGTTTTGGTGGAGAATTTAGGGAGGAGTAGGTTTTGGTGACGCGATAGGAGATGAGGGAGAGGCTGATGATTTTTCAAGTCCGGTGGCTGTGGTAGGAGTGGTAGGAGGGAAAGAGGAGGAGATGAGGGAGAGAGCTATAGGAAAAGTTTAGGAGGGAGGAAATATTTTAGAAGGGGAAAAAATATTTGGAGAGGAAAAAGTGGCGCACAACAGAAAAAAAAAAATTATACCTACTTTCTATTTCCGCTGACCAAGTCCAACAAATATTTATATTTATTAAATTATTATTATTTTATTAAATTTATTTAGTATAAAAATATTTTATTATTAGTGACGGAAAAAGGAGTACCAAATATTTATCTCAAAGCAACTAAAATATTTAGTGCGTTTTTTTTAATGATCAAAAATTCTAAATAATTTCTCATAAATTTGGAATCACTATAAACCCTAAATAAAATAAAGAAATGAAGGCATGAGTAACCTCTAATTGAGACAGAGAATAGAAAAAGAAGAAAACGTGAGAGAGAATACATACTAGTTGTATTCGGTTTCTAGATTCGGTTTTGGATTCGGATTCGGATTAGAATTAATACATACATGATCGTTCTCTATATTAAATACGGCTTAGAATGGTTAAAAATGTGTTTTCCAAATAGTATATATATTTCACTTATTAATACATAAAATTTTAAAAATAACTATTGTATATGTTTTCTTCTTATGTAGTTGTTGAAAATTTTTTAAAAATAACATGAAAATATAATAATATGTTCAACATTAAAATTATATTTAAACTAATTGCATCGTATTATCTAATTAAGCACGTACCAAAGATTCAAACAGTATATTTATAATAAATCATAATTAAAATATATTTAAATTATATTTAGAATATTATAATACAAAGTAAATCTTTATCTATTTTATAAAATAATATCATAGATTATTTTTATACTTGCAATGTACCTAAACTATTAGTGTCAGTCTTTTTTTTATACTTTAGGTAAATTATTGTTTTGCTAGACGAAAAGAGATCATAGGGCTGCAAATGAGCCAAGCCGTTTGCGAGCTGCTCGAAGATCGGCTCGATAAAAGCTCGTTTGAGCTCGGTTCATTTAGTAAACAAGCTGAGCTCAAGCTTTATTTTTAAGCTCGTTTAATAAACGAGCCAAGCTCAAGCTTAGAAGTACTCGGCTCTTTTGAGCTCGCGAGCTGGCTCGTTGATGAGCTTGCGAGCTGACTCGTTTAGAAGCTCCTTTAGGAGCTTGTTTAGAAGCTCGTTTGTACTTTGTTGAATTCTAAATATATGCATATTTGTGTGCATTATACATTTATATGTCCTTTAATAATTAATATTAAGGAACTTTTTAATTAAATTTTAATAACTAAATTGTTAATATTACAGGTACTTGAATTCAAACCTAACTAAATTGAAATCGAGCTCGATAAGCTTGAAATCAAGCTTAATGAGCTTGAAATAAAGTTGAACGAGCTTGAAAACAAGCTTAACAACCTTTATTTTCATCTTATCAAGCTTGCTTATCAAGCTTGAATCAAGCTTGCTTATCAAGCCAAGCTCGAGCTCAAACCAAGCCAAGCTCAAGCTTAATATAAACAAGCTCGAGCCAAGCTCAAGCTCTAAAATAAAAAATTTATCAAGCTCGAGCTTAAGCTCGATTAATTCTAGTCAAGTCAAGCTCAAGCTTACAAAAGCTTGGCTCGGCTTGGCTCGTTTGCAGCCCTAAGAGATCATATCCAACACGGACACCATTTTGGCCCGAAATTACCTTTTTACCCCTGTGTCCAAATTGGACTTATGGATAGTCTATCCTAGCTAATTTGATCATTCTGGACACGTGGCGATGGTTGTTTCACCATCCGACAACATCTGTAGGTTTTCATCCTATTATTATAATTCTTCTCTTTTATTCGTATTTTAGATCCTTGTATCGGAATTAAGATCCATCAATTTCAGTGATTTTACAACCACTAAAATTGAATGTGTTGACCCTGTAGATGTTTATAGAGACTGGCCTTGACCCTGTTTGACCATGGTTGACTGCTTTGACTGAACGTCGAAGTCGAGTCAACATTCGACCTAGTTTAACCTAGAGTTGACCAGAGTTGACTAGGGTTGACCAGTTGACCAAAAGTCAATTGTAAGTCAACTTTTGACCCATTTGACCTAGTTTGACTTGGTTTGACTTCCTGTGACCTAGTTAGACCTATTCGGGTGCGGGTCGTGACAATCATCAATAGGTTTTAATTGTATAAGAGGGAAAGATGCTGAATTGGCAGCTGTCATTTGTTGAAATTACAAGAGGTAGCTACCAATGTTGGACTTAAAATTTGAAGTCCTGAGACAAACTATAATACCATGTTTGGTACGCAGTATTTTTTTTATTCCCGAAAAAATTTAGGGTGGAAATCTATTACCATGTTTGTTTGGGCTATGAAAAATTTATTCCCGGGAGTTAAAATACCTGGGTAAATAGTTTATCCATAAAACATGGGAATCGGGAATCCTATCCCTTAAGAATAGTGGGTATTTTTCTTTTGTCTGGGCAAAAAAAAAAGTTTGTTTGAACTTTTTTCTACTTTTTTGATTTTTTTTGAACATTTTTTCTTTTTTTGCCCTTTTCTGCCCTTTTTTGTTGTTTTTGTCGTTTTTTGTCGCTATTTGGTCATTTTTGTCAGTTTTTATCGATTGTTTTCGCTTTTGTCATTTCTAGTCCTTTTTGTCCTTTTTTGATATTTTTTGTCGTTTTTTTCTCTTTTCGTCACTATTTTGTCATTTTTACCGGTTTTTGTCGTTTTTGGCTTTTTTGTCATTTTTAGTAGTTTTCTGTTTCTTTTTTGTTATTTTTTGTCTTTTTTTTTGCCATTTGTTATCTTTTTTTGTTATCTTTTGTCGTTTTTTATCATTTTTCTCTTTTTACCGGTTTTTGTCCTTTTTGTCATTTTTGTCTTTTTTGTTTTTTGTCGTTTTTTGATGTTTTGGTCTTTTTTTTTGGTCTATTTTGTCTCTTTTTTGTCTTTTTAAGTCGTTTTTTGTCATTTTTTTGTTGCTTTTTGTCATTTTTTCTCTTTTTTTTGTTTGTCGTTTTTCGTCTCTTTTTATCTTTTTTTGTCATTTTTTACTAGTCTTTGGTCATTTTTTTGTCTTTTGTCGTTTTTATTGTTATTTAGTAGTTTTTGATATTTTTTCGTTTTTTTTGTCGTTTTTTTATTGTCTTTTTGTAGTAGTTTTTTTTGTCGTTTTTTGTAAAAAAAAAAAAAAAGTTGTCCTTTTTGTCGTTTTTTGTTGTCTTTTGTTCTTTTTGTGGTTTTTTTATTTTTCTATATTTTTTTTGTTTTTGTCATTTTTTGGTCTTTTTATCGTTTTTGTTGTTTTATGTCATTTTTGTCGCTTTCGTTATTTTTTGGTCTTTTTTATCATTTTTTGTTGCTTTTTGGTTTTTTTGGTTTTTTTATTTTTGTCATTTTAGTCTTTTTTTTTTGCCTTCTTGTCTTTTTCTTTTATTATATTTTGGTCGGGTTTTTTTTTCCGTTTTTAATCTTTTTTTTTCTTTTTCACTTTTTTCCTTTCCTTTTTTGACGTTTTTTCGTTTTTGGTTTTTTATTCGTCATTTTTTTTTCATTTTTTATCATTTTTATTTTTTTTCCCGGGAATGTTTATATAGTCACCAAACCCAAACATGGGAATGTAATTTTCCAGGAAATTTAATTTCTTGGAATTTGATTCCCGGAAATATAGAATTCTCGGCTATATAGTATTCCACATACCAAACGCCCCCTAAAAGTTGTGCCCTCAAAGCTTAATGCTCATACAATTTTTTTTATGGACAACAATAAAATAGTATTATCAACACAAAATTTAAGAAAAAATAATTAACAAATATAATATCCAAAATAATATATTTTATAATGAAATACTAATAAAGTTGAAGATATTCCAAGCAAAAAAATTGATGTTCTAAACAAATAAATAACTAATAATGTTTCAAATAATTCTTATGAAAATAATAAAAAAAATAAAAAATTGTAACTTGTTCTATTGTTCAATTAAATCCAACAGGACAGCGAGAGAGAGAGAGAGAGAGGATGTTGACAACGACGGAAGGAAAAAAGGGGATTGGCAGCGACTAAAGGGTATAAGAAGATTTGGAGCATCATAATGTTAGATCAGCAACAGAAGGGGAGATGATTTAATTTTGACAGCGATTGCACGAATTTTATTTTCTTCATTCTGACTAACTGATTTGTCTTTTGATAATATAATATATGACATTTAGATATTCTAAAATTTTGGGCCTGAGGCACCCGCTCCGGCTACGGTAACTACCACATTTCAAAATTTTGAGTTGTTTTCAAACAAATTTCTAAACAAATTCATAATATTATTTAGTTGATGCACTTATAAGATCTTAAAGGGAACCCAAAAAGTAAATTGAGCAAACTGATAGAACTGAAATATCCAATCCTTGTATACACTTTATGAGGAGTAAGATATTTGCATAGTAAGTTATACATATGCCAATACCAAAACATAATTCTTGAACCAACATGAGAAAATCAAGATTAGGACCAACAAGAATAATATAAAAACATTAAACAATTATCAAAGATAATTGAACAAAAAAGACTAACAATCAAGGGTGTAAAAGCAAAGTAAGTTGTAAAAACATGTAAATAAAAAAAAAAACTTAGTTATCTCGATGATTACGCTTTAAAAGTTCTAATATTTGTTAGATATTTTTAATAATTCATTAATTGAATATATGACACACCCTAAGCTAAAGCAGCATTTTAAATAGTAAACTAGAGGTGGAGGAGAGATGATTTTTACAAGAAAGAATATTATAACAAGCAAGAAGCGGGGGAAATGATTGATGCAAGAAGTATATATATTAGGTCTGTCTTTCGAAGCCGTTGAAGGGATGGTTCAAGATGTGACAGATCCATTTAACCATGAACTGCTACCAAGTGAGGTATTGACCTAATAAGACCAACTTTTCGAATAATATTATCCTAGAAATATTTTAAAGTTATATTTACAACGTTGTCTATATATTGTAAAAAACACATATTTTACAACATTTTATAAAAGTTGTTAAATATAACCCTTTTATAATGTTTCATAAACATTGCAAAATGATATTACATATACAACGTTTACATAACGTGGTAAAATAAAATTAATTTTACAACATCAAACAAACATTGTGCAATATAAACAATGTACAACTATTGTTAAACGTTGTGGAACATGACATTTTTACAATATTTTAAGTACATTGTTAAAATTAGTAACTTTGGCAACAATAAATAACCGTTGTCAAAATTAATAAATGTTACAATGTTAATAAAACGTTGTTAAAAATAATAATACACAACTTTTGTGAATGACCATTGTAGAAGCCTTAACGTTTGAATGTAAAACGTTGTTTGTACATGTATTTTACAATGTTTTTACAATAAAGGTTGTAGAAGACCCCCATTTTTTACAATATTTTTAGGAAGTGTTGTAGATGGAACGTTGTAAAAGGGAATTTTTCTTGTAGTGAGAGAAAGGAAGCTAGCATGTTAAGCTATGTGTGTGTGTGAACATGGAGGTGTACATGAAAAGAGAAATCAACACTAGTTATGAGTTTACGCTGCACACGGCACAAAGCTAACCCATCTTCATTTCACATGTATTTATACTTAACATGCATGGCTACAATATACATCCATATACATATAGAGAGTTAGAGAGAGCTATGTAAATAGGCAATTGCCATATCTATTTCATATCACTTAAACACATGCACATATCACATTGGGCTATACATATATCACATTCACAATACATATGAAATTGCATTATTCATTACCTATCACATTACACCTATTCTCTAGGTTAGATATTATCTATATATATACATATATACATAACATAGAGGGAAAATATATATGTCAAGAAAATGAGTATGTGTGTATATGTCAATTACAGGTTTAGGCGTATATATGGGTGAGTGAACATGTGAGTGTGAGATAAACATGTGTGTGAGGGTTATTTGGTGTAGTGTTAGGCAGATGTGTCAAGGGGGTGTTAGTGAATGAGTGACATAAACAAAATAGTGTATATGCTAACAAGAAAACAGGGAGTGATAGGAATGTGGGTGTTCAAGGGTTCACATGATTGTGTAACCTAGGAAACAGGGAGCTGTACATTGCAAAGCAGTGTGTACACTAGAAAATAGGAAAAAAAAATAGTGTACGACAGCTAATGGAATCAGTGATGTACATTGTGTGATTGTGTGAGTTTATTAAGAGAAGAGTGTGTGTGAACCTGGGAAACCATTGTAGCAGGGTGCTTTCAATGTGTGTATTTTAAATAGAAACCTGTGTGTGTGTGTGTATGAGTGACAAGAGAGTGTCACATGAGCATGTGCGTGTGTTCACCATGGTGTAGGAATATGTGTGCAACAATGTGTTCTCAGGGACTTAGAGTGTGCATAGAAAAACTGAAATCAGTGGATTGTAGCTCAGGTGACAGTGTGCTAACATGGTATGATTCTCAAATAAAAATTAGTGAACAAATAGGAGTATTCAGTTCTTAGGAACATTGGCAAGGACAATTCCTTCATTCCATCCCAAAACACATTTTGAAACTCAACATCTCAACTACAAATCATAACCCCATATTCCAGTAATACAACCACACATGTATGTGACTAAACATAATAACTAATCATCAAGAACTCAGTTTAAAGTGGAGTTAAGGTTCAGTTTTTGTGTGTGTGTATAGTGGAATATGAATGTCATTTTTTACATGTGTGTGCACATGACAGTGTAGAGTGTGTGAATAGGAGAAGACAATGTCATATTTCTCAGAAATGGTGCAGTACATTAATTTGCAATGGGTTAGAGTGCAGGACACTGTACATGTGAAGTGAATAGGTTGGTCTAATACCTCATGAAGAGGACAGATACTAAGGCATGTTCTGGGCTTAAGTTAGGAAGGATAGGACATATGCATAGAGGAGTGAACAATATCTTGTGGATTAATGCAACATCTGAACAATACATCCTAAGTAGGACCAACATGAAAGGGACTGAACTCTGGCCTTCAAGGGACTGAACCTGGGTGATACAGGACAACATCAACATGGAAACTGATTGGTAACAGGTATGGGATCTGAACATTCAACCAAGTCATGGTCCTAACACCCTATGTATCTTATTCTATAGCTGAACTGAGCTAACTAAAACCAACTGATCACTAAGTTGAGGGGAATTGATACTCTAGATGCAGGACAGACCATTCATTGACTGAACCACATCCATAGAGACTGATCTTCTAGAAAATGGGACGACACCTTTAGGTAGGACTGAAAAATGCAGATACTATAGACTGACCAAACAGACAATTAGAAATTTCCTTAAGCTTGGGACTGTTCTCAGGTTTGTGTGTGAAATTATTCTTAGGTTTTCAGTATTTCCTGTGGGTGTGTCTAGAGGTATCAACATAGGTTTAGTTTTCAAGTGTAACTCAGTTTACAACATTAACTCTGAAAGGATTTTAACATATATAAACATTCAAAATTAAACAGTTAAAAACCATTGAATTTATTTAACCCAGGAAATGGTGGTATCAGGCAGTATCAGAAAACTCCAAATTAAACTCGAAACATCAAATTCTATACAAACTCCATATCCAGATGATTATACTGATCGTATACATATACATTAACATGCTGGTATACTATTCACATGTAAATTAACATTTTAAAACATTAAAATGAATCAGAGATTCAGAAATGCATTTTCAGGAACACAGTATCAGAGAATCGAACCAAAACCAAATTCGAACTCGAAAACCCAATCAAAAGTTCAAAACAAGTGTATGAAGACATGTATACACATAATACATGTCGTGGGGAGTCCATTCGTGTCCAAGAAACTGGACACGAACTGTCCAAACAGAATTTATGAAGTATCAGAAAAATAGGCAAGGTATTCCTCGTGCACGCGTGTCGTGGCCTCGTGCATACGATATAAGACACACGAGGCCCTATGCCCGTGTCCCTGTGTTCGCCTAAACTAGGGCAACGCATTCGTGTCCCTGACACGTCACCACGACGTGTCTACGAGGGACAGGAAGCCCGTGTCAGGAGCTGTTGTTCACGCGGAACAGTGGAGCGCCAAATCGATGCGGGCAGGATTTCTTCCAATCTGCTCGACAAGGTGAGTTAAAAATTTATCAGTGTTGTGTCAGTCATGTGTCCTAGGTGTCACCAAAATTTTATCTCAAATGGTGTCGTGTCGTGTCCGCTAGGACACCCGAACAGCAGGGGACAGTGCACGATGTGTCATGCACGGTTTCCTGTATCCAAAATTGACACGAATCGTGTCAAAAATCAACTCAGTCTACATAAAAATTAATATACATATATAGATCTACAAATTCATGTAATTAGATTTTCAAAAATCAAAAATAAAAACCTTTGTGACATTTCATCAAACACATGCACACATATCATGATACGTGTCTGATACGGACACCAAATGGACACGAATCGACATAAAACCAATACCTACGGCTAGGGGACACCTAGGGCTTCCTATCCATGCAAAGAAAACGTAATTTGGTGGAGGGAATAGGGATTTACCTATATGTTCAATTTGTATGAAAAGTCTCAAATGGGGGGTGTTCTCCTTGATGGCCAAAAGCTCCAAATTGTTCCTCCACTAAAAATATTCACCATGGACAGAAAGTATTCGTGGATTAGATCCTAATACAAGAAGTTTGGTTGAAAAAGGATGAGAAATGGACAAGTTATGAATAAATGAAGTTGGAGCTCACCTTGTTCTTGAAAAGGGAGAGAATGAACAAAGAGGCAATGATTTGGGAGGGATTAAATAGGGGAATCCCAAAGATGGCTGCCCTAAAATCTAGGGCTAGGGTTGATCCAAGGGTTCTCCATCAATCCAAGCAAATGAATGGCTAGATGAAACCTAGGTAGCCTATCACTAGTCTCAACTAAACAATATGACTTATGACTAGCCAAATCACAAATCATGACTAGCCATGACGAACCATGACCCATCCCAAATCTAACTTAGTCTAACCATGACTAACTAGGACTAATCTTGGTTAAGTCAAATCTAGGTTAGGCTAAACACAACACAAGGCAATCAATTAAATGATATTAAAATCACACCATCCCATTAATTATATTAAATTCCAAATAAATATATATTCAATTTAATTAATTTAAAATGACCAAAATACCCTCAAGCTAAAATAATAAAGTACCCTAATCACATGGCTAGGCTCTAGGGTAGACAGTCTCTATGGTTTCACTAGCAAAACACCAAAATCACAAGTCATGATTTTAAATAGGTTTAAAATAATTAAAATTCACTAAAAATCATATTATTATTGAAATATCATAATTAATTAAATCAAAACACAAAATTTCAAAATTACCCTTATTTTAGAAACTGGGTGTTACAATATATATTGTTGTATTTGTATATAGTGTTGTTTAGTGGGTTAACTTATAGATTTGCCCTAGAAATTGACTCTATAGTCCTATCATGACTTATAGGCTAGAGTTCGACAAAACCCTAGACAGATGACCAAGTTAGTCTTAGATGTTGACCAAGTTTGACTAAAGGTTGACCAGAGTTGAACAATAGTTAACTTTGAGCTAGAATGACCTAGAATTATGTAGAATGCTTATAAATTTCATTTATAATACCTTGAATACATTGTAACCTATGTTGCTCGATATAGGACTAAGTTACTCCTGTACAAATATCTATTCTCATCCGTCATTCAGGATATCAGGCAAGTACATTCTCTGATCGTTTCATACTTGCTAGGACTTATATTCTTGCTCTAGACTACTTTACTTGATGTTGTCATGATTGCTTTCCATTAAAATATCAAGAACAAAAATTACAGATGAATTGAACTTGGTTGCAAAAACTCGCTTATACAAAAGAAAGCCTTGAAAGAAATCCTAGGAAACAATCTAAGTACAATTGTTTAAATTTTTGATTTTGGGGGGTGACGATGGAGGCTCAGAAAAGTGTAGCAACTCTGCCTTACTCCTTGGACTATCAGATGCAGTCTTTGCTCTTGAAGAAATTTGCCAGCCTTGGATTGCCAACCTTTAGCATGGGTGTGATACCCTGATATTTATAGTGATTCCTACCTAAAGCATATTTTAGGCCACATAGAGAGCCACGTGTCCACGTGTCTGTAACAGCACACAAAAGACTCGATCTTGGGCTGCTAGCTGGTGGGGTTGTTGAGATTTCTTTATTATAAATTCGGGTAGTTGGGACTTGGTCAAATTGCCATGTGTCCCCCTAACAAAGTAGAGCCTGAACTGTCTTGGCCGTATAGTGGCCTTAGGAACCTTTCTTCTGCTGCTCGGCTCCGTTTGGCCGTATAGGATCTTCAAGAGCCTTACTTCTGCTGCTTGGTTCTACTTAGCCGCATGGGATCCTCGAAAGCCTTGCTCTGCGGCTTGGTTTTTTTTGGCCGCATGGGACCTTCGAGAGCCTTCCCTCTGCGGCTTGAATCCACTTAACCGCAGGAGGTCTTCGAGAACCTTACTTCTGCGGCTCGAGTTTTCTTTGCTGTATGGGGTCTCCAGGAGCACTACTTCTGCGGCTTAGTTTTACTTGGCCGCAGGGGATCTTCGAGAGTCTTCCTTCTGCGGCTTGATTTCTCTTGTCCGCATGGAGTGATGATCCGCATAAACTCCATCTTTTCCATGCTTCTACAAGACCCAGTCAAAGTTTTCAAATTGCAAATTTAGAATATCTTGAATAAGAAGCATGGAGTCATGCATAAAATGTTGAGACGCAGGAAAGCTTCGAGCCGCAGGGAGATCTCGATCTACAGGGAAATTTTGAGCCGCAGAGAGACTCTGTCAAATTGTCACTACTGTATTTAATGCTCAAATTTGCTTTTTAGATTTGGGCTCTCTTTCTAAGATAATGATGACGGTTACTAAAGATAAAATCCAAAAAGGCCATCATCATCTTTTAATGGCACAATAACCGAGGTGGCGCCTATTTATTTTAGCCTATAAATATAGGTTGTGTGATAGAAAGACTTTCTTCTATTCTTTTTCGAATTTCTCTCTTTTTGCTGCGTTTTCTTCAGCTTCTCCGACTAGCCATGGCTCCCAAAGCTTCTAAAGCCACTAGCGCCACTGACAAAGGAAAGGGGGCCACTTCTGAGAAGTTACCCTCCTTCCATCCAGACGTCCATCATCCGATCAAGGGTAAGGTGGGAGAATGATCACTCAAATTTAAACAGCCATGTCGCATGTTTTATGCCCGGTCTGACCACATTTTGTCGTTGTGCCATGGTTTTAATACCTTTAGTGCACAGTTGTCCTTTATGGGGCATCTGCCTCATGTGCTCTATATGACTGGGTCGCATGGACCGAGCTGCATAAGTATCAGAGTACATGCGGCTTGTACCCTATCTGTATCTGGGTCGCATATGACTAAGCCGCATGAATCCTCCCATATCTGGGCTGTATATGTTCTGCTTGCTTAGGCCGCATGTGTTACTTAATTTGAGCCGTATATGTTCCCTTCGTAACTGAGCCGCATAGGCTATGTTTATTGCTCAAAAGCCCATTCACTTTTTTTTTCTTCTGAATGTCTTCTTTCTTTGATCTTTGTAGTGACCTTGCCCACGGCTCCTTCGGGGGAGGTTCTGGTAGGATATGCTCAGTCAGCCTTGGGTGCTAGATTTGACTATATAGTCCAAGATGTGTTGACTCAGATCACCCGAAGTCAATATAAAGACAGATTGAGGGAGATCAGAAGCCAATCCTTCTTCTTACTTAGCATGATGAACTCTGGGCAGCTGAATGACATTCATCTGAAGCATATGTTTCTGTTCGGGGATGCCCTGATTGTTTCAAACGCGAGAAGTATGAAGATATCTGAGAGTTAGGACTTCTATTTTCAGGTGGACGCGATTCACATACCCCTAATGGAGCGCCACTTTCCCCTATCATGTTTCAATATGGTGCCTCTTGAGAGAAAGATACCGGGTTCCCTAACTCTGGATCAACAGGGAGTATTTGTAGGCCATATCCATTTTAATAATCCTACGCGATCAGTGGTTGCAGTAAGGGAGACAATGAGCTACTCTGTCATTGGGCTGGCTCCTGGCAGTCTCATCAACGAACTGAAGCCCAATATGTGATTCTCCGAGGCTGACACATTTTTGAATCAGATTGCTCGCAAAGGGTCATACCCTGCAGGAAGGTCATTATTGAACTGGCTGCACCGTTCCCCTCCATGGGTCAATCTGACCTCTTGGATCTTGGCGGAGTATGAGGACACCCTACGACGGATCGGCCTCTATTGCACCGTTAGGAGCTCCTGCTATTGCTTGTTTATGAACTCGAACTCATTTATAGTATTGTTCGAAATGTACAACTGTCGAACTAGGACCTTCTTTACTGCTGGGTGAGAGACGGGGCTTGCTCTTCACGTGATGCATGATGTGTCCAAATTGCCCTAGGGAGATGAAGCTTATGAGGAGTGTACCTCGACAAACAAAAAGTTTGAGGAATTGGAGCGGCGGTTCCCAAGATTCCTTGCCGTATACCAGGAAGTGCTATGTCACCATAACCTCTATCAATAAATATCCAAGAAGAAGGACGTAAGCTCAGAAGGGAACCTTCCTCATACCAAGGCTTGGATCAGTTATCTTTTTAACCTTAGCACCTCTGGTCGGGTTGCCGTTAGGAGTCTCCAGTCTCAAGAACAAGTATATGCTCAGGTACGAAGCACTAAGAGGGCCCGGGCTGCTGGTGACAGGTTCGAGAGTCTGAGCAACACTTTAAGCTATTTTTATCACGATACCCAACCTCTGTCTGCTAAGGCCATCCTGGACGGGTACCTGATGATATGGCTGAGGGTTTGTGTCATCTCGGGGGGCTCTAGTTCGATTAAGAGGATCAGCCGCAACCTGATCCTTCCGACGGTGAAGCTGGTCTTCGGAGGCAAGTTGGCTTTGCTTCTAGCTATGGTATGCAGCATTCATCGCGGTCTTCAGATTTTCACGTTAAAAGTTATCGCTCATGATTTTATGAAAGCATTCAACAAAATTGAGCTGTCATACCATTATTTGATGGGGTGGCTGCTGATGCACTACCCCTCTCTGATACGACCTGGCCCAAAGGGTAATACGACAAGTGACGATGCCTTCATCTATCACTATCACGACATACCCTGGAACTGTACCACCTTTCTCGACTGTCGAGCCGCTCTTGTGCGGGTGGACAGATACTTCTTTTTTGTGTCGGTCTCGTCTTTTACTGAGGAAGAGATAGGACGCGTTCAACTCGACAGCGCTGCTGCGCCCCAGGCCCTATCCGAAAAGCTGTATCACTAGTTGTATAGTATCCGCCCCTCACATCTGGTGTACCGCAACCGCAACATTGTATACTTGGAGCCATACTTATCCAGCCGATACTCTCGACAATTTGGGTATAGTTAATTATATTTGAATAACCCTAATCCCTGTCAGGGTTTCGAAGGGAGCATCTTGGATGGCATTCGGGCCTGGCACTATTATTCGGCGACCCACACCCAGGCCAGCTTCATCCTGCCTTATGCCGGGACTTTGTGGCATATCGCGTATATATCGGCCCTTCGTCATGTGTCCATGAACGTGCCCCCCAACGAATTTGATCCGCATACCAGTTTTATTGTTGGTACAAAATTTGAGGAGCGACAGAGGGAATCCCATAAAAGGATGGGGCAGGGGAAGAGGAAAGATTCCGATTCTGACTCCGACAGCATGGAGGAGGAGGAAGATAACTCTGAAGATCTCCAGCCCTCTGTAAGTCCTTTTGTGATGTGCATGCCTTCCCCTATACCGAAACCTCTGCGTAAATGAAACAGGCCTGAACCTCCTGTCACTGATTGGCCTCGTTCCCAGAAGAGAGTTGCGGCTAGATTTCGTGGGCCTGCCGTCGAGGAAATAGATAGTGACACTGAAGTCAACACGGGGGTAAGTTCTTTCATGACAAGCCCCAATGTTGTTCTGTGAAACCCATTTCTTGTGTATTAATTAATATCTGTATTTCTAATTATTATTATTATTATTATTATGATTTTTGAGTGTTA
Organism: Iris pallida; assembly: GCA_029216955.1. Taxonomy (NCBI): domain Eukaryota; kingdom Viridiplantae; phylum Streptophyta; class Magnoliopsida; order Asparagales; family Iridaceae; genus Iris; species Iris pallida. Next base: position 4,263,494 of record JANAVB010031815.1, read on the forward strand.
AAATGATTTCGAAAATATAATACCAGGGATTTTTGGAATTCAGACCCAGACCCGAGTCCGAACCCAGACCCAGGCCTGAGCCAAACCCAATCCTTTTTTCCTATTTCCAAATCTGAATTTTTGACTTGGTTTATTTATTAAAAAAAATAACACACGTTGGCTGGTCCCGTAGGACCAGCACCCCACTCCCTCACGAATTGGTAACCCACTCGTTCCTCACCACAACTTTCCCGCACGAATAGGAGAGACTTTCTCCTTCATCTTCTTAAAAGCTCTTTTTCTCATTTCTTTCTCATTCACAGGAGACTTAATTCTTCAAAACCCTCTTCCTCCTCACCATCTTCTCACCAGAACTCTCCCGACCCCTCATTTCTACTCTCTCCCTCTGTGGAAAATCCCCAAAACCCCAAGCTCAAACCCTCACCCATCTCCCCGAGCTCGCGGCAGAGCCATCCTCCGCCGACCCGCGTCCGCCGACCAGCGCCTCCCCGAGCGCCTCGAGCCCGGCGCCCCCTTCGGCGCCATCTCAGCCCGTCGGAGCTCCCTGAGGCCGACCGCCGACCACCCTTGCGCGGTCGCTGTCTTTCCAGCGCGCCTAGCCGCTGAATCACCGACGATCCCCTGCTGGCTTGCTGCCCTAGCTCGCTGCCATTTGGTGAGCCTTCCCTGTTGGTTCTGGCCGTGCCCTAGTTCTGATTTCTTCCAGCGTTCTTCGTTGGCGTTGCTATTACAGCACTGTTTTGGGAGTTCGTCGCTGTCGGAGCTCTTTTTCTTCTTTAATATTCATCTGAGAGATCTAGCCGAGCAATCCGAGGTATAACCCCCTGTCCCGCTATTTTATTATTATTGTCGATGATGAAATGGTCCCCGATTCCCTTTGGGAATTCGGTTTTAGCGACGTCGTAATTTTTCCGGAACCTTTGGAAAGGTTCTGTAGATTATTTTGGATTTCCTGAATATTTCGAGAATTGGTTTTTGGTATGTTTTGGCTTTCAGGATTTTTCCGGTAGCGTTCTGTGATTTTTGGGTTGGAATCGGACTTCCGAAGTTATTTCGGGTCGTCCCGATTATGCTGTGGATTGGTTGTGGATATTTTATATATATATATATATATATATATATATATATATATATATATATATATATATATATATGCGGGTTTTTCCTTGGCTTGGGACTTGCAGGAATTATCGGCTCCATTTTCCCAGTTTTTGGGTTGACCAAAAACAGAGGAGATGCTGCCCGATTTTTCCGTAAATCCTGAATTATTTTCAAAATGAATTTTAAAATGATTTTCGGAATTTATTCGATATTTGATTTTTGGGTGACGACCGTATCGGTCAATGGACCCGGCTAAGTGCAAACGATACCAGCCCCGCCCGGACGTTGAGGCAATTAGCCAAATTGAGGATCGGACCATATCTGAGACTTATGATTTATCATTATTTTATTATTTATTTTTGTCTACATTTATTTAATATTTTCAGTTTAGGACTAACGACAGTTTATCTTATTTCAATTTATGTAAATAAATTGTAATGGGCATAAGCCCAGCTGGCTGGTCTGTGACTGTAATAGCTTAGATTTCCTGTCTTTTCTGGTTTTTTAAGTTTTTATTATTTAACGATTAAAATGATTAAAAAGTATTTTTCGTATAAAATTAATTATTATTTTCTCACCTAAAAATTGACGAGTTTGTTAATAATTAAAAATCACGTGTTTTCTCACTAAAATAAGAAAAATTAGCTTTATATTTATATTTATAAAAATTACCAAGTTTTCCTAATAATCTGGCATCGACGATGATTTTCCGAATTTAAAAGTTAAAATGATATTTTCCCTCGTATTTAATCAACGCACTTAATAACCATGTTTTTCTGTGTTGGTTAATTAAATAACTAAAATTTGACTAGGACACAAATAGAGATTACAACTAGCATAGCTAAGTTGGTAAACCTAATGCTGAGTCAATCTCTCGAATGTAGGAATTCGAGGACAACTCTAACTCCCCGTCTCGAAGTCTTCTAACCCTCCAGTCATTTCCATTGAGGCAAGTATAGTTTATGTTAGTTTACAGTTATTTATTTAATCACTTTACTACAAATTTTAAACCACGATGCAAACACGAAACTCTCTCCGAGAGTACTGTACTATAACTACTGGGGACTGGGGAATAGTGTAATGATTATGACCACTACTGTAACAAAAACCCCTTATCCTTCCTGTAACAAACCTAAGCTTGTCATATGTCATTGCCTGTTCAAATTACTGTTTTTACTGTAACAAACTGTTCCTGTTTTAAAACTGTTTAGAACTGCATGATTCTATTACTTATTTAACTGTTTAAAAATTAGCATGAATTGTAATTTGCTCCCTCCTGACTGGAGATATATTTTTAGGGGATGTTGAGGATGCTGAGCTGTGTTACAACAACTATTATGACCCTGTGTTGTACCCAGTTGTGCTGCCAGAGTCCCCGCAGGAGGACGCTGGAACTGAGGCCGATGACCCGGCTGCTAGATAGATTTTATTTTTGCATTGTTCTTTCATTTCAAAATCTGTATTTCCTTTCAGAACAGTTTCATTTTGTATTTAAATTCAGTTTAATAAAGTTTATTTTCGAAGTTGAGTTATGATAAATAGTTGTGTTGTTGTATGGTTACCTGCTACTGAACAGCTTACTGCCGCCGTCTCAACAACGATGCAGGCTGGGCATGATCCGACTAGACCCAGATTATTGGGATCGGGTCGTGACATGTTTTTAGTGGTGGCCCATGCAGGTCGACAACAACTTAGAAAAATATACCTAGAAACAATTAGAACACTAGAACATTGATTTGTCACGACATAGGACCGATTTATATAAATAAATATTTTTGATTGATTTTAGACTGGTAGGATACCGTGCTTATGTATGTACCCTAAACCTTCCAGATCATGGCCAAAGGAAAGACTACCCGGTCCGGCCCTAATGACGATGAGGTGTCGTCAACCGATCACACCCCTTCTCAAGCACGCCGGGACCCACTTCCCTTGCAGCTGACAGACCGTCCCCATGCTTCACCAGCTCCCCGGCCCGTTTACGCTTCCACAGCGCAAGCGGCAGAATCGGCACTTTTTTGGGCTGAGCCGCAGACCCCTGCAGTAGTGCCCGTACCAGCTGCCCCACCAGTACCCGTGTATCCCACTGACCTAGTAGGAATGCTACGAGGAGTGCTTGAAGCACAGAGAGCTCAAGCAGAAGCCCACAGAGAGCAGACTGCTGCCCAAGCTGAAGCCCATCGCGAACAGATCGCGATTATGAGAGAAGGCATGGAGAATGCCCACAACGTGGCCATGGCTGCCCTCGAGAGAGGAGGAACCACTTCATCAGGGCCACGACCTGCCAAGGTAAGCATGATTCAGGAGTTAAATATTATTTCTTTTAAGGCCATTCTTTGATTAGGGGCGTATTATTTCATGAAAGTTGGAGATATAGAAAGTTTTGAGAAGCAAGACCCTCGACCTTTCAAAGGAACCGAGGGTATCATCTACGCCGATGAATGGCTAGACCATATGGAGCATCTCCTGAGCGTCGCTCGACTCCCGGAGGACCTCAAGACGGAAGCTGTAGGACTCCAACTACAGGATGTGGCGAGCACCTGGTATCGGAATGAACCTCGACTCCAGGACTAGCAGCTCGATTGGGACACCTTCAAGAGGCTGTTCCGCAGGAAGTTCTTCCCGACATCTGAGATGCGGGAAATGGAGAGGCAATTCTAGAACTTGAAGCAAGGAAACATGACGGTCAGCGAGTATACGGCAGAGTTCGGCCGACTAAGCCGCTTTGCCCAGAACCTGGTAGCTGACCCCAAGGATCGTGCTGAGCGATTCAGGTATGGCTTACGAGAAGAGATTCGCACCCCTGTGATCGCAGGTGGCGCTAAGACCTATGAGAGGATCCTAATCCGAGCTCAGGACGTGGAGAAGAGCCAGCCTTCTTGATCCAAGAGAGAGTACCCTGGAACTAGCAACTTCCAGGGTAGTCAGAAGAGGCCCAACAACAACAACAACAACAGGCCCTCGCACCACCATCAGCATCATCATCAGGCGAGGACCAATGACCAAGCACTCCAGAAGCAGATCCCTGTCTGTGACTATTGCAAGAGGCCAGGGCATCAGTCGAACATTTACAGGAAGAGGCTAGGTCACTGCCTAGTCTGTGGGTCTGCCACCTACCAAGTGAAGGACTGTCCCATGTCAGGCCACCGACAAGGAACCAACCAGCAGAGAGCTCCCCTGCCTACTCAGCAACAACAGTTTGGACAGCACTAGCAGAAGACTGGGCGAGCTTTTGCCCTAGCAGCTGATGAGCAGGAACCAGAGCAGGAACCCACCGCAGATGTCATCACAGGTTCCATTTATGTGTTTTTACATCCTGCTCTAGCATTATTTGATTCGGGTGCATCACATAGTTTCATATCATCCAAGTTTATATCTGTACACCACATAGATTTGGGACTTAGCAAGGTGATTAGTAGGGTTATGACCGATGGTGGACCTATACCCATCACTGAGGCTTGTAATTGTCCCATAACCATCTCTGGTCATCAGTTCTCAACACCTTTACTAGTGATGCCCCTGCCCAACTATGATGTAGTCCTAGGGATGGACTGGTTAAGTGAACAGCATGCGCGAATAGATTGTCATCGAGGATGTGTAATCTTCAGCCCACCAGGAGAACCGGAGTTTGAAATCTCTCGGGCTCCGGAAGATATGAAGAGCATTTCCTACTCCTCTATCACCGAAGAATCCGGGCCTCCTCACCCTATCATTGCAAAATTTATGGATGTCTTTCCAGATAGTCTTCCAGGATTATCGCCAGATCGAGATGTGGAATTCACTATCGATCTAGTACCCGGCTCTTCCCCTATTTCTCGGGGATGCTATAGAGTTAACCCCAAGGAGGCTAAGGAGATGAAGAAGCAGATAGACGAGCTGAAGTTGCAAGGATTTATCAAGGACTTTGCTTCACCCTGGGGAGCACCAGTTTTGTTCGTGCCCAAGAAGGATGGAATCGTGCGGATGTGTATTGACTACCGGGCGCTGAACAACATCACCATCAAGAACAAGTACCCCCTGCCCCGGATCGATGACCTGTTTGATCAACTAAGCGAGCTAAGGTATTTTCAAAGATAGATCTCAGATCAGGCTACCATCAAATCAAGATCAGGAAGGAGGATATTCCCAAGACGGCGTTCAACACCAAGTATGGACAATTTGAATTCTTGGTCATGCCGTTTGGACTGACAAATGCTCCTGCGGTATTCATGAACCTCATGAACAAGGTTTTCCATGAATATCTGGATCAGTTTGTTGTTGTCTTTATCGATGACATACTGATCTACTCGAAGACGGAGGAAGAGCATGAAGAACACTTGAGGAAAGTGCTGAGTACCTTGAGGAAGGAGAAGCTCTATGGTAAGCTATCCAAATGTGAATTCTTTTTAGACAAGGTAGAATTTTTAGGCCATGTTGTCACAGGAAAAGGAATTTCGGTGGATCCAAAGAAGATAGCTGCTATTGAGAAGTGGACTGCACCAAGTTCGGTTGCAGAGATCAGGAGCATTTTGGGACTAGCTGGCTACTACCAAAAGTTCGTAAAGGATTTCTCCAAGATTGCGGAGCCAATGACGAAGCTTACCAGGAAGAACGAGGAGTTTATATGGTCCGAAGCATGCCAGTCAGCTTTTGAGGAACTGAAGATGAGGCTCCGAATTATGATCGATAATCAGTGGAAGCCACTTCGAAATAGTGATCAATATCAAATAGTGATCAATATCATGAAGACATGATCCCTTATCATCAAATAGTGATCAATATCATCTCCGCATTTGAGGGGTTCTTCATCGAGTACATCCCTAGACTCCAAAATATTGAAGCCGATGCCCTAGCCGGTCTCGTCGCTTCCCTAGCAGTTCCGAATTATGATCGACAATCAATGGAAGTGATAGGCCATGAACTGGTCTGTCCCAAAAACAATGTGCAATTCGTCGCAAGCTATTCTGCCCAGACGATCGATGATGCCCCAGATTGGAGACAACCATTCATCGACTTCGTCGTCTACGACATCCTGCCTGAGAACCCAAAGGAAGCCACTTCCATCAGAAGGCGTTCTCTCATATTCTTCTACGATACAGAGACGAAAATGCTGTATCGCCGCTCCTACGACGGATTACTGCTTCAGTGTCTGTCAAACGCAGAAGCCAAAGAAGCCGTACGAGAAGCCCATGACGGTGTCTGTGGGGCCCACCAGCCCGGCCCGAAACTACAAGACCGCCTTCGCCGAATGGGCTACTATTGGCCCACAATGGTGGCAGACGCGATATATTATGCTAGAAAGTGCAAAGCTTGCCAAGTCCACGCGGACTTCATCCACCAACCATCCAAATTTTTACATCCGACAGTGGTGTCCTGGCCATTCGAAGCATGGAGAATGGATATCATTGGTCCAATCATCCCACCTTCCTCCCGAGGACATCGCTTCATACTTGCGATCACTGATTACTTCTCCAAATGGGCGGAAGCTGTCCCACTCGCAGAAGTTAAGACTTCAAACGTGATCAGCTTCCTTAAACACCACGTCATCTACCGCTTTGGACTGCCCCGAAGGATCATCCATGATAATGGTCCGCAGTTTGCAAGCCACGCATTGTATCGGTTTTGCGATAAGCACCGTATTCAGAATATTGCCTCGATGCCGTATAACCCGGCAGCAAATGGGTTAGCAGAGGCGTTCAACAAAACAATCATCAAACTGCTCAAGAAGTTCGTCTCCTCCAACAAGCGCGACTGGAACGAGAAGCTCGGCGAGTGCTTATGGGCTTATCGCACCACGGTCCGAACAGCCACCGGAAATACACCATTCTTCCTGGTATATGGGAGTGAGGCAGTCCTCCCCATGGAGACACAGATCCCCTCACTACGTGTCGCCCTCACACATCAATTGACAACCGATGATAACTACCGACGTCGACTACAAGAGTTAGAGGCCTTAGATGAAAAGCGTCTCCTCGCTCAGCAAAGGATCGAGCTATACCAAGCACGCATCTCAGGAGCCTTCAACAAGAAGGTCAAAATCAGAACATTCCAGGTAGGCGATCTCGTCTTGGCAGTCCGGATGCCAATGGTCATGACTCACAAGACCGCCGGCAAATTCCAGCCAAAGTGGGAGGGCCCATTTATCATTGAGACGGTATTCTCCAACGGTGCTTACCGCCTTGCAAAGCAAAACGGAGACTTGCTCATGCTGCCCGTCAACGGCAAGTTCCTGAAGAAATATTATGTCTAAACGACATTCGCTACAAAGTCTTCGAGTCATGTACCCGCTGGTACCACTGAACTCACACCCTCAGCATTTCAGATTATCGAGTCATGTACCGGCTGGTGCCACTGAACTCACACCCACAACATTTCAATATTATCGAGTGATGTACCTGCTGGTACCCCTGAACTCACCCCTACATCCCTTTCAGATTATCGAGTCATGTACCCGCTGGTGCCGCTGGACTCCCGCTTTCTCAACATGTTAATTTACCAAGTTATGTTCCCGCTGGTGCCTCTGAACTCACATTCCGGTCACTCTTTCAGATAGTAAGTCACGTATGATTATACCTCTGAACTTTCTTCCCGGAAGAGATCCTCCCTCATGATCCAATACCCGCACTCCCAGTGCACAAAAAGGGTAATCGATCCACAAATTTCCGAAAACGGACATATCCTCATTACCTCTGAGTCGTTTTCACTTCCACCAAAAACAAACCGCCCCTCACATAGAACTTCCACGTTCTCCTACCTCTGAGTCGTTCTATGTACCCCCTCTTCATTGAGCCCACTCCTGCCATGTCATCATTGCCTCTGAGTGGAAAGGCTCCGTCGAAGAAACCTTCATGCTTGCCATGTCTACATTACCTCTGAGCAAGTATGTCGGTCTCCTTTCGACCTATTATCTGTACCCACAACCGAAGTACGATAAGGATAATAGGTCCACAAAATGTCCGCTGTTGACCACGAATATCTTCCGTGAAACCTTCCCTGCCATGTCCTCATTACCTCTGAGCAGGAAGATTCCACGGTAAAACCCTCATGCTTGCCATGTCCTCGTGACCTCTGACCAAATATGTTGGTTTTCCTTTCACCCTATTATCTGTATCCCGAACCAGGGTACGCCAAGGATAATAGGTCCATAAATATTCCTTCGCTAAGCTTCTTAGCATAAATCCACTACCCCACCATGCCCCGGGAGCCCAGCTGCTCTACGGCATTCCTTTTTTTTAAGCACCGAGAACATCCATGACCACTTTGCCACGGCTGTTCCGGACATCCTGTCCAAACTTGTTATTCGTACCTAAAACCTAGGTACGCCTAGGATAACAGGTCCACAAATAAATCCCCCAGCAAGTCCAATTCCACAGACGCCACAAGTACAAGAAAGAGATGATGAGTTGAAACAGGCTCATTTATTCAAAATTCAACGTACCACTTCATTTTGGATCACATCCCTTACAAAAAAAAAGAAAAGAAAACAAAGAAAATAGACAGCTGATCACTGCTACGGGGCACACAACGTCCTGAGACGGTCCGTCAGCAAAGCAATCGACCGCTTAAACCTCTGGGAGGCTCGACGCTCCGCCTCGTGGGTCAGCACTGCCTCGTCCTCTAGATGAGCGTAAGCTTGCCAGTTGTCCTCAAATTTCTTAAAAGCCTGCTCCAGGTTATCGGAAGATCGGGAAACCTTCTCGGCCTCCCGAACGATCGACTCCTGCTCCGCCTGAGCAGCCTCCAGCTCTGACTCTAAGAAGGCCAATTGCCTCTGGAGCCCAAGAATCTGCTCCTTCGTATCAGCAATTCCACAAGAAGCAGATTCTTTCCGAGCACGGCAAGCCTGACTCCTACGACCCAGCTGGTCATACGAAGCGGAGAACTTATCAAGGTCCCCCCGTACGACTGGTCCAGCAGTATCTCGGGCTAGTTTAATCCTATCCCGAGCAGCAATGAGGAAGCCACGCTCCCGCTCAATCGCAGCAGGCAAGCCTGTCTGTCGTATCGCCAGTAGTTGGGTCACAAGCTGATCAGCTTCTGTCAGCTTAGGTTCCAGCAGTGCAGCCAATCCCACCCCGCCAGGAAGGGACTTCAAGGTTGCAATTTGACCCCGAGCGCACCGGAGAGATAGAGAAAATGGGGTCCCCCGTCCTATGGCAGCGTCTACGCCCCTTGTCAAATGACGATAGAAGCTGTCGACCACGTCCTGCGTCACCTCGTTCAGAGTCTCCGTGGAGGCCGGTGTCAGCGGGAGTATGGCTGGCAGCACTGAAGAAGACGCAACAGAATCTGCCGCCCCTGCCATAAGAGAAGCAAACTCAGCACGAAAGGACGCTTGAACAGCGGCTAACTCCTCTTCGGCAGCCTGCAGAATTTGAATACTCGGTAGGGTCGAGAGGTCAGTCTCCGGAGCCGTATAATCTGTGGAGGATGAGGCGGAGACCATCGCCAATTCCATTCCTATTTGCCTAGAGCTGGCGGGAGGCCCCTCGACATGAGACAGCAAAGGAGAGGGAACGCTCCTTCCTCCCATATCACGGCAGACCGAGCCTTCCCCAAGAACATCCACGGCGAGAAGTAAAGGGTCAGGACCTGCAGGGCCAAGGCAACCATGAATCGATTTGACCCGGAGGATATGTTGATAGGGCAAATAAGCCCCCTCACTAGTCAATATCTGGCTTATCTTACTAGTTGAGGAGTGTGGAGGCCGAGGTTTGCCTGCAGCCACCGCAGCCTCTTCACAAACAGCTTCTGAGTCAGGTATAACAGACTCCTCCCCCCTTGCGTCCTCGGGAGGGGATGCACCGAGATCGACGGTGCCTTGCTGAAGATCAGCGGTCTCGGAGACGGGTCTGAGGAAACCTTCGTCACCCCGGGCCGAGACCTCAGCAACCTGGGAGCTTTCAGCCGCCGCTGAGAGAGCCCCCGCAGAAAGGACCGCAGCACATATGTCGCTAATCAAAGCTGCAAGGGCCGGATCAGCTTCAGGGGTGGTAGACGATTCCGGAGAGGCCGGTTCATTGGACACCTACAAAGAAAAGTGATTAAGTCATATCTCCAAGAGAAAAGAAAACTACAACAAAGAGATGGCTACGACTTGGTCTTACCTCCGGAATAGCGTCTGTATCTTCACCCCTCTCGGTAGTAAGTAATCCGCGAGACCTAACGGCAGCTCTCTTCACAGAAAAGGTCGCTCTACCGTCAGAAGACTCGTGTCTAACTCGTTTACGCGAGGAACCAGGCACAGCCGATGGCTGTTCTTCTCTCACTACTTCCTTTTGTACAGTAATCAACGGATCTTCCGCCAGTTCATCGGGTTTGGGAAGCGGTTGATCCGTTACTTCTTCACCCCCACCAGAAAGGGAGTCTTCGCTATCATGATCATCCTCCTCCTCAGCCGACTCGGAAGGTTCTGATTCAGGGAGGGGAATCTGGAGCGCCAGTTGCTTTCTAGCTTTAGCCCCTTGGGCTTCTCCTCTAAACCGGTACCCACGATGAAACTGGTACTCGGATCGAAGTTAACAGGAGGCTTGTTCGCCATAACGTGATACAAAGCAGCCACGTACAAAATTTCCCTCGGCGCCTTAGCATCAGGAACCGAGAAGCTGGCCCGAGTATGATAAGCGTCATAATAATTCCACGCTCGGACGCCATCAAGAACGCTGCCTTCAAAACCCAAACAAGGGTTGGGACAATCAAGGAACAACTGGCTATAACCAAATTGGCGAAAAAACCTACTAGGTAGGTAAGGCTCCAAGTACACGCTATCTCGGTTGCGATAAACCAGATGCGCGGGGCGGATATTGCGCAACCAAGCAAGCATATCCGGAGATAGAAAGTGAGAAGGCCTGGTACCGTCAAGATGTACCTTCCTCACGTCCTCATCGGAAAAGGGTGGAACAGACACAAAGAAGTCACACCCATCCACCCTCGCCAGCGTCCTTCGACAAGCTGGCATAGTATTGTATTCCCAAGACCGACAATGGCATTTGAAGAGGAAAACGTCTTCATCTTTAGCATCTTCCGCTATCCCGGGACCCATCAAAGACCTGTAGTGCATCGCCAACCACCCCATCAAGTAGTAGAAAGGCAGTTCTAAATGCTCAAAATCCAAAGTCTTCTTGCGAGCAATAACCTTGGACGAGAATGTTCGACGACCATGGTGTATGCTGCACACCATAGCAGGAAGGAGGGCCAGTCTAACTCCGAATACTAGTTTAACGGCAGGGATGATGAAATGACGACCAATCCTCTCGATAGAACCCGCTCCTCCCGAGACTACGCAGTTCCGTAGCCATATCATTAAAAATCTAGCCAGAAGCGCCTTCTCCGACATCTGTACGGTCCCCTAGTGAAAATAACTAAGAGAGTCAGCTTGACTCCCGAATATATCGCTCTTGGATCGCGACTTCTTGACACTTGACATTAGATCCCTTACCTCTGCATGCGTTCGAGGGGCTCGAGGAGTAACTTCGCCAGAAGGATAAACTCTAAAAAGATAATTAATCCAGGATGTGGTATGGGGAGCGGTCCCCTCGGAGCTATCCGTCATTTTTATAGCCATATGATGACAAGCACTATGGTGGCACAACAACTCCCGATACACCGCAACAGAACCTGGGAGTTGCCTGTCCAAGGCCTCGAACTCCTCATTCGACGGGGTATACACCTCGAAAGGCTCATTCCCCCACGGAAGTTTAGAGACAGTATACATCTCGTGAAGAGCAAGCCCTAGCTCCCCTACTGGTGCAAAGAACGTCCCCGTTCGTCGGCTATACATCTCCAAGAGCGCTACTAACAGTGGTTTATTAATGGGAAGCCCGTGACAAGTGCCCCGAATGGCATGGTAAAGCCCCACCTCCCGCAAGAATGTTCCATAGGTCTGCAGAACCCAAGTGGTCAACGGGACCCATGTAGAAGTAGGGTTTATCCAGTTCGGCAATGCTATCCTGCCAATGGGATAGGATTTCTTACGAGCAAGCCGATTCAAGAAGGTATCAGCTTGAGCGAATAAGAAGTTGGGACCGTATACATTCTTGAAGGAGCCCGGGGCCATACCCATCATGTACCGGAGGACGGAATCCCTACCTGCGTACGCCGATCGCATGTTCGGATTATAATGGATGTTGCCCATCAACATCCCTGACTGAGTAGGAGTAAAATTACACGCCATCTTCCTGTCCAACAACACCATGTTGAACCACGACAGAGGATAATGACGTTCCATGAGAGGAATATGGATTGCCACCCCATCCAAAGAAAAATCCCAGTTCTCGGAAATCTCTAAAACTCGGGGATTCTTGATGATTAAAGCATCACCAAAAAGGAACAAAGGCTTCAGGTATTTTCCATCCAGCTTTCCAGTATTCATCATGGAACGGAGGTAATGGAGGGTCTGATTCTCAATGACCTTCAACCTCTCCGAAGGCTCATCAGTAGGGAATTGATTCAACACATGCTTAATTAAGTCGTCAAGACGCACGCCCAGGGCGAATTGATTTGAACCCACTATAAGCTCCCCAGCAGGATTTACGGGCAGATTCACTGGAGAAAGACAAAAGAAACGAGGTTAGAAGATAGTTAAAAAAAAAACAGAAGCATTGGAAAGATCATTTGAGTCTATGCGGCTCGGGTCGTCACAGCCTCATGCGGCTCAGCATTAGATACGTCCATACAGTTCTGTGCATCGTAGTCGCATGCGCCTCCAAGTTAGCCGAGTCCATGCAACTCAAATTCAGACGAGCTTATAGACTCATGCGGTTCAGGTTAAGCACGCCTACGAAGCCAGACTCACACGAGCTGACGCAGATACAAGCAAGCGAGCTTATGCGGTTCAAAAGTGAGCGACGCTTATGCGGCCCAAATCGAAAACACATATGCGGCTCAGATCGAGTATAACAAGCTCATGCGACCCCATGGGGGGAAGTGCTTATGCGGTCACATCGATAAGCCTCGTACATACGGCATGTGTATAGAGTATGCAGCAAAGCCATGGCAACAGCTAGGGTTTTCAGACGACCCCTACCAGCAATAGGCGGGTGGACGTCGGGGTGAAAAGCAGGCACGCCAGTCGGCGGAGGAGCCGCCACGTTCGCCGCCGCAGTCGATGAAGACGCGGCCTTCTTGCCTTTCGCTGCCGCAGAAGATGATGCGACCTTCTTGCCCGTAGCAGCAGCAGCCTTCTCGGGAGCCATTGTCAATCGATGAAGGAAGAAGACGAAGAGCAAAGTCGGCAACAGGGAATTTGAGCAAAGAGAGAAGGTAAAGAAACCCCCAAGGGACTAAAAGACTCTTATTTATAGGCGAAAGAGACCCATAAAACGAACAAACGTCTCGGATTACGCCTCGGATTACGCGCTGCTTTAAAAGATAAAGGCAAAAACGCTTCGGTCAAGGCAAAACCGACCCTTGGGATCCTCCCCCAAAAGGCGACGTTAATTCAAAACGAATCAAGAGCATTTAATGAAGATTTGCACACGTAGTCAGGACACGTGGCAAAGAGCCCATGTGGCCAGATGAGTCTATACGGCTGAGACACTTATGCGGCATGAACGGGGCCATGCTTCTTATTCAAAGTGTTTCAATTTTGCAAATTGAAAACTTTGAAGGGGGTCCTGTAGAAGCATGGAAAATATCAGAGTAATGGTCCATGCGGCTCTGGGAAGAAGCCCATGCGGCTCATATAGGAGCTGCCTTATGCGATTCAAAGAAGACTCTCAGTCTCATGTGGCTCGGGAGTGTATACGGTTCAGCAGGAATATGCGGCTCGATCGACGCCACATCCCCCCTTGGGATCCCTCCCTACAGCTGGCCATTTGAGTAGTGGCCTCATTTAATGCCCTGACACGACTCGACGACCGTGACGGCTCTGACATAAAGCGTCATAATGGTTCTGCCATAATGACAGACTCTTCGGGAAAAGAAGAAAATCTCTGACCCGATCCGACAGAGGTCCTAGATTGCTACGTGGTACGTCTCATGCGGCTTAAATGAGAACAGCTTTATGCGGCTCACTAAGAAGTCACCCTATATGGCCAGCAGAAATCAGCCATATGCGGCCCACCGAGAGCCCAGTCCCTGCGGCTCAATACAACGCTAGCCTATGCGGCTCATAGAGATTATGCATATGCGGCTCATTGAGAGATCATCCCCTGCGGCTCAATAAGGCGTTGTCCTATGCGGCTCATGAAGATTACCTCCCTGCGGTTCAAGTCTTGCCTATCCTATGCGGCTCTGGCAGGCCCCACAACTAAAACACGTGGCATCGGATCAATCAAGGATTTAACCGAATCTCAACAAATATATTTGACGTCATCCTCATAATTACCGAGATCAAGGCATATCATTTATCATAAAGCCAATAGGACACGTGGCGAGCAATCGGACATTGGTATAATCCGTCATGAAGATTTAAAGCAGTTAACATTAATTGCTCACAAGATTCGGTGCTATCCGCATTAATGGCCTAGATTCATTGTAATCAGGATCAAGGGTTCAGATAGATTAAAGGAGCGCCGACATTCCAAACAAATGATCATTAGCAAACCCTAATGATCATACCCCACTCTTATAAATAGACAGCATCATTTCTCTGCAAAGACACCACCGGGAGCAAAAAGAATAAAAAAATACAGAGCCAGAGAGAAAATATACAGAGAGAGAGAGAAGCCAGGAGAGCAACAGAGGAGCAAAAAGAGCCCTTCTTCGTCAACGCCAACCATCTTCACGCAAGGAGCCAAGGCTGCAGACCGATCGTCCAAGGAGTAAGGCAGGGCTGCCGTCGCCTTCCCGAGCCTCTATCGTCACCCCCCAGAATCTAAAATAAACAATTGTACTTAGATTGCTGTACCTAGGTTTTCGTCCCTAGGCTTTCTTTGTACAAGCGAGTTTGTATTGTTAGTCTAAGTTCAGTCCTCCGATAATTGTTCTGTACTTTTACAATCAATGGCAAACAGCAGGACGTACCACAACACATGTCCATAAATCCCTAACCCAAGCACAATCACCGCCACAAGTAAAGTTAGCCAGAGCCGTTACCCGACCGCGAGTCGGACACAGGGCATACAGGGACAATCCATACATGTGAGTCGTGCTCGTGTCCTCGGAGGTGTGGATGACCCATCCGAGTTGCCCGATACGGTCTACCCCGGTATCGAACCAAGTTATCCTAAGTTATCATCATGGCAGTTCTACTACTAGGCTACACTACTCATGGTTATACATTTACAATTACAGCAAATTAAAATACAATAAAATCCAGGAGAGAGGGCAAGAGCCGTCGATGAGCAAGGAATACTTGCCTAGAGGGCTCGGCTAGGTAAGCAAGTCTTCGGCAGTCGCGATCCAAGCTAGCACGCCAATCGAGATCCTCAGAACACACAATAAATAGTCATCAGCACCAAATAATAAAATAATAGAATAATCACAAGAGATGGCAGAAGGCTAAACCGTTTGGGTCCAACAAGTAGTGCAGGGATCGGACACGGAAACCGAGGTACGCGGATCGATACAGACACGTAAACCGAGACATGTACGCATATCGAGACGTGCACGAGAATCGAGATGGCACGAATATCGAGATGAACGGGAAATACGTGCACGTAAATTGAGACGTGTACATAGATCGAGAAAATCACGAATATCAGAATGGTCCACGAATCATGCGACACACAAATCGAGGCGAGCACGTAAATCGAAGCGACCCAAAGTCCAAGGAGCACGTAAATCGATTCGGCACACAAATCGAGGTGCTTACGCAAAACGATGTGGTGCGAAGTCCAACGCAGTACGTAAACCGAGACGGTCATACAAATCGATGCATGCACGCGAATCGATACGATACGAAAATCAAGAAAGGCACAAAGGCCGAGGCACAGAAAACGAGACGGTACGCAAACCGAGATGGCACGTCGCCCAAGGCATCACGGGGCTCGAGGCGTCCCGCTGCCCTAGGCAGCACATAGACCGAGCTACACACAAAATGAGGTGACACGTACACCGAGGTACACAAGACCCAAAAATATGAGGAACGAGGAAGCGCACCAACCGAGGGTGCGCTGCCTGAGGTAACACGCTGCACATGGCAGCGCACTGCTCGAGGCAGCACGCTGTCCGAGGCACGTCGATCGAGGGGCTCACTCCCCGACGAGCTCAAAGCCCAAGGGAGGGGGAGAGAGGGATAGGGGAGAAGGAGCTCACCAAGGGGGTGCTCGGCCAGGTCGGGTCGGCCCCGTGGTTGAGAAAGGATGGCGGCGGCAGCAGCTGCGCCAAGGGGCGGGGGAGATGGCGGCGCTGGCATCGACGGAGGTGGTGGCGGAGGTGATGAAGACGCCGACGGTGGTGGTGCTGGTCGTAGCGGTGGCGCCGACCGAGAGGGAGGTGGCCGGAGGAGGAAGAGAGCAGCGGTGGTGGGAAGTGGTGTTGGCGGATGAGGCCGGCCGAGAGGGAGACGGCGACGGCGACGATGATGGTGGCACTGGTGGTGGCGGCGGCAGCCAGGTTGAAGGGGGCGGCTGCGGTGAAGATGGGGGCGGCCGCGGTGGTGGCGAGCGCCGAGAACAACAAGAGAGGGAGAGACGGAGGTGGCGGCGGTAGGAAGTGATGCTGGCGGCGGTGGGAAGTGCTGGAAGGTGATGGTGGCGGTGGTGGCCGGAGCTGGCCGGGGACGACGAGAGAGAGAGAGGGGGAGAGCTGAGAGCGAGTGAGAGAGTGAAGAGAGAGAGAGAGAGAGGAAAAATTAGGGGGGGTTGTGCTGTTCGTGGGAGAGGAGAGAGAGAGAGAGTTAAAGAGCATGGGTTGGGGTTAGGGTTAGGTAAAGGGGATGGGTAGGCATAAGCAACCAACAACCAATAAATAAATAAATTAATAAATAGGTAAAATGACAAGAATACTAACACCAATAATAATAATAAATTAATACTAATAACAACAGTTACGCAAGACATGCCTCAACAGCCAAGGTCAATCGAGACCCAGAAAATAAAATAAAACTTTAACAAATACGAAAATTTAAAATCATAAAAATATGAAATACAGTCATATGCCTATTTCCAAAATAGGGATCTGACATCCTACCCACCTTACAAAAATTTCGTCCTCGAAATTTCAAAATTATCAAAATAGGGTTTTCAAAACTAGTACATATATATCTGCCATGAAAACTCTACCCACCTTATAGAAATCAAGTAATACAACAAGAAACGAACAAAATCTCAATATGAAAACATCAAAGGGAACAAGGTCTAGCTAAATAAATCAACTCGCAAGGTAAATCCAAAACATCGAAAGAATCTCGAAAATCAAATTCTCGCACACACGAAATAACCCCATAAATCAAAACAAGTATAGAATGTCGAAAATAATGTCAGAAAACGTAAAATCCCAACTGCATAAAGAAAATTAATAAATCTGCATAAAATTATAAAATACAGGATATCTGCCTCGAACCGATGACCGTAGTTCCTAATATCCGAAATATGTGTCATGATCATTCCTTGCCATGCCATCCGGAATGGCTGCAAAAGATTCACCATGACACTATAATCTGTCGGCTGCAACTTTCGTTACCACGCCGTCAAGGTATACTAGGGTCACCCGGTACTCTTGACAAATACCTAAAACAAATCAAATCCATAACCCAAACATCTGAATCACTAAAATCACAAAATCTCTAACAATATAACGAGTCCTAGAAACCATCAAATCCAAAATCCCAGTGAATCGTAACACACATCCGAAATATCTTCAATAATAACCACAAGATAGCTTTTCTAGGAAAATACTCCATATCCGTACGAAAATACTCCAAACCAAGAATTCTCATCAAAATATAATGTATACAAAGTATATCTATAATCAAAATAATATCTGAAATAGATAATCATGATTGCAGAACTATCCAGAATCAACGAAGCTGAAATGACACAAGATTATCCACAGGATATTCAACAAATGTCAAAATATCCGATCTCAGAGTCCAGAGGAAGTCTTCAGTCCGCAGCAATCCAGCTAACGCTCGAAGAGGACGATAGTGATACTAAGTCAACACGAAGTCAATGCACGAAAGAGATAATAAGAAATCAAACAAAGCGAAACACCGGTAGAGAGTCCAGAACCCAAGATAAATAATATAGTAACCCAAAATAAGACCAGACATCGTCTTACCAGATAAGGTGATCGACATGACCAACTACAGGACCATGTCTCTCAAAACAAGGAATAAAGGTAGATAACAACGAATAAGACAAGACAAGGCAAGATAGGTCCAGGTAGAGATGGGGACCAGTTCACAAGTTCAAGGGAGCGAAGGACGAGTGTAACAAGTAGGAATACCAAGGGATAGTGGAATGAGATCAATAATCATGTGATACCCAACAAAATCTCAAAACAAGACCTGCATGGGCCACCACTAAAACTATGTAACGCCCCAGTTCCGGAATACAGGGACGTACACGGCCAGCTACACCGTATAAGGTACGAATACGCTATACGGTAATAACGGCTGTCCAGTCTGGTTGGGTATTCTAGCATGCAATCAATCTATGGCCTAAATTCGATCTCATATCCACAGGTAAAGCACAATGAAACAATATCAAGAGAGATAATCATATGAAAAACAGGAAATACTCATATAAAAATCTGGAATCTATAATACAGGATAATAATGTAGACAAGTATACCTTCTCACATTTCCTAGCATGGTCTAGAACTGAAGCACACCCTCCAAGTCAAGTCTGAAAGATCCACCGGGTCGGTCTCAGACAATCTAGGAACAATCCAGGGTTGGTCAGGCCAACCGCAGCAAGTACCAGAAAGGAAGGCTCAAGGACGGGCGAAGAAAACCAGCAGGATAAAATATGACAAGAATAACATCTAAAAACAGTAAATAAAGGTAAGGGATCGTGCGGTACCAACGCACGATAACAATCCACAAGTATAGTGAAGCTAACACAATCACAATCTCTCTAGCATCCACTAACACATGCATTGCCAGCTGGAAATCAATATCAGCTGGCTAGCAGGCAACAAGCCAAATAATACAGAAGGACAAGCGGCCACACAATGCCTACGGCTTGCTATTATTAGCTAACTAGGGTTATCACAGGCCTAATTACTAATAAGATGCAATGAGACTTCAAGGTCCAGCTCCTGCTTGCTACTACCCGAATGGCCCCAGCAAAAGAAAAAGATAGATATAGCAGGCACACTGCAGTAAGATACATGTGCCCTAAAGAAGTGCCACACTCGACGGAGGGCTCGGAATGCGCTCATCTCGACGGATAGCAACAAATCCCTAGTATATACATATAGATACATAGGGCCGGGGCCAGACAAGCAACAGGTCACTGGGAAGTCCCCATGAACTACATGATTAATCTAGTTATTAGCCTAGTCATTTTTATTATGGATCCCTGATCGTGGTACTCAGGGATCCATGTCCTAGACATGATGCAAGACAAGACTGGACTGGTGGCTTATACAAGCACAATCAAGAAAAATCAACCACGGTGTCAAGACGGGGTCATGCTGAGCAAGTCAGGACTGGCTGTCGCAACAGCAATCAAGAGTAAACATGCCATGCCGAGAGTACTAGTCAAGAGTGTGCCACCACGGACCACTATCAAAAATTAAGAGTATACATGCCAGGTTTACTGTTAAGTCCAAAATGCTAGTCAGGAGTACACCTCTATGGGCCACTAATCAAGAATCAAGACAGGTCCAGGTCATCGTGTAATACCAGGAACATGGTCAAACCTATCAGTCACAAGAAGTCACATGTCCAAATTGTGACATGGATATCAAGTCGGTTATAAGATCAAAATCTCCACTATAATAGTCTGTCAAGTACACATGGGAACCTACAGCTCAAATTATCAAGTCGATCCATCCATCTTATCAAACTATCAGGAGTCTCCTATCTACGATGGAAATCAATATCATGTCAGGAAGGTCAATAACTAAATACCAAGCTAATCACTATAAGCAACACTAGGCCCTCTGGCTCACAAGAATCCTCCAAGTCAATGATCACCAGCCACTAGAAAACGAGCCCCTTAACTACCAAGACATAACAATCAAACCAGGTTCTCCAACTACCGGAATACACAAAGGTTCCAGGTTTTGGGCATCTGGAAAGTCGAGTAAAAATCATATAATAATACCCTCGATATTCTCCTCGTTCCACGAAATATTTGAAATCACCAGAATCCAAGAATCCACATAGATCCACCAAGTCAATATCCCGAGATCGTACTCTCCATAATACTCAATCCTCAGTCATATCCACAAGTCACAACTCCCAATACATAGGACAACTGTCAGCTCTATCTGACTAGACTAGGACAAC
The DNA here is from genome assembly GCA_029216955.1 of Iris pallida. Lineage (NCBI taxonomy): Eukaryota > Viridiplantae > Streptophyta > Magnoliopsida > Asparagales > Iridaceae > Iris > Iris pallida. Next base: position 4,283,919 of record JANAVB010031815.1, read on the forward strand.
CCCTAGGATGAAGGGTCAGGGGACATAAGTTCGGTAATAAATATCGCCGGAAGTGCAAGGATTACACGGACCACTCTGGAGCAAATCCACAACCCTTAAACCAAACAAGGACCAGGGTTGCGGACCGTCTCCCGAGTGGAACCACTCTTCTTACGCTAACAAGCAATGGGATCAGGTATACTATACCAAGGTGAACCAGCACGAGCCCAGTCCAGCAAACCAAAGGAATGGTTCTGTCCAGTCCTTCAAACCAAATTCCCGATCGAAAATTTTGGAAGAATCTGGCAGAGTCTTCTCTGTATTCTGGACAGGAGCTCCAAGCGAGTTGGGGCTAAAATCCACTCGGCGTAACCCGTCGCAGAATCGCAGATTGAGAACACTAAGTCTCAGCTACCAGCAGCACTATGATGCGTACTGGGAACAAGTCGATATCCGAGAACACTAAGTCTCGGCCTCCAGCAGCACTACGATGCATACTGGAAAATCAATCGAACCCGAGACCACTAATGTCTCGACCTCCAGCAGCACTACAATACGTACTGGACGCCAAGCCAACATGCATAATAATAAAATAACCGCCTCGCAGGACGCACCACAACACATGTCCGTAAATCCCTAACCCAAGCATAATCACCGCCACAAGTAAAGTTAGCCAGAGCCGTTACCCGACCGCGAGTCAGACACGGGGCATACAGGGACAATCCATACATGTGAGTCGTGCTTGTGTCCTCGGAGGTGTGGATGACCCATCCGAGTTGCCCGATACGGTCTACCCCGGTATCGGACCAAGTTATCCTAAGTTATCATCATGGCAGTTCTACTACTAGGCTACACTACTCATGGTTATACATTTACAATTACAGCAAATTAAAATACAATAAAATTCAGGAGAGAGGGCAAGAGCCGTCGATAAGCAAGGGATACTTGCCTAGAGGGCTCGGCAAGGTAAGTAAGTCTTCGGCAGTCGCGATCCAAGCTAGCACGCCAATCGAGATCCTCAGAACACACAATAAATAGTCATCAGCACCAAATAATAAAATAATAGAATAATCATAAGAGATGGCAGAAGGCTATACCGTGTGGGTTCAGCAAGCAGTGCATAGATCGGACACGGAAACCAAGGTACGCGGATCGATACAGACACGTAAACCGAGACATGTACGCATATCGAGACGTGCACGAGAATCGAGATGGCACGAATATCGAGATGAACAGGAAATACGTGCACGTAAATTAAGACGTGCACATAGATCGAAAAAATCACAAATATATCAGAATGGTCCACGAATCACGCGACACGCAAATTGAGGCGAGCACGTAAATCGAAACGACCCAAAGTCCAAGGAGCATGTAAATCGATTCGGCACACAAATCGAGGTGCGTATGCAAATCGATGCGATGCGGAGTCCAACGTGGCACGCAAACCGAAACGATCATACAAATTGATGCATGTACGCAAATCGATACGGCATGAAAATCAAAAATAGCACAAAGGCCGAGGCACGAAAAACAAGACGGTGCGCAAACCGAGATGGCACGTCGCCCAAGGCAGCACGGGGCTCGAGGCGTCCCGCTGCCCTAGGCAGCACATAGACCGAGGTACACGCAAAATGAGGCAACACGTATACCGAGGTACATACGACCCGAAAACACGAGGAACGAGGAAGCGCACCAACTGAGGGTGCGCTGCCTGAGGTCACACGCTGCATATGGCAGCACACTGCTCGAGGCAGCACGCTGCCCGAGGTGCGGCGATCGAGGGGCTCACTTTTCGACGAGCTCACGGCCCAAGGGAGGGGGAGAGAGGGATAGGGGAGAAGGAGCTCACCAAGGGGGTGCTCGGCCAGGTCGGGTCGGCCCCGTGGTGGAGAAAGGACGACGGTGGTAGCAGCTGCGCCAAGGGGCGGGGGAGATGGCGGCGCTGGCGTCGACGGAGGTGGTGGCGGAGGTGATGAAGACGCCGACGGTGGTGGTGCTGGTCGTAGCGGTGGCACCGACCGAGAGGAAGGTGGCCGGAGGAGGAAGAGAGCAGCGGTGGTGGGAAGTGGTGCTGGCGGAGGAGGCCGGCCGAGAGAAGGACGGCGACGGCGACGATGATGGTGGCGCTGGTGGTGGCGACGGCGGCCAGGTCGAAGGGGCGGCTGCGGTGAAGATGGGGGCGGCCGCGGTGGTGGCGAGCGTCGAGAACAACAAGAGAGGGAGAGACGAAGGTGGCAGCAGTGGGAAGTGATGCTGGCGGCGGTGGGAAGTGCTGGGAGGTAATGGTGGCGGTGGTGGCCGGAGCTGGCCGGGGATGACGAGAGAGATAGGGGGGAGAGCTGAGAGCGAGTGAGAGAGTGAAGAGAGAGAGAGAGGAAAAAATTGGAGGGGTTGTGCTGTTCGTGGGAGAGGAGAGAGAGAGAGAGAGTTAAAGAGCATGGGTTGGGGTTAGGGTTAGGTAAAGGGGATGGGTAGGCATAAGCAACCAACAACCAATAAATAAATAAATTAATAAATAGGTAAAATGACAAGAATACTAACACCAATAATAATAATAAATTAATACTAATAACAACAGTTACCCAAGACATGCCTCAACAGCCAAGGTCAATCGAGACCCAGAAAATAAAATAAAATTTTAACAAATACGAAAATTTAAAATCACAAAAATATGAAATACAGTCATATACCTATTTCCAAAATAGGGATCTGACAATTAAGTACTTAGCTTGGGGACTATAAAGGTAGAGCGGCAATCTTCCAGCGTCGGGTTCGAGATCGAACTCTTCTGGCATGAAAGGTTGAGGACCTTCTTTTCGGCCAAAGATGATTGTGTGATCCCCTTTTCTTCTGCCTGCGACTAGGAAGTAGGCACCTCTAATGGAGTAAGTCAGTTTGCGGTATGCACGGTTGTCACTTGTGTGTGCAGGTTAATGTCCAGACCGTGCTCCACAGCATACATCAGTTTGCTCTCAAGGTAGTTCAAAGGTAGCCTCTTATTGATGAAATAAGGAATTTTTTCTACGAAGATTACATCATTAGGAGAGGGACTATACACATGTGCAACCAGATACTTCATGAATTCTGCCTCCTCTTCAGCTACCCCCTGCGTGACTGGAGGTTGGGACGCTGTCTTGGATAGCTTGACCACCATGGGTTCTGCTTGTGGTATTGGCTTGCCTGAGGCCTTCGGATCAACACTTGGTTGTCGGCTCATCTTGGGAAGAGGGATAACCATCGGCTCGATAAAGGGTTTTGCATCTTCCGATTGCCTTTGACTAGATTTTGACAATCGGATCACCATCGGCTCTACAGAGGGCCTCGCATCTTTTGATCGCTTTTGATTGGAATTTGGCAATCGGATCACTATCGGCCCTACGACGGGTTTTGGCTCCTGGCTGGACCTCGGGAGTCGGATGACCATCGGTTCCAACTGTGCAGCTAGGGCGGCAGAACTTGGCACCTCTTTGTGCAAAGTTGCGACAAGTGGTACAACTTTGCCATATTTATGGGCCTGAAGATGGATTTTCAGAGGTTCCTTTGACCCTGTTATGGCCTCCAGTTCATCAGTTATGTACTTCTTAGATTCTTCATATCGAAAAGCCTCCAAAGAATAATAAGACTCAACTCCTTTGAAGGAATCGATGTCGGTGAATTTCGTCTTCACGAAGCCGTGCTTACTGACATACTTGAAGCACTGGTGGAGTGTGGATGGCACGATCATATAGTCATGTATCCACGGACGCCCTAGAAGGATATTGTTGGACTTATCTGTGTCTATGACGTAGCAGGTAACCTCCGTCTTCAGGTCGCCAATCTGATATTTTAAGTGGAACTTTCCCAGGGGATAGCTCATTCCTGAGTTGAAACCGCTAATGGTAGTGTTGGTCACCGCTAGCCGATGCATAAGGATGCCGAGGATTTGAAGCAAGCTTTTCGGAGAATGCTCATTGACGAGCCAGGATCGATGTACATCCGGTCCACCTTGATGTCACCTATGTATCCAGTATAGTACAAGGGGTGATCATGCAAGTTGGTCTTGATTAACATGTCCTGTGGGGTGAACACGATGTTAGGCATTACGTCTGCACAATTGCTGCCCCTGGAGATTTGTTGACACGTCCTCCCCTGTAGGCTTGACCTGGGCTAAGTAGGCGTCATCATTCTAGAGTGCTTCGCTCAATGCGACACGAAGATCCTTGGAGAGCCTTAGGAGCTCGTATAACGACAACTTTGCTGGCGTATTATCCAGTTGTGCTAGTATGTCAAAGTTGTAAGGTCTCTCCAGCCCTTGAGGTGCGTCCTTACGGAGCGGCCTGTCGAAGCGGGTTTCCTTCGACTTGGATCTGTACGTCGGTGAAGGCTGAGAGGGCCCCGAAACATCAGTAACAGACAGCGTTGTCGGCTGAGGGTCTACAACTGAATTACCCAGAGTGGGCTGGAATTGTACACCAGACCGGGTAACAACGGCCGTCGTCTCCTCAGCTTCGGCTGAGATTGTATGGCAGGACCTGGAATTCCTGTCCTTCTTTTTTTTGGTTAAAGATGGCACCGTCTGGGTAACTTTGGGTACTGAGTCTGGGTGCACCCACATGACCTCTCCTCGTGAAGTGGTGAGAGGTACCAAGGCAGTCGTCTGGTCCTGGACAGGAGAAAGAATAGCAACCTCCATCGTTGCCCGGGGGACAGGTATTACCCCGTCTTGAGTATTTTTTAGGGAGAAGTCACCGAACTGACTGATACCATGTTCACAGCCATAGTAATTCGAAATCTAGCGACAGAGCTTTGGAGTCGATATGATTCTGGATGTACCGCTTTAATTAGAAGCAGTCATGAGTAAAATGATGGACATAGCAGTAGAAGTGGCAATATTTTGGGTCCTCTATCTCCGCCGCTCAAGGCTCGTGCCTTGGTGGAGGGAGTTGGATCCTATCCCTTAGTAAGAGCATGTCGAAGATAGGCTCATAACTATCTTCAAATGAGTAATTCACCTTGGGCCACTTAGCTTCTGCCTGCTTTTGTTCTGGCTTTTTGGTCGTACCAGGGACCATGGCCTGTTTGCCTTTGGTATTCCCGTTATTGTTGGTGCCGCCATTGTTGTTTTTATTGGGGGCGTTACCATGACGTTTTCCTTTGTCCTCTCCATTTGGGATATATAATCCCAGCTGGCGAGCCTTCTTTAACTGTGCCTCCGTATTGGTAGCGCTTATGATGAAGGTCGTCCAATCCCTGAACTGATCTTAGCCCATCCAGAGGCTGATTGCAGGGAGTAACTTCTTCTGGCAGATTACAATCAAGGAGCTTTCGGGATTTCCTTGGGGTAATCTCATCGCGGTTTGGCGAAACCGTTCGATATAGTTCCGCGTTAGCTCCCTCTCTCCCTGAACGACGTCCATGAGAGACGATATTGTCACATCATGCCCCACTTTATAGAATCTTTCCAGGAACATGTGCTTGAAGCCGTCAAAGAAATGGATGCAATTGTCCGGAAGGTTACGGTACCAGTCGAACGCGATTCCCTCCAATGCTCCGATAAATAATCATGTAAGGATGGCATCACTGTGCGGCAAGTGGTCTGTTGTGACCTCAAAATAAGTCATGTACCGGCTGACAGAGGTCTTCCCGTGATACGAATTGATATGAAACGGTTTGTACCATGGCGAAAAAGGAAAATCTCTTTACGGCTGCCGTATTCTGAGGTCCTGGGAGGAGTCTCGGGCATTAAACATTGCTCGAAGCTCCTGGATTTCCCTTCTTGCCTTCCTGGCTTCGTCTGCAGCTGAAGGAGCGGATGCTCCTAGAGGATTTCCACCCAAAGGAGAAGCAGTTGTGTTGGAGTCTGCATTGACTGCGGGTCCCAAGCTTATTTGTCCAGGCATCCTTGTTGGTTGAGTCGGTAAGGCAGCTTTAATTTTGTCTATTAACTTGACCAAGGATAGGAGCATGGCTTCATGTACTTCTAGACGTTGTCGATCCGTAGGTCCTTTATGGTCATATTTTGCCATAAATACTGTCCGCAGGTGGGTAGACATGGAAGGGACCGTAGAAGAGGTGCTCTCTGTGTCATACTCCCGTACAGTAAAATAATCGGGGAATGTTGGAATGTCCTCCTCCTCGGATTCGAAAGGGGTACAACCCCCTGTACAGGAAGATGCATCGTCTTGGCGAAGGCGGTCACCCTCAGGGACGTCCAAGTCTGTTGTATAATTCCAGTGGATCGCTGCCCCCTGTGCATCCTCTTGGAATACCAGATTGTTGCATATGTTCAGGGGACTACCACCCCCATCTTCGTTCACCCCTAGGGAACTGGAGGACACACCTTCGGGTGTTGGAAGCTTCTTTCTGGAATGGGTGTCGAGGTAGACAACCCCTGTGGTTGTCGACGGCAATCCTCCAGATGAGAGTTTTCTTGCAGTACTGGCCGAGATTGTCGGGATGAAAGAGCCTGTCTTATTTTTTTCCTTGCCGGGAGGAACCTTCCGAGTTGAATTACAGGAGGCAAAAGAAAATTCCTCGTCTCCCATAATTTGCATATGTTTCTCGAGTTATCATCGGACAGGTGTTGGCTGGTGCAGTCATTGGAAAATGGACTGTCGATCTTCAGGTGATGCAGACTTATCGCAGCAGCAGTTGATGACAACTTGGGTACAGTGATATCCTTGGAAGGGCTTATCGCATGCCAAGGTTTCCTCTTTCTTCTTGCGTTTGTGGATGAGTACTTCTCGCAAATCGAGGGTAGATTGATCTACCTTTGCATCCGTTTTGTTGTCTCGGGTATCCTGAGCGCACGGGTGCGTAGATATCATATTTTCTCCCTAATCTGAGGCTAGTAAAAGCACTTGCTCTCGATCGTTGTAGGGAGACTTTTGGGACCTATCTTGTCTGTTTGCCCCGGGGGGCTGGACGCGGGTGGTTCTGTACAACTTTCCATAAGGAGCCCGTATAACAGTTAACGATGCCCGCTGACGGTCAGCAGCTTGGACAGTTGACTGGGCTTGCTGGGCCCGTACTGCCCTAGACTTCTTCGACTTAGCACCCGTAGGCGCATAGTAAGAAGAATCCAGATTGGAATATTCTACATTCTCAAGGGGCCGTATGGGGTCGGGTCCGCATGAAAGATGGTCGAATACAGAGCTTCTGACAGGGCCGCATGAGGCTGCATGTCTGCGGCCAGGATTGGTTGCCGCATGGGCCATCTTCCTGCGGCCAGAGTTGGCTGCTACATAGGCAGACTGCCTTTTTCTATGCCGTCTCTTCTTCGTCCGTATGGATTTCCCTTGTGCCCCCAAAAGCGCAGCATCGTAGTATTTTCCTTTGCTGGTTTTGGGGACAGTAGGGTTATCTGCGGTCAGAAGCAAGGCCGCAGGAGAGCTTTGATCACCGTCTTGGGCCGCAGAAGGAGCTTCTTCGAGAACCTGGCGAGGGGCAACAATTTTGTGCTTCGACGTCCTGCAGGTTCATTTCGGGTTGGCTTGCTTCTGTGACGGGCTGGCGCTCCCTTCAGAAAGCATTTCTTCGAATGCTCGTTGGTCAAAATAAACCACAAATATTTGCTGCGTTGAACCGAGCTTGGACGCGTCGGATTACGTCACCAACTTCTCATCGGAGGAGAAGAAAGTTCTCAGTATAGTCGCCATCGTATTTGCCATTTAAATATCAAGAACAAAAATTACAGATGAATTGAACTTGATTACAAACTCGCTTGTACAAAAGAAAGCCTGGAAAGAAATCCTAGGAAACAATCTAAGTACAATTGTTTAAATTTTTTATTCTGGGGGGTGACGATAGAGGCTCGGAAAAGTATAGCAACTCTGTCTTACTCCTTGGACTATCAGACGCAGTCTTTGCTCTTGAAAAAATTTGGCAGCCTTTGATTGCCAACCTTTAGCAAGGGTGTGATACCCTGCTATTTATAGTAATTCCGACCTAAAGCAGATTTTGGGCCGTATAGAGAGCCACGTGGCTGTAATAGCACACAAAAGACTCGATCTTGGGCTGCCAACTGCCGGGGTTGTTGAAATTTCTTTGTTGTAAATTTGGGTATTTGGGACTTGGTCAAATTACCACGTGTCCCCCTCATAAAGTAGAGCCTGAACCGTCTTGGCCGCATAGTGGCCTTAGGAACCTTTCTTCTACGGCTCGGCTCTGCTTGGCCGCATGGGATCCTCGAAAGCCTTGCTTCTGTGGCTTGGTTTTTTTGGCCGCATGGGACCTACGAGAGCCTTCCCTCTGCGGCTCGAATCCACTTAGCCGCAGGAGGTCTTCGAGAGCCTTACTTCTGCGGCTCGAGTTTTCTTTGCCACATGGGGTCTCCAGGAGCACTCCTTCTGCGGCTTAGTTTCATTTGGTAGCAGGGGATCTTCGAGAGTCTTCCCTCTGCGGCTTTATTTCTCTTGGCCGTATGAAGTGATGATCCGCATAAACTCCATATTTTCCATGCTTATACAACGATGTTATCACGGATTGGTACTATATGGATCTTTTCATGAGATGTTATCCCTCTCTAGTAAATCGGGTACTTTATGTCATGTGCCTTTCGTGAACAGCATGTACTCCTTGTGCTCTCATTATTCATGTACACTCATGTGCTCTCATGTACTCTCATGTTCACATGAGCTTCATGTATAAAACTTTTATGTGCAATAACGTAACTCGACTAGATCCTTGTGTATTGATTGGGATAGGGGGAAGTGGTTATGTGATCTATTCCAAAGTAGGTATTCATGTGCAACTCTGCAGCTTATTCATATGCAAATTCAAGCCGTTTATATAACTATCTTATGCTTTAAATCACTTAGTCACTTACAGTTCTTACTTACCATATAGATATTTCCAGTTTACAAATATCTCACTTATCTTTTATGTATATTTCTTACAGTGTTTCATGTATCTTATTCTATTGCTTGTTATTTCCTATCATGATATGAACAGTTTGAGAGATATGTTGTCACCCTCGAAATTCGTGTTACGTATTTTCTTATACGTGTACATATTTCGGGTTCGTATTTTATTGGTCATGGTTAGCTAGCTATGATTTTATTTTTAGCATGTTGCATTGGCATGGTTATTTTGGCATGTCATTGGTCATGGCTTAGCTTGGTTCGGTTTAGCTTGGTTTGGTTTGCTTTTGGGTTCATCATGAACCAAAAGAAAACCCTTACCTACCACCACCACCCTCATTTATATTTCCACCTAACTCTCTCTCTCTTCATTTATTCTTCTCCTTCACTTCTTCTTCTCCACCATTACTCTTCCACCTACCAGGGAAGAGATCTAGGCAAGTGCAAACTTGCTTCATAATGGATCTCAAGTTTTATTGTTCTATTCTCTTTCTTACTTGATTCTAAGCCTCTTTAGAACTTGACATTTTTAGATTTGATGGATGGGTTCTTGTAAATCTAAGTTTGTAACTTTTTGGTTTTCTTAGTTTTGATCTCTAAAACTTGGTTATTTTCGAAAACTATTGGTTCTATGTTGTAGAGAATTCAATTTCATGCGGTTTTGGCTTTTGTTTCGCTTGATTTCGACTTCGGATGAGGAAGTTATGGCCAAAAGCATTTTTGTCATTTCTATGTTCTTCTGTCAGCATGTCGCAGTTTGCCGCATATGATGTCGAAGTTGAGCCGCATAAGGCACATGTCGCAGTTGGCCGTATATGATGTCACAATTAGCTGCATATGATATCGCAGTTGAGCCGCATAAGACAAATGTCGCACTTAGCCGCATATGATGTCGCAATTAGCCGCATATGATGTCGCAGTTGAGCCGCGTAAGGCACATGTCGCAGTTAGCCGCATATGATATCGCAGTTGAGCCTCATAAGGCACATGTCACAGTTAGTCGCATATGATGTCGCAGTTCAGCCGCATAAGGCACATGTCGCAGTTGGCCGCATATGATGTCGCAAATGAGCCACATAAGCCGCATGTCGTAGTTGGCCGCATATGATGTCGCGAATGAGCTGCATAAGCCGCATGTCGCAGTTGAGCCGCATATGGTGTCACAGTTGGGCCGCATAGGCCGCATGTCGCAGATGAGCCGCGTATGGTGTCGCAGTTGGGCCACATAAGCCGCATGCCGCAGTTGAGCCGTATATGGTGTCGCAGTTGGGCCGTATAGGCCGCATGTCGCAGTTGAGCCACATATGGTGTCACAGAATAGGCCGCATAATGCCTATTTTGGCTATTTCTAACTGTTATTGTCCAAACTGACCGAATTGTGGCTCGAATTTCTCCCAACTCCCAACGTGAAAGTTGTAGTTCTTTTCCTTGGCATCAAGAGTATGTCACTAGTTATTTTATGCAAGTTTCTCTCATTCATGATAATGTAAGAATAGAACACGATAGTGGCCCACTGTGGCGTACTCTTGACAAGTAAACTGACATGATATATCTCGACATGCTGTTACGACAGCTTGTCTAACATGACAAGTATGAAAGATCTGGACACCGTCGGCGATTGTGTTTGTACAAATAAACTGGTACTGTCTTGCATCATGTCTATGATGGGGATCCCTAAGTACCACGGTCAAGGGTACCTACTGAATTCAACTAAGGCTAATAACTAGTATAATCCAGTAGTTATGAAGGGATTTCCCAGCTACAGGTAATCCCGTTATCTGGGCGCTCTAGTGGACTTGTAGCCTACCGACGAGTAGGACACATTTCCAGTACACAGTCACGTGTTGCATTCTTCATAAACGAACATTCGACCCGGATAACCTGGATGGTCTGCAGGGATTGTGGCTGTTGGTATAATCTCATTGCATCTTGCTAGTAACTAGGCCTGTGATAACCCTAGTTAGTTAAAAGTATCAAGCCGTACTCTTGATTGGCTGTGATTGATTGGATGAAGTTTATTCCAGCTTAATCTTATCATGATCTTATGCAAGATTGTGACATGACATGATTATTGATGCTTGCCTTAACAATAACGATCGGGGTCCAGTTCTGTTCAGGCGAAGGATTACAGCCCCGGTCGTTGTTTGGTTTAAGGGTTGTAACCTGGCTCCCGGAGCAGTTTTGTGTCCTCTCTTCGTTTATTGTCTTATTGCAATCCCATGCCATATCCGTCATATTTTACCTTACCTTAATACCATGATTAATTATGCTAGTCTTAGCAATAAAGATCAGGGGTCCAGTTCTGTTCAGGAGGAGGGTTACAACCTCGGTCCTTGTTTGGTTTAAGGTTTGTAACCTGGCTCCCGGAGCAATTCTGTGTCCTCTCTTCGTTTATTGTCTATACTGTACCAATAGTATTTGAGACGGGTTTCTATTCAGGTGAAGGGTTACAACCCCGGTCCTTGTTTGGTTTAAGGGTTGTGACCTGGCTACTTGAATGGTTTTTTCGTACTCAGTTTACTGTTGTTATCTCTATTATTATCAGTTTTTTATTTATTATTTATCTTTAATATTCTATTGTGATATGCTGGTTTTAGTTCCTAAGTGAAGTCTCCTTTGCGGCACTTGCTTTTTCTGGGGTCTGATCCAGCTGGTTTTGTGTGGCCAGATATCGGAGCAGCACCAAATGATCCACCTGTCTTCCAGCCAGATGGTGACCACCAGGCGTAACCCTGGCAAAGAGTGGGTTTCTTTTTGTCCTCACACTTTATTGTAAAATTATTCTTTTGAGGCGTTTATGTCACGCCCCGGTTCCAAAATATGTGGGACCAGAAACACGTGGCGTGCCAGCTGTACGATCAAGTATAGAAAAACCCCAATTTAATGGACTATACTCGATCGTAGTACGCTGAAGTAACAACTAAATAACAATACAGGCAGGTAAATACTAATCTCATCCACAGAAAAAATCATAAAATAAAGCTGGAAGGAATGAAAATAACTCTAAATCAAACTACAAGTCATGACTAGTGGAAAATAATCCACCAATAAATGTATGAAAGAACTACTAAAAGAGTACAACTGAACCAGAAAAGAAATAGATAGCCACTAGCAGAAATCACCTAAGAACTCAAGAAACTCACGAGGCTCAACATTGAAGTCCTCGTCAGCAAAAGTCTCCAATCTCCGTAGTCCGTCGGTACCTGTGCTCGTCCCAATCTGGAAAAGGTGCCAGGTCCTCAGAGGGACGTAACAAGTACACAAGAAATCGACATGCATGATAGTACAGGGCAGTATATAAATAACTAGAACAAAATGTAACATAATATCTCCCCAACCAAACAAGGACATGATATATCATGCGACATACGACAGGTAAACTAACCATCTATGTGTAATGCACTCGAGACATCTCTAATGGTGCATGAGGGAGGGAGAAGAAGAAGAAACTGCCACCAAGCGTTCTACGGTTTGAGAAACGAGGGGCTACGAGCATCCAGCGTGCATTGGAAACAGAATTCTCATACACCACTAGTAGACTCTCCCCACCCAATGTATATCTGTACCGTATACGCGGTACAAATAATATGCAAGACGTCATAGTATATATAAGTAGACCTGTACCAACCACTAGACCAGACGCGAACTCACGTGCCAATGATCAGTCGACACACAAATCCATGCTCTCAACTCACTCATATAGTGATCGTGTATGATACGGTGTCCGGCTAGAAGGTGCCACATACCTTCAAAATACACGGGATAAGTCCACTACTACTAGACGCGTGCACACAACTGAGAAGTAATTAGGTAACATAAACTAACTGCAAAAATATACAATCAAGCAAGGTGTACTTGCCTGTGTCCAGCAACTGAGTATCCGGGTCCGATGTAGAGTCCGAGTTCCGAGAAGCAAACAATCCTAAACAAGCATGATTTATTATAATTAATCTCTATTTAACAATTTACTAAATTGATTAATTGCTAATTAACCAACAAACATTAGTATTTTATTAAAACTAGGTAACTAGTACCAATAATTATGAATAATACTTATACAATAATAAGTATGTAAATATACTTATTATCATACATTTATATTCTGTAATTAATAATACAACATGATATTTAGTAATTAATTAATTAATTATAATCAATTAACTACTCAATTTAATACACACGTGCATACACAATTCCTAATAATACTAACAAAAATAGTAAAAGTCCTTAAAAATTATTTCTAGTCTATTATAATAATAAACTAAATAAAACCAGAATAATAAATATATATTATATATATATTTTTACAGAAATAAATTTATTACCATTAAAACTATTTATTAAATAAATAGTTAAATAATACATAATAATTCGAAATAAATCTTAAAAATTCACTATAAATCCTAAATTTAACCATTAAATCGAAATTCACTATTCTACAAAATAATAACACATAATTAGTAATTATTTAAATTAATAAATAATTACTAAACAATTTAATAAATAATTCTAAAATAATTCTAGAAATTACTTTTAAATCCTAAAAATTAGTAATAAATATAAAATACCTAAAATAATTTCCAAAATAGTTTAATTATGTATTTACAACAGAAACATTTACATTTACCCATTTACAAATAATTATATAATTAATATCGATTAATTATATAATATACTTAGTAATCAAAATTACCCTTCTAAAATCTAAATAAATATAAATAAATATAATTAAATATTGGAAATATTTTTATACAGTAAAGTATATTTTTACAAACATTTTCTATATAATATATATTATTTAATTAACAACCAATTAAATAATATAAATTAAAAAATGGTAATTGGAATTAATTTAAAAATCTAAAGTTCTCGGGTTTTAATATAAAATAATTACAAATAAAATTCTATAATTTCTGGAAAAATTGTTATAAAATACTACATAAATTTTACAAACTTTTTTCTCTACAAGGTTTTATTTAATTAATAATAAAATTATTAATTAACGATTAAAACAGTAAATACAAACAATTAATTAACCGCGTATAAAATTTATAAGTAAATAGTAATAAATACTAATAAATAATATTAATTCACACAAAATTTAATGTAGATCCTATACTTAATTACTAATGATCCCTTTCAATTAGATCTAATTAATTACCAATAATTAGGCAATAATTAGCACTAAAAAACTGAATTAATTGGATTAAAAACCCTAAAACTAGGGTTAAAGTAGAAAATAAGATTTCCCACGTGGAAGAGCCACGGGGACGCTCGGGGGGATTACCTGCCCGCCGCAGGGGGTCGGGGTTGGCCTCCAGGTGCGGTGGCGCCACCGGGGGTCGCCGGGATCGGCCGGTTCTGCTGCTCACAGCGGCAACCGCAGTCCCGTCCGGCCTTGTGCTCCTCCGTACGTCGGCGAGAAGTCTCGGGTTGAGGGAGGAGGTAGGCGAGGTGAAGGTGAGGTCAGGGGGGCGGCTTGGAGACAAAGCTCTAGGGTTAGGGTTAAGAGGAACTTGGTTAAAGAAGGATATATATATATATATATATATATATATATATATATATATATATATATATATATATATATATATATTATATATATATATATATATATATATATATATAATATATATATATATATATATATATATTTTATATATATATATATATATATATATATATATATATATATATATATATATATATATATATATATATATATATATATATATATATTATATATATATATATATATAGAATATATATCTAAATCTAATAAAACGTCTATAAGCAATTCTTAAGACAAATAATAGAATTTAATAATAAAACCTAATAGGGATATCCAATTTAATAAAATAATAATAATAGACCATGGCAATAATAAAAATATAATAATAGTGATAAACCATAAATAAAAGGTAATAAATAATTATAAACTTGCTATTAATTATAATAATATGACAATAACTAAGGTTTATAAATAATAATAGAGCCAATATTTATAAGGATAAAATTTGACTAGCACTAATAAAAGTAACCCTGATGATCTTGCCAACAATATTGTCAGATAGAAAATAGCATCATCTTGCATCTATATATATACAATATAAATTAAACCCTGATTAGAAATAATTAATTAATTATTTAATTAAAATAAATTAACAAGCTATTCTTCAAATAAAAAAATAATTTTAAAAATTCCCTGAAAATTCAGGGGGTTACAATCTATCCAACTTATAAGAATTTCGTCCTAGAAATTTAAAATAATTCTAATACCGAAGAAATAATAAGAAAATCAATGAAAAGTAAATATGTAAATTGTAACTTACTCAACAAGACAATTTACAACGATACTTGAGGGTTTATAGAGGGGTCAAAACTGGCATCATATCCTACAAGAATATGTTCTAGGTCCGGCATAGGTCATAGGATTTCCAAGTGATCAGGGAATAGATCGATATTGCATGGTCAAATCTAATAGGATAAGGAGAGGACACAAATAGTCTATTCTAAGGGAAAGATTTGTCAAACAAGTAGAGTTATTAAAATAGAGCACATAAAGGTGTGTTTATGGGGGGCATAAATATCATGTGTATGGTACGGTTTGTCTAGATCATAATGGTACAATTATTGGAAGAAAAATCCTAATATTGTGCTTCAATTACCCAAGTCATGGTAAGGGATCAAATGATATGAACCAAGGAAAGGATAATAGGAAAACTTTTATTTACTAAATGTCCGACTAAAATCAGTCTAAGATGGCTACTAGGGTGCTAAGGGTATTACTAAAATAAGATATCATACAAGGTATACTTAACTGACTTAGTAGAAAGATGGTTCTACTATAAATCATAGCTAATAAAGGGTTATAAAGAGAAATTCTATACTAAGACGCAGAATAAAGAAGAGTTCAAGGAGGATGGGGTCGATTACAAATTTGAAGGTCCAATGCGAATAAATGTTTCAAGAAAAAAAAAATTGTCAAACGGTCGCAAATGAGATCCTAGGACAAGTTTACTATATCTTCATCTGCATAAAATAATCATAGGGAAAGCGAATCAACATGCACTAGGTTGGCCAGACCATCATGCACCGATTCTGATTAGACAACATTTTAGTGGGTGCACCCAATAATATATGTGTCAAGAACAAGCTTGAGAAAAGAAGAAGCTTGTAAAAACTAGGCTATAACAGCAGTATTAGTCAAGACGATAAAAATAAACGTACAGAAGAAAAGAAAGTACAAGATAGTTCAAGTCCAAAACATAAATAATGATTTGACCTTTCTAGTTGCCCTATGAATCTCTAACCTTAGTTGAGCTAGGGGATAAGAACCCACAAAGTTATGTCTAGGTAACCTAAATACTTATACCAACATATAGTCAGTGTTATCCAACTATAATTTCTTAATGGTCCTGAGAAAAGTATGATGCTAGACTACAAGGTATACTATCCAACTTATAAGAATTGAACTAGTACCTCTTGAAAACACGTGTAGGCAACTCTAGAGGAGGGTGAATAGAGTTTGTGTCAATAATCACCAAATAAAAAATAACTCTATATCACCTCCACAAAAACAACTATCAAGATAGTAAATAAATCAGAAATAAATACGGAAGTAAATAAAGATCAGAAGAGCATTCGCAGACACAGCAGTTTTAACCTGGTTTCCCTCGTGGAGGACTAGTCCAGGCCTGAGAACTCTAGCTCAGGATTCAAATCCACTATTTGTGAAATAGTAGTTTACAACCCGTGCCTTTTCTTCAGAAGAGCACGTCAACTTCTTACAGAGGATCGCAGTGGCGATTTGCTTGAATTTTTCCAAGCGACTTGGAATTGTCCAAGTGACTTTTCTTTTCAACTCTTGCACAAAAACTTCTAGCTGAATAGCACTTGAGCACCTTGGGGCTTAGAAAGTTTTGTGGCTAGTAGATTGGAAGAGTAAGGCTCTTGACTATATAGGCTATGTAAGAGAAGAAGAATAGAAGAGTGGATGGTTTCAAATGAGAGAAACCAAGGCCTATTTATAGGGTTCGGGACAAGCAGAATTCGGCCAGAATTCGGTATGGATAATTCAAATTTTTGGCCGTTGGACAGCTTGTAGCAAGCAGGCCCTAAAAATCAGGGTGCTGGAAATCAGGGGACAGAGTTCGGTCCAAACTCTGTGTGGAGGCAGAGTTCGGCCCGAACTCTGTCTCCAGCAGACAGAATTAGTCCATTGGGCTTTTGGACTTTGTGGAGCTTGGGCTTGGTTCAGGAATTGGTCTGTTTGAATGGTGGAGCTTGGAGAGATATGTCTAGGGGTTGAGATGACTCAGTGCGACTCAATGTACACATTCTCCTAGACTCAATAAATTGAAGATTACAGACTTAGAACAAGTAGGAAAACCAAGAGCCCTTTGATGACACATTTCTTCTGATATGTGAGCAGTCCTGAAGACGTCTTTTTCCTTGGCAGCAGTCGTCCAAAGATAAACAGATCTGGAAATCTGAATACCTTTCGGTGGCTTCGTCCCTGAACCCCCGACGGGGGGCGCTGCCCCCTCGACCCCTGTCCGCTGACCGGGCAGCGGAACCCCCGATACGAGGCCCCGGATAGGTCGCTAGGCGGTTCGGAGAAATCTTTTTGTATGACGTCGTCTTCGCTCCATCATTAATTCTTTATTGCCTATGTCCTGTTTGATCATGTTTGATCATGCTTACTGCATGTCTACAAATACATGTTAGGCCAGCAAAATATGTTACAGTACGATACAAGCATAGCAATATAGTACAGGACAATTAGGACATTGCTAAGTTTAAGTAGCAACATGATAGTGAGTATATGAATATTAGTGACATCATTATGTTAAACTTAACTGATTAGCCATATTCAAAAACACAATATAATCATTGGGCCAACAATCTCCCCCTTTTTGATTATGGCAAATCGGTTAAGGTTAAGGCAGATACGATAGATGCATATATCACTAATAAACACATACTACGAGAAGATTGTGTGCTAACTTAAACTTATTTCTCCCCCTTTGACATGATCAAAAAATAAGCTCCCCCATAATAAGAGATAAACCAAACTCAAGCATAAGGAGGAAGGCAAAGACAATCATGATCAAGATATACTAAATGAGGAACAATGGGAGAAGTGTGTAAAGACAAGTATAGAAACTACATACCCAATGTAGAGTGCCAAAAAAAAAGCTTGTCAAGACACAAATGGTTGGTAAAACTAAAAGAATTTGAAATTAATCAATAGATAGTTTACCAACATGAAATCCAAGAAAGACATCCAAAAACATAGTATGATATGAAATCCAAGAAAGATATCCAAAAACTTTTGGAAGAGAATTATGAAAAAAAAATTCAGTCAAAAACCATAGGGATAAGATAATTGCAAATAATAGATATCAAAGTAGAAAGATACCAATTGAGATATTGAAATAGACAAATTTGATATCAATTGAAATATATAAACTTGAAACATTGATCAATAAAACTATGATAGTCATAATTGTCCACAGATAAATAGTGAAACAAAATAAATGAATGATCAATGAAAAATATAAGCAATTGATATAAAAAGATCTCATTATTCGCAAATCTATTTGCTTATCCAAAATTCATGCATTTGAACTCAATTACCTTATCATGCTATATGAATAAACATGAAGGTAAAGGAGAAACAATGTTTGAGAAGGAGAAATTCAGTCGAATTGAATGCTCCCCCTCAAACTATGACCAATATAGATAAAATCATGAATATTGGATAAGTCCTCAACAAGGAAAGCCAAATGAAACATACAAAGAAAACCAAATCAAAGAAAGCACAATCGTCATCAAGATAAAATACGAAATTAAATGAGATGACTCATATAAAAGAGAGAGATAATATGATGAAAACAATTGCATAAACTCTCATAAATCTTTCACAAAATATCAGTATTCAAAAAAAATGGATCAATAATGAACTACGTATACGACATATTAAAGGGTATAAATGAATTGAACCAATTTATTTGCTCCCCCTTAAAATATACGTATCTAGTTCCAAAGCACTTATAGCAAAAAAAAAATGATAACTTCAAGATCTAGGGATAAATCAAGTATTGATTTCTCCCCTTTGCTCAATGCATATAAGGCTATAAAAACGTCATAAAACGAATAATGTCATCTTTAGAAGAGATATCCAATAAATAGTCACTAAAGATGAACGATCAAAATAATATCTTAATTAAGCACATATAATCAAAAGATGACATACATTAGCCTATATAGAAGAATCTCATATTTAAATATGATAGATCAATGCATGTTACCTTTTGAGAAAAGGATCATCATGAAAAGAAATAAGGTCCATTAAAAACAATCATGATGAGAATCACAATATAGCTCAAAAGATAAAAATAAAACTAAAGAAAAATATCATCAATAAAGTCAATTAAATCAATCATGATGAAAGTCAAAATATAGCTCAAAAATAAAAAATAAATCTCAAATATCATGTCCATGATTATCTAATTGAGAAATGATCAACCAATTTATTGCTTCGCATGGACTATGTATGTTTTACCACATATGTACCCATCAACGGGTAATAATCCAACCTTGCTAATACTAAATAAGAAACCAATGAAGTTCAAATAGCAAAGAGCATATGTGATAATCCATGAGTAGTCAAAGTAGAGTAATAAATTAACTTGATAACCACATAATTAGATAATATAGGACTACTCTATCGATAGGATCATTCATAAAGTAAACCAATAAATAATTATGATCCGTCATAAATTCCATCTAAAAACCATATAAACAAACCAATGGAAAATATAGAAAAGAGTCAATCTTATTTAAATAATTGCAAATTTATTACAAAGAAATAATAATATAATAGAATCATGACTCAAAAGATGAGAGAAATTTAAGAGATGCTTGTCAATGACTAGTATGAAAGGAAGTTAAAGCGATGAATCACAAATCTCAATGGAAACAAGATAAAATAAAAAATTTGTCAAACTAATGTTAGAAACCAAACATATGTATCTAAAATAGAATACAAATCAGAAAGAATTCATAAATCTTGTTTTTATAAACTAGCATATCACATATAGATTGAAGTTCAAGAAGATAGCTAGATGAGTGAAAGTGAACAAAAATTATGTAGCTTAACAATACATCGCAAATAAGCAAGCTAGCTATATAACTAATTAAGATTAATGAGATAGGCCATTAACATGATAAATGTGCTCATTAAATCTTAAGTCACTAACACTAAAAAATACATGCTTAAGCATAGAGTTTATAATAAGGGTAATACATTTTGAATGATCAAAATGATTTATATACTCTTTGCTAAGCAAGGAAAAGAGTATAAGATAGCAAGTAAATGAATTAGACTCTCATCAAGTAAAAGACAAAAGAGATGTTCATGAAAACACAATGGAGCAAATCTCTTTGCCAAAAATATTAAAATTAACCCAAGATAATAAAATAATAGATTGATCTAGAGAGTGCAAAATTATAACCATTATGAAAGTGTATTCTCTAGAAATGGAAAATCTCAAAGTAAAAGTTCAACCCATAGTAGCTAAAGACATGAGAAGTATGATATATCAATTACATGTATTCTCATGTGCTACAAAACATCATTGGGCAATAATAATAAAATATTTATAGCTCAAATATAAGGCTAGATATGATGAAGTATTCTAGAACTTAGGAGAGGATTCAGAACTAGATAATGGTTGCATGTAGACCTTAATAAATCTTAAGTCTATAAAGTGTTGATCACTTTGGGTTAGCTGTAGGGGCCGGTTCCCAGCTAGCGGTAGTCCGAAGACTAGTGCACCGTGTCGCTTCAGGCTATTTACACCTGTATGAAAGATGGACCCTTTCGGTTTGTTTCCAAAATGTTCTTTACTTTTAAGAAATTAGATTTAGAGGAATATATGCAATATCATCAAACAACATCAAAGTATAAAAATCCCTATAAATAAGAGAGGTAAATACCCAAATAATAATGAAAGAATGATCATCAAAATTTGCTAAGAATATTTTCAAAACAAATATTTTCATAATACACTTTATGAAAATAAATATATAGAAGATTTATACTCAAAATAAGTATGATGATCTCAACAAGTAAGGTAAAGCACAAAACCAAGCGATTCTTAAAAGAACTTCCATAAAAGTCATGAACAAGACACTAATAAATATTTTTTCTCAACATTCCAACTTAAAGGTATTTGAATAAATAAATATCAACATTTGGAATCAATAATTGCCATTGGATCTATAATTTGATCAACGGCTGAGGCTGTTTCCGGTTCTGGAACAGCCAGGCCGAATTCGGCCCGAACTCTGGTAAGGGCAGAGTTCGGCCCGAATTCCAGATTCTGGTGACAGAACTGGAATCAGGCTGAAAATTGGTTAAGCGAAAAAGATCAAAATAAGAGTGAAAGACATGTATCCATAAAGTCAACAAATAAAAGCCAATAAGATATCATCAAAAAAAAGACTTTAAGGAATAAGCTAATTGATTCAAGTAGAGATAACACAAATTTAGTCAAAAGAATCAATAGCTAAATTATGAGGTAAGCACAAGTATGAATAAATACTCTTCAAAATAATATGAAACTTGAGCTTATTTCATATGCCCACATAAAGATATTTATACAAAAATAGATGTCAATATAATAAATACATGATCTACATGTAAATAAAGATTTAATGAATGTATCCATCATGAATGTTTGAAAAACTATCACAAATTCAAAAGCACGTATAAATAGACTTTATTAGGCAAAGACATAATTGATTCTCAATAGGATAATCAAAATAAAACATGAGAATCAATAATGAAGATATTATGCAAGCACAAGATTAAAAAGAAGTATAAGTATATACTTATCAAATTATAAGTAGTTCGTGCTAAACACATATATTCACAAATAGCAATTAAGATAAATATGACATATTGAATACAAATCGGCAAGAAGTAACTATCTCAAAACTTTTAAAGATGAAGAGATAAAATCATATTAACTCAAATCAAAACCAAGGTCATATGGACTAGAGTGATATGCATACCTTATAAATAAGAAAAAAAAGAGGATACATATATAGATGTGTCACATTACTAGAAAATGAGTGATAAACTATATAGTGTGAACTAGTCATATAAAGCTATGTAACTAGTCATGCTATATAAAAGAAAAGAAAGAAAATCAACTAAGCATGCTAGTATTATATCTCACATTAATTTATATAATAAGCAACTAAAAGATATCAATGTGAGCTAGTAGTAAGACATCAAAAGAAACATGCTAGATTCAACAAATATCAACCATTTAAAGAGAATCGTTGAGCATGTTACCAAAGTGGCTCTAGTGGCCACACTTGTGTTGGTGCAATTGCTTGGAAGATGACCTTTGAGCTTTGCAACCACCAACACGCTCCTTGGTGTTATATCCCAATACAAGAAGCTCCACCTACAACATTAGACGAAGACTTTGGTATCCAAATAAACTTGGATCCACATTTGTTAGCTTTAGGGACCCATATACTATTTACTCTAGCATTGGTAGAAAAACTCCTACGAATAGGACAAGTTACACTCATGTATCCAATACGAGAGCAATAGAAGCACCTAATACTAGTGTGTGCATATGTATCGGAATGAGCATGATTATGAACATGTGACATACTAGAATGATGAATATCTCTAGAGTGAGCATGCATGGATTTGGTCTTAAGACTATCATGTTCTAATAGCAAATCATTATGCACACAAGTAAGAGAATCACTATGCATGGATTTGGTCTTAAGAATATCATGTTCTAATAGCAAATCATTATGCAAACAAGTAAGAGAATCAAATTTAACATTTAAAGCATAATTCTCTTTTTCAAATAAAGCAATTCTAGAAATAAAATCATCATTTTGTTTCTTTAAAGAGTCAATAGAAGAATCATGCAAATGATTTAGCTCATGTGCTTGCTTCTTAAGATCTTCTATTGATGAGGAAAGAGATTTGATTTTCAAAATTAAAGAATCATTCAAACTCTTTAAAGAAACACAAGATGAGTTTTGAGAGTCAAGTCTAGATAATAAAACATTGTTTTCATTTCTCAAAAACTCATTAGCTTCTTCTAAATGAATAACCTTTTCTACAAGTTCTTCATTTGTAGAATGAAAAGCCTTAGCAAACTTTAAGGATTGGTTAGCCATGGCTTTCCACTTAGAGCACTTATTGTATTTAGAAGAAACATGATTGTCTATTCTACTAGAAGTAAAACCCTCTTCATCGAAGGAGGAAGAATACGATGCCATACACAAATAAACAAGGATCTACTCTAAGGATGTTAAGCCTTACAATAGAGACCTTGCTCTGATACCAATTGAAAACACGTGTAGGCAACTCTAGAGGGGGGTGAATAGAGTTTGTGTCAATAACCACCAAATAAAAAATAACTCTGTATCACCTCCACAAAAACAACTATCAAGATAGTAAATAAATCAGAAATAAATGCGGAAGTAAATAAAGATCAGAAGAGCATTCGCAGACACAGCAGTTTTAACCTGGTTTCCCTCGTGGAGGACTAGTCCAGGCCTGAGAACTCTAGCTCAGGATTCAAATCCACTATTTGTGAAATAGTAGTTTACAATCCGTGCCTTTTCTTCAGAAGAGCACGTTAACTTCTTACAGAGGATCGCAGTGGCGATTTGCTTGGATTTTTTTAAGCGACTTGGAATTATCCAAGTGACTTTTTTTTTCAACTCTTGCACAAAAACTTCTAGCTGAATCGTACTTGAGCACCTTGGGGCTTAGAAAGTTTTGTGGCTAGTAGATTGGAAGAGTAAGGCTCTTGACTATATAGGCTATGTAAGAGAAGAAGAATAGAAGAGTGGATGGTTTCAAATGAGAGAAACCAAGGCCTATTTATAGGGTTCGGGACAAGCAGAATTCGGTCAGAATTCGTTATGGATAATTCAAATTTTTGGCCGTTGGACAGCTCGTAGCAAGCAGGCCCTAAAAATCAGGGTGCTGGAAATCAGGGGACAGAGTTCGGCCCGAACTCTGTGTGGAGGCAGAGTTCGGCCCGAACTCTGTGTGGAGGCAGAGTTCGGCCCGAACTCTGTCTCCAGCAGACAGAATTGGTCCATTGGGCTTTTGGACTTTGTGGAGCTTGGGCTTGGTTCAGGAATTGGTCTGTTTGAATGGTAGAGCTTGGAGAGATATGTCTAGGGGTTGAGATGACTCAGTGCGACACAACGTACACATTCTCCTAGATTCAATAAATTGAAGATTACAGACTTAGAACAAGTAGGAAAACCAAGAGCCCTTTGATGACATATTTCTTCTGATATGTGAGCAGTCCTGAAGACGTCTTTTTCCTTGGCAGCAGTCGTCCAAAGATAAACAGATCTGGAAATCTGAATACCTTTCGGGGGCTTCGTCCCCGAACCCCCGACGGGGGGCGCTGCCCCCTCGACCCCTGTCCGCTGACCGGGCAGCGGAATCCCCGATGCGAGGCCCCGGATAGGTCGATAGGCGGTTCGGAGAAATCTTTTTGTATGACGTCGTCTTCGCTCCATCATTAATTCTTCATTGCCTATGTCCTATTTGATCATGTTTGATCATGCTTACTGCATGTCTACAAATACATGTTAGGCCAGCAAAATATGTTGCAGTACGATACAAGTATAGCAATATAGTACAGGACAATTAGGACATTGCTAAGTTTAAGTAGCAACATGATAGTGAGTATATGAATATTAGTGACATCATTATGTTAAACTTAATTGATTAGCCATATTCAAAAACACAATATAATCATTGGGCCAACACCTCTAACTGTCTCTTTAGGGAAGCAAGTTTATCCTACCAAATTGTAGCAACAACATAGAATTTTCTAGAGAAGCAATAATAATCCTAACATGAGAAAAAAAAAGTCCTTTGGTCTATTCAAAAGGATAAGACGTAATGATCTGCTTTCCATTATTGCTTAAGAAAATAAAAGTTTGGATCGATAGTACTAGAATTATGCAGCACGATAAATAGTAAATCAGGAAAGAAAATAAACTAATTAGATAATAAAAAAAATCCTTACAGCATTTAGCTCGGCAACCGTGGCATGAGCTAAAGGTGAAGAAAAATTTTTATTACAGAAAATATCAACCAATATTGTCTACAGGTAAAGTAACAAACAACTAAATAGATATTCCTAATATTAATACTAATAATATAATACTAAAATATAGGAGAAGATATACTGGTTGACGGATTTGGGGTATGGTCAAGAAAAATTTATAGACATCTATAGCTCTAAACAATTAGGAAATCATGATACTAGTTTAGGGTCGAAACAAGAATGATAAAATTTTAAGAAGAAGACATAGTCACATGGGTCGATGACTTAACTATAACTGCATATAATCACTATCATGGCTATGAAAAATATGGCAACTAAGGTGTGACACTTCTATCTCATTAGAGTAATATCCTCTATGTTTATTTCCTCATCAAGATAAAAAAAATCAAATTCCTGTAAATAAAATTTCTTCATAAATTCCTTCAGTATAAAATCTTTAAATCAAAACAATCATCCACCAATTTCCTTGATCTCTTTAAGATCGTCGCAAATAATCATAATTATAACTTTAAAATACCCAACCAATCCTTTTATCATCACACCAACTCCTTTTTATTTTCCCCCTTTTTTTTTCTCAACTTTAATTCAGTTTACCTAATATAAAAGATTGTAACTCTCTTATGAAAATACTTAAATCAATCACCGAGATAAATATTATCATAATACTAAATTCTTCTTTTTTTTCCAAAAGAAACTTCAATAAAAATTTATCAATCTAAAAAAAAGATTTAAATCTCAAATTTTTTTTTTCAATCAAAATTTGTTCCATCAAACAAAATTCAATCACAAAAAAATACCTCAAATTTCTAAATTGATCCTCGAAATAAACTTTATTATAGTACAAACATCCTTTTCTTTTCTCCTCAAAATTTTTAGATTAAAATTATCCAACTCCAAATTTTAAATCACTTTATGAAATGCATCAAATTTCTAAATTCTTCTTAAATAAACCCTTTTTTTCATCAAAGTCAAAATATTCAATCTTTAAAGAAATATAAATCTCATAGGCAACTCTTAACTATTTCTATTTACAATCATCTATCCTCAAATTTTAAAAAAAATTTATTCTTCTATTTTCGAAACCAATATAAATCATCAACCAATTTAAATCTCATGTAGCAATGTGAATATTTAAATTTTTAATCATCAAGTTGATTTTATATCCTCTCTAACCAATCATAGAATTTTTTTTTAAAAAACTCAAATCAAAACTTTAAATCATCCTCTCAAATCGATCATCGAGTTTATTTTATTAATCAACTTCTAACAGTCTTTCCCATATGAGTATATGTAATCTTTCTCACTATCATTCGAAATTGATATATCATTACTACTCAACTTTGAATTAACTAATCATTCATGCAAAAATTATATCTTTCAAAAATATGGTGTTCATCAACCTGCAATATTTAGTACTTTCCAAGAATTCAATTATAGACTCAACCGCATAATTAGCTGCCAAGGTAACCCATCTAGCCATATAGTTAACTCAAGAGTGTATATAGTATAGCATCTTCCAAACCTCTATCAATCATGACAAGCAAGGGGTACGGTAGATTAGATCGAGAAGGATATAATTGCAAGGAAGTCAAAGAGTCAGACGATATAAATCAAAGAAGAGATCAAGTATTTCGAGGAGTTTGAAATGAGTCGAAATCAAACGAGATCAAAGGATAAAAATAATCAATTGTGGATGAGACACAATAGTCCTAATCCTATACGTAGGCTTGCTTGGTACGGTAAAGTAACCAAACAATATTTTCTCGACCTGCATGGGCCACCACTAAAAACATGTCACGCCCCGGTTCCAAAATATGTGGGACCAGGAACACGTGGCGTGCCAGCTGTACGATCAAGTATAGAAAAACCCCAATTTAATGGACTATACTCGATCGTAGTACGCTGAAGTAACAACTAAATAACAATACAGGCAAGTAAATACTAATCTCATCCACAGGAAAAATTACAAAATAAAGCTGGAAGGAATGAAAATAACTCTGAATCAAACTACAAGTCATGACTAGTGGAAAATAATCCACCAATAAATGTATGAAAGAACTACTAAAAGAGTACAACTGAACCAGAAAAGAAATAGATAGCCACTAGCAGAAATCACCTAAGAACTCAAGAAACTTACGAGGCTCAACATTGAAGTCCTCGTCAGCAAAAGTCTCCAATCTCCGTAGTCCGTCGGTACCTGTGCTCGTCCCAATCTGGAAAAGGTGCCAGGTCCTCAGAGGGACGTAACAAGTACACAAGAAATCGACATGCATGATAGTACAGGGCAGTATATAAATAACTAGAACAAAATGTAACATAACATCTCCCCAACCAAACAAGGACAGGATATATCATGCGACATACGACAGGTAAACTAACCATCTATGTGTAATGCACTCGAGACATCTCTAATGGTGCATGAGGGAGGGAGAAGAAGAAGAAACTGCCACCAAGCGTTCTACGGTTTGAGAAATGAGGGGCTACGAGCATCCAGCGTCCATTGGAAACAGAATTCTCATACACCACTAGTAGACTCTCCCCACCCAATGTATATCTGTACCGTATACACGGTACAAATAATATACAAGACGTCATAGTATATATAAGTAGACCTGTACCAACCACTAGACCAGACGTGAACTCACGTGCCAATGATCAGTCGACACACAAATCCATGCTCTCAACTCACTCATATAGTGATCGTGTATGATACGGTGTCCGGCTAGAAGGTACCACATACCTTCACAATACACGGGATAAGTCCACTACTACTAGACGCGTGCACACAACTGAGAAGTAACTAGGTAACATAAACTAACTGCAAAAATATACAATCAAGCAAGGTGTACTTGCCTGTGTCCAGCAACTGAGTATCCGGGTCCGATGTAGAGTCCGAGTTCCGAGAAGCAAACAATCCTAAACAAGCATGATTTATAATTAATCTCTATTTAACAATTTACTAAATTGATTAATTGCTAATTAACCAACACACATTAGTATTTTATTAAAAATAGCTAACTAGTACCAATAATTATGAATAATACTTATACAATAATAAGTATGTAAATATACTTATTATCATACATTTATATTCTGTAATTAATAATACAACATGATATTTAGTAATTAATTAATTAATTATAATCAATTAACTACTCAATTGAATACACACGTGCATACACAATTCCTAATAATACTAACAAAAATAGTAAAAGTTCTTAAAAATCATTTCTAGTCTATTATAATAATAAACTAAATAATACCAAAATAATAAATATATATTATATATATATTTTTACAGAAATGAATTTATTACCATTAAAACTATTTATTAAATAAATAGTTAAATAATACATAATAATTCGAAATAAATCTTGAAAATTCACTATAAAACCTAAATTTAACCATTAAATCTAAATTCACTATTCTACACAATAATAACACATAATTAGTAATTATTTAAATTAATAAATAATTATTAAACAATTTAATAAATAATTCTAAAATAATTCTAGAAATTACTTTTAAATCCTAAAAATTAGTAATAAATATAAAATACCTAAAATAATTTTCAAAATAGTTTAATTATCTATTTACAACAGAAACCTTAACATTTACCCATTTACAAATAATTATATAATTAATATCGATTAATTATATAATATACTTAGTAATCAAAATTACCCTTCTAAAATCTAAATAAATATAAATAAATATAATTAAATATTGGAAATATTTTTATACAGTAAAGTATATTTTTACAAAAATTTTCTATATAATATATATTATTTAATTAACAACCAATTAAATAATATAAATTAAAAATGGTAACTGGAATTAATTTAAAAATCTAAAGTTCTCGGTTTTTAATATAAAATAATTACAAATAAAATTCTATAATTTCTGAAAAAATTGTTATAAAATACTACATAAATTTTACAAACTTTTTCCTCTACAAGGTTTTATTTAATTAATAATAAAATTATTAATTAACGATTAAAATAGTAAATACAAACAATTAATAAACCGCGTATAAAATTTATAAGTAAATAGTAATAAATACTAATAAACAATATTAATTCACACAAAATTTAATGTAGATCCTATACTTAATTACTAATGATCCCTTTCAATTAGATCTAATTAATTACCAATAATTAGGCAATAATTAACACTAAAAAAACTGAATTAATTGGATTAAAAACCCTAAAACTAGGGTTACAGTAAAAAATAAGATTTCCCACGTGGAAGAGCCACGGGGTCGCTCGGGGGGGTTACCTGCCCGCCGCAGGGGTCGGGGTCGGCCTCCAGGCGCGGTGGCGCCGCCGGAGGTCGCCGGGATCGGCCGGCTCTGCTGCTCACAGCGGCAACCGCAGTCCCGTCCGGCCTTGTGCTCCTCCGTACGTCGGTGAGGAGTCTCGAGTTGAGGGAGGAGGTAGGCGAGGTGAAGGTGAGGTCAGGGGGGCGGCTTGGAGACAAAGCTCTAGGGTTAGGGTTAAGAGGAACTTGGTTAAAGAAGGCTATATATATATATATATATATAATATATATCTAAATCTAATAAAACATCTATAAGCAATTCTTAAGACAAATAATAGAATTTAATAATAAAACCTAATAGGGATATCCAATTTAATAAAATAATAATAATAGACCATGGCAATAATAAAAATATAATAATAGTGATAAACCATAAATAAAAGATAATAAATAATTATAAACTTACTATTAATTATAATAATATGACAATAACTAAGGATTATAAATAATAATAGAACCAATATTTATAAGGATAAAATTTGACTAGCACTAATAAAAGTAACCATGATGATCTTGCCAACAATATTGTCAGATAGAAAATAGCATCATCTTGCATATATATATATACAATATAAATTAAACCATGATTAGAAATAATTAATTAATTATTTAATTAAAATAAATTAACAAGCTATTCTTCAAAAAAAAAAATTTGAAAATTCCCTGAAAATTCAGGGGGGTTATAGTTTAGCCGGCGAGCACGTGTTAGCTCGTATTGCACCTTTATTTACTGTCTGCCTACGGGCTATAACGTGATTGACAGATCCTAGGGTTGATCATGTATGACTAAACTCTTGCTAGTCCTGACATTTTGTAATGACTAGCTTCATGATCATCCAATATATAATGTATGGGACGCCTTGCTATTATATATTTGGTGCTCTGACACATTGTAACTATTATTGCTTGCTTAAGATTGAGACAATAGGCTTGTTCATGACCATAGGAGACTGTTGGCATATAGTTAAATCCTCATGTATCTAGACAGCCGTGACCGTATAACGAGGTGGGTTACACTTCAATATACGTAGCTGGCTATGTATACCCCCGCTAACCTGTATTCTGGTTCTGGGGCATTACATGGTTTTAGTGGTGGCCCATGCAGGTCTTGTAAATCAAGGTATGTGAGAGTTTACTGAATAGATGTTTCAATCAGTATTCGCCCTTGATCTCTGCTCGTATCTTCAAATCCCTGAGAATCTTGACCTGATCACATACTTGTATCGTTGATCTGTCCTGGTCCTTCCTTATTGTTTCCTATGTCGTCTTCTTCAGCGGTATTGTTCCTGGGCCTGTCGATCAGCAAGGCGGAGCACCTTCCGTGGACCAGCCGCAACCTGGAGATCAAGTCCAGCATTCAGGAGTAGCCTCCAGAGTCATGCCTACCGGAGGAGAACCACCAATTCAGCCCGTCCAGCCTACAGAGCCTGATGATGGCACTTTGGTGGGTCTCATCAGGTCCCTATTAGCTTCCCAGGATCGTCGAGGAGATGCCTTGCACCAGGAGGTTGTAGATGCTTTGACCAGAGGAGGTCATCAGGGTAATAGCGCGGCCAACAGCTTTAAACGCTTGAACCCTCCCTTCTTCGACGGCAGTGAAGATGCGATCACTGCAGATGCATGGCTTCAGGACACAGAGGTGATTCTAGAAGCAGACAGGACTCCAAAGAACGAGAAGGTGGCCGTGGTGCGCCTGCAGCTATTGGATCTTGCCCGTAGCTGGTGGACGTCGCAGGCCGTTAGATTAGTGGCCCCTATTGCCTGGACAGTATTCAGGAAGAGATTCCAGACCAAGTACTTCGATGCTGTAGCTTGGTATGATCTACAGACGAGGTTCACCAATCTGAAGCAGATGGGCAGGACAGTCGATGGATATGCGGCCGAGTTCTCCAAGCTTAGTTGGTTTGCTCCCACCTTGGTGGCGACCGAGTTCGATAGAGCCCAGCGGTTCCAGCAGGGGCTCCACCTAGAGATTTTTTTGACGGTGGAGCAGTTTGAGCATCAGACTTTTGATGCAGTATTGAGAGCAGTCCGGAGGCATGAGTATACCTCCCAAAGGATCGTGGATAGGACCGAAGGTCGGAAGCAATCTCACGGCCAGATGAATCAGTCATCAGCACCAGCCCCGACAGCCAGGGCTTTGACCATTGGAGCTCTCCAAGGCGGGCGGCCTCAGTGACGTCGGTTCAGTATTCCACCCCGATACACCCTCAGCAGCAGAAGCAGAAGCAGTCTTCCGCAGTGGGATGTTCACACTGCGGGAAGCCAGGACATGTGGTATCAGAGTGTCGCAGAGCACAGGGTTTGTGCTTAATTTGTGGTGCCCCGGACCACAGGGTTGGGAACTGTCCGAACAGGGGGCGTTCATCGGCCTTCTCTAGTCCTTCAGTTAGAGGACTAGCACCAGTCCAGCAGCAGCAGCAGCTGCAGTACCCGTTCCCGAGGCCATTGCCGACGCAGGCCCAGGCATTCCAGCAGCAGAGATCGCAGCAGTATGCCCAAGCCCAAGCCCTAATCCAGAACAGGTAGAGGAATTTTCAGCATAGGGGACCC
This sequence comes from Iris pallida, assembly GCA_029216955.1. NCBI lineage: Eukaryota > Viridiplantae > Streptophyta > Magnoliopsida > Asparagales > Iridaceae > Iris > Iris pallida. Next base: position 4,315,762 of record JANAVB010031815.1, read on the forward strand.
ACACCTAGAGGACATGGTCAAGTGCTGGCCTTGACCATGGGAGAAGAAGGATTAGCACCAGGGGAGGTAGTGGCAGGTACTATTCTCGTCAACACCTTTCCAGCTTCAGTATTATTTGACTCTGGTGCATCGTATTCATTTATGTATGCACGATTCGCGATGCGGGTAGGACTGGAGCCCGAGTCATTATCAGTAAGGCTCAATATACTTACTGGTAACGGACTTGTAGGAGTAGATAGAGTGTTTTCCTCGTATCGGATCGTAGTTAGCGGTAGAGAATTCTCCGCTAGATTGATAGAGTTCCTGATGGCTGATTATGATGTAGTCTTAGGGATGGATTGGTTGATGGACCAGTATGCTAGGATAGACTTTCACATTGGCAGGATTATTTTTAGCATTCCAGACGAGCCGGAGTTTTCCTTCTCTCGAGGCGAAGTTGAACCTTCTTCTCCAGTATTGCGGATGGCAGTAGCAGTAGTACAGTTACCTCGGATAGTCGAAGAGTTTCCAGATGTTTTCCCAGAAGAGCTTCCAGTTATGCTGCCAGAGCGAGAGATCGATTTTACCATCGACTTGATTCCCGGGACAGCCCCAATGTCAGAGAGAGTCTATAGGATGGCGCCATCAGAGCTAGAGATATTGTACAAGATGATTGAAGAACTCAGAACCAAGAGATTCATTCGTGCTAGTAGATCGCCTTGGGGAGCCCCGATTCTTCTTGTGAAAAAGAATGATGGTATGTCCAGATTATATATAGATTATCGTACCTTGAACTCAGTGACAATCAAGAACAGATACCCTCTTCCGAGGATAGATGACTTGTTTGATCAACTCAAGGGGGCAGCAGTATTCTCGAAGATCGACTTGCGGTCAGGATACCATCAGATCAGAGTCAAAGAGTAGGACAGCCCGAAGACAACTTTTAGATCGAGATATGGGCATTGGGAGTTCCTTGTGATGCCATTTGGAGCAACCAATACGTAAACAGTATTCATGGGCCTCATGAATCATATCTTTATGCCTTATTTGGATCAGTTCGTGATTATGTTCCTAGACGACGTCATGGTCTACAGCAAGAGTGAGGCGGAGCATGAGCAGCATCTCAGAATCGTCCTCCAAATTCTTAAGAAACACCAGTTGTATGCCAAGTTCAGTAAATGCGAGTTCTGGCTTGATCGCATTTCGTAATTGGGTCATATCATCACCAGAGGAGAAGTGAAGGTAGATCTCCAGAAGATCGTGGCCATTGAAACGTGGCCGGTACCTAGCACAGTGGCATAAATTCGCAGTTTTCTTGTCTTGGCCGGCTACTACCGGCGATTTGTTTCAGACTTTGCTCGAATTTCAGTGCCATTGACCCAGTTGACCCGTAAGGATGTGCAGTTTGCTTGGATAGCAGAGTGCCATAATTCTTTTAAGAGGTTGAAGCGAGGCTTGATGACGGCTCCTATTCTCACGCTTCCAGATGGAACCAGAGGATTCTCAGTGCATTGTGATGCTTCGGGTAGAGGTTTAGGATGTGTTCTGATGCATCATGGGAAAGTAATAGCTTATGCGTCACGACAACTTCATGATCATGAGAGGAATTACCCAACCCATGACTTGGAGCTGGCAGCAGTAGTGTTTGCACTTAAGCTTTGGAGGTACTACTTGTATAGAGATATGGTAAAGATTTTCACCGACCACAAGAGTCTGAAGTATGTGTTCACCCAGAAGGATCTCAACATGCATCAGAGGAGATGGCTAGAGCTGCTTGTGGATTATGACATCAACTTGCAGTATCATCCTGGAAAGGCCAACATTGTTGTAGATGCATTGAGCAGGAGAGCTGGAACTTATTTTCTTACAGCGCAGCCGAATTTATTAGCCGATCTTCAGAAGATGGGAATAGAAGTTGTCCTTCCTACCAATGTGGCATTGATGGCCAGCATGCAGGTTCAGTCCAGCATAGTCGAGAGAATCTAGATGGTGTAGTCGACAAATTCCAAGCTTCAGCGGCTCAGAGCAGAGTGTGAGGCGGGACGAAGACCAGAGTTATGCATTCATGAAGACGATACACTTCGACATGGTAAGAGTCTTTGTGTACCCATTGGAGATATCAGACAGAAGATCATGGCAGAGGCCCACAATTCGCAGTATTCCATTCATTCCGATGGCACGAAGATGTACCGTAATATCCACCAGCACTTTTGGTAGAATGGCATGAAGATAGCCTAGTTTGTCTCTCATTGTTTAGTCTGCCAACAAGTTAAGGCTGAACATCAGAGACCAGCTGGACTACTTCAACCATTGCCAATTCCGGAGTGGAAGTGGGAGCATATAACCATAGATTTTGTGACTGGATTGCCTAGATCCCCGGCTGGCGGAGACGCTATTTGGGTTGTCATAGACAGGCTTACGAAGGTGGCTTACTTTATCCCGTTCAGAGTTGGTCAGTCGACGGCTCAGCTAGCGGAGATATATCTCCGGCAGGTTGTCAGATTGCACGGTGTACCAGAGATTCCAGATTTACGTTACACTTTTGGCGTAGCCTGCAAGAGAGTTTGGGGACTCGCCTCCAGTTCAGCTCAGCGTATCACCCACAGACAGATGATCAGTCAGAGCGTACCATATATACCTTGAAAGACATGTTGAGATCTTGTACACTCGACTTCGGTGGTTCGTGGGAAGATCACCTGCACTTGGTAGAGTTCTCGTACAATAACAGTTTCCAAGCTAGTATCTAGATGGCACCGTTCGAGGTACTATATGGTAGAAAGTGCCGATCCCCGCTAGCATGGGATAATGTCGAAGAGAGGCAGATGCTCGGTCCAGAACTGATTGCTCAGACCGTTGAGGTGGTCAGGAGAGTCAGAGATCATCTTCGAGTTGCCCAAGATCGCCAGCATCATTGGGCCAATTCTCATCGGCGCCCTCTTGAGTTTTCTGTCGGCGACCATGTATTTCTGAGGATTTTGCCTAACCGTGGCGTCATTCGTTTTGGTATACGGGGAAAGCTTAGTCCTAGGTATATAGGGCCATTTGACATTCTAGAGCGAGTAGGAGATGTATCCTATCGTCTCGCTCTTCCACCATCGCTACGTGAGGTGAATGACGTATTCCATGTATCCCAACTGCGACGGTATATTCCAGACCCGAGCCACATCCTGGATCATTCAGAATTGGTTGTTAGTACCAACCTTTCGTATGATGAGAGGCCCATGTCTATATTGGACCGAAGAGAGAAGACACTCAAGAACAAGACTATCAAGTTAGTCCGAGTTGCTTGGGGTCATCACTCTTTGGGTGAGTCAACGTGGGAGCGTGAGGATGATATCCGATCGTGATACCCTGACCTGTTCGACTCGTGAGATATAATATATTTCTTATGCCTTACATTTTGAATCTTTGCTTGCATATTTGATTACTTGATTGATTGCTTAGCTGTGGATTGCATCTGATAGTGTAACTTGTCCCGACACCTCTAGCCTCTTTAATTAAATTTTGAGGACGGAATTCTTTTAAGGTGGGTAGAGTCGTCACCCTCAAAATCCGTGTTACGTATTTTCGTACACGTGTATATATTTCGGGTCCGTATTTTATTGGTCATGGTTAGCTAGCCATGATTTTATTTTTACTATGTTGCATTGGCATGGTTATTTTGGCATGTCATTGGTTATGGCTTAGCTTGGTTCGGTTTAGCTTGGTTTGGTGGGTTTATCATGAACCAAAAGAAAACCCTTACCTACCACCACCACCCTCATTTATATTTCCACCTAACTCTCTCTCTCTCTCTCTCTTCATTTATTCTTCTCCTTCACTTCTTCTTATCCACCATTACTCTTCCACCTACCAGGAAAAAGAGCTAGGCAAGTGCAAACTTGCTTCATAATGGATCTCAAGTTTTATTGTTCCATTCTCTTCCTTACTTGATTCTAAGCCTCTTTAGAACTTGACATTTTTGGATTTGATAGATGGTTCTTGTAGAAAGTTTGTAACTTTTTGGTTTTCTTAGTTTTGGTCTCTAAAACTTAGTTATTTTCGAAAACTATTGGTTCTAGATAATTCAATTTCATGCAGTTTTGGCTTTTGTTTCGCTTGATTTTGACTTCGGATGAGGAAGTTATGGCCAAAAGCATTTTTGTCATTTCTATGTTCTTTTGTCAGCAAGTCACAGTTGGCCGCATATGATGTCGCAGTTGAGCCGCATAAGGCACATGTCGCAGTTGGCCGCATATGATGTCGCAAATAGCCGCATATGATGTCGCAGTTGAGCCGTATATGATGGCGCAGTTGTGCCGTATAAGACACAAGTTGCAATTAGTCGTATATGATGTCGCAATTAGCCGCATATGATGTCGCAGTTGAGCCGCATAAGGAACATGTCATAGTTAGCCTCATATGATGTCGCAGTTGAGCCGCATAAGGTATATGTCGCAGTTAGCCGCATATGATGTCGCAGTTGAGCCGCATAAGGCACATGCCGCAGTTGGCCGCATATGATGTCGCGAATGAGTCGCATAAGTCGCATATCACAGTTGGCCGCATATGATGTCGCGAATGAGCCGAATAAGCCGCATGTTGCAGTTGAGCCGTATATGGTATCGCAGTTGGGCCGCATAGGCCGCATGTCGTAGATGAGCCGTATATGGTGTCGCAGTTGGGCCGCATAAGCCGCATGCCGCAGTTGAGCTGCATATAGTGTCACAGTTGGGCCGCATAGGCCGCATGTCGCAGTTGAGCCGCGTATGGTATCACAGAATAGGCCGCATAATGCCTATTTTGGCTATTTCTAATTGTTATATGTCTTAATTGACCGAATTATGGCTCGAATTTCTCCCAACTCCCAACGTGAAAGTTGTACATTTTTTTGTTGGCATCAAGAATATGTCACTATTTATTTTATGCAAGTTTTTCTCATTCATGATAATGTAAGAATAGAACACGATAGTGGTCCGCTGTGGCGCACTCTTGACAAGTAAACTGACATGATATATTTCGACATACTGTTACAACAGCTAGCCTAACATGACAAGTATGAAAGATCTGGATACCGTGGGCAATTGTGTTTGTACAAATAAACTGGTACTGTCTTGCATCATGTCTAGGATGGGGATCCCTGAGTACCACGGTCAGGGGTACCTACTGAATTCAACTAAGGCTAATAACTAGAATAATCCAGTAGTCATGAAGAGATTTTCCAGCTACAGGCAATCCCGTTATCTGGGCGCTAAGTGGACTTGTAGCCTACCGACGAGTAGGGCACATTTTCAGCACACAGTCACGTGTTATATTTTTCATAAACGGACATTCGACCCCGATAACCTGGATGGTCTGCAGTGCTTGTGGCTGTTGGGATAATCTCATTGCATCTTGCTAGTAACTAGGACTATGATAACCCTAGTTAGTTAAAAGTATCAAGCCGTACTCTTGATTGGCCGTGATTGATTGGATGGAGTTTATTCCAACTTAGTCTTATCCTGATCTTGTGCAAGATTGTGACATGACATGATTATTGATGCTTGCCTTAACAATAACGATCGGGGGTCCAGTTCTGTTCAGGTGAAGGGTTACAACCCCGGTCCTTGTTTGGTTTAAGGGTTGTAACCTGGCTCCCGGAGCAGTTCTGTGTCCTCTCTTCGTTTATTGTCTTATTATAATCCTATGCCATGTCCGTCTTATTTTACCTTACCTTAATACCATGATTAATTATGTTGGCCGTAGCAATAAAGATCAGGGGTCCAGTTCTGTTCAGGCGAAGGGTTACAACCTCGGTCCTTGTTTGGTTTAAGGGCTGTAACCTGGCTCCCGGAGCAGTTCTGTGTCCTCTCTTCGTTTATTGTCTATACTGTACCAATAGTATTTGAGACGGATTTCTATTCAGGTGAAGGGTTACAACCCCGGTCCTTGTTTGGTTTAAGGGTTGTGACCTGGCTACTTGAATGGTTTCTTCGTACTCAATTTACTGTTGTTATCTCTATTATTATCAGTTCTTTATTTATTATTTAACCTTAATATTCTATTGTGATATGCTGGTTTTAGTTCCTAAGTGAAGCCTCCTTTGTGGCACTTATTTTTTCTGGGGTCTGACCCAGCTGGTTTTATGTGGCCAGATATCGGAGCAGCACCAGAGGATCCATCTGTCTTCCAGCCAGATAGTGACCACCAGGCGTAACCCTGGCAACGAGTGGATTTCTTTTTGTCCTCCCAATTTATTATAAAATTATTCTTTTGAGACGTTTAGCCGACGAGCACGTGTTAGCTCGTATTGCACCTTTATTTATTGTCTGTCCACAGGCTGTAATATGATTGACAGATCCTAGGGTTGATCATGTATGACTAAACTCTTGCTAGTCCTGACATTTTGTAACGACTAGCTTCATGATCATCCAATATGTAATGTAAGGGACGCCTTACTATTATATATTTGGTGCTCTGACATCTTGTAACTATTATTGCTTGCTTAAGATTGAGACAATTGGCTTGTTCATGACCATAGGAGACTGTTGGCTTGTAGTTAAACCCTCATGTATCTAGACAGCCGTGACCGTATAGCGAGGTGGGTTGCACTTCAATATACGTAGCTGGCTATGTACGCCCCCGCTCTCCAGTATTCTGGTTCTGGGGCGTTACATATGTGCTCGTTCCTGTCCTGACTGGACCTATTAAAAATATTACAGAGGATGAGGAGGGGTTTTGCCCTACCTATTACGAAGCCGGCGTAGATGACACATGTAACTTGGACCCTCAGCAGGATCCAGCTTGCGTTGAGGATGTTACCATTTTGCCTAGACTAGACTGTTAGGTTTTACATTATGTTATTTGTATTGGACTCTGAGTTGTATTATTTTGAGATGTTGGGATTTGTGTTGTTAGACACTTAGACTTATTTTCTTCTATTTGTATCCTCTTTTTGAGATTTTGTATCTATCATATCGTGTTATTTCTATCTTATAATTGTGATTGAGTTGTACCTTCTATATTGTCCTCGGATTGGAGAGCATATCTTGTACAGGTACATTTATACTGTATTAGATATATGTGACCTAGGACAGCGTTTTGCCGCCGACACTGAGGCGTAGGCTGGACATACCCACTTCTCGTGCCCCTACACTGGGTACGGGTCGTGGCACGTTTTTAGTGGTGGCCCATGCAGGTCACGATTCGCATTTGTGAGATATCGTAGTAGTACAACGACTTAATTGTACTACTATGAGCCTGCGATAGAGTATAGGAAGTAAGGTATTAGAATGAGTGGATACTCAATTACAGTTAGAATTCCTTGAGAGATTCCTAGGATAACCCTTGAGAATATCATTATAAACTATTTTAAAATTTGATTCCAACAATTCTGTCTACTTTTCTTGTTCGTTGTTAAATTTATTTCTTGGTGTTCATTGTTGACTTAATTTTTTATCAAGATAAATCTTATGGGCTTGGTTGCCTCAGTTATGAAATCTAGAGTCTTCTACAGCCATATTAGCTGGCATGGCGAAGATATAGAGTCTAATTTTGGATATATTTCTCGGGTGTAGAAATTTAAAGTTTTTGCAGCCAAGCATGCGGCAATACAAAAATTTTAAATACCATGATTCTAGATGTATGTACCTTAGTTGCGGACTCTATGGATTATCGCAGCCTTACTTACTAGCATGGCGAGGATTCTGAGTATCATGATTTTGGACAGACGTGGATGGTTATCAGATCATATCTTAAATTGGTTCTCTTCTTTATGACCACATGAGCAAGAATAATTTCTACCACTATTTTCTTATCTTAGCATTATTCCCTCATCTTACCATTATTTCCTTGTATTACCATTATTCTTTGTCTTAATTAACTCTGTCCTGATTACATCAATCAACTATCTCGTATCTACTTTTGATAGTTACACTTTGAAATTTTTAAAATTCTCCTCTCTTTACCTTGGAAAGGCCGAGGAAGTATCGTAAATCATCTAGCTCAGAAGGACATAATTTGTTATCATATGATGATTTGGTTAGGAATATAAAATGATGAACCTTGATATAGATTTTGGGTTAGAGATGTGAATGGAATTGAGAAAAAAAAGAGAGACCAATATTATCAATTTGGGGACGACTACACTTAAGAGAAATATTATGAGTATGAATTGGTTTAGAAGGACGTAGGATAGTTTCGAGTAAGAACGACAGTGGAGTATGTATGAATGGTTATGATGGTGATAATTCATAGATGTATTTAGAAACTGATGGGGAAATTCGAAGTCGACTTAATTTTTGAGAACTTGGATAAATTTTAGGTTACTGATTTTGAAGATATTTTACTTTGAGACTACAATGCTAATTTCGAAAATTAGTAATGAAGAAGGGATTTTAACTGTAATGCGATGATGGTACGAAATTGAATAAGATGTTGGTAAGAGGATGATTAGGAACATAGAGAACATAAGGATTTAGAGTTATAGGAAAATTTAGAGATTTTGTGGGAATTTTAAATTTTAAGAAGGATAATATTTGAAGGAGTATGTGAAAGAAATACGAAGGTTGATTTTATAATGGAGAATAAGTTCCTGTATGACATAGTGGTATTAGCTTTGAATAATTTCGAGGAGAGAAATTTGAACAAGTTCAAGAATTTCATAAACTTTGACTTAGAAATTTCGGATCCAAGTTAGGACAAGGTGAAGGAATTTAAATTCCAGGACGGTTGAGTTGATAGAGGAGAATAAAATAAAAAAAAGAGGAAGGAAGAAGAGTTTTAATAAGAGCATGATTCATGAGAAGTGCCTCGGAGATTAAGTCCAAGCCTATGATATTTATAAAAGGGGTTTAATCATGAAATCATAACTGAAGATTATGATTTTGTAGTAGACATGTAAGGGTTTGATTTTCATATTTGGACTTGTGAGATAAAAGTATCATTAGAAAATGACGATTGAAAATGGTAGTAGACGAAGCCAAGTGAGATGATTACCATGACTTCCCTATGAAATCATGTCTTTTGATTCTTTTTATCATAATAAAAGGAATTTGATTTTTCCTATCTTGAGCCATCATTTAAATTTCAATATCGCTAATTTCTAAATTCCTTTGATCAAGACCAATCGACTTTGGTCCTCTCCTTTATCGTACCAGTATTTTTAATCCTTGACCGTATTAATTGATTTAAAATTCCATCATGACCTGATTCTCTATCAATATGCTGCTCGTGCTTGAAGACTTTGATTTCTTCTTATCAAACCTAAATTCTATTTTAATCAAGAATTGATTAGCCCTATTCTTTACTGTACCAATATTCTAATTTTGATCGTAATCAAACTTCGATACCAATATCACTCGTGAGTAAAACTCTGATTTACTCTCTTAAGTGACTAAGTTTTGTTCTAACCACAATTAAGCTTCATGCTACCCTTGATCATAAATACCAAAATTTTGTGTTTAGTCGTGCCTAGACTACTATCATCTCTTCATCATATCTAATATTGTTGACCAAGGTTAGACTGGCCTTATCTTTGATCGTGTCAAACTACAATTATGATCATGTTTGAATTTTAACACTCGTGCCTTGCCTAACCTCTTTGTGACCATGATTTGATTTCCTGACTATATCTGAATTCCTTGTGATTAGTCATTCCTAAATGACCTAGCATGACTAGACGACTATGAATTTCATGATCGTGATTTTAACGATCATGACTATACGTACCAAATTTTGCCTCTGAATCGTGCCAATGTGATTCTAGTCATTCTAAAGTTCTTGAGCCTTGATTTTACTCGTGACCAAATGGTTTGACCCTTGGTCATTGATCGTGCCAAGTCATCATCCTTTGATTGTGTCTAAGGAATTTCCTAAACTTTCTATCATGTTTTAACTCTCCTGGCAACCCTTAATTTCGAGGAAGAAATTGTTTTAAGGAGGGTAAATTTGTCACTACCCGCTTTCTAGAATAAGGGTATATTGGTAATTGTGAATTTTTGATTCTTTTTATAATATTTAATTTGGTGTAATGTGATTTTGGCTTTTTCTAGTGTGACCTTAGAACAACTTAGCCTAGAGACTAACCATGACCATAGAGACCTAGCTAACTAGTTTGAGTTAGTATTTAGACTCTAATCTAGCTAGGAATGACTTAAAGACCATTTGGGGAATTGAATTAAAGAGCTAGTTTGGACCTTTAGCTTAAAGGGCTTGTTTTACATCATAGGAAGAGGTAATGTGCCTTTGTAACTTAGACTAACCCTAGCCCACCTCATAAGGCCGGTCAAGAGAGCCTCTCACCCCCTATTTAAGTCATCATGTAGCCCCTTTGCCTCCTTTGTAACAAACCCTAACCCTAGTTTGTGTTCTTTCCCAAATTTGCCTCTTTTTTTAAATTATCTCCAAATTGGACCAAATCAGTTTTATTGCATCCCTCTTGTGAAGGAGAAGTCTCTAAGGACTAGCTAGCAAGGATTGGAGGCATTGGACCATAGGATTTTGGTGTTGAAGCTTTGGAAGGGGCTATTTCATTAAGATTCCAACTCTCAATAGGTAATGCTATATAAAGGCATTTAATTTCTGATTTCTCTCCATAGATGCATGCATTTAGGGTCCCCGTAGCTATTGGCAGAGTTTGGCTTTGATTCGTGTCCATTTGATACGCGTATCGAAGGCGTATCGGAGTGTAGTGTAAAGTGTTTGGTGAAATGCCTCTTAGGAATTGACTTCACTATTTTACAAAGCTAATTTCATGAAATTGTAGCGCTATATGTGTGGATTGTGTTTCCCTAGGACTGAGCAGGATTTGACACGTTTTCATGTCACATTTGGACACGGGGATGCCAGCATGACACTGTGGCGCGTGTCCTGCTGCCACGAGTCTCGTACTCGCTGGACACGGCACGTGGACACGTGAAACTTAGTGGACACATGGGGGAAACCTCTGTCAACGTGCTCACAAAGTTTCCTGAAAAATAGATTCGTATCGAGGGAGAAATCACCTCGCATGGGTTTTGCTCTAACTGTGCGCGCGTGAGTTCGATCCACTGATACAGTGTTCGTTTTTGGACATGACATGTCCTGAACACCTAGCAGACACTTGGACATGTAGCCCTACACCTACCCTAGCTACCGACATGAGCACGAGACTTCTTATTGGACATTGCGAGTCCTAGGGGGCTCGACACGCGTGCACGAGCCTTGCTGTGCATAGTTTTCTGATACTTGGTTTTGATACTTGTTAGACACAATCTTGATACTGTATGGACACAAGTGACACCCTCCTTTGTTGACACTGGTGTAGACACTCTCTCCTCTTCATATTTCCAGTTTTTGGTATTGATTGGGGTTTACCATTGTGTTCGGGATGAGAGTTTATGGGAGTTTGGATGTGTATGTTGGATGATACTTAAGTTTGGGGGAGGTTTTGCATTTCCTGAGTATTGACTTAGGGTTTGTTGCCTCCAGTTGATACATGTTATATAAGGTTTGTGTTGTATTATAGTTATGTTGTATATGTTTAGGTATATGTGATATATGTGTGTGTGTGTGTGTGTGTGTGTGTGTGTGTGTGTGTGTGTGTGTGTGTGTGTGTGTGTGTGTATGTGTGTGTGTGTGTTTGTGTATCTATGTACTTATATATATATATGTGTGTGTCTTTATATCTACTGTGAGTTAGTTCCAGATTTGGACTATACATGTTGAGATGGGTTTGGATGAACTTGGGTTTGGATATAGGTATACTTGTGAGTTGAAATATATATTGGTATAAGTGGTTAAGCAGATGTTGGCACCTTTGGACCTGAGTTGGAGTTGAACTCAGATTTTCTGAGTGCTAGGAGGTAGGAGCTTAGTGTTATTCTTAATTGAGTTAATTTTCGCATTATATAACAGTTGGAAAAATTGGATATATGTATGTGTCTACGAGATATATATCGATAGATGCATATGAGTGTTAGGATTGGTTAGATGTATATATATAGAGAGGGATAGAGTTTGGGACTAGGGATAGTACTAGAGGTTGGCTTGCTTTCATAGTTTTGCTTGGCATTTGCTTAGCATTTGCCATGCAATAGTAGCAGTGGCATTAGCAGTAGCAGCTGCAGCAAAGGCAGCAGTAGTCTTGCATAGTAGCAGCAGATGGCAAAGAAGCCACAGCAGCAGCAGCACTTGAAAGTTGAGGGTTACCTCATGTAGGCTAGTGGATATATTAATGAGGGTAGAGGATTGGGGTTTTTTTGCCCAGTTTTGGTTTGAGGTTTGGAAATTCCTGAGTTTAGTTTAGGTTAGGATTGTTCTCAGATTATGAATAGTGTGAGTTGTTGTTAGATGATAGTGTTGACTGATACATATGGTATGTATATATGGTAAGATATATAGATATGAGTGTGTGGTACTTGAGGGTAATATATATATATATATATATATATATATATATATATATATATATATATATATATATATATATATAGTATGTGTTATATTAAGAGTGTAGTCTAACTAGGTAGGGTTAGTAGGTTATGTATATAGTGTAGTGTATGTTTATATAGATATAGAGTATATATATATAAAATATATATACATATGAGTTGAGCTATATAAGGATAGTTATATAGGTAAGTATATAGGCTATGACATATTGTCACGCCCAGAACCAGAATACTGGAGAGCGGGGGCAGACATAGCCAGCTACGTATAGCGGAATGGAATCCACACCGCTATACGGTCACGGCTGTCTAGATATGTGAGGATTTCACTACAATCCATCAGTCTCTTAAGGTCATCAAATAGCCTATTGTCTCAATCTCAACCAACTAATAATAATCACAAGATATTAGATCTCCAAATATACAATTGTAAGGCGTCCCAAACATTACATATCCAGATGATCATAAAGCTAGTCGTTACAAAATATGAGGACTAGCAAGAGTTCAGTCATACATGATCAACCCCCAGGGCTTGTCAATCATGTTACAGCCCGTAGGCAGACAGTAAGTAAGTACAATCGAGCTAACACTTGCTCGTCGGCTAAACGCCTCAAAAGAATAATTTACAATATTACAGTGGGAGAACAAAAGAAACCCACTCGATGCCCTGGTTACGCCTGGTGACCACCATCGGGCTGGAAGACAGGTAGATCCTTTGCTGCTGCTCCGGTATCTGTCCATACAAAACCAGCTGGGTCAGACCCCAGGAAGAGCAAGTGCCACAAAGGAGGCCACAAAATAAGAACCAAAGCCAGCAAATTAGCACAATAATATAATTACATAATAAGAGACAGTAATTTAAAAAAAAAGCATGATGGGTAACTATAAAAGACAATCTTGCATATAATCACTAAAAGACAGGACATATGGAAAAGCATGTCAGGATGATATACGATGAGATAACCATGGGACTATTCAGATAGCTAGGTTATAACCCGTAAACCAAACAAGGACCGGGTTGTAACCCTTCGTCTGAACGGAACTTGGTTTCTCTCACCATTTATCGGCAAGATAAATATCAAGTCAAGTAACAATCTGGAGTGACAATCATTATAGTGACAATCTGGAGTGACAATCCTTCAATCATTCTGGTACAATCCTACAATCAATCAATTCTAGACAATACTATACTGGACTAGACTCCATCCAAGCAATCACGGCCAATCATTGCCTACGGCTTTCTACATTAACTAACTAGGGTTATCACAATCCTAGTTACTAGCAGATGCAATGAGATGCTCCAAGTAGTCACAGGCCCTGCAGCTATCCAGGTTATCCAGGCAATCATTATAGTGACAATCTAGAAAGTACAATGCATTATAGTGACAATAGAGTTCAATCATTTAAGTGACAATGGAGGGTGCCCCACATAACAGTGGGCTGGAAATGTGCCCTACTCGTCGGTAGGCTACAAGTCCAATCATTTGCGGCCGGGATAACGGGATCGCCTGTAACTGAGGAACATCTCTTCATGACTAGTAAATTATACTAATTATTAACCTTAGTCCAATTCAGAAGGTACTCCTGACCGTGGTACTCAGGAGCCCCCTCCTAGACATGATGTAAGACATGACTGGATTATTTGTACAAGCACAATCGCCCACGGTGTCAGGATTAATTATACAGGTCATGTCATGTCAGGTAGCCGTCGCAACAGCTATTCAAGATGTATCAGGTCAGGTTATCATATCAAGTGTACTAGTCAAGAGTGCGCCACGACGGGCCACTTATCAGGTCATGCTCAATTATCAATTCCAAACATATCCAGTAAATTCATGATTATCAAGTTCAGGACAAAAGACGTAAGGATATAAAATGGACGTAAAATATCTAATAAAATAACAATATACAGGGCTATAGAAGAGCCAAGCATTAAAGAAATAAGACCAAAACTCCAAGAGCCAATGGGTTAAGCAAGGGGTCAGGGGGGCAGCGTACGAAAAGTCACGCACGCTGAGAGAGCAGCGTAGGTGAAAGTCACGCACGCTACAGGGAAGCAGCTGTGTGAAAAGTCACGCACGCTACAGGGAAGCAGCTGCGTGAAAAGTCACGCACGCTACAGGGAGCAGCTACGTGAAAAGTCACGCACGCTACAGGGAAGCAGCTGCGTGAAAAGTCACGCACGCTACAGGGAAGCAGCTGCGTAAAAAGTCACGCATGCTACAGGGAGCAGCAGCGTGAAAAGTCACGCACGCTACAGGGAGCAGCTGCGTGAAAAGTCATGCACGCTCAAGGAAGCATACGCACAAAAGCACGCACGCAGGAGACACGCTTCCAACAGGAAGCGTATCCAAGACTCAGTGGCGTAAGCTAAGAAGGTCTGCACACTGCTCACTGTCTTCTCCAAACAGCAAGAACACCATGGCTGAACCCAAGCTTCAAAGCATCATAACTTGGCCATCCGAACTCCAAATCCGGATTTCCAAAGTTCCAACTGGAGTGAAACTGAATGCTCTTCCACATGGAAACATCAAAAACCCATAAAATCCAACTTAAGAAGCTCAAACCATGCAAAATCCAAAAATGGAAATAACTTAGATCTATCACAATGGAGGCTCCAAATCACAAAAACCCAAGAACTAATATTGATCACCATGTCCTAATCTAGCAAATGGACAAGGAAAAGAGGGTTCTCATATAGTGGCAAGATGCACTTGCCTAAGGGAGTGGAGAGTGTGTAGAGAAGGGAAGAAAAAGAGAAAAATTAATGGAGGAAGTTATGAGGAGAGAGAAGGTTGGTGGGTTTTTAATGAGGAGGAGTTGGTGGGGATGAGGGTGTAGCATAGGGCTAAGGTGATCCAATGCATAAACCGAACCATCCCCAATAAAACCGAGCCAAGCCAAAACCCAAAATCGAGAAATACCGAAATCCCACAAGTTGAGAAAAATAAAAATACATGCCAAAATCCAGATCGAGTAAAACGAAATACGGAAATACGGGAAATGAGGGTGACAACTCTACTACCTTAAAAGAATTCCGTCCTCGGAATTTAATCAAGGAGCTAGAGATTGTCACGACAAGCTATACTAAGCACAAGTAAGCTACACTAAGCAATTCATCATACAATCATACAATACAAGCAAGGAAGGGAAAAACGTAAGGCATAAGGAAGACATTACACCTCACGAGTCAAACAAGTAGGGATAACGTGATCGGATATCATCCTCGCACTCCCACGTTTGACTCTCCCAAGGAGCGATGAACGCAAGCAACATGAACTAAACTGATAATCTTGCGCTTGAGGTCTCTTCCCTTGGTCAAACAGGGACACGGGCCTATCCTCATACGAAAAGGTTGGTACCAATAACCAGTTTTGAATGACCTAGGATATGGCTCGGGTCTGGAGTACCGTTTAATTAGGAAACATGAAAAACGTCATGCACCCCGCATAATGACGGTAGAAAAGCAAGATGAGAGGACACATATACCTCTCGGTCGATTCTGAACCTAAGCCTGGGCTAGGCAAACTGCCGCGGGTTCTGTTGCTGGAAAGTCTGGGCCTGAGTCAGCAATGGCCTCGGAAACGGGAACTGCTGTTGTTGGTGAACTAGAGCTGGTACTGGTGCGGGTGCTGGTGCTGGTGCTGGTCCCCTAACCGAGGGACTAGATACTGTCGATGCTGAATCAACTCTGAAAGGGCAGGACCCCACCCTATGATCCGGTGCTCCACACAACAACACAATCCCAACGCCTTACGACACTCCGCTACCACGTGCCCAGGCTTCCCACAATAAGAATAGCCTACGGTGGAAAACTGTGCTTGCTTCTATTTCTGCTGAGGGTACGTCGGGTCGAGTACTGGACCGACGTAACTGAGGTTGCTTGCCTCGGAGTTCCAATAGTCAAAGCCCTAGCTGCCGGGCTGTTGCTGAAGACTGATCCATCTGACTATGGACCGCTTCCGACCTCCAGTCCTGTCCACTATTCTCTGGGAGGTATACTCGTGCCTCCTTACTGCTCGCAACACCGCATCATAGGTCTGATGCTCGAACTGTTCTACTGCCAATATAATCTCTAGGTGAAGTCCCCTGCTGGAACCTCTGTGCTCTGTCAAACTCGGTTGCCACCAAGGTGGGAGCAAACCGACTGAGTCTGGAAAACTCGGCCGCATATCCGTCAACCGTCCTCCCCATCTGCTTAAGATTACTGAACCTGGTCTGCAAGTCATACCGAGCCACTGCATCATAATACTTGGTCTGGAACTTTTTGCTGAACACTGCCCAGGGGACAGGTGTGGTCAATCCACTGCTTGTGCGGCCCACCAACTGCGGGCTAGATCCATAACTGTAGGCGCACCACAGCCACCTTCTCTCTTCTTCTGGAGTCTTCGCGGCTTCGAGAATCACCTCTATATCTTGTAGCCAAGCATCGGCACAGCAATCATCCCGCTGCCATCGAAGAATGGAGGGTTCAGGCGCTTAAAACTGTTGACCGCACTGTTCCCTCGGGGTCCACTTCTATTCAGAGCATCTTCCACTGCCTGGTGCAAGGCATCGCCTCTACGATCTTGGGAAGCTAACAATGATCTGATGAGACCCACCAAAGTGCCATCATCAGGATCTGCAGGCTGGCTGGCTGATCTGGCGGCTCTTCTCCAGTAGGTACGACTCGGGAGGCTGCTCCTGAGTGCTGGACCTGATCTTCTGGTTGCTGCTGGTCCACGGGAGATGATCCTCCTTGCTGATCGGCAGTGTCGGGTGCAGTGCCGCTGAGGAAGACGACACAAGAAACAATAAGGAAGGACCAGGACAGATCAACGATACAAGCATGTAATCAGGGCAATAATTTCAGGGATTTGAAAATATGGGTGAAGATCAAGGGCGAATACTGATTGAGACATCTATTCGGTAAAACCCCACACATCTTGATTGACAAGACCTGCATGGGCTACCACTTAAAACCATGTCACGCCCCAGAACCAGAATACTGGAGAGCGGGGGCAGACATAGCCAGCTACGTATAGCGGAATGGAATCCACACCGCTATACGGTCACGGCTGTCTAGATATGTGAGGGTTTTACTACAATCCATCAGTCTCTTAAGGTCATCAAATAGCCTATTGTCTCAATCTCAACCAACTAATAATAATCACAAGATATTAGATCTCCAAATATACAATTGTAAGGCGTCCCAAACATTACATATCCAGATGATCATGAAGCTAGTCGTTACAAAATATGAGCTAGCAAGAGTTCAGTCATACATGATCAACCCCGGGCTTGTCAATCATGTTACAGCCGCGTAGGCAGACAGTAAGTAAGTACAATCGAGCTAAACACTTGCTCGTCGGCTAAACGCCTCAAAAGAATAATTTACAATATTACAGTGGGAGAACAAAGAAACCCACTCGATGCCTGGTTACGCCCTGGTGACCACCATCGGGCTGGAAGACAAGTATATCCTTGCTGCGCTTCCGGTATCTGGCCCATACAAAAACCAGCTGGGTCAGACCCCAGGAAGACAAGTGCCACAAATGGAGGCACAAAATAAGAACCAAAGCCAGCAATTAGCACAATAATATAATTACATAATAAGAGACAGTAATTTAAGAAAAAGCATGATGGGTAACTATAAAAGACAATCTTGCATAGAATCACAAAAAGACAGGACATATGAAAAGCATGTCAGGTGATATACGATGAGATAACCATGGAACTATTCAGATAGTAGTTACAACCCGTAAACCAAACAAGGACCGGGGTTGTAACCCTTCGTCTGAACGGAACTTGGTTTTTCTCACCATTATCGTAAGATACATATCACGTCAAGTAACAATCTGGAGTGACAATCATTATAGTGACAATCTGGAGTGACAATCCTTCAATCATCATTCTGGTACAATCCTACAATCAATCAATTTTAGACATACTATACTATACTGGACTAGACTCCATCCAAGCAATCACGGCCAATCATTGCCTACGGCTTCTACATTAACTAACTAGGTTATCACAATCCTAGTTACTAGCAAGATGCAATGAGATGCTCCAAGTAGTCACAGGCCCTGCAGCTATCCAGGTTATCCAGGCAATCATTATAGTGACAATCTAGAAAGTACAATGCATTATAGTGACAATAGAGTTCAATCATTTAAGTGACAATGGAGGGTGCCCCACATAACAGTGGGCTGGAAATGTGCCCTACTCGTCGGCAGGCTACAAGTCCATCATTTGGGCCGGGATAACGGGATCGCCTGTAACTGAGGAACATCTCTTCATGACTAGTAAATTATACTAATATTAACCTTAGTCCAATTCAGTAGGTACTCCTGACCGGGTACTCAGAGCTCCCTCCTAGACATGATGCAAGACATGACTGGATTATTTGTACAAGCACAATCGCCCACGGTATCAGGATTAATTATACAGGTCATGTCATGTCAGGTAGCCATCGCAACAGCTATTCAAGATGTATCAGTCAGGTTATCATATCAAGTGTCTAGTCAAGAGTCGCCACGACGGGCCACTTATCAGGTCAATGCTCAATTATCAATTCCAAACATATCCAGTAAATTCATGATTATCAAGTTCAGGACAAAAGGCGTAAGGATATAAATGGACGTAAATATCTAATAAAATAACAATATACAGGGCTATAGAAGAGCCAAGCATTAAAGAAATAAGACCAAAACTCCAAGAGCCAATGGGT